>CM035139.1:4600000-5330896 GCA_020205605.1 Panax ginseng | reverse complement strand
ATCAGATCCGAACAATGTAGGACGTATCTGACGTATATGGATCTGATCGAAACCGTTTGCGTACGGATGATATCAGCTGGTGTTGTGGGATTATATTGATGAAGTATTGAGTAGTATGAATTTTGAATATATAATATATTTAGTTATTTTTTTGAATTTATCTCTAAATTTTTAAACACAAGATAACTACTTCTTTCCCATAATATATAATACTAGTCGTGTAATTTTATTTTTTTCAAATTATTTAACATTTTAATTTATAATTTAGCCAAAATTAATTATTTAAAAATAATTATTTTTCTCATATTATTTGATTTTTAAAATTTATTTTTATATTTAAAATATTATAAATTATTCCTTATAGAAAAATATTATATACAAGAGATATATAGAATAAGTATATAATAAAGAGTATTATAGATAATTATTAATATTATATTTAATGTTATACAATCACAAATATTTTAAAATTAGGTGGACCCAACTAGAAATGGGTTATCCGGGTCCGTTACCTCTCAAAATAAAGCCCGTTATCTTACGAACAAAATCCTTTAGGAAGGTTTTCCATTAAAAAGCAGAATCGTTTCTGTTTAGCAGCTGTATCTATTTTCATTTGCAGCGGTCTTTTCTGGGAAATCAACTAAAATGGTACTCTCTTTTTCTAATTGGTATATATCTGTGAAGTATTATATGGATATTGTTTTATTAGTCATTTTAAATGATATTGTCCGAAAAATGGAAGCTTATTGATATTTTCTTGCGCTGCTAATTTTCCCTAATTTTTTAAAATATTTGATCTTTGATCTCAAGAACAATGTGTTTGAAATCTGTGTATTTATCTTTTTGTTTAAAAACGACTGACTGCATTTTGATTTACTTTTTGAATGCGTTTTTATGATGTATTCATTATTAGGTGGTTATACTGCTTAAGATTTTTCAGAGAATAAGAAAAATATATGTATATATTGTTGAGGTTTCATATATATTTATTTTTCATTCGTCTTAATATGTGAAAGATTTTGTTCTTTACATTATGGAGCTTAATTTTTGCTGAAGTAGTTAAATGTATGACAAAAGGATACTCCTTTTTAACTAAGTAAAATAATCATGCTCTGATTAGTGCTGGCCAACATCAAGTTCCTCCCCCTTGACAGTCATTAGATTAAATTAAAGTTTTTAAAGAATAAGAAAGAAACAAGTTGAAGGGAATAGCTTGTGATAGAAGTACTCAACCACCTTATGTCATAAATGTTGATCACCCCTGGCATAAATGGTAGTGATCTTGGCAACTTTATTTGACTCAACAATGTAGAGAAATCCATCTCTTGGGGGCATGTAGAATCCAAAATTAGTTATTTCCAGTCCTGCTGGTAAGCAAACATGAATTGTATATATGGTTCTGGTGGTGGAAGGTTGCCGTGAAATGAATGATACAAGCTATATGTAATCTTCATTTATTTATATTATCATTGTTCTTCTAAGTTTCTAATTGTTAGTTGTTATTACTACAAAAATTACCTTTTTAACTGTCGGCTGGCTTCACAAATTAGTTCATATTTTTTTATATAATTATTTTGTATAGGAACTTGTTTAGGATAATTTCTTTCTTCTTAGATCTGTCATCCTTTTTTGGGGTAAACGGAACAATGAGGTTATCTTGCATATTATGAGTATTTGTTCAACTACGTGAAGTTTTCTACCTATGTTCTCATTTCACAGTTCTTTTGATTTTGTTTTCTCCAAAAGTTTTTGCAGATTTAGTAGTTTTAATGTTCCTAATTCACAATAATTCGTGTATATAAATATATTATTACTAATGGGCTTTTTTTTTCTTTCTTTCAGACTAAGAGGACAAAGAAGGCTGGTATTGTTGGCAAGTATGGTAAGTGCCATGTGTCTTTTATTTCTATTTTGTTTGCTTACGCATAGTTTGCGTATTAATCCCGCTTCTAGAATGTTGTTACTGAATCTGATAAATTAGTCCAAGTTTTTAACTTCCATTCAAAAACTCCAGGTCTTTCTTTATATCTGCTGACTTGAAGTTTAGAATGAATCAACGATAGTAGTGGGTAATACTTGTCTTAGTTTGGTTGAAATTCGAGGACTTGAAGTTCATATACAGTATCGTATTTGTATACTTTGTGTGTTCGATCTTGTGTATTTTAAACTGCGGCACTTATATATGTCTGCGCAGCTACATCAAAATGAAACCAAAAGCAAAGCTTGAAAGCTCAATTCCTATCTGCTAGAGCTCTAAGGCTACTACCTTAGCTGTTCTAGTAGCTCCTTTGATTTAGCATAGGGAGGCAATTTTATTTTATTAATAAATCCCATAAAGTCTTCTAGTATTTCAAAAAGTGAGTGTGACATAGAATTATCTATTTACATCGGTTTCTTATCAAGACTGTACTTGTAATTAATATTGTGTCTCCTGTGTCGGTTAGCATTTTGAATTCAAGAGGAAAAGGGATATACATTTCAACTCAAATTGTTTGATTACATCTCCATGTTCAAATTTTTCTTAGCTGGGAGAAGATTCTAATTTCATTTACTGCCATTGATTTTAGGTACCCGTTATGGGGCAAGTCTGCGAAAGCAGATTAAAAAGATGGAAGTATCTCAGCACAGCAGATACTTCTGTGAATTTTGTGGAAAGGTATGGCATTTCATTGTCAGTCGTTTGTTTTTAAAATCATTAAAAGAGGTTAGACCAGAGTTGCATATTCTTACAATATTTTTGGTTGGTGCTTGAGACTTTAACGCAATAAGAAAGCTGCGTGCAGTCCAAGAGCTGCAAGAATTGCATTTGCTTCATCGTTAATATTAATATCTTATTTTCTTGATTGTTATTCGTAATGACTAAGAAGTTACGCATATCCTGTTAATATCAACTTTCAGGTTTTTGTTTAATGATGTACTTGACCAAATGCAGTATGCAGTGAAGAGAAAGGCAGTAGGGATATGGGGCTGCAAGGATTGTGGCAAAGTCAAAGCGGGCGGTGCATACACATTAAAGTAATGATCCTCTAATAGTTTTTACCTATCTACCACTTCTATCTTACATATTACCAGTCACTAATCAAATTTCTGGATCTATTTTTTCTATACAACAGCACTGCTGCTGCTGTGACAGTTCGGAGCACAATTAGGAGGCTGAGGGAGCAAACAGAGAGTTGAAGAGAGTTGAGCTAAGCATAATGTTTAGTTTGATAGTTTCTACAGAGTCTTGTATGCAGACATGGTTATTTTCATTAGCATTCCATTTCAGAGATATTATTGTTTACTTGTTACTTTATGGCAATTGAATGTTTTATATCAGATCTACATATCTCCAAATTCCTCTATAGAGGCTGTCTATACATTATCACCTGTCGGGTGCCACCAGATCACAAAGGGAATGGTTGATTTTGAAGGTTGCAGTTCTTAGAACTGGAAGCATTTCCGGCAATTAGATGTCTGCAAAGCCGAAGCTTTTTAGAAGGTTTGGTGCACAGAAAAAGAGGCACCAAATTTACTTTAGCGGAGAAAATGAACAATTTTAATTAGAAATATATAAATATTTTAAGTAAATATTTGAACGGATCATATCAAATGTGCTTGTAGCGTTATTGCAAACCAATGGAAATTCCTTTATTCTTTTGCAGTGTAGTAGTTGTTTGGTAAGAACTAATATGAATCAATATATACTGTAGAGGGAACCAACGAATGAAAATATATAGAATGGATGGATATTGGTTTAGTGAAAATTCGATAAATAAATCATCAGCTACTTGCTTAGAAATGGTTAATTAATGGCTTGTTATGTACCAAAAAGTACTAGAGAACGAAAGGTATATATGAATTATGATTGATTGGTGAAAGCTAGGAGAATTCAAAAAAAAACCTTAGTTAATATACAGTCATCGAGAGATGGCATTCGGATATAACATTCTCTGTGGCACAAGTCATGCAAATACAAATATTTACATGTACATCATACAGGAGGAATAGATAAAAAATTATAAGCTATTCTCAAGCACTTGCTATTCTTAGCTCATTGACCTTGATCTAGCTCATTGACCTTAATATATATATATATATATATATATATATATATATATATATATATATATATATATATATGCCAGAAAAGGGAGGGGCATCATCTTGCTCCTCAATCAGCCCTTCAACTGATTGTGGTTCCAAGTTGGTACCTCCCATCAGCAGCAACTCTTGGAAATTTTAAAGTTTCGAAACGTAAAAAAGGGCAACCTGAAAATTTCTCAGAATTGCACAAAAAGAAGAATGGAAAGTGAATTGCCGATTTTTAGTATTATTATTCTCCATTTATCCCCAAGATCAGATGATTGATAGTACTGGTAGATTTCCATGACTGTTTTGATGCATTTGGTTTTGTACTGCTTTTACAGCTGCTACTCTTGCTGCATTGGCGGCCCTGTTAGCTGCTGCAACAGCTTTGTTCACCCTCTCCTCAACCTTCACCACAGTAACTGCTTTCTCAGCAGCAACCCTTGCTTCCTGATGGTAAAGCAAATAATAAGAAACCTATTAGCTAGCAGGTTTCATGAATGAAGACTGTATGTCGTGCTAGAATATTTTCATGTTGAATTCAACTTCGGAGAGGTGAATAATCGCTAAAGGTAATAGGTGCAAATATGATAATGAGTAATTATTCAAACAAGACGATTACGTCTTCATAACTATCTTTCATAAGATGTTTTGCAAAATGTGGTCAATTGTAAGCTGTGAAATCGCTTCACAATTTTCAAATGCAGTAGGTATGCAGTTGCTGTACAACCCACAAAATGCCTATTAAAGGTTATAATAACCTAATCCAGTCACAAGCCACGCGGGACATCAGTCACCAAATAACCCCAGCTTTTTCCTCTCTTTTTTTTTTTGTGTGTGTGTCTTGGATAGTAAGTGCGAGTTTTCCAGCCAATTGGACTATTTCTTACCTTTATTATCACTTGTCAATTGGAGAAGGGGAAAGAGTGAAGGAACTAGAACATCAATAGCAGATAATAATTCAATTACCTGTACTGCATTAAGAACTCTGGAGTTAATAACGGTCAAGGGAGATCCAGGAGGGGTTTCTGTAGTGCTGGAAACATTGAGAACTCCGTTTTCCCAATGACCTGACTGAGTCTCCCCGTTTCTGAAAGTGTACAAACCAAACCCTTGCCTTCTTCCCTCATGCCAGGCACCCTCGTATCGATGTCCGTGTGAAAACCTGTAAACCCCAAAACCATGCATCTTGTCTGCAAAATATTCTCCAGCGTATGTGTCCCCATTCCTGCATAATCATACAGCAGAAAGCTCAGGGCAAATGAAAAAACAAGGCTGAGAAGGAAACAAAAATACTTCGGCCTCCATAACTACAAGCTCATAACTACCGATTCGTCGATGTATTCTTATTAGGCTGATGCTAAATACAAGTGGATTTACGTAATACTAGCTACTAGTAACAATTAATTTACAGAGCTTCTCCCATACTAATCTTTCTACTAAATCTCTCTTGTTACTTTTATTTCTTTTGCTTTGTTTAAAGTTGCTATTACACGTGGACTTTCCTATTGTCATCCAATTTCATGCCACGTGACATAAATTAAAGCAAGATAATTCATTTTCTCTAGTAATGTCTTAGAACGACAGTAATCCATAAATATTTTAAATTGTTTAGTAGAAGGTAATATAAGATAACTACCCTTTGTAAGGCTTATATTGTCTAATCGTTTATGTCTTAGTAGCTTTTCCAATTTATATTGCTCAGTACAATAACTCTATAATTTGAAGACATTTTGTCGATTTCCTCAGTTCTCCAAAAAATACAGATATTATGATTAATAACAAGTAGTTGAGAGGTGATTGACTTTAGACTGAATAGTTACAACATAATTTTTAACTAGTTCTCAAACGATCCAACGGATGCACTTTCCTAGTTCTGACCCTTGGCAGGCCCTATAGCTAAAATTCTCTTCGCAGAGGGTTGGGGCTTAATATCCATAACCTTTAACCTGACCAACTAGGCAACTAACACCCTGATAAATGTAGGCAATACTTCGGAAGTCCTAATAAGATATCTCCTAGCATAAGTTTATAGGTGAAGCAAAGATCATGTCTTTTCACAACATTAAAAAAATCTTAACATACCAAAACCATTATAGTGAAATCTTTTCTACTGTAGAAAGAATCCAAAGTATAGGGAAACATTTCATAGCCAATTACTATAACATATTAGTAGATACAGGCTGAATAAAATAAAACACACTCAGTGGGTTCCATAATTCAATTATGAAGCCTTTTCACAACTGAAAAACACAATAATTTTAATAAAGGCTCAACAGAAAAATAGAGGCAAAGAAGGATATTTTGTTTGGTTCTCCTACTATAATTCAAATTTTCTGGATTAGGTGTGAATCTATGGGCAGCAGGGAAACCTCAAAACTAAACAAATTTTCATTTAAGATATGATGTAGATTCTCTACTCTTCATTAACTAGAAGCAAGCGTGCATAAAGTAGTGATTCAAGAACTTACTTCTCCGTAAGCCAAGAATTAAAAACTCAAAAGATTTCTCGCATAGACGTTCAACAAAGAGCGTTCTCATTGAAGAGCCATAACAACTATGTGAAGCTCAAAAACACTTGGGGGTGCTCTTAAAATATAAGATTAGAGAAGCCACCAAGGATAACCAGTTCCACAAATCTTAAAAGTTAATAATAACATCAACGTCAAAGAGAATATGAACCCAGACAATCATAGATACCCACCAATATAGACATTCGAAACATTCAGAAAGAAAATTCTCTTTACCTGAAATGGTAATTGCCAAGGCCATGCTTGACACCCCATTTAAATTTGCCAACATAACGGCTCCCATCATCACATGTATGAGTTCCACACCCATGACTCTGCCCATTACACCACTCCCCAGCATACACATCCCCAGTGTAAAATTTATACACCCCAAATCCATGCCTCAAGCCCTGTCTATACTGTCCCCTGTACCGGCTCCCTTTCGCCCAAGTCTCAACACCATAACCATCATACTTCTCATCAATCCAATCACCTTCATATCTTCCACTCAAGTAATAGTAATAAACCCCACTTCCAGAACACTTCCCTCTATAAAATTCGCCCTCATAAACATCCCCATTTTTATGAACTTGCACCCAAGACCCAGTATTCGGCCTTTTCTCTGATTTGGGTTTTGACCCAATTGACCAAACAACTGGCGGATGAAGCTCTGAGGGGGTATTTGATGATAAAGAGGAGAGCTTTACTGGAAAAGAACGGGCAAGAAATAATCGAATTGAGGGTAGGCGAGGGGCAGAAAGATTGAGGGAAATCACAAGAACAGCTGAGAAAATAATCACAGATAGAAAATGAAGTAAGAAAGCACGGTGATGATTTGAGGAGAAGAAGTAAAGGGAAGGGAAGAAAAGAAGAAGGGATATTCGTAAAGGGACTTTAAGAAGGCACTGAGCCCGGCAGGAGTGCCGAATGAGTTTTAAAGCTACAGTCTTTGTGGCTAAAAGAGGTTCAATAAATGAGAAAGAAGAACAAAAAGATGAAAGAGAAGATTTTGTAGCAATAATACTAGTGGGAAAGTGGTTATGGCGAAGAGAGGAAATAGAACGGGACAGGGAAAGAGATGAAGGATTATGAGACATTAGAATAGGCCTTTTGTGAGGTGTAGAAAGAATAGCTTTTTTGCTTGTTGATGGGTTGTTGGAATTTGGTTCATTTTGAAATTGAGTTTGATGGTGTGGAATTTGAATTTGGAGATGTTTTTTGGGAAGGAAGAAAGGGGGAGGAGGGCTTTGGTTGAAATTGTTTTCCTTCCAGAAATGAATCTCAGATTTCTTCTGATGCATTTACAAATTTGAAAATTGTTTTTTCCCCTTTTTTCTCACCTACAACTTGTTTCAAGCTTCACTCCCTCTCTGTTTAATTTTCTGTTTCTGGGCTTTTCTCCATACACATTTGTAGATGTAGTTTCTTCTTTTTCTTATGGAATTTTCTGAGTTATTCTGAGCAATTATCAAATCTTGATCTGTGTGTTGTTTGTTTGTCAGAGTTTGCTGCTGGTTTTGGTTTTGGTTTTGGTTTTGGTTTGGGTTTGGGGATTGTGATGATTTCTTTTCTGGTTTAATTTTCGCAGAGGGGAAAAAGGATGTTGGGTTGGGTTGGGTTGGGTTGGGTGGAATATTATGTGTTATTTTTAAGTTGAATAATGAGATAATATGGCCCGCATAGGAAATGAATTTACTGAGATGCCATCCCCTTCTGTATTTAGTTTTTCTTTTTGAAAATTATGATACATTTAAATTTTAACTCTTTTATCAATTACTTATATTCATCATATTACTTTACAAAATGAACCTCTATCACAAAATAATAATAATAATAATTTATTTTAAAAACTATTCGCTCTCTAGCAATATCTATAAGGATAATAAATAACATAGAGACATGTTATCTAATTATAGTACAACTAAGATTATATGTAATTAGCCATAAATCTCTACTAATATCTTATGATTTGATGAATAATTGATTAATTTATAATTTTACTATTTCTGTAAATTAGTGAAATATTCATCATAATTATACAATGTGATATATTATATTCAAAGTCTAATTATTTATGTTATAAATTAATCACATATCTAATTAGAGATCAATATTAATATACATTGCAAGCACAACATCTCTAAACAATAATCTAAGATTATTCTATGGATTAGAAAACATAAATAAAATAATTGGTAAAACATAGCACCTCAGCTCCTGAGCTTATAATTAGCAACTATTTCCTCTTTTCTGTATTATTATTAATTAATAAATAAATAAATAAATAAAGCAACTTACAAATGTTATTCTGGTAAATATTGTGAATGTTGAAGGGTCAGGTAGGGCCAAGAAATAGAGTATTGTTTTCCTCTCCGTCAATTGTCGCTTCTCGTCATCTCAAAACTTCACTTGCGGAAAAGACAAAAGGAACCGTTCAAAAACGGACGGCTGGCCATAATAACCACGGTCAACCATCAATAAATCCACGTGGCTACTATCCATTTTGAGGTTAGGCAGTTCTATCTCATTACTACCAGTAGTAAATATTGTCCCATTTTTTTCGTTTTTCATTTATAAAATTATTAATTTTATTATTTTAATTCAAACTTAACATTAATGGAAAATTATAAGTTTTATTGAAATGGCCTGGCCTTTACATAGTAGATAGTAGAGATGGTAGCAGCTTTAAATCCATTTAATGTAACGTAAATTAATGCATGATATTTATTTATATAGATAACAAAATCTATCTTTTAAGGTTCTCTAAACCTTACTAAACATTTGACGTTTTTAGTGACGAATAAAAGATGGAAGAATAAACAAACGATAATATAATTTATAAAATTAATGCCTTAAACCATAAGTGGAAAGTTTTTTAGACTAGAAAGGAAGATCGAGAAAAAACAAAGAAACAAGAGCGACATACATAAAACAAATGAATCAACAAATTGATTTATCTACATATTTAATCACACAAGTTTGAATTAATAAATGGAATATATTTGAAATAAATAATAAATTGGTCCATTTGTCATTTATACAACTAATTATTATTATTATTATTATTATTATTATTATTATTATTATCACTTGAGATAAGATAACTCCATATATTATCAAGCATAACTGTTTATAGTATGATTATTTAATGTTACCACTATTACAATTTGTATTGAGCGATGATGAATAAGGCACACTAATGAGAGAAGATATTGGAAAGGTAGTTTCGAGTAAATATCAAGCTTTTCTTTTTGAGAACGGCCCCACTAGAATTATTGATTAGTGTCGCACATGCCAAAATAAAAATAAATTTTCTCCTTGCATTGCAGGCTGCAGCATGAAAAAGAAAAGAGAGCGAAAATGGTCAGTGTCTTGCTGATTACAAATGCTGGCATGCCACTCCAGTTTTCTTCTTATAATTAGCCAAGCATGGGCCACCCTTTGACACCAGCAATACCAATACCAATACCAATACCAATGAAGAGTAGTACTATCAAACTCTTCCTTCTTCTACCTCTTTTATTTATTTATTTATTTATATAAGCTCCATCCATCAAACTAATATTATATTTATATGGATAGATAGAAGGACATACTATCAAGTAAAGACCTTACCTTTACTAAGACATGAGGAATTTGGGGCCCAATTTTCATTCCTAGAAAATATATATATATATATATATATTGTATAATCATATATATATATATATATATATATTCTATTTCCCTTGCAAAATGGAATTATGCTGTTGTAAAGTTCATCACTTTGCTGATCCAAATATAATATTCCGCTGAATATCCTGAAATAGTCTGAATCTTTTGGGAGGGAGGGAGGAGGAGGAGGAGGATTATAAGAATCAAGAATTTAAGCTGAATAATCAAATAGAAATATTCAAACTTAGCAACAAAAATAATAATAATCAAAGATTGTATAATAATCCAACTCAAGTGGGGTTGGAGGTCTATATGATTTATCTTTTTCTTTCCCATCTCTGGTATTATAATAACATACAATTAACGGGCTTGAGTGAAAAATACAGAATTTAAAAATAATAATAATAATATATAAAGATAAAGCTTAGACATGCATGATTATGCATGTGCATATGCACCTGGACCTGGACCTGGTGGGTGTGTCATCTTCTTTGTTCTTATCCAGCTTTGCCTCTCCTTTTCACAGCCTTCCATAACCCACACCCTTGTCCTCATCGGCAGCATAATCTCATTCTCATGTCCCTCGAGCAACATTCCGGATTTAGCATCAACACCTTTCAAGACAGATCTAGAGAGTATATAAGAAGATAATATACAGTACAAATTGAATAGGCTTTGTACATATCATCATGTATGATGATATGCATATGATAAAAGGTAAAAAACAAAAAACAAGAGGATGAGAAAGAGATTGAAATGGAACCATGTCAATATAGAAATAAATCTCTTTCACTGTCGAGATATTTTACTAGGAAACTTGAATTCATAGGATGAAGATGTTGAAATGGCCTGGCCTGACCACCCCTCTCTTTCTCTCTTTCTACCTTTTCAAGCTTTCTTGTCTTCTTTCTTTAACATGTCAATGTCTTAAAATTCGAGTGCGCACTGCAGTGCCCAATTTTTTACGCATCATAACTTTTCACCATTTTTCAATGGTATGCTTACAACTTGTAAAATGCAAAAGGAAAAGAAAACCAGAGTAATTATATAAGAAAGTGAAAAACTATAGTAATAAACAGAATCTTTGTGAACGTACATTTCATTTGAGAATATATAAGTCAAATTCTATGTATAGCTAGTGAAAAAGTTTCTTCTATCCAAAACTATACTTTTTCTGCTATTAAAAATACAAATATCCAAAAAAATAACATTTTCATTCATAAAGAGGGATTAATTTCCATTTCCAGCAATCCGCCATTGTAAAAACCACAAGAACTAAGTACCATAACATCAATGTTGATATAAATGGAAATTAATATTAATAATCATAAATGCAAGATATAAAGTAAAGATCAGTCTCTAAACATTATGTTATGGGTGAAAACTTCCATCAGAATACTCAAAGTGCATTCACACGCTCATGAAGATATTAAGAACATTTCATGAATTTAAGAGCTAGCTAAATCGTACATCGCTATATAAAGATTAATTATAACTTGCTTATTATATATATAATCACAGCAATCACTGTGAGGGAAAATGACAAACAGAAAAACAAGCTGATCAACCTATAGAGCATGCAAGAATTTTGGACTTGGCTTGATTTATAATAAATTATAATTGTACTTGTGATAACAAATAATATATTGATACATTCTTGGAGGGGGGAGGGGGGATGTTCAAGGAAGCTAATCTAAAATACGCAGCTGAACCGAACCGACAAAATCAATATTTAAGAAAAGCTAAAATTGGGAAAAGTAGCTGGACATGTAGGTCAAATTTCTTTCTTCAAACATTTTTCAAGTCGTATATGAAAAATGAACCTAGCTTGTGATCTGGAATTCTAAGAGACCTCTTAACACTAGCTGCATTATAAAGCATTACTTCATAGAAGTGAGAAAGTTTTCAGTACTACAGACTTGTATCATAGAAGGAGCTCCCACTTTGAGCAGCAGCCCGAAAATCCCACCCATCCTAAAGGAGTTTGTAATTCCAGCATCATGGCTTGTGGACCTTGAAACCAAATACTCTAGGAACATAGCTATGTGATGTCTTTTGTGGCTTGAGGTGCCCATAAGTCATCAGAAAGAGGTGAGGAAATGTGGTTCCAAAATATGCTCCATCAAGGTCTAGCTACAATTAAAGAAACTTTGAGGGAAAAGATAATGCATGGTCGTAAAATAAAATATCTACATCATTTGCTACTAGCAATTGAAATATTCTTGTAAAGTAGAACTAACAAACAATGCATGAGCAGAATAATTTAGGGAAGCTCACGTTGAGCTACTGCCAGATGCTAATATTAAGTCTCAAAGATTTGAAATAAAGGATACTATCTTGAAACCTGGATCGAGGGGTATATATATCTTCACACTTAGGACAGCAAATTTTTACGGTGCTTTGTCGAGGAACATCTGACTGGCCAACAGGTAGGCAGGGTTGTCCACAGCAATAAACTCTTGGGCATCTACCAAACTCGGCATTCTTGTACTTCTCCAGCTGTAAAGGGTCAGGCACTGCTCCATATTAATAGCTACAGAAGTATAAAACCACCAATTTAAGATTAAAGACAAATGCTCACCATAGCAGCCTGTCCTTTAGTTGTCAGTACGTATCGGACATGGATCAATCCATAAAGCATCTCTGCCGCCGATTCAACTAACTCATTTTGTTCCTCTGTAAACATATCGCCTACACATTACATCCGCCGTAATTTACACATTACAGCTGTCATAATTTACACATTGCAGAAATCCCAAACCAGAAACTGGCAATCAGATTATGTAAATATTAAAAATACTTTATACTTCAATTGCAAAAAGAATTGTCAAGGGAATTAGATGCAGAAATTTTAATTTTGTGATTTAGCTATTGAAAGTAGAAACAAAACTATCTTTATTTTTTTTTTGACAGGTAATCAAAAAGGATGCTAAAAGCTTCACTAGAGAAGTCAATGTACATATGATGATGTATACATCATAATATCAGATGGAATAGGAATGATAAAGGGAATATGCACAGCGCTATACAAGTGCCCCAACAAAAACAATGCTCACTATCTCCTCAAAAAGCATATACATCGCTAACAAAACCCAGCTCCTCGTACGAACAGGCAACAAAACACACACACACAACACCCTTTCCCCTAAAAAAAACATACATCAGCCCCAAGATCAAACAAACTCATCTACAAATGCCACCTTCAAATATAAGACTTGTGCACCCAAAATGAATTGAACATAATATCAAATGTTGCACATTAATCATGCTACTTCTGGCCATCAAAATTCCTATTGTTTATTTCTATTTTAAAAGCAACTGGATACGAGATCCTACTTCTTCCGCATACTCTTCCTAATAGTGGCCCCTCTCGAAGCACCCAAAAGGAATGAAAAAGACTCCAGTATCACGCACTGCATTCTCAATTGAACAACAGGGAGCTCCAAAGTTCCCAGACCACCCTCAATGTATGATAAGGTGACCAACCTTTCCCTCTGCATGTTTACACATACAACAACAGTTCACCAACTCTTACCCCGTCCATTTAAGATAATCCCAAGTGAGAATGCACTCCCATTTGTACTTGTATAACAAATTTGGAAGGGTAACATCAAGACAAATCATATTAATTAGGGAAAAAGAGTTACCATGAGAGGACTCAACATCCAGAATCAAATCAAGCGCATAATCGTAGTACGGAACTTGGCTACTCAACCCACAGAGATTAAAATCATCTTGAATGTAATCATCAACAATTTCACAGAAGAACTCATTTCCCCGCAAATTGCAAAACCAAGAGATCCAAGGTGTGTCATCACCATCAGAACCGCTAACATCTGATTCCTCGCTGTCTGTTTCAGATACCTCTACTATACATGCAAAAAAAACAAATAAAAAATCATTGAATATGTGAATGACTCATATTCTATAATAATGAGGAAAAATCCAATGAGATAGAGATGGGAGGGAACCAAACTATACATCACAAAACAACAAAGAAAATACCGTGCTTATGAGAAGAGCTCTAATATCTGAGAGATGAAAACCCACAGAGAAAACATCAGCCAGAAGGCCCAGAACACTATACTCAGAACCTTGACCACAATGCCATAACTAAAATGGATCTTGTGCAGAAAACTAAGACTTCCACTGTCAAATACACATTAAGAAACAACAAAAAAAATACCGCGCTTACGAAAAAAACCCAATTCTCTTCTTCAGAAAGATGAGAAGCCACAGAGAAATATGAACCACAATGTTGCACTAAACAATCCACTATGGTGTAAATGTGTTTCCAAGACACTTCCATTGCAGAAAACTAAAACTTGCACTCAAATAGTAGAGGGTATTTTTAGTGTAGAAGTGAACAAAACAAAGACTAATGTGCAGTACTGCATTAAAACACTTGTAAAACTGCTCTTATGACAAAATATAACTATAGAAATAACCAATTAAGTATGTGAAAGAAGCCCTTTGAGAGACCCATTTAGTGTTATTCAAGTAAGATCCATTCGGTAATATTCAAGGGCGCCAAAGTAGCTATAAGTGAACTCTATATATATATATATATATATATATATATATATATATATATATATAAATATAATGCCACCGAGAGAGAGAGAGAGAGAATGCTATTTAAGAGAGAGATATATATATATAGAGAGAGAGAAAATTATGTGGGAGTTAAATTTAACCTCATGCAGAGATGTCAACATAAATGGGATCTTAGCTGGTTCAGCGCTTCCATAATAGGAAAAGTACTATGAGAGCAATTGAAGTCATTGTATTACAAAGGAATACTATGCAACAACAAGACTTCTAATTAGGATGGTCAAAACTAAAATAAGGAACTACTGACTCACGAGTTGGAAGAGCTTCCAGGATGCCCACCTTTATGACATGTCTATATTATCTAACTTTTGGAATATAAGTAACCAGAAAAGGTTGAAACCCAGATATAAAAGTGGAAATGAAAAAAGGGTAATAGGGTATTATGCTCATTTAGTAAAGGAGAGGAGGAGAGAAGAGAAGAGAAGCTCAAGTTGGGGAAGGGAAGAAACCTAGTCCATCTGGTCCTACAAAGCTATGTCTCTCAAAACGCAGTGAATAAATGGAATGACAACCATTTTAAACTCTAGCATCTTATAGTGTTTGAAATCCTAGATACTTGCAATAGGTTACTACTGAAATTACAAAACAATTGCTTCATCTCCCTCCTTGTACTTCATAATCATGCGATGTAAAGTGGCTCCTCCCTCTTTCATTCACTATGTTTTTACCCCTACTGGATAAAACCAAGCAAAGAAGGTACCCTCTTCCCTAGAGATATCTCTTTCTCTTCCCCTCCATTCTTGGTTACCAAATTGAACATTAGCAACCTTAGATGTCAACTCATGAGGGAGCATGATTCTTTGATATTTATATGTATGTTTATGTTATTGGTCAAAATGAATTAAAAATAAAAAGGAAAATGTCTACTACTTTTGTTATTTGGCATCCAATGTTCAAGAAAACAGGCACAACAAACAGACAAAAGCTTCATGCATCTCCTTACATGTTGAAGTGTTGGTCCTCTTAAAAGTTAAATCAACATGCATGAATTAAGGTATAGAAAAGGGCAACTTCATTTTATTACTCAATTGTCCATTCAGCTGGTGTTATAAGACCTCAAAAAGTTCCACTCTAACGTAACATTTGAGTAGATCTTGAATCAACAATACTTTTGGAGGATAAGTAAGTGATGTATTATGTATGATCATGGTTCAAAATATCGGCCATTACGCCGAAATATCGGCGTATTGGTTAGGTATGCGTTGGTGCCATAGTTGTCAAGTCCTGAATCGTATCGTGTATCGAAAACCCTCGTATCGTGTTTCATGTATCGTATCATAAATCATATCGTATGATACAAAAACAAAAGAGAAAATGTGTGGTAATATATATTTAAACATATAAACCACACAATTTATTGGACAATCAAACATATTAGCTTGACTATGTATTAAAATAGTCAAGTAAATATTATTATAGACTAAAATTAATTTTAAGTTAAATAGTAGCCAAAATACTCTAAATTGATTTGTTAGATATTATTTTAATAGTCTTTATTGAGTAACAAGAGAAAACAAAAATGCAAATCCACCTTTAAAATACAAAGAAAAGAGAATAATTCAAATTAACCAGTGGATATTTATGTTTCTACTTGTGGAAAGTGGTGTGAGAAAATAAATCAACATTTTGTGGAAGAAGATATGAAACTCTAAAAAGATTAAAGGCTTATCAAGCGATATAGAATACATTAATGCTAAAAAACTTCTTCATTTGAAATAGAAGGCACAAAAGTTTTGCTTTTATTCTTTTAGATCTATATGAAAACTTTTTCAAGTCGGTTGTTACGGACTTAGATTTAAAAAGTATCGTGCTTTGTATCGTATCTAATGTTCAAAAAGCTAAAATTCCAGACGAGGCGTTTTTCTCTGGCTATGTATCTTGGTAGCCTCAGCCTCAAAGCGGAAGGCGGAAGTTTTGATTTAAAGACCTAAAAGTCCCCAAAACAATTTATATATGCGATAATAGGAATTATAAACAATTTACATAAATATGTAAACAATTTAATTAAATTGTTTATATAAATATGTATAAATATATAAATAATTTAATTTATATAAACAATTTAAATATGTAAACAATTTAATATATATAAATATTTACATATTTATATAAACAATTTAAATATGTAAACAATTTACATATTTAATTTAATTTACATAAATATTTAAACAATTTAATTTATATAAACAATTTACATATTAAATTAAATTGTAAATTATTAATATGTATAAATATTTACATATTTATATAAACAATTTACATATTTAATTTAATTTACATAAATATGTAAATAATTTAATTTATATAAACAATTTACATATTAAATAACAATTCAACGTAGTAAAAAAAAATTGCCTAAGATCATTAATTGAAATTTAAAACATATTCACAAAGAATGTTATTACTTACTAGTTATTATCTTGATTTACTGGTATATACATTAATACATATGATTGTTATATATATATAATTAATAATTGTAATAAAAAATTGTTATTACCAATGAGAAGACTAAGGAGACAATAAAAAAAACCGTGATGTAGAAGTCGAGAGAGAGAACGAGAGAGAGAGAGGGAGAAGAAGAAGAAGACGCAGCAAAGAACTGGAAGAAGAAGAAGAAGGCAATGTGACCAGTAGAAGAAGACGACGAAGAAGAAACAAACCAGTCGCTAGTCGATCGGATATTGGATGTTGGATGTCGAAGTCGCGATTCAAGAAGAGAAGTCGAAGTTGCAAGTCGCAATTGTCAAAGAACAAGTTTTAGGGCTTTTTAAAATCAAATCAAGGCGCAGCCTTGACCCGCTCTCGGTATGAACGACTGAGGCGTAAGCCTCGACCAAATAAAGGCGCAAGCTTACGCTTTTGTATCCGATGCGGTAGCCTCGCCACGACTTCCTCCCACCTCATGCTACGAGGCGCCTCAAAGCGCCTCACGCCTCAAACGCCTTTTCAACATTAATCGATTCGAATTGTATGAGACGGTGTCATTTTCGATTCACCTGCGATACGTATCGAATTGTCTTTATATCGCATTCCATCGATCGTAAGATTTTGATAACTATGGTTGGTGCCAAATAGCAACCTTGAGACGAATCATAAAATTAGAAATTATTCATGTAAAGGGAAGTTTTGGGCGAAATTTTGGCAATTCAGTGTAACGTAGCAGTTTCGAACCAAATAAAGGAGAAATCACGGCATAAAAGGAGAAATCACAACATAAAGGTTAGAAACGCTGCTAAAAAGAAAAATCGGATTTGCTAAAAGCTATAAAAAGGAGACAACAAAGTAAAATAAACCTTTTTTTAAAAATTATACTTAAATTGTACCTATGTAGTACCTTGTTAAGTACAACTTGAAAAAAATGCACTTAAAATATACTTAATTAAGCTAAATTGTACTCAAATTATATAGATCGTATATAATCAGCCATTTGAACTAAGACAACATCAATATCAACTTTGTTTAAATGAAAAAATAAATTAAACATATTTGCAATGTCTGTTTTATCATTTGGACAATGTTATGTGCACTAGATAGTGTTTTTTGTGAACTTAATTGATTCATCTTGTAACACGTATTATTTAGAATTTTTTAATAGTTAGTTTAATTTTTTTTTCAATCTACTAACTAGCAAACAATGCGTATCCCCCAAAACCAATACCAAGTCAAAAATGATCTTCCAAAACATAGGTCGCAATGCGCAAAAGGGGGAAACCGGTGTATAAATGGTGTACACAAAAAACATAGGAACCTCAAAAGGGCACCTCTGTGAATCTGTCCAAACAGGCAAACACTCAAAAAACCCACCCATATGGCACTAGTTAATAGTTTATACTTTATACAATACAAGAGAAGCTGGGCTTCAGTACAGTTCAATGACAATTATAATTACTACTTATTTATTGATTCCTAAGTGTTCGATGATAAATTATGAAATTTATCTCAAGAGGCCAATTTAATTGATAACTCAAATATTTTGTGATAGAACTTTAAGTACTGTCTTGAGGAATATATGTCAGATTGCTGTCTACAATCCAAAGTGTATTCTTTTTGCAATTTTTTTTATCTTTGTTCACACCAGACATAAATGATCAATATAGACCAAAATCACTTCAATTTCTTATAATCAAGACAGAACCTAAAAAACCCAAATCAGAACTACAAAAAGAAATCAACTTTTTAATGTTCACGGCAGCTCAAAATCGTACATGACAGTTATTAAAACAAATATACATGTGTATACATTTATGAGTAGAAACTAAAAGAAAGGTAAAGAGGGAAAACCAGTTGGCCTCTGTTCAGGAGGTGGCTTTCCGTTCCCAGTCAGCACGGAGAATCGATCCTTATCCTTGCCGTTCAATCCTCGGGATGTGGAGGGTGAGGATCGTTCCAAATGCTTGTCTAGGGCATCATTTATTCGCTTCCGATCAACGTGGCCCATCTCCGCCTTAGATCCTCCTCCTCTTTTGCCGTACATTTTCCCTCTCTTCAGCAGCTAGAAGATAAATAGCTCCGTATCACGGTATCAGCAAAATTTGCAGCACATACGAAGAAATTAGGGCTTGAAGATGATTAGAACTAGTGCTTAAGGTGAGAGATTAGGCCTATGAAATGAAAGGGAGGAGAAAAATTAGGGTTCGGGTGAGAATGAAGATGATAGAGAGCTAGACTATCAATTCTCTATCTTCTCTCTTAGATTGGGTAGCGTTTGAGTGAAGTGAAGTGAAGTGAAGAGTAATACATATATGGTAATGGGAGAGAGACCGTCGGTACCGGTGAAATTACCGGCGGAAACAAGTGAGTGTGGGCTTTACTATGCCGTATTAGCTTAAATAACTAGTGCCTATCACCCGCCATTACTTAACTATTGTTATGATTTATTTTATTTTTCTTAAACAGCTATCACAAACAGCTCATTTCTTACGATTCGATCACTACAACCATTATATTTTTATTTTATCTTCGCTAAAAGTATTCTTAAAGCCGTCAGCTATATAGTTTGAGTAATAAAATTATCAAGAAGATCCTGATTATATTTGATAATAATTATCAAGACATGAATTTTAATATAGAAATGAGAAGGGTTGGTGAACCTCAACTTTAAAAAAAAAAAGAAAAAAAAAAGTTGAGAATTATTTTACCATTGTAAATTATAATAAGGAAAAATGTATCTCGCACAAAATGACGGAATTTTGGGTTGTAGCAACGGTTTTCGTCAATATAGTCCCGATTATGTATGTACACAATTTGTAATATATATATATAGATTATAATAACACATTTTAATTTAAAATATGATTAGAACTAGTGCTCATACATAATTTTTAGTAGTGGCATATGATTTATTCAAAAATATGTGTGATTTTAAATTATTTTGATACACTTAGACAAGCAGTTATAATAAGCTGAGAAATTAATAATAATAATAATAATAATAATAATAATAAAAAAAAAAGAAAAAGAAGAAGGCAATTCATGATGTTTTTTAATCCAATAAACAAGGTAGGTTTCTCAGGTTTCATAAACATGATAATCTAGTTCAAAATTAAACAAGTGCAGTACTCATAACATGTTCTTCTTTTGATCAATTTGTCCAATATTCCCCAATAACATATTTTGCATTGCAAATTGTACAGTGACTAAATAAGAAGATTCTCCAAAAAAGTTGAATAGGGAATTAATTATATCAATAAGTTTATTTTAGTGCCTAGGCAGTTTCCAATTGCATGATTAAGTGAGATCTAGTTCAACTAACAAACTGTAATCATGTAATCCATGTCAAACACAGTATAATAACTAATAAGAACTTGAAAATTCTCAATTAAATTAATAGAATCATTTAAAAACTTGCCATATGCAACAAAGCTTGCTTGCTTGCTTCTAAATTTTCCAATTAATAAATACATGAATATCCCTTTCACATTTATCCAGAAAAGGGATATCCCTTTCCACATGCATCTTTGATTACATGCACAGTGTCCATGGTGGAACAAACGTTCTCATTTTCAATCCATCAGCTACTAATACAACTATCAGGGTTTTCCGAGTGGTTATAATTGCTCAACATGGTTAGTAATTGCATCTGGGCAAGATTGCGCTTGTAGAAGCTCCAAACGGGTGAAAGGCGGAGCAAACTGCAATGTGTAGTCTTCATCTGATGTTAAAAAATAAAGAATGCGTTAATATATTAGATAAATAAAGGTCGTCAAATGCTAACAGAACGATAGAAAACAAAAATCTGTTGCAAGATATCAAATTTACTGTTGTTTAATTATCAAAGGTAAAGTGTATGAAGGTCTAAATCTCACTCTCTTTGACTGTTCCGTAAAGCCAGCACAACACTTCATCTGCAAATGCAAGGCACACTCCTCCCTGCCAAGTGCCAACCCGTTACCACCAGAAAAAAAAATTGTATGTAAAGGAAAACTTTCCGAGTTGCCATGAACTTGATAATCTGGCACGGTCTAATTTCTAAACAGTATCGTGTCTGAATGGCAAATTAATATAATTTGTTCTGAACACTAATAGAAAATACTCCCTCAAATGTGATGTATAGTTCCAAATTACCCTTTAATGGAACCCACCACAAAAAATCTCCTTCAAAGTCTGGGAAAAATGGAAATAGTAGAGTGATTTAATAACTAAGGCGACAACATGGTGTGCCATCCAAAAAGGGACAGGGATACAACTAGTTTGGACAAAGAGAACAAGAGTTAGTGCTGAGGCCTGAGGGAACCATGTATGTATAATACATGTACTGACGAAGTATGCCAAAGGCAGGGTAAAGCCTTGGGCAAAAGAATAAAACAACAGCACCCATGCATTTTTCAGCTAAAACTGAGTTACCTGCCAATAACTCTTCATTTTTACTCTCTGTGTTACATCTTTGGTTCTTAATCTCTCCGTTCGAACAAGTCGACCACCATTGTCTCTGCCAATAAAAGATAAACAAACATGTGAATCAATTTGGAACTGTACCATGACAACTTACCAAAACCAAGAACCAGCACATAATATGCACGAGAGCAAGAACAATTTGAAATACATTCGAAGCGCAGAGTAAATGTCTAACTATTTCTACGAGACCTCCTTTTTGCTTAGTTAGAGATATCACATCAGCGAAGGACAACTTTATGACAGGCTACAACAGGAATGAATATTTTTTCTTTCCTTTAGTTAAATAACGGCACACAGTAGGCTGGGGTTTAAGGGTGTTATGGTCTCTTATGGTTAAATTAGCAGTCAAATTGAAGAGCAAATTGAAGAGCAAACAAAATTTACCTAAATCCAATGACAATGTAAGGGACACCAGCTAGGAATGACTGGATCTGCAATCAGTAGATCACCAATGTCATTTCCAATATACAGATTAAAGAATGTCAAAGGAATCCCATGGCAAATTAATTTACAACATATATTTCTGTTTCAATACTTGGGACAACTGTAAATTATCATAAACCTATAATTCTTAATAACTTAAAATTTTCAGGCATACAAATTGGAAGGGAAAGACATGAAGATCTCCATCCTTGCCGCTCGCTTGGTTCTTTAATGTGTGTGTGTGTGTGTGCGTGTGTGTGTATCATCTAAATTAAATACCCAAGTTGCAATTATAGATTTTATTTTTAATTGTGAAAAAAAATGTCATATATAATCAAAACTTACATAATTTTGATTGTGTCCATCGCGACATTTGATATATTGAATATGAATATGGATTACCACAAAACTTTTCATGTAAGAAAGTTCGCATTTCACCATTAATACGCGCCCTTTCAATTTTCAATGGCAAAATGGTTCATTTACTACCAAGAATGTGCATATACCATAAATGTAAGATATTAACTCACGAAGTCGGTCCAAAAATTTTACATAGCATATCTATTGTCTATACAAGGGGGGAAATATTATGGCAAAATGCTATTATCATGACACACGACTATATCTAAAAATGTCAAAAAATAGCACGAATCAATAAGACAAATTAATATATTCATAGCAATGTAGAAGGCATGTGTACCCAGAACTTCAGCAATTTCTCCCTCTCAAATCTTTCCTCGGTGTGATAATTTAACTGTGCATAGTGGAAATAAGGATGAGATCAAAAATTACAAACTACAGAAAAGAAACAAAAAGTAAGCCAAAATGTGAGTCAACCTCCCTACTAGTCTTTAGTTCCACATAAAACCTCCTTCCTTCATCAGTTGAATCACAACAATCCATTTCAGCACCCATCAGAATACGATGGGCTCCCAATTTGGTTTTAATTACTGAACAATATTCAGCATTGGCATCAACATGATGTATCCCATCTCCAGCAGCTCTTCTTGGATCTTCTGTAGCGAGACTCTCAAAACAATATCCCCAATAACATCTAATTCAATAAGATAAGAAGTCAAAGAATGGATATGACAAAAGTTACATAATTCAACAAAAATCAAACAAATTGATCAAGGAATTTATAGATATCAATGAAACATTCCCACATCACATATATCTGGATATCTGCTACTGTTGGATGCTTAGGAATTCCAAACCATTGCCTCATGATTACAAATATATTTCACAAATGCACTATGACTAGAGTTGGCCAATATATGGGTATTCTTCATCCATTATGTGGTGTAATGGGTGATGTTATACTTCTATAGCTAATCAGTAACGCAAAAATTCGACCACTCTTCTTGTGTAATCCTCGTCACAGAACTCTTTCACTATACCTAGTCTGATTATTATTACTAGGATGGAGATATTAAATAAATACATGATAGAAGATTATAAAGTCCCATACAGAAAACTACTAAATCTCTAGCCATAATAACAAATTTTTGTTTTCCTGTCAATCAGTATCCTCTCGTATAAATCCCAAACATATTTTCTTTCAAGACCAGCTTAACATGTAGTTTGGGGAACTCAGAGGTGTAAATAGTATACTTCTTTAACTTATTTTATTTAATTTCCCAGGAGGAAAATAAATCTTAACAGATCCAGGAAGATTCTTTGAGAGAAACCTGATTAAACACAAGCTTGAACAGAATAACGTAAACAAGAAGCTGTGAGAACCAATGATAAATAGTCATGTACCTTCGGCGGTCCAGCTCACTTTTTGGCCTTTCCGGGAGTTTATGTACATCGAGATAGACAACACCATTCCTTTTGTGCACCCCCATTTCCCAAGGCTCATTCCTGATATAAGCAGTGGCCAGTATCTACAGATACACAAAGATGAGCTTGTTTTTAAGAAAAAAAAATTTAAACAGCCACTAGAAGCTCAAAAGCTACCATAGTTCATTAAAAGCACTCTAATACTTGTATTCGACTATCCACAATCCATGTGAGAAATATTGCTATAAGATTCTAATGTAGCTAAAGAATATAAGCAATACAACTTGTATGCAGGTCCAAAAACGATGTTTAAAACCCAAAACTAAACCAGTTTACTATTGAATCTGTCATGAACAAATCATGATCTTGAAATTATAAAATAAGAAACTGAAAAGCCTATAAAATCATGTTCAGTGAAAAAGATAAGCTAACATCGTTAGATGAAAAAATGATTATATGTAGCACAGAAGAAGGGGTCAGAACTTACCTTATTAAGGTTGTTGCGATATGTCTGCCAGGGTTAGAAAATGAGGAAGAAAAAACTGTAAGTTAACAGAACTATAGTAAAAGACACATAAGCTAGATTTCATCAAACAAATCTTACCACAAAGTGCATATTTTGAAGTGGAACATTTTTGTTTCTTATGCATGTAAGAAGATCGCCAAATCCTTCAGAGCCCAAATCTGGTTTTGAGACGGAGATCGGAGGAGGATTGGGTACATACGTCAGTAGTCATATACAAAAGCCCAATGAACAGACACTCTGATCGAGTATTATTGATATGTAACAGATATCTCATTTTCTGCATATTCATTCGTACTGCATACCTTTCTTCTCAATGTAAGTATCAAAACCTTCATTAAGATCAGCCCCAATGTCTTCTGTAATAAGACGCTTGAAAAGCCTCTGATAAAAATGAAGAGTGATATAATGAGCAAAGCATAGAGGTATCGAAAATTAATAAACTTTTTGGTGGAATTCAAAAGGGGAAAAGGGAGACAAGGATCCGAAAGGCTCACCAAGCTGCGATCATCAAAATAGACCTCACCACCTTCTACACGACTATAACAACCAAGCTCACATGGCTAAGTCACACAATTAACCAATATAATGAATTAGTAAACACGACAGAAAGAAGTTCTACAGCAAAAAGTCAAAAACATTTTCAAAGAGCAATCTAGCAGTTGCATTAATCAAAAGGAATGCTTTTAATTAGAAAAAGTACAATTAGAAGTCATTAAAGCAGTGATCTATAAAAGAATGCTTGCTCAAAACACTAATCAAAAGGAATGCCATCCATGAAACAAACTAAACTAAGAAAACAAGAAGGTCCACATTTAGCACACACTAAAAACTATTTGTAGATTGTTTGAGTGATTTTTTTGATAGAGGGGGAAACTAAGACCATGCAAATCCATTTGAATTACCAATTACTGGTTTAATGTTGAGAGGACTTGGTAGATGAAACGGGATTAACAATTAAAAAGATAAAAAGGGATACATAAATTTACCTCCTGAAATGCTATACATTTCCTTGCTAATGTCTCTTCACTTTTAGTAAACTTCAATTCAGAAACAAAGCGTTCATCATTGCGGACATTAGGAAACCTGGAATTATAACCATAGTTTTGCCTTTGAGGATAAGGTCCAGGTCGGGGAAGGAGGCCAGCTCCTTGATCATTTTGCCAACGACCGCGCCCAAAACCCCCTCTAGTATGGTTAGTAGTATTACGTATGGGGGGCAAAACTGTAAATCAAAGACAAAAAGAGTGAGGCGATAGATAAGAATATAACCGGGAAGGTGGAGAGAGAAATAGAGACCACCACCAAAAAAAAAAAATCGCATGTGATTAAAAGACTAGAAAGAACAGTGAATCTATATAAAATTAGAAGCAAGAGCAGTTAAGTGCAAGCTTCCCCTCTTAGCAAATTCCTTAATGCTTCACAATAAACAAAAACAAAAAGAAAAGAAAAACTGAGATTTAACAAATAAATGAGGAATACAATCAACTTTGTTTACCACTATCATGTCCAATCAAGTATGTAGATGGGAAACCCCAAATCACATAGTTATAAGATTTTCTAAAGTTCATTTTAACAACCGTGGTATATAACTCCATATTTTGGATGCATAATTCCTTCAATCAAGAACAAACAAGTTCCAAGAGCTAGTTATTACCTCAGCTACCTATCTAAACAAGATGATGAGAACTTGGGAATGATCTTATAGATGCTGGCGACCAGCTTAAAGCCCAAATTCTTCAAATCAGAATATATCCTCTTCAAAAGAACAACATGTAAGAAACACCTACACTTATTTCTTTCCTTGTTTTGATAAGTAAATCTTATTTCAAATCCCCATATCATTAAACAGCTGAAAAAATCTGATCACATCAAGACTAACAACAGGCAACAGCCAACCAACGATGATAATTCCCCAACACAGCTGAAATGCTCTCTACCTCTCTCTTCTCTTCACTCTCAACTCTCATATCTCTTTTGATAATTCCCCAACATCATTCTTACCATCCCTGATCTTCCCATATATCCAAGCTTTCCACCATTCAACATTGTTGAAAACCTCCATGACCTGCATAAAACTCAATATAACACAAAGCTTAGTCTTAACTCTCTCCACAAAACATTCCCCCTCGACCTATATACTCTCAGATTAAAATGGCATACTAATCGGTGATATTAATCACCATGTAAAATTAAATGGACATGATTTGCAGCACTTTTTAGCAAGATAACGGAGCCACACCAGAGAGGAACTCCTCCCAGAATCTAAGTTAGTTTCTTTTTATTTGATCAATATCATTATTTTCTTTAGTTTTCGTACGTGTTTAACAGCATTGGAATTTTGCAGATAACCATATATAAGGTATGGCCTATGTTTATGAATTAGAATGATAGATTTAATCCATGTAACATTGTTAAAATTAACATATCATTAAATTTTCCTGACTATTTTTTTCTCTTTATTCTTCCTTTTCTTTGTTTATCCTTTTCTTAGTACAATAATGGATTCCAGAACTCATACTGTTATCCTTTCACTAGTCCTAAATTTAGGATAGCTAAACCAATCAATGCACACACTTGAATAAAACATAATCACGTCAAATCATTTCTTCCTAAAAATTCATCAAAACCAATTAGCAGTAGCATGTAGAACTCAGCAGTCCACACCAATTGGCAATAATTCTTCACACTAAATATAATTTGCTAATGAAAGTCATTTAATCATTCCCAAAATACAAATTTGTATAGAACATAAGCAAGTTGATTATGCTTCAAAGCCCAAAATACAAGTTCACCAAAAAAACAGATACCCAGTAACAAAATCCCTAAAGCCCAACAACCCGACACATAAAAACTTATCTTTTTTTAATAGAAAAAGAAATTCAAAACTTTTAGTAATACCCATTAAGAAAAATGAATCACCTGGCACTGGAAAAGGACTAGAGACAAGGGTTTTACTATAATCTTCATTATCAGAGCCAAACAGATCTTTATCATCATCCTCATGATGATAACTATTATTATTAGACCTCACTTCCCCATTTTCTTCCTCTTCGCTACCACTGCCACTTCCACTTCCACTGCCGCTCCGGCTACCACTGCCGCCGCTGCTAGTCTCTCCTCCGCCGCTCCGATTGGATGATGCGGAGGAGGAGGAAGAGGAAGATGATGCGGAGGAGGACGATTGGTGGCTCTCTTCTTTAATGTTGTTGTCTTCGTCATTTTCTTCTTCTCCGAATAAGTCTAATTCTTGTTCCGAGTCCATTTTGATATTTCTCTCTCTATATGTATAGGTATATATGTTATATTTGTGCAAACATACAAAAGAATGTATTATGTATACGTGTATATGTTTGTAAAGCTTTGATTTTTGATTTTGACCTCTGAGCTTTATTATGTGCACAGTGGGTAAATTGGGTAAGGTGAAGAGACGAATCGGGAAATGACTCGTATTTTTCATATTTTATCCGACTTAGGACGAGTTGAGTAGGGTCGTGCTTTATCACGTGACGTACAATAAGTTTTGTCAAAAAACAAAGAATTTTAGGTGTGAAACTAAATTCGATTTCATTTAGTTCTTAACTATTCACATCAATATCATCCTTCCGTTACTTCAACCCACTGTAACATACTCCAGCAGCATTTTTAATCGTAATCTATTATTTAAATTCAAAAAGAGAATTATTACACTAATTATAATTTATAAATCTTCAGAAAGAAATTGTAACAAAAATAAGTCGATATTCAAGGTAAAGCAGATGTAACAAAAAATTATATCGTATCCGAGCATGGAGAAATACAAATAAAGATAATTAGGTAAGTATACCAAAACAACCATGGTTGGAAGAAAAATGCTCTGCTGCGCGCTAACAATGTAACAACTAGCTAGCTAGTATTCCTGAGAATCTAAAGTCCCCAAAATGGAAGTTATTATTGTGAGGTAGTTTAATGGATACAACAAACAAGTGGAGAGAGAGAGAGAGAACAAGAATTATCAATGTTATCTTCCATATAAATTGGTGGAACTCCAAATCTTAATTAAATCTATGGTGTAAATATATGTTTGTGTAAATTGATATTTCAAAATATTTTTAATATTTTCACATAAAATGTACATTAATTGTTGCTTTTTATGTAGAAATATTGTTGCTTGATTTATCAGCATTTCCTACTATAACGGCGATGTTCGAATATTAGTATTTCAACTATAACTATTGACAGGCCAGAAATGGGATGGCTACCAAATTCCACATAGAAAGCAATCCTTACAATTTAAGGAGGGCTGCCAAAAAACAATCAGCCACAATTTTGTCAATCAATGTTGATGCCTTCCATCTTTAGTATCAGCAGAGCATAGTTTTCTCATCTTCAATACAAGCATTTAGTTTCAGTGGGAAAAAAATCAACCAATACTAGTTTTAACTAAAATCTTCAAATTATGCAGCAATCTCATCGACCTCGGAATTAAAGACAAAACTTGGAAAAGTAGTGGTAATGTCCCTGCATTTTTACGGGAATAAAATATCCAAGTGTTAAGTGATCGACAATTTACATGACGGACATTATAATAAAAAAATACCTTAGATATGGAAGGGTCATTATTTTCAGTAATGAAGGATTTTTTGTCACAAAATTCAGCCATTCTGATCTATCAATCTTTCCGTCCCGATTTACATCAGCTTCTAAAAACGTCTGTTCACAAAATCAAACAAACAAGTATTAAACCAGCACCTTCCTGAAAAAACTAGAATACCAGTACAAAAGCAACCAACAGAACAGGAATCTTGGAGATATTACAAAATGACAACTAGGATACAAATGACGTTCACAGAAAAAAACCACTTAATGTGCAAAACTGCAAAAGTATAATCGTGAGCTTTTAGAGAACTATGAATTTAGGCCAACACCTCTAGACAAATAAACCATTAACGTGCGTCAAGAAGTAATGGGGAGATTTTAGGAAACTAAATAAAAGTAAGACAACTCATCTTGTGTCTCACAACATGGAGAAGACAGAGATTCAAAGCCAGACATACAGGTTCAGTTGGATAAACCTTTGAATGTCCGCTAAACCCAAACATATAATGCATAGAAGCTTTTTATGTAAAAAGTATATTAAGTGTCCTCTTGAATGATAAGCAGTTTGAGGTTTCAAAATTGTAAGATTTACTAAAAGTGAAGATATGAGACCAAGTAATCAATCAACCATATATTCATCCCTCACCTTATCCAGTATTATCTCAATGGTCTCATCAGCCAGCTTCATTTCAGACTCGCATAAAAGCGCAATTAACATTTGCTTAACCTGCAAAAAATCACTGATAATGAAAATGCCTGCAAGTAGGTAACAATTAAAACTAAGAAGTTAAAGGCAAAACTACGGTGTTTGCTGCAATATTTCCATTCTAATTTTCATCTACTATATCATTTTTGTTTAATAAGCAAACAATGAAGAACAACTAGTCAAGTTTTTTCTGAATTCACAATGAAGATTCCTAGTAGCAATATGTCTAATTAACAGCCTAAAAAGGAGAAGCACAAAAATTTATGCAAATGGTAGTTCAAATATAAAAAAGTTATTGATACTAGAAACAGAGCAACTATTAGGCTTTCTCATGCTAAAGTTGATTATCTGCACTCATAGATGGTGAAAATGATAACAAAGAACCATAAAAAATGTTACATGTCTCAAATTCTTTCCACAGCCAAACATACAAAAAGTCTGTGTAACTCAGCTAACACAGATACATCTAACCTAAACTCGATTGAGGATATAACTACTCTCCCTTTCATGTTAGATTGCCCCACAAGAGGAAGGATGTAAATGCTTCATTTCCCTTCCCCTTCCCATTCCCAGCAGATATTTTAAAACTAACATAAAAGATATAGCCATTCCTGTCCAAGGAGTTGGAAGAGGTGGAAAGCAATATCAAATGGTAAAAACAAGCTCATGGGAGCATCATGAAAGCAGACGTAATTGATTTCTTTTAGATAATTGCACAATATACAACTCAGCTTGTGCACAGTACTAATGACTTCCAGTCTAGAGAGTAAAAGGTAGAATTACCAACTCTATAGGACATATTTTGTCTGGCGGAATGATAGGTGAAATTTGACTACAACCACTTTGGTACATTCTGGTTGTCATAACATCTTACCTAGCCAGGTTCACTTTTTTTAAAGGCACATAAGGTCCTAATAATTGCTATCTTGGATCATAAAAACAATTTCAAAAAATAATGCTAGTATCAACATACCTCTTGCCGCTCAATAAACCCCGTGCCATCCAAATCATAGAGAGTAAATGAAACTGCAACATCATACATTCATACTAAATCATTAAGACTGATGAAATTGAGTAGCACTCCCAACTTTGGGATGGGATGCATTAAGATTCACAACGTATACAACCTAAAGATTGATGAAACATAATTTTTCAACTTACAATTAATCTTGTCTTCTTGTGAGGCATTCGGATGGAAAACATTGAGAGATCTAACAAAGTCACCAAAATCAATCACCCCCTTATGTTTAACATCAAAAAGATCAAAGATCTGCAATCAAAACTTATAATAATTAGAAAAACACTAGCATACACAAAGGCATTACTATTGTGAAAATAGTTGTTGTCTGGAACAGAATCTTTCAAGTGTTGTAAAAATTTACGAAGATAAATGCATGAGCATAGTACATTTATATATGGAGACGTAAAGAAACCCGTACCAGTTTTACTGATTTTAAGCTTCAGGATACTCGCATAGTAGTTCCCCATATACATATGTAATATTTGAGCAAGTGCAAGCAGGCATGCATAAAAAATTTAACTGACATGAAGATATGCAAAAGCTTTCACTCAGCCTCAGTATATTTGAGCTAGAAAAGAGCTCATTGATCCATATGGGAATGCAACTTTATCCATTTATTTGATAAGTAACACTGAAATACTAGTAGATTCAACTGATACCTCCGCATTGGTATATGCTCAATATAAAGTCAACCAATGCCTACCATTGATACACCAACAAATGGCACAGAAGCGTTATATGAAAACACAAAAAATGGGTAAAAATGTAAGATGTGTTGCTCACAAATACTCCAGCATGTTTTACCATAGAAGGTGATTGGCAATTCACATTAATAGTTCAGAATCCACAATGTTTGTAAAGTACAACCAACCATGAAGTGTCATCGACATCATCTCAATTAAACTATGTTACATTGACAGAGATCTATGTCAGCGGGGAAGTGTCCGACACTGAACTCTCCTATTTTTTAGAGCATTTTTACTATGTACACTATATTTTGGAGTGTCCAATAACCAAATTGATGAGTTCATATTATTCATTTATTTTGATTCCTTTATATTTAGTTTTATTGCATGTTTTATGCAGTGTTCTAAAAATCCCCGCCTAGGCCCCCCCTTGGCGTCCCGCCTAGGCACTAGGCCCCCCCTTGGTGTCCCGCCTAGGCGCTAGGCCCCCTGACGCCTCACCTAGGCCCAAGGCGGGAAAAAAATCCCTTCAGAAAACTAGGTGGAGCCTAGACAGAAAGTTTTTTTTTTATTTTAATAACTACCCAAACCAGATCTTGATATATTTATTTTTCTAATGATTTACCATATTCATAATACAAGTTGTAGTATATCAAATCACAACAAGAAGTGAACAATATCAAGTCAAAATGGATAATTTTATTATAGTTGTAATTTTTTGAATTTATGTCAACTTCAAATTATACAAATGATGATACATTTGTAATATTTAGTTTAATTTAATATAATTCTTAAATTTATGTTTCGTTTCTTAAGTTTTAATATTGAATTAAATTCTTGAAATTTTAAATTTTATTATTTAATAGCAATCCTGTTTATTAATAAAACTAATACGTTAAAAATATGTTTGACCTTTGAACAATTGCATGTTTATGTTTGACTTTTGACATTAGCAATATGGATATGTGTTTGAACTTTAAGCAAAGGCCGTTATTATCTTTATTATAGATTGTTTTGCTTTATATTATTGTTTTGTTTGGATAAATGTGAGATAAAATATTAAAATTGGCTTAAAATAAAAAATCTCGCCTAGGCCCTCTAGGCGCTAGGCCCCCCACGGCCGGCCGCCTAGCGCCTTTTAGAACATTGGTTTTATGTGTATATGAGCTTATTAAGGTGTTTAATGATTTCAAGAAGAATTGGAGCTGAAACAAGGAAAAAGGGAAGATCGCAGGGTTTTGAATGCTAATACGGATGCATGGTCTTGGCTTGGGACTTAGATTTTATTATAGAGCTATTCCTTAGCTTTCTGGAACATCTTAAATCGTCCCCATCGGAGTTCATATGAAAAGGTTATGATCTTTTTACTAGACGGAAGTTGAATCTCAAAGTTTGGAAGTTGTAATTTACATAACAGTCACTTGGAGCCCGATTTCGACCTTGATGCAATCAGAATCTGTCAATTCTCAAAGAATAAAAGTTGTAGATCTCGTCGATATCTTCGATTTGATAGGTAGCAGGCCCCGTAACTCCTCCTGAATCAAAAGTTATGATCATTCTACCAAAGGATGTCGCAGCAGGAAATAGGACAACATCTTGGAAATCTTAGGTTTTTGGAAAGTTTCTAAAAGCAGAATTTGGCAGCTTTCCACATGGAATTGGATTGTTATTTCTATCTGATTTAGGATATCTTTAGACTGAGATTTATTTCCAAATTGTATTCTATATCTTTATGGAAACTAGAGTTTTGAAAAAAAAATTAGGATTAAGATTTCTAGTTCCCATAGGATTTAGGTCTTTGTCTAACACTATAAGGTATAATACATTCAATCATCTATTACATTCTCTCATCTACACCATTGGAGTGCAGACGTGGAAGCATGTCAGGCTAGTTTTCTTTATTCAATTCTGAAGGGATGTTGAACTTTATTCATAATTAACAATTTGATCAAGTTTACTTTATTTATTCCTTCGTGCATGAGATTTATTCTGATTATCTACATAAACTTCTTGTATATTCAATCTACTAATTTGGTTTATGCAGGATTAAATTAGTGAATTGATATCATCTTAGTTTTGACTTTTTAAAGCTAGATTCTTTTTAAGATATATATTAAGCAAACGATGTATATCTGATCATAAGTAGCAATTAGTGATACTTGATTGTGGACAAGCTTTTGAGTATTATTAAGGTTTTTAGAAGACAAGTTAAATAATTCCTAATTGTGTAATTATTACTTGGAATAACCTGATTCTCATTCTTCATGCTACTATTATATTAAATCTAGACTGATAGTTCTAGGTTGTATGATAGTTAGGGTTTATTGGAACAATTGTCACTTTAAATATACAACAAAAGGAGAATTGCAGATAATTAGCGACCGCGATTATCTAGGGTTATTAATCTCATTGAAAGGTAAATACTGTGAAAACTTGATTACTCCATAATTTGTGAAAAGGCGATACTGAACTGAAGAACTGAAGTTTTTTTTAATTATTGTTTATCATTGTCAATTTAGTTAATCAAATTCAAAACCCCCTTTCCATTAGAAATCATAGGATAAATATAAAACAATACACTCTCTGTGGGATCGATCCTTGGTTGTTGCTATACTAATTCTTGAGTTAATAGAATAGGAGTAAGATTTAATTTTAGAGTGCTAAACGATAGCTCCCACAAACCCACATTCAAGTCTACTAGTATCGACACAAGTACTTCACCCTCAACTGAAGGGTTCAATGTAACATAGCAACTAAATACAAGAGAGTAAAGTATCATACCCGATTTGCAAAAAGGTTCTCTCTCTTTCTGTTCTTAAATAGAGCCAATTGAAATTCCTCCTGCAAATATATCCAATATCCTCAAGTCATCTTCATGTTTAATGGTAAATCAAAAACAACTTAATATGTTCTTATAATGCAAAAATCAGTTATCTTTCTCAGAAAGAATAAATAAAAGCAATCTTATCTAAGATAATCTATAAACATTGAAATAGCATGATATCAGTTTATTTATATACATATATACATATATATATATAGATACATATAGATAAATTGATTTCAAGGTTATCAGTGAACAATGATTTGAAAGCAATATTATTCTTGACCAACAACACTGTTCAAAGATACACATTAAACAAAGTCATCGCTTACCCTACTCATCATGTTATACTGATCACAATTAAAGAGTCTCTACATACCATAGTTATTGATTAATTTTCAATATAAACTTGAGAATAACTAGTGTTCTAAAAATCGGCCTAGGCGCTAGGCGCCACCCAAGTGCCTCGCCCAGGCCCAAGGCAGTGAAAAAAGTGCTCCAGGAAATTAGGCGGTGTCTAGGCGAAGAGTTTTTTTTTAATAACTACCCAAACCAGATTTTGATATATTTATTTTTCTAATGATTTACCATATTCATAATGCAGGTTGTAGCATATCAAAACAAAACAAGAAATGAACAAAATCAAGTCAAAATGGATAATTTTATTATAGTTGTAATTTTTTGAACTTGTACTAACTTCAAACTATATAAATGATGATACATTTGTAATATTTAAAGATATAGAGGGATATGGAGATGAGTACTATTAGTTTGTATTTTGATTATTTATTTGTGTTTGAACTTTGAACAATTGCATGTTTGTATTTGAACTTTGACATTGACAATATGGATATGTGTTTGAACTTTAAGCAAATGCATTTATTATCTTTATTATAGATTGTTTTGTTTGGATAAATGTAAAATAAAATATTAAAATTGACTTAAAATAAAAAATCTCACCTAGGCCCCCCGGCCAGCGCCTTTTAGAACATTGAGAATAACCAAACGTTAAAAAATTTAGCTTTCTCAATGAACTCTTCAATGATTGATCTCATTCTCTTACTTATGTTAACTTCAACAAAGTTTGCCCTTGATTTGATATTCATACCGAGTACTAGCAACCCGATTTGCTTCAAAGTATCTATTCAAATATTAATATTATTGCCTCCTTATAGAATTATGTCTAACACTGCCAGAAGGCAAGGTGTGAATAGGTATTGCAACATAGACAATAGTACGCATAACAATGCCTTGAGACAGGAATTGACAAAAAGTACCTTGCTTATTAGACCATCATCAATCACAGAACTGCTGATGCTCTTATATAGCTCAAATAGTGCTTCAACTTCACTAACACTGACTGTAGAAACAAAATATGGCAGATCAAATTAGTTTGTAATTACGCATGAGCAAAATAGAAAGGAAAAGAAAAAGACAGACATATAAAATCATAAATGAAGAAATTGTGCCAACAAAGTAAAGCAGTTAATAACTTACAAGCTGTTTGAGAAGCAAGGACTACGGGGTCCTCATGTCCAGGAAATTGCTTTCTTGCCACCGACTGAAAACAGCCCATTTACTTGAGGGAGGAGACACTGCTAGACTAGCGCCTGTGCTTCACTACAACATCATCAAAACCTTCTTAACCTTGCAAATTACAAATCCAAATCCCAACACCGACATGCAATAAAATCAGTTGAAATATAGAAAGAAAATAACCATAGATTTACCAACTTCACAAACTGTAGGATAGCTCAAAACAAAATAAAAGAACACATGTTTCCAACATTTTTTAAAATTCATAATACAAAAGAAATCAACAGAATTTATATTCTATAAGATATTACAAATTTGATCTCCACACTCACACCCACCCCACCCCCAAACACACACACACACACACACAAAAGGGCATAAATTGAGGAGCAAGCAAAATAGCCACACATTTAAAGTGAATCAAGGGTAGACAAGAGCCTGAATCTTCCGGATATAGTTCTCTTCTTTCACCTTTGTTATTGGATAGTGTTTTTTTGTGTTTTCCATTGGGACTCAGCCATGGTAGCTTTTAGGGGGTAGCTATTTCAGATTTGCAAAAGGATTAGTAGACAGCCCTTTCTTGAGGACTTTGTATTTTACCAAGTTTGCTTTCTGTCTGGTGAATTCGTGATCCGCCCTTTCTGTATTTTCTCTTCTTCCTAACAAAATTCCTTTATTTGTCAGGAAGTGTAGATGGGTAATAGAAGTAAAACCAAAAGATATTTCCTTTTCCCCTTCTGGATGCTCAGTTTGTGGAAGCAAAAGTCCTTGCAATTTCATTATTCCATACTGAAAAACATTTGAAAAGAATAACAAGTATAAACCTTTACCCCAAATTATAAAGTTAAAGTTCTCCAATTTTGGGGAATTAAAACCCAATCCTATTTTCCCCTCAAACTTTCCGAGCAAACGAAAAAACCTTCTGTATAAAGAAACAAACAAAATCTCGAATTTCTGAGATTTTAACAGAAATAAAAAATCTTCTTCCTTTTTCTCAATTTCTCAGCTACAAAAGCTGAATAAAAAGATAAATTAAAAACAACCATATGAACAATGCAAGTTGATCCGAGCATCATAACCCTAAATATGCGATTAGTCAATTGAATTATATCAACGGTAAGATCAAACCAACCAATTTAGATCCAAAAACAAAACAATATATAACTTACCGACAATATGCCGCCGGAAAGTGCCGCCTTTTAGAGAGAAAGAGGGACAAGAAGAGCTGGAAAGAGGTTTATGGAGCTCTTCGCCAAAACAAACAGTTATGTATACGTATGTATATATAATATAATATATGTATATGTATATATACCATCGAACAAATGTGATTGGTTCCCGAGATATTCACGCTGGTTTGGGAGATAGAGAGAGAAGCAAAGTCTGAAACGCTGAAGCCAAAACGAGAAGGTGCCAACTCATAGGAAAATGGGGCAAAACTAATGAGTTTTACTGATAAATTTTTTAAATTATCTTAATAAATTAATTGTTATTTTTAAATTATGCTACTTAATAATAAAATTAAATATATGTTAATTTTTTATCTATATAAATTTAGAAAAAAAAATATAAAATAAAAATTATTACCCAAAAAATAATAATATTTCACAGGCGTTAAATTAATATTTTAGTTAATTTAATGTGATAATTTAAAAAATTAAAATTTTGACGATGTAATTAATTTTGCCAAAAATAAAGGCATAGCACGAGGCGTTCAAGCGCGTGGGAAATAAAGAGAATAATTAAGTGTATCATGTGGAATATTCCTTCTTAAATGTGGAAATTAAAGTTAGTTGGAAGTTGAATGCGAAGTTAGTAGTATCATCATTCTTGTTTCCGAATGAATAACCAGCAATTTGAATTAATGAATTGGATGAGTTAATTTGGCTTTTTATTAAGGAATTGTTTGAATCCAGAAGAATTAAGATGAATGAATGAATTGAATGAAAATAAATTTTTTTTTCATCCGAATAGCTAAATGAAAGAAATTTAATAAAATAAAAAATAAAATAAAATAAAAATATATATATTAACTATTATATCAAGTAATATTAAATAAATTTACAATAATTTTGAATTTTTTCAGAGGGGTGAAATAATAAAATTTTGTCATTCAAATATTTCAAGCATATCAATTATCAAACAATTTTTTTCATTTAACTTCATATTCAACATTCAGATTCAGATTTTATCAAACACCCTCCCTCTTCATTCCGTATGTATACCAATCATAAATTCATCCATAAATGAGTTGGATAAGTTATTTTTAAATTTGCCTAAGTTATCCTAATAACGTAAAAATAAATTAAATTAGATTTGACTATACGTTTACTTGTGTGAGTTAATTTTGTTCGTATGAGTTATAATCTCTAATTTAAATTATAAAACAAAAAACGTTATTAAAAAAAACTAGTATAGATGATCGTAATGAATTGAATACTCCTATGATGAGATTAGAATAATACACTAATATTAACCAACTGACCGACCGCATGGTACTCCACATGGAATGTCTGTTTGTAATTACATGCATTAAAAAATTAATTAAGGGAGATTTTTTAGTAAAGTTGCTTGGATTATACTCCATATTCTATACTATTAAACAAGAATTATAAGAAAATGACTTGTATGTCTTTTACCGGTTATGCATCCTGTTTTTAGTTTTTTATTAGTATATATACATTAAATACATACCACTTCTAAATAGAATATTCTGCCATCGGCCCCTCCTTCCTTCGTTCCACAATAAGTCTTATTTTATTATTATTATTTGATTAAACACTCAATTGGTAAATAAATATGAAAAAAGATAATGAATATAAAAATAGTTAGATACATTTTATAATGAAATTATGCATGGTTCATGATTTAATTGAATATAGGCCAATCCATATGAAACCAAAAATAGTAGCAAGAAATAATTCAATCGACATAAAACTACCAAATTAGATGACATCTATCTAACAGTTTTATATTTTATTTTTTCAAAGCAATAATTGCATGGATTGCCATCTTTGCTTCTAAAAAAAGTCAGATTGTTCTTGACCAAAAGCAAAGTGAATAGTAATAACAATTAAAAGTCACTGCTTTCATCCGATATATATATATATATATATATATATATATATATATAATTTTATCTTTATTTTACAATAATAGAGGTCAATTATACTTTACTATCTTTCTTCGTAGAATAAAATTTAATTTCATTATCGTAATCTGGTGATTGTATAACTTTAAAAATTATAGGTCGGTGGTTGGAATGACAATGATCTTATTTTACGCTATATATATATATATATATATATATATATATTAATTTTTTAATCTGGTGATTGAAGTCTAAAATGGCACCACTGACGGATCATTTTAGGTCGGTGGTTGGAATGACAATGACTGCAAGGGTTAAGCATTAATATGCGAAGAAGTTGACACCTTTAGACAGAGTTCAAGTGTTTATTTATTTATTTAATACTACTACTACGCCTAAATAAATTAAACCAATGTTCAATTTTTTGAAATAATTTTTGTCTTGAGTACTTGGTTTGAAACCCAACTACCCAAGGCAGCCACAGCCCACAAACAAAGGATGGAACACATCTGCTGCTAATTTTTATTTTTATTTTTATTATTATTACTTTTTTGGACATGAGGAAAAAAAAACACACGACCATTCTTATTACACTTTTTCATATTAAATTGACCATTAATTTATTTGAAAAAGACTTTTTCTAGATCAAACTATAAAAAGTATTTTGGATTATTACAAGTAGCAGATTTTTACTCTCAAAAAATATGCTTTCAAATATGTTTATTATTTTATAAATTAATGCAGCTGCCTTGTGTCATAAGTCTTCTATATATTTTGAGACTTGAGATAGCAATATCGGATGCTGAACTACACCAGTTCTTAAATATAAACTGCATGCTTTATGCATGATAATGTAGTTCTGATATTATCCACACACAAAAAAAAAGGTTTAACCTACCATGAGCTGATTGATCTATGCTCCAATAGCTGGAAAAGCACAACTACAGAATAGATAACGAGAAGCTTAGCAAATTCATTACTCTCGACCACATTCAAAGTTGTACGTCAATGCTGCTCAGGCTGCCACCCCGAGCCCTGTGCATCGTGACTCGTACCACCAGAGAAAAAATTGCCTTGATTGAGCTGCAACGAATGCGAAGGAGGTGGTGGTGGGAGTGGCAAAGGCTGTGGTGCCAATATGCCAATACCATCCCTGGGCTCCATAGCATTTTGACCCAACACTTGTTCCATCTCTTTATTGGCTGTAAGAAGGGGAGCCAGGCTTAAAGGCAGAACTCCTGGATTCTGTTCAAAATTCCCTTGAAAAAATGCAACTCTTCCTCGAGTATCTGACAATGACTTGTTCTTGAAACCATCCATATTCCCCTGACCTGTGGGAGAAGGATCGAAAGGCGCACCAGTCGGTCCTACACTCCATGACTGTGGGTAACTTCCAGAGACGTTCACAGCACCAGCTGCTGGACCTGGTGGAAAACCCAACACTGACCCCTGTTGTGGTTCAGCTTCTGGTGCCGAATCTTTTCTTGTCTGAAAAGGGGAACCATAAAATGGAACTCCATCAGGTGCAAATTGAGGATAGCTGAATTGAGAGGGATTCAGAACTAGATTTGGATTCATTGGCGCTGCAATATTAGGAGGCTGATGGAATTGCATAACATAATCTGCAATAGGAGTCTCTGCTAAAACTACGTGCTGCTTGTCCTGAAACTGCCCAGATTCTTGCTGCCGCCTACACTGTGGATCAACATTCGGCTGTGGAAACTGATCACAGGAATCATGCCTATCAAAGCCTTGGGGTTTGTTGTTGTCAGGAAATGTCTCTGATGAATAATTTGGGGTTTGGCTTAAAAATGGTGGTTCAAGCTTTGTCTGCATACCTGCCCTGGGAGGTGGTTGATCTTTAGGTTGTTGATGACGAGCTCTGTCTTCACGCACATAATTCTGAGAGCTTGAGCTAGGAGAGAAGCCTGACCTTGGTGGTGCTTGAACAGTAGAATCTGAAGTTGTGAGTTTTCTAGCACTGGCAGCCTCTGACTCAGAATCTTCTTTCCTTGAATTTGGACGAAGAAGGTCACCATGGGTTGTACGAATATGAGTTTCAAATTCATCTTTCTTTAGGAAAGACTTAAGACAATGTGGGGGCAGCACAGATGAGGATCCCTTCAGTCATTTTAATTGTTTGAATCTTCTGAATACGTTCATCACAACTGCCAACAAACACGATAATTCCTCAACTCATTAAGCAATCATTTTATACAAATAACTCTAAATTATGGAAAAGATCTGGCTAATAATTTTAAGGGAATGCTTCAAGTTTTTTTTTTATATATAGGAAAATATTAGGGTACCTCCCCCCACCCCCAAACAAGAAAAAGAAAAAGAAAAACCTTCTCTGTCTCTTCACTGACAATAAGAATCTATGTGCAAAATATATACAGAACAAAGGAAATGGAGCGCTCGTGCTGTAGCTTACTCAACAACCTTATAAGATACTTCTAAAGGTACAAACATTCTTAGAAATTCCATTCTGATATGATAAACGTCAACTATAAGCAACATTTCAAATAATGTTGAATGAAATATAACAAAATTACTCCAAATCTACTTTGTGACGCAAGCTCCACATTACTGAATAATGCTTACTCTAATATGTTTATGGGCATGGCAAAAGATCAGCCAAAGAGCACAAACCAGATTCTAGCACGGAATCCTAAGAGAGTGCTGGGATCAAAAGTTACCTGATGGATGTGTGACAAATACACCTAAATCGGTAAATCCTATAACAAGATCTAAAACCAAGAATGCTATAGAATATAGACATCCTGGTGTATTACAGGAATTAGGAGAGAAAGAGACATCACAAAATGTAGTAATTAGGCTTGCATACGTATTGCAGGGAATGCTAAAAGAGGATGAGACTGTGTTGACTGCCATTGGCCTACAGTGTAACCAGATGAGTCCATCCCACAGTTTTAACTCTGAATATACAATTATGGTAAGGAGCAGCTGCTGAATAGGTAAAGACTGAGATTCACACCCAAAAGAAAAATTGAAGAGAAAAAATAAGTAGAAGAATACCATTCTGATCTATACAGTGGTACATTATACCACCGTAAAACCTTGTTCAAAGTCAAATATAACTGAGTCCAGTCAAAGGCTTCTGAAATTAGTAGTACAATATTTCAATTTTTTTCATTTTTAGAAAATTTAAATTCCTAAATCTGTCAAATCTTAGAAAAATCCATAAAATTCAGAAGGAAAAATAAAATTGATTTCATTTTTTATAGTGAAAAAAATGCTTCATATCCTCACAACTCTCCAATACTAGCTTCAGAGATTCCAAGAGTATTTCTCACTTGCAAATACAATTAAATGTCAAAATTAAGTCAAAATAGAGGTAATGTCAAAAGGAAAAACATGCATTTGAATATAGGCTTACAGATAGCATAATGAATCACTCCTTGCGCAATCCAGACAGAAAGCATGCTCACAAGGGCTCTGCAAGAACATAAACTTAGTAAGATATAGAAAACCAAAATATTCCATGGAAGTGTGCACATAATCTCTTTGATAAGAAGTATTCAAACTTTTACATATATGCAGCAAGTAGCTAAAATCATAATAGCACCGAGGCAAGAGAATCACATTATCTAACTGAGGGCACTTTAAAGTTTGGCCAATATTCTTAAAGTTTGGCCCATAAACTGCATTAAACAAAGCATGATTAATAGTGGAGAAAATACCAGTAGGCGTAAACCCTTTATAAGTACAAGTACAGGAAATATCAATTGGAATTTAGAATAAGCTTAATTAAAAGAGCACTAGACAAATCATAAAGCACTTTGAAGATGAGCTAATAACAAAAAACTTGTGCGGAAAAAAACTATGAAGCACAGACACAATGTCATGGCCACATACATTGATGGGAAGTTTTGAAAACAGAAACAATAGGAAATGTCCCCAAAATAAAAAATTAGTTTCCCTTGGCTTTGGGGAATGAAAAAGATGGGGTATGTTGCGAGTACAATTGGAAAATGATAGGGGTATAAAATATGTGTTTCAGTAATAAAAGGGGCATATAAAAATCAAAATAACTTCTAAACAAGAAGAAAAACCTCGTTTCTGCAGAGTACACCCTTAACCTGACGTCCAAAAAGAAAACCTCTCTATCCCTTTCCATAGGTTTTATTTTGTAGAGTGCTGGATGCTGACCATTTAATAAGCTTAAAGAGGCTTTAGTTATAGCACAAACACAATAAAGCAACAAAGAATTACGATACTGGTAATCAAATTTCAAATCCATCAGACTGTTAAGGTGCAATAATCCTCTACTTTACTTCTGAATAACAATCTCCTTAACTTGCGACTGTTAGAAGATTACATCACTTAAATTTATATTACGCCATAGAATACTAGGTTTTGGTTTTAATGGAAACAAGAAGACAACCAATGATAGAAGTTAAACATGAACCTAATCAGGAAATAATTACACATGAAAACCGTTGACATAAGGAGAAGAAAAAAACAAATATATACCAAAACTAGTTATTTATTCCCTTGCAGATGTATTTATAAGCATGCTTCTAGCTTTTTAACAAATAATAGCAAGTGTGCAATTGTGCATCAAAAAATGAGCTAGGGGGACAACGAGAACAGGCAGTTGAAGTAATAGTTATCTTTTGACATACCAGACGTCCATAGATAGCAATGGGGAAATCACAACACACACAAAAATGAACCCGCTCTCCAAGTTGGCGACGTGATTTACGACCCACAGTTTTAACAACGGAAGAAACAGTTACTGAGCCGAGGCTCTTAGCCACAGGAAGGTCAGCGATTACAAGGTGGTCGGGGCATGCCACTGTGACTGTCTCACCTGGAGATGGCTTTGCCCCTCCACCAACTTTTGCGGACGGACCACCTGTGCTTCTCAGTTTGATCTGAAGCATAGCTCTTCTTACCAGTATACTCAAAAAGATCAAGGAAAACAACTCTTTCACCTTCTGCAGAAGTTGTGTAAGCCATTTATAAAATGAGTGAAAGGTAAAGGATACAAAAATGAATAGAGAGAAAAAATATATATACACACACTAATAGATGGAAATCAACTGTATTTCAAACTAAAACACGCTAAACTTGCAAATTGAGATAACATTTTGCCTTGTATGAAACAAATTATGTAATAACCCGAATTTTTGTTAAAAATTAAATATTGATTTTATTTTTCCTAAAAGCATAAATGAATTAAAAAGGTAAGTTACTAATTTTTCTTTTCTTTCTTCCTTGTTTCGTTTGGAAAGTTAAATTATTTTAATAGATAATTAAATAATTGAATTAATTAAAATTGAGGAGTCCATTAAGGTTTTGTTAACTCCTATATTGTTTACTATTTTTATTTAAAGAATGGAGATGTAATCCTAATCTTATTCTAATTTGGTTAGTTAAATTTTCGAGTAGAATTCTTAGACGCATTGCAGTTCATCAAAAAATCATAATTAATAAATCCGATGTCAGAATTGAGTGAATCCAAAGCCTATTTCTTCAATTTTTTGTTCTCTACGATTATGAAGAGGAAGAGAAGTTATTTGACGTCATCTTCATGCCTTAAATTGCTGAAAACCCAACCTATCCTAATTCCTGTCACTATTTTCAGCCGTAATTTTGAAAATTCGTAACTCGGTCATATCAACTCCGAATCAAGTGATTCTAGAGCATATTTTGTGTATTTTTTCGAGAGTTACAATTTACGTGAAGACATGAAGAGATAATGAAAACTCTAGAAGACCCGAAATTCAGATTTTTGAGTGATGCATATTTTTATATTGTCATTGTTATTCCCGAAAATTGTGCTCATGACATTAAAACATTGGATGTGAATGTTTTGTTAGAAGACATCTCTCGGACCGTGGTTCATTATTCTACGATATTTCAAAACTAGAGTACGAGTTTTTTTCAAAGGCGACAAGAATGATACAGTACGGAATAAGAAATTCAATAAGTTTATTATTAATTTTGTATTGTTATTTAGAGATAAATGTTGAGTTATTAATGAAATTATTTAGTAGGATATTATAGTAGTAACTTTTTATTAGGAGAGTTTTAATTATAGTAGTAGATTTCAATTAGAAGAGTTTATTATAATAGTAGATTTTAGTTAGGAGATTGTTTCCTTTCTAAGTTAGGGTATTTACTTAATTCTTAAGTATTGAGTTTTCTTTAAGCATTGTAATACTTCAATATTTTTGGAGATCATTGAATATATTAATTTGAGATTAAAGTTGTGTTTTTTAAATTTTTTTTGTGTTTCTTTACCGATTCTCTGTGGAAATAGGTACTCTTATTTCTTCTTCTCACTTTGTTCTACATCATAATGGTATCAGAGCTAAAATTCTTGATATCGTTTGATTTCACCAAATTCCTTCCTACCCTATTTTTCTGGCCTCCATCAAATTGTCGAAATTCGCTAGAGAATAGACAATAATTTTCCGAGACGAAAGCACGATCTACAGCAGGAATCGTCATAGTCGTAGTCTCAATCTATTCCAAAAAAAATTTGAGTATTCTTATTGTTCATCGCCATGAAGGTCGATATATGACCTTTGTTCATCAAATTTCTAGTGTTCTGCCAAATTATAGTTTAGTACCCCCAAGTTTGTGAAAATTTCAATTTCTCCCCCAAAGTTTCTAAAACTTTCAATTCAGCCCCTAAAGTTTCTTAAAAATTCAATTTAGCCCCCACAATTTTTGAGTTTTCTATTTAACTCTCAAAGTTTTTGAAATTTTCAATTCAACCCCTCTACATATATACAATGCCTTTCATGTTTAACAATCCAGACTTTTGGCTAAGATAAAACAATTTGAGTATCGAACTTTGATCATAGGCGAGCAACTTAAAAGGCCTTATGACCCGTATAGCACCAAGTATTAGAAATTATACGATGAGTTTGCACTTTTTGAAACAAGTCTTGCAAATTTAAAAAAACATTACGAGTACATAACCACATATTTTGTTCGTCCATATTTTGTTCAAGCACAAAAAAATGTTCATCCTAATCCTGTTTGTTCAATTAAAGTGTCGCGTTCACAAGCGGAGACCTGCAAAGTAAATTCTTACAAGACAATTGATGAATTTCTCACAATACTTAAACTTATCAATAACCAAATTGGTGATGATAAAGAAGAGCAAGTACTCTCACATATTGATGCTAGTGAGAAACATGAAGCGGAAGTTAAGTGTGTTGAACAACTTTTAGAGATGGTTTGCACTGGGGAAATTGAAGATAATATCAAAGAAGATAAAGTTGAGGTTAGCCATGTTGGTTTTCTCTCTCCGGTTGATACATTTGAGTCTCAAGCTACTTCAAATTTCTATATTATGTCATTGTTATTCCCGAAAATTGTGCTCATGGATGCGAATGTTTTGTTAGAAGACATCTCTCGAACCATGGTTTATTATTCTACAATATTTCAAAACTCGAGGACGAGTTTATTTAAAAGGCGAAGAGAATGATATGATACGAAAGAAGAAATTCAATAAGTTTATTATTAATTTTGTGTTGTTATTTAGAGATAAATATTAAGTTATTAATGAAATTATTTAGTAGGATATTATAGTAGTAGCTTTTCATTATGAGAGTTTTAATTCTAGTAGTAGATTTCAATTAAGAGAGTTTATTATAGTAGTAGATTTTAGTTAGGAGATTGTTTCATTTCTAAGTTAGGATTTTTGCTTAATTTCCAAGTATTGAGTTTTCTATTTAAACATTGTAATACTTCATTATTTTTGGAAATTATTGAATATATTGATTTGAGATTAAAGTTGTGTGCTTTTTTGTGTTTCTTTACCGATTCTCTGCGGAGATAGGTACTCTTATTCCTTCTTCTCACCTTGTTCTACATCACTCAGTCTGACTATGTATAGAACCCGTTATTGATTACTTTTAATTTCGGAACTAATTTAGGGCCTACTAGGGCACACACCTTTTAGATGTCCTTCAGGAAACGTGCATATTAGATACCTTAATAGGGTGCGTGATAATTGACATTATCAAACTTTTGAGTCGTGTTACAAGGTTATTGTAACGTTAGTCAGCAGTCGCTAGGGATGTGGATTAAAAGATACATTTTATGTTGAAATTATTTTTTGAATGTGAATTTGATTTGTTATAATGTGTTTTAGTTTTAAAAGTATATTTACTATTGAAAATTGTCGAAATAAATATTTCTCTTGATTGAAAAGTATTTTTGCAAAATATGCTTAATTCGGCTGGATAGGAAGGATTGCTAATTGTTGGGCTTCATCGCTCACCCCTTATAATATTACATGTTACCTTGTTTCAAGACCTAGGACAACATGGATAAACATGAGATGATTAATTTAAGTTTCAGTATAGTATTATGGTATAATTTTGTTAGACTTTGATTTAGAGGAGTTGCAGTACCTCCATTGGAATTGTTTAAGGCTCAATACTTTTGCTTATTCGATGAAAATTTTATTGAGGTTTATGATAATTACATTATTTATTTGGCTTTGTAATTGTTTTGAGCTGCGCAATTGGATTTTGGTCGCCTTGAGGGCCTTTGGGCTTGCGACGTGTAGTACTTCGGACTTGTAGCGAGTTTGAGGTGTTACAGATATGTTATCAAAGAAGTGATCCCTCGCAGTGTCGGGCTAGGAAACCCACATATTCCGTGGGGAGTGATTTTGGGATTTAACTATGGGTTGTGATTCGACTAGACTTCAAAAATAGAGTGTGATAGATTTAAGGTTTGGACATCTTTATTGTAGAAATTGAGTTTAATATATAAGATCAATTTTGATTAGTTTTATTGATTGCAGAATGGTTGAGAACCATATTTGGAGACTACTTTGATATTGTGGAAGACCTTAAAATTTTTAGTACTTTTTAGATAACAGGCAAGTTAGAAAAATAAGAGTTGTATTGGTTACGTTATCGTGAATCTAATATTTTGGTAATCATTCTTTGAAAAGGTTGCTTAATTTGATGTTCAGATGGATATAAAATAAGAAAGTATCAAACGGATTTTTTTTTATTTTAAGTTGAGGACAAGGATTGGGTGATTTACTAGGTAGTTTATATGAAGATTTGGGATTTTGGAGGATTATTTAGATATGGACCGAGTGTTAGAACTTGTTTGTAATTAACCTTAAGAACTGTCAATTTGGAGGACCAAATTTTTTTTTAAGAGGGGAAGAATGAAATAACTAGAAAAAAATTAAAATTAAAATATTGATTTTATTTTTCCTAAAAGTATAAATGGATTAAGAAGGTAAGTTACTAATTTTATTTTTTTTTCTTCCTTGTTTCGTTTGGAAAGATAGATAATTAAATAATGGAATTAATTAAAATTGAGGAGTCTATTAAGGTTTTGATAACTCCTAAAATTGATGAGTGCATTAAGGTTTTGGTAACTCGGTAGCATCACATGCCCAACAACACAACAATATTTTATCAACACGAAATGTGACTGGGTGTACTTGCATATTTGCACGATAGCATATGAAAGAAAAAATAGATTACATGAGCAATTTCAATATGGAGAATAATAAGGAACACATAATACAACCGTAAAATAGATATAGAGGTTCCAATACAGTTATTCTAAAACCAAGCTCAATTAAATTTTACCCCTTTATAGGCCTTAATTATTCTTCAATTGCATAAACATAGAGGGCTTGAATTATCGTATAAACATTGAAGTATGAACCCCTAGTTTCATATCTCAGTTAATTACAAATTTACACCCAATGCGAACATCCATGCCTGAACAACACGAATGATATAGCTAATGATAATTCAATAAAGAATCTTAAAAGAAGTAACCAGTCTATAAAATCAAAACAAACCCATATTTATGAAAAATAGACTGATCAAAAACTAATTAATGAAACAACGATTCATTTTCTGAGGATTTTATACCACAAAACAAATGTAAAATGAGAACAAAAAACATTTCACAAGAGAAACAACCGCACTATATACCTCGGACTGTACGAGGTGGAAAGTGTCTGACGAGGCCGGCGGTGACTGTCTGATGGTGAATGGTGATATCTCTCTACTCCTATCTAAAGGTGTTGGAGACCAATTTTATTTACCGATGGGATGACCACTTTAACTTACGTATTGGGGTATGACTTGAGGTTGATTGTTCAAATTTTGTTATGAAAATAAATTTAGAAGACAGCGCGATTAATATTAAAGATAATAAGTTATTCTTTTTTCAACTTAGACATCTCCCCTGACCCCTGTTATGTTAATATAAATTATTTTAATAAAGAGTAATAATAAAAAATAAAAAAAAACACAAAACGCAGAGACCAATTTTTATTTTTATTTTTATTTTTATTTTGAAACAGTGACTCCATCATTAATCCTACGCTAAGTTGTACTGGTAGCATTTCCTATTTGGATTCAATTCGGAAATAATTTAGAAGTTGGTCAAATTAATTTATAAGTTAGTTTTTATTATTAAGATGTTTGACAATTATTTATTTTTTAATTTATAAGTTAAGTTTTAAGTGAAAAAATAAGTAACTATTTGTGACTTATTTAAAAATGACTTATAATTAGTTTGACTAAATACAATATCTATTTTGTCCCTCTTCATAACTTGTTTTAACTTAATTTCTTTTAAAATAAGTTGAAGACGATTTATAAGTCAAATTGATGCTTTGAATATTCGTTTGAGTCGCAAGTGGACTTTTACTTATAAGTCTACTTTTATTTTAACTTATAAGTCATTCCTAAAAAAGCCATTAATCTTCTCTATCCCTCACAATTTGACAAAATAACAATCTATATTAAATTAGTCATAATTAGGAATGAAATTTGAGATTGGATTATTAACCCTAAGTCATTTATTTGTTTTAAAAATTGAACTTGGAAACTTTAGGGATAACAATATAATTTGGAATGGATAATTATTTAATATTATATTCAACAAGATATTATAATCTCTGTTAATTACTCTCTCCATCCCAAAATATCTGTAATTTTGACCATTTGTATACTTATTAAGAAATGCTATTATTATGTCAAATTTATTACTAGATATACAATTATACTCATAATTATGCAATTTGTGAATTACTATACATTTATGAGGATAAAGAACAAATGAATAGGATAAACTTGTAATATAACCACTTTAACTGTCTTGGAAAAGAGTAATATTCAATTATTTTAATTCAACAAAAATTATTTAAAACAACAGATAATATGGGATGGAGGGAGTATAATTAAAAATTAGTGAACAAACTTAACTCTTACCATTTTATAAAATAATTGATGTATCATATTCTATTAATCTATATTCACACTACAGTAAAACTCCTATTTAGGAATAATCTAATAATAACATCTACAATATTATAAAAAAATTTGGTCCCAATTTGAGCAAGTTATAAATAGAAATAACCTCTAAATTGTAATATGTTATATACTTTTTAAGTCCCAGATTAATAAACTATACCTCTATATAGTAATAATTTCATATATATATATATATATATATATATATATATATATATATATATATGAGAGCGAGAGATAATATTAATTTTAAAATACTACATTTTCTATAAAAGACTACATTTCCTATAAAGAACTATATTTTCCTAAAAAAGACTACATTTCCTATAAAAGACCATATTTTTCTATAAATGACTACATTTCCTATAAAAGACTACATTTTTCTAGTTTGAAAATCTAAATAATTTATATTTTCTTTATTTTTTGTTATAAAATCTATATTTTTGTTAAAGTGAATATTTTTGCGTGTTCGAAAAATATTTTGTATACCTCTATTTAGTAATAACCTATCAATTAAAATACAAATAATTTGGTCCCAAATATATTCCTAAATAGAGATTTAACTGTACTAAGAATATAATCTCCTTGTTATTATTTGTATTAATAGTTTAAATGACAAGTTTTTATTTAATTCATTAAATAATACATAGACAAAATAAATACAAAATTAAATTATTTTAAGTTATCTCGTGAATAATTTTATTCTAAATAATCATGTGATTATAATTATTTAATTTTAAAATTAGTAATCTTAAAATTATAATCCACTAAAATATAATGTCCGGATTAGAATAATTACAAACCAACATGGCTTTCTTACAAACAAACATGATTTTAATAGTTATATGGGGGATTGAGTCACGTACACGTCCCGAATAATTATCTACTAATAACTTATTCCCTCCGTCTCATATAAAATTTATGACGTTTTAAAGTTATAAAAATAATAATTATATATTATTAAATATAATATATTAATTTTACTATAATAGCATTTATTATATATTTATCACATGCTTTCTTATCTGCAATATTTTCTAATAAGGATAATTTTGGAAGAATTATTGTTAATTCTCATAAATTATATAAAATGTCAAATAATTTAGAAAAAATAAAATAATCTAAATGATAAAAACAAACATGTTATAGCGACGATTTTTTCCGTTATATATAGAATATAAAAATCGCTTAATGGATATATCTAAGGCGATTTTCTAATCAGATTTAAAAAATATATAAATGCTATATATATATGAGCACATATAAATGAAAGTCGGTTTTTATTCTTTTCACTTAACGAAGACGCCTAATCTAAAATATTTAGGGTGTTGCCATCAACCATGCCACTTATTAGTTTGTTTTTTTTAAGATTTATATAAAATTTATAAACATTATTATAATACTTGGTAAACTAATCAAATCTTGATGAATTTTATATTATGAAATTATTGTATTTGTTTAGTAATAACAATTAACAAAGTTGTTTTCCGTTACTATTATATATTTTATCATGTATACTTTAACAAAGATGTATTTTTACAAAATAAATGTTCATTTTCTTTCTGACAAAACTGATAAATTTGTGAGGATTTAATTTTTCATATAAATATGAATGATTCATGCATGTTAAGTGTTAATCTCATAAAAAATTAAGTATAAATATATTTATTTATACATGAGACCGAATTTGCCATTACCATGCATATTCCTTTGCGCTTAAAATATGTTTTTCTCAAAATTAAATAATACATGATCTAAAATAAAAAATAGGTATCATTAATTCATTCTATATTCCATAAATATATTTACCAAAAGTTGCCATAACATAAGTTTTCAACTCTCACGTACGTATATATGAATCTCTTCACTTGATCTCGTATAAATTTATATATAGGATCTCCCTCCCTCAAGTAAGAAACCCTAAACTCTCGTCTCTCTCTTAGTATCTCTCTCAAGACTTGGGCTGCTTTTCAGGTTTTCTTTTCTTTTCTTATTTTATTTTTCAGCAGCTTTATGTGTCCCTTTGATCAGTTAATGATGTCTTAGTTTTTGCTTATAGGAGATGATTTGTGTGCCTTTAATTTGCTCTGGGGTATATATTAATTGTTATGATCCATGTATATATATTGTGATCGAGTTAATAGTGTCTCATCAAGGATATTGTTTTTTTTTAATAATAAATTTTAAACTTTAAAATTTATAAAAAAAAAAATTAAAAATATTACTTATTCTAATTTTTTTTCCGTCCAAATCATGTTTGAACCTTTTTTTTTTTTTGTAATCCGTTTTAGTATTTCATTATCTTGGAGGTAAAATAAAATTAAGTGGACATATTGAAATAATAAAGTGATGCTACTGCAGTACTCCGTTTGGAAGCGGCTAATGATTGGGTTTTATTCTCTACTTTACGACCGCAGGGCCCACACCAAACGTGGGTTTATTAATATTTTCTCTCTCCTCAAGAAAGTGAAAAGAAAAGTAAAAAAGGGTATGAGAAAGACATGAATTTATTAACCCCTCGAGCGTCAGCTTCAGTGACAAATTCAAAGGTCGAAACTTTGAAGTCACCCTTGGGTACAAGCGTGCCCTTTAATTTAAATTAACTATTCTTGTTGTGAAATATCTGCTGTTCATCCTTAGATTCTCACAAGTCACATACAAAACTCCCACAGTAATTATTTGGTGAGTGGTCTTTATCTCGAAATAGTCATCTTTTTCTGTTCTCTTTATCTCATTCACGTTCTCCATCTGGTTTGAAATTTTGTTCGTTTTTCTGGATTCGGGACTGTAAGTTGCAATGGAGGAAAAATATGAGCTACTGAAAGAACTTGGGTCTGGGAATTTTGGAGTGGCAAGGCTGGTTAAAGACAAGAAGACAAAGGAGCTTTTTGCTGTCAAATATATTGAAAAAGGGAAGAAGGTGATTTCTGGTCAAATTAGACCTTTTTGTTTTACATGTATTGCTACTTTTCTTAAGTTGTTCTGATTGGATGAGTTTGATTCTGAATTGGGTTTTGTTTATCTGTTGATTTTGTGAAATGGGTTATTCTACTCTTGTCTTTGTTTGATATTCCAAAGTCTTTGATTTTCTTGTTTGAAGTTTGTTGTGATTTGATTTTTTTATTTTTTATTTTATTGCTCATGGATGTGTATGCCATACTGGTAAATGGTATAATACAGTATTGGACCATTGGTAAGTTTATTTAGTGGGTTTACATATTTGGAAATTCCTTTTAGGTGCTCAAGGCATAGTTGTAACCTTTTTTTATGGGAGTGATGAGTAGTCCAAGTCAATTTTCATAGTATATACCTAGAACATTGACAGTTCTATGGTCACATTGACTCAGTTTTTGCAGCACCATTATATTCCAAGTACTTAATGTACTCAATTTGTGTAGTTTAATTATGTTTTTTTTTCTGTTTTATTTCATACTTATTAGTCATTGCATATTTGTGGAAAAGTTCATTGGATGATTTGAATAGATATATAGATCAAGAAACTAGATGATTTCTGGTGTTTATATCTATATATCTGTATACTTAAGCTTAAAGGAGCAGTTCTTGGCATTGACAAATGATATCAGGGTTGGCGTTGTTAATATATTAGAACTAAGATTAGTGGAAAAACTGATAAACATGGTGAATGTCAATTGCTTGAACAGTAATAGTACACCCTTTATGTAATAGGGGAATGAAGGAACCTGAAAGGAATAAGAGTGAGAAAGAAGCTTCAGAATGCTAATTAAATCTCTTAGAAGGCAAACGACAGTTCCTACTCTTGTCTTTCTCTAGCGCTGGATGTAGATAAACAACGTAGTATATAGAAGAAGGCCCTTACTTATACTCTCATTTGAATCTTTAAGGTGGTATTTTTTTTTTTTTGCTAAATTAAGGTGGTATTTTTAGTTGCTTAAGTTTTGTGTCTGCGCACTGAAATGATTTTATCTTCTTATTGGATTTTTAGAATGCCCTTTTATTTTTGTTTGTCCTTTTCCATATCAAGCGATATTCATTAGTTTTATCTGTTTCTTGTATCAGATTGACGAGAATGTTCAGAGGGAAATTATTAATCACAGATCATTAACACATCCAAACATTGTCAGGTTCAAGGAAGTAAGTATCTGAATATTAATCTATGAATCCCACAGAATTGGATTCTGTATGTCAATGATTGTACTAGATGGAATGATTAAGTTTTCTATTAAAAGAAATTTCCCCCCTCCTCTATGTGCCATGGGGGTTGGGGAGAGGGAAGCGTTTCCATGCAATTCAATTTGTATGCGCTTGCCCCAACTTGGAGCTATAAGCTAGCAAACATCCTTTTCTTGTCCAACAAATTTTTTTATTAATAAGTCTTTAGTTCCAAGTATCCAATTAAAGTTCATTTAAAATTGATTACTGAATTTTGATAGATGCAAGGATTAACTTTGGGCTGTAAGTTCATCGTGGTCCTTCATGCTCCCAATATTCAATTTTTTCTGAACTTTTTGGGGGGTAATTTGCATCAGAAAATGATCAAAATATAATTGTCTCTTGAAGACCATACTGTGTGGTCATGGAGAAGGAACATATACACTATAAAAAATCGATAATATGAGCCATTAAGGTGACCATTTGTAAACTTTAGGCTACTATCAATTTTATAATGTGCACTTAAGTCGCCTTGACCCATCTAGAAAAGAATATCTACCAAGTGTTTCAATATTAAAAAAAATCAGGATTCTTTGAGGAAATATACAAACAAATAAATATGTCAAAGCATGCATTGAGAGTCTGAGCCAACACATTTGCTTGCAGGTCTTGTTGACCCCAACACATTTAGCTATAGTCATGGAATACGCAGCTGGTGGCGAGCTCTTTGCTAGGATATGCAGCGCTGGTAGATTTAGTGAAGATGAGGTAGACATTCATGACTTGAATTTTGTTTTTTTGACTTCGGATGAAAATCTATATTAACATATTTTGGATGATCCATTCAACAACAGGCACGCTTCTTCTTTCAGCAGCTTATATCTGGAGTCAGCTATTGCCACTCCATGGTATGCTGTTTTGAATCTTTTGACGAACCTTTCATGGCATTTACAATGTTCTGACTCTTAAACTATCTATTTCTTTCACCGTAGGAAATTTGTCACAGAGACCTGAAACTCGAAAACACTCTCTTGGATGGAAGTCCAGCTCCACGCCTTAAAATATGTGATTTTGGTTATTCAAAGGTATTAGTGTTTCATGGAATAGGGTTTGATTAGGTTAATTGCCAATATTTTGTGCCTTTGGTAAATATTAAAGGATTCCCACTTTTCACATATTTTGCTTCTTACTTCACTATATGTATTGATTATGTAGTCTGCTTTATTGCACTCCATACCCAAATCAACTGTAGGAACTCCAGCGTACATTGCCCCAGAAGTTCTGTCACGGAAGGAATATGATGGAAAGGTACTTAAGTAACCATATCTTTATTTTATTCTTTTTTATTACTTTCTCCCATTAGTAGTCAAGGAGAAATCATAACAAGGAAGCAGCAGTCCATGAATGACCATATTGTCCCTCCATTATGAAGTTTTGACATATCGAATTGCAGCATGAACATGGAGCGTAAAACTTATCAGAAAAAAAAAATGTGAAAGACAAGATGATTAGTAGTTTAAAGTTAGTGAAGTGTATCTAGCTGAAGATGAAGGAACCTGATCAGGTTTACTATAACACCTAAATGATTACTAACCACATTTGTGCCCTCCCAACCCAAGAAACCTGCTGATCAACCGTCTATCTTGTATAAAAAGTGATTCTTTCGTGACATTTATAGGTGAAGAAAAATTTGTTACTGAATTGGAGAATTGCTGATATTCTGAGAAAAACAAACAATGCTTTATCTTGATGGTTCTTTCCTATGAGCCAACTTGATATAATTTAATGAAACATAAATACACAATTATAATATGGCATACATATTTCTTATGAAGCACTCGTTGGCCTCAATGCATTTTAGGTGATCATCTGCTTATATCTATTTTCATCTGTTTAGAGTCCAGTCCAATTTTTGATCTAGTTTTCTCTCTTTTGCAATTTACATGGTTATCTGATAGTTCACTACTTTATCTTTTAGATTGCAGATGTGTGGTCCAGTGGTGTGACACTATATGTGATGTTGGTGGGAGCTTATCCTTTTGAGGATCCTGAAGATCCTAGAAATTTCCGTAAAACCATTGGCGTGAGTTCATATACAAAATCAAAACTTTGCAGTCAGATTAACAATCTTCTTTCTTATTCAATAGATTTATTTTCATTATACGAGCAAACATTGATCAATCTCAATCTTAACAGAGAATAATGAGTGTTCAGTACTCCATACCCGACTATGTGCGTGTATCTGCTGATTGTAGACACCTTCTCTCCCAGATTTTTGTTGCAAACCCCTCAAAGGTAAACTACCTCTGACATCTTTTTCTACCCTCCCTCCCCCAAACATTATGAATGCATTACACTACATGGAAGTGAATCATTTTATTGATCAAAACATTCAATTGATTTTACCTTTTCTTCTCAGTATTGAAAATAGTCTATGGTTAGTATTTTCCTTGCTTTCTTTAAATTTTATTGTTCCAATATATAGGATTGTTTCTTCAAATATGTAATCATGTTCTTCCATGATACCCTATCTTGGCCTTAACTTTGTTAACTAATTCCATTTCAATTCTCCTTACAGAGGATCACCATTCCTGAGATAAAGAAGCATCCTTGGTTTTTAAAGAATATGCCAAAAGAAATGGTTGAGGGCGAGAAAACGAACTATAGGGAAGCAAACCGTGACAAACAACTTCAGAGCGTTGAAGAAATAATGCAGATCATACAAGAGGCAAAGATCCCAGGAGAAGGAGTCAAAGCTGACGGGCTACTTGGTACTGGTTCACTTGATGCTGATGATGCAGATGTTGACTTGGAGTCTGAAATTGATTATAGTGGTGAATTTATATCTCCAGTTTAAGCATCATCTCGAAGACGAGAAATACTTATGTTTTGAGCTTTTTTTATTTTTCTTATGCAAAATTTCAAGAATATATTGCTACTATAAGTATTTAGATGCAATGATTACATGCCATGATTACATTATGAAAAATGTAAGTTTGGAACAGAGTTTGAACAAAGCATTTGGTGGGTAAGCATTCTAATTACTAGTAAGTTTTTCATACCTGTGACAGGTTGCTTCTTACAGAAATGGTTGAATTAATGGAGGCCTGATGAAAGATAAGTTCAAGGTAACATGTGAATTTATATTAAGGTTTTGGTTACAGACTCTTCTTTTTTTTCTTGAATAAATGCCCATTTTTTTTGAACAAATCGGTAAAGTTGAAACTTTAATCTAAGACTTCTAAGTTTTTGAGGATTCACTTTGTTTCAAAAAGTTGAATATCAAGCAAAAAATGTAATTAACCCCAATCAGTGGGTCAAACTATTGAAAATTTGGGACTCCAATTTTCTTGTTTCATAATTGCTAGTGTTACAAGTCATTGCATACATCATCAAAATTTCATCATCTTGATATATATATACCCTGTTTAATGAATCAGTAAACTAGAAAGTCCAACCCACCAAAATTTCATTTACGTGCCTAATGGCAAGACTTGCAAGTCTCAGTCTTCGTGTATAGTAGTGATACTAGTTGCTTAATTAGCTGTAAGAAACTAAGAATGATACTCCATATGGAGTTGAAACTAGCTAGCTAGGTAGCTACAACTATTTGACATTCACTTACTCCCATCGCAAGAAGACCAACCGGATCTTCCTTTTCTTCACGCATACCTCTTTAATATCTTAATTACTTTCTCTACTTATAATTTCTACAAATCAATTTAATACTATATATTAATTCTATCCCAATAATTTAATTACTCTTAAACTAATTCTTGTTAATTAATACATTGTCAACCACCATCCATTGTGTCAAATCCAATCCATGAGTGTGATTTGATTAATTCCGAGATTTAGTGAGACATGTCATTAATTGAGATATAACCAAGTAATTAATATTAATTGGAGTTTGCAAAAATTAATTGAGAGTATATTATGGAATGGGGCATAAAAAAAGTTTTTTAACCAAGGATTAATGGGGCATAATGATTTATTTTTTCAATATACAACTAAACATGAAAGATTTGACTGATAAAAAATGATAATCAAGTGTTTAGTTTGAAAAATCTTAATATGCTTTAAAAAATGTCAAATTTCCTGTGCGTGCATTAGGTGGGCATGAAAAAAAGAAAGAGGCAAGGTCATAAAGTCAAAGAAAAGATAGAAAAAGGACAGAAGTAATGCCCAAGGCCCCAAGGCATTAATCATTTTATTTTTTGTCTACCATCCAAGCAAGCCATTTTAGTACACTATAAATATGTAATGCCCGCCAGTTGCATTTATATATGTATACGTATACGTATACATACTACTCCATAAAACAAGGGAGAAAAATCCAGAGAGAGAGATGGGATGTATAATTAGGTTTTGGGTTTTGATGGTATTGGTGGGCTTGGGTAGTTGGGAAGTGAAAATGGTTAGTGGTAGGCCGAGTGAGGCCCAATGCAAGGAGGAGAGAAGGGTTGGGGTAAATGCATGCAAGCCCGTTCTGAATGGGAAGCTACCGTCAGCTGGGTGTTGCCAACGGGTGAGGGTGAGCCATGTAGAGTGCGTGTGCTCCGTGGTTACACCAAAGTTGGCTGCACTCATAGACGTCAACCAAGCCATACGCCTCATTCAAGGTTGTGGACGGAGGGTCCCTCGTCACTTCAAGTGTGGGAGTAAGTTTCTTAATTTAATTCTGTTTTAAAATGAGTCTTTAATAATACGCTGAACGTCCATCACGGATTTGGAACCTAAAAGTCTCTGACTCAAGTTAAATATTTTACTTTTATTTATTTATTTATTATTAACTCCACAATAAATAATGTCAAGGACGCAAATTATATATAAAAATTGTGTACAAATAATATAATTAAAAAAAGAGAGATAAAATAGAAAGTAAACATAAAATTAGACGCTTTACGGTACATATTTTTATTAATGATAAACAATCAATCTTTTGCGTACATAATATAATATTATTCTTTTGAAATTTATCTCTCATTTTCAGGCATATTATTAATTAACATGCATAAAATAAGGAGAAAGTGAATCATGCATGCATGTAGGAGGAAGGAACAATATTAGTTGGCACAACAAATAAGCATTTGTTGACTTGACACTATATCTATATTTTTATTTGCAGGTATCACTACTCCATAAAATATGAACCAACGTGGTTGCTTCTGTTTTCTACCTACTTGTTATTATTTTTAATTATCAAAGTAATGTAATACAAGTGGATATATGAATTAATTGTTTTAGCCTATGAATTAAGTCTTTAATTGGCCTATGTGTTAAAGGCTATCGGGAAGCTATATAATATACGTACGGTAATTATTATATATACTATATATAGTTAGTTGTTTGTGTGAGATGCAATGAATATGGAATAAATTAATTTACGTCAATTTTCTTCCATCAACGTTTTCTTTTCATATTTTAATTGTTGTGCTCTTATATCTTGAATTAAAATAATTATATGTGGATTTGAAACTAATTGTATATATATAATTAAAAATATTTAAAAAATATGACTCATAATAACAACATGATGCAAGTACGTACATTATACATTATACGTGGACATGTTTGCAAAATTGTTAGAGATCCGAGCCATCACCAATCATAATGTCATCTGAACCATTGTATGGGACGCATGCATGAAGAGATTGTTGAGATCAGCTGTAACATGGTGAGATGTTCCACTGTCCAGGAGCCAAGATGTGTGGTTGGGAGAATGTGAAGCATAATGCGCCCTTAATTGGTTGCCACGGGGTGGTAGAATGATTGTTCGAAGGAAAGGAATGAGTGTTGGATGTGTTGATTGGGACTAAGCGAAAGGAGGGACATCGTTTTGCTGTATGTCCTTGTATCCTGCAAATTTGACAATAACTCAGGTATGGCCGAGAAGGACGATTACCTTGAATTGGGATTTGGCCAGGATACCTGTTTTCGTGCCTGTTGGAGTCGTGCCTGTTGGAGGGTCGTCATATAGTATTGGTGGTGCCTGAAGGTGCAGGAGTGCTTCAATGTGCTTGGTTTCTACTTGTTGGATTAGCGGTGGCAGGAAGTTGAAGGGGGTCTGGGTTTGTGAGGATCACCGAAGCTTCGAAACTGAGCAACTTTTCGTGGAGTTCTTCAAATGTTATAGGTTTATCTCTGGCTTGGACAACACGTGTGAGTTCTTTGTATTCATCATCACCAATGCCATCAAGTATCTTGTCGGTCTTGGCTTGTGCAATGAATGGTATGATGGTGTGGGAGATGGAGCCAATGATTGCATTTAATATTAACTGGTCTTGTCGGACCCAGATAGTGTGACCAGGATTGGTTCTGGTAACGTCATTTTGTGTAAGAGTGGCAGAGAGACACAGCTTGGAGCCATCTATGTATCCTAAGAGATCATAGCCAAGGAAGAGGGTTTAGAATTGCAGTTTTCATGAAAGGTAGCTGGTGGAGGTAAGTTTTAAAGGGGTTTGAGCAGCAATATTAATGTTGATAAGAGTGTTGTGGGAGTCATTGGTGTTGAGAATGGAGGGGGAAGAGATAGTCATGGCTGTTCGAGATTGAACAGATGAGAATGTGAAGAAAGAAAAAAAACTTGAAATTTGTTACCTGTGGTACTGCTTTGATACTATGAAAGACTTGCAAAAGCTTATCATTCTCATTGATTGAACCACTATATATTTACACCAGGATCAGGAAGATAACAACGAACTATTGAAAAACTTACAAACTAGGAAGATTACAACTGAATCCTATATCTATGGGTAACAATTGAAATGAATTTGAATAATGCAATCTGTAAAATCAAGTTTCCCGAATATCTGAATAATACAATCTGTAAGACCAAGTCTAACCAAACTCCAACATGGAGTGACTCAAACTTCCTCCGTACCAATAGAATTTTTTTGCATATATTTTTATTTGAGTGTTCCTTTTATTTGTGCATCTTTAAAACTATGCTACACCGAATGATCTAGATCATGATTATATATATGGTAGAGATCAAAGATTTTCTTAAATAAGATTCTCGCTTTAAATAGCATTCTTTTATCAAAACGACGTAGTTTTGGAGGGACGCGATGGCATTTTTGTAAATACGCGGTGGCATTGTATTTACAAAAATGCAACCGCGTCCCTCCAAAACTACGTCATTTTGATAAAAGAATGTTATTTAAGGCAAAATGCTATTTAAGGAGAATGCTCTTGATCCTGACCGTATATATATATATATATATATATATATATATAAAAAACAAAGTTGTTTGGCATTGTATGCCCTGGTTGTTTAGCACTATACTATGTTTTGTATATATATTTAAATTACACCTAAAATATTGTATTATGTTAAAATTTCAATTGAAATAAATATTATATATTTTTTGAAAATCACATGCAAAAAAACAAAAAAATTAGACCGGTCCAATATTTCGATCGGACAAACCTGTCCGCCAATACTTATTATTCTTATATTGATATACATATATTGCTATTGAAATATTTAGCCAAGAAAAACTAAATTTGTATGTACTATGTAGTATAATAGTATAAAATTTATATATATTATATATTAGTATTAATATTGATTGCTTATTGTTACATAATTTTTAATAAATTATCTCAAAAAATGAGTTTAAAATATATTAAATTAATTTTAAAAGTCAATATTAAAACGAATGAAGTATTATATTTAAGATATATGCTAACATTGTTAACCTCACAATATTTAATTATTTATTCATATTATTTTTTGTTAATTTTCCGCAATCAGAAATATAACTTAATATTGTAAGAACACTTTTTATAAAATCTAGACTTTCAAAGAGTCAAGCGAAACACTCGTTTTGAAGGGGGAAAAAAAATAGTACTCTACTCTTTAATAATCTATAATTTTTGTAAAATTGAAAAGGAGGGTAGTTATGCCATATTTTCCAGATGTACAAAACTATGACAAATGCATATGGCATTTATTTAATGTTTGGGATTGAAAATATGGGAGGGAAAAGGAATTTTTTTTCTTCATAAAAACATTTTATTGGCACAAAAGACAAAATAATAATATAAAATAAATATATTAAATTAACTTTTAAAAGTCAATAATAATTAAAACGAATGAAGTATTATATTTAAGATATATGCCAACACTGTTAGCCCCACAATATTTAAATATTTATTCATATTATTTTTAGTTAGGGTTATATGTATATAGTGAACAGTGTAGTATCATACGTCTTTATTTGATTTTTTAAACCATCGCTATAATCCAAAAAAAATCGTCATTAATATAACATACGATCAGATACTACTGTACAATATATGTATATATTTTTTTCTTTTAGTTAAATTTTTGCAATCAGAAATATAACTTAATATTGTAAGAACCAGTCGTTTTGAAAGGGGAAAAAATAGTACTACTCTTTAATAATATAGAATTTTTGTAAAGTTGAAAAGGAGTGCCGTATTTTTCAGATGTACAAAACTATGATAAATGCATATGACATTTATTTAATAGTTGGAATTAAAAATGTGGTAGGGAAAAGGAAATTTTTTTTCCTTCATAAAAACACTTTAAACAAAACTGTTGACAAAAAAAAAATGGGACCGAACAAATAGGGTATATACTTTTTTCACAACTTTATTCCACTATAATTCAACTTTATATTTGGTGTTAAAATTAGTACACTTATGTTTTTCAAGATAATATTCTTCATTATTATTTTTTTCCCACCTTGTTTTCTAAACTATATAGATTAATAGATAGTTAAAAAATTGTTTTGTAGATATTTTTGGGAATAAATTATTTAGTAGCAAGAGAGAGACATAGAAGATATTAGTATCCGGTAACACACGCGCTGTGTGTGTAAATTATATAAGGATAAAATAAATTTTTTATAAAATTTAGAGAACTAAATAAAAAGATATAAAAAAGATAAAATAATAATATATCTAAAGGTGTAAAAAAAAAAGTGACCCAAACAGGTTAAGACTCAAATAATCGCCAAAATACTCTAAAAACAGTTTTATAATATAGATAAATACTATAAATATAGATAAAAATCTTTTATTATAAAGTAACTCCATTTCACACATGTTCTTTTTACCATGTTCTATAATTATAGATTCATAATTATAATCATAGATGTTTTACTATAATTATCTTTTATCATCTTCTTATACCATGTTTATCAAGTAAGCAATTACCTTTTTTTATTGTGAGCCATTTTTTCAACAAGACTATTGTTTTATGTTTAATATTTTTTTATTCTAAAATATAAGATTATTATTAATATTTTAAAATTAATTTAAAGTATTTTAAAACTCATTATTAATTTTTTAAAATTAATTTAAGGCATTTTCAAATTCAAGATTGCCATCTTTTTCTTTAAAAGTTAATATATTTTGAATGTTAAAAATTATTTAAAAAATATTAAGTATTTAAAAATTTATTGTTTAATGCATCAACCCAAATTTGTTTCACACGCATCGCGTTGTATTAGCGATTAGTATTAGATAAATCATTAACGAAACAAAGTAAAACAAAACAAAAAAAGTAAAAGAAAAATAAAATGATGGTAAAAATCATGTTACCGGTCGTCCCCTAACTCGTGATTCCTGGTCCATTCGTACTGTCAAGGAAATAAACCAGAAAATACAAGAATTGTTGGATTAGGTTTTAGTGACTTTAATGGCTGTCTCAAACACTTACACTCTGTTTCTGAGTTTTGAATAAAAAATAATAATAAAAAACTTAAATTATAATATAAAAAAAAGAATAAAAAATTTAAAGTTTTTCTTTGTATTGTTTTTGAGTTTTTAATAGAAAAAAATAGAAAATTTAAAATTGAGAACATAAGTTATAATTTAAAATTTATTTTATTAAAAGTTGAGGATAATATGAGAATTATAAAAATATTACTTATTCCAATTTCTTTTTCGTCCAAATCAGGCTAATTTTAGACCGAAAACTTTGGCAGGAAAAATGACCAAATTTTCTATCAATTTCTTTTTTTTCCGTTTATTAAAAAACTCAAAACATATAATAATTTATTATGAAAAGAAAACTTAAGTTAAATTTTCCGCTTTTTTTTTCAATTTTAAAACTCAAAAACAGAGGATGTTAACTCGTGATTTTGGTCCATTCAAAAAAATAAACGTTAAAATACAAGAACATTTGAATTAGGTTTTACTTTATATTAATGGCTGTCTCATTTAATTTAATTATAATACTACCATAAAAGACTTGTTTCAAATTCAGAGTTGGTAGTTTCTCAGGTCATCTTTATATTTGCAATTTAGTCGGTCAACTAGCCTGTAACACCCCCTTTCCGAAAAGAAAAAGGATGTCACGTACAAAGCACAACAAACTTCAAATAAAATAAATAGAGCATTAACCATCTCAAAATACTAATAGTGGTGATCCATTAATAAAGTACTAAGTACAATTCTCCAAACAGAATCAACTAATCAAAACTTAAAATTTGAATCAACCCAGATGGTCAAAGGCAAAGACTCATCACCCTAGCATACTCAATCACCCCTGCAAAACTCACGGGAAGAAAAACATAAAGATGAGCCAATTGCCCAATACGGATATGTATATACAAAAAGATATACAATCGAATATTTAAATTAACATAGACAAAATATTGCCTCTAACAAAAATAAAACTCCAAAGATCTGAATAGAATATATCTGAACCAACAGGATTAACGAAACAAACAGAAGAGTAAAGAAAATAATGAACTGAAATAACTAACCCAATTAATTGAAAGGAGACGAAATGAACTAAAACGAAACGAACAAAACTAACACAATAAAATAATAGGCTGAAACAAATGGCTGGAGTTATTTCATACCGATTGAGCTCAGAAATATATCTTGTCACACATACAAGTCAAAACAATGCCACACAGGCAAGTCAAAATAATGCCACACATGCAAATCAGATGATGCCACATAGGCAACCAAAATAATGCCACACAGGCACATCAAAACAATGCCACACAGGCAAATCAAAATAATACCACACAGGCAAATCACACATTGGATCGCGAATTCGAATGTATGCAAATCGGATAGGTGTGTTTGGCACAACATCACTAATCCGCAGAACAAAAACTAGGGTTAACCCATACGCCTCCCACAACAAAACACCAAATGGCCCACTTCCTCCGGAGCCCAAAACGGAGACGCCGTGGACTAATCACACCGCCATTTAAAAAGTGTCACGCCTCTCGCTAAAAAGCGACGTCTTGTGGTACCCCACACGTGGTTATAGCTCGGTATACCCTACGGATATTCTAACAAAATACCATGTCACAACACACGCGACATAATACCAACAAAAGGGTTCTACATGTATACGTGTTGAACCAAATCAAATTATGGTCACAAGATCTCAAAAGAAGGTAAGAATACATGTACATTCTACAATTATGAAAATAAATACTATACATGATATCCTAATTCAAAGAGTACAAATCTGAGTCCAATGTGTCAACTCCAAAATGAAACAAATATATGAATTTCACAAGAAACAATTATGTGAAATAATAACAGAATTTGAAACGAGGAACAAAACGAACAAATCAAATTTAACAAAAGTATCGCTGAAGGAGTACGAAATCCGTACCTGAATATAATATTGAAATAATTCACCAAACCCAAATATCACACCGCTAAATCTCTTCAATTTGATCTTCATATCTTAATTTGAACATTTATCTTAGCGTTCATTCAACAGCATCAATGACTAGAGCCATCAACCTTTAATCTTTTACTTCAGCAATTAACCCAAATTCCTTAGCCTTTTGCTGGGGTCATGAAACTAAGAAAAGAGCAAAAGATTTTTTTTTTCGCCTTGATATGGTCACCCACATAGTATTGATGAGTAGGCAACTCAAAAATCTCCATGCGCTGGCCACTTTCATCTTTCCAAGTAAAAGAGAGACCTGGTATCCAAGTTGTGCTACCATATCAAGATTTATCTCATATATCTCTCATCAACGAAGCTTCTGTTGCCATATCTCTCTAAAGCGAGCCGTCCCAAGGAAACCTCCGTCCATTTCAAGTAGTCTCGAATCATAATTTTTTATCGTTCCGTTCATAATTTGCAGAACTTCCTATCGGCGACAGCGAGAAGTGCAGTGGAATTGGAAGATTCAACTTGAAAAATGTCTTCTGCATCATGAAATAAGAAACGACGGACTAATCTGTAAATTACGAGACCACAAATCAACTCCACCCATATACTATTTTGCTTTGTAATTTATAATATGTATCTACTGATTTTGATCTATCTCGGATCAATTTCAAAAGTTTCCTGTGAAATTATGAACTTGTGTTTGATTTCTCAGTCTGATTATCGATCAGGGGAAGGAATGTTGCGGCGTATGCGAGCTGAGCAACAAAACAAATTGAAACCGAAACCTCTTTTTTTTTTTTCCATAGTCGGTTATTAGATGTACGTGAGATAGATTAGGGTTTAAATATTTATTTATATAATTGATGAATTCCCATAATTTAAATAGCCCACACATATAAATGAAACCCAATTAAAATAAAGGTCCAAATTAATGTAATCATTTACTAATTATGATCCACAATAATTAAATATAATTTGACCCAAATAAAAATAAAATTCAATTAATATATTTTAAAACGAAACAAATAATTTATTTATTATTATTATTTTTTTTATTTAATATATATATATATATATATATATATATATATATATTTTCCGGGTATTACATAGCATCATCAGAATCATCACCATAACTCAAAAACCAACCAAAAGAACCCATTTTTTTATCTGGGTTTTGGTCTTCATCCCTCAATCTCAAATGGTTCGGAGGCCAAACGACTCCGAACCCACTCGATGCGTCTCTCTCATCCTCCTCTTGATGGGTCTGGTTTCTTGTTCTTTTGTCTACATGTTCATGTCAGTTGCCCTAAGGCCCACCATTAATTCTTCAATTTTAAAGTCAGAGTCTTTGGCAGTGGATGAGGGTGAGAATGGTGGTGGTGGTTGTTGTAGAGGGATCGAGAATTTGGAGTTATGGGGGGCTACTGTTAATTGGGGTACAGATTTTAAATTCAATTCTTCTGAGGAGTGTTGTCAAGCTTGCAAGAATTTATGTACTGGGAATGATGGGCCTTGCTTGTGTGATTCTTGGGTGTTTTGTGGGAATCCAGATGCTTGTGGGCCGAAATTTGGTGAGGTGAGCTGCGATTTAAAATATATATTTTTTGCCCTGTTGATTTTGATCATTTGGTTTATGATTTTACTATTGCTGTTATTGGGTTTGTTGGATGAGAATTTTTTTGGATTGTGTTATCATTTGATACAAAAGCTGGTATCTTCATGTTATTTTATGAGTTGGTTGGTACTCTTGTCTAAATTTGAGATTTCATGAATATCCGTTTGTCACTGCAATTAAACTGATTATATATTGGTTCAAAACTTGTAAAGAAGAAAGAATATCCGTTTTACAGCAATTAAACTAATTTTATTGGTTGAAACTTTGGTTTTCAAAAACAATTCTAAAGTTCATCAATGGAATTAATTTAGATGGTGAAATTTAAAGGACATTTGTCAACAATTGAAAGCTTAGTCAATCCAATTAGTTCTGACAGAAGTCACAGAATCATACTCCACTAGCATTTTGGTGCAGAGTGCTTGTGTTTAAGTTTTAAAGTTTCCGTTACAAGTGGGGTGGTGGGTCAGATTTTTGTTATGATTAGGAAAATAATTCACAATTCATAAAATGGGGGCACCTTAAAAAGATATATCCTTACATGATGCCTTGTGTTGACAGTTAGGTGATTCTTTCAACTCTTTATTTCAACGTTTTTTGGGTACAGTGTTGGTTGAAGAAACAAAAGGATACCTTGGCCCCTGAGCGGCAGGAATCAGGAAACTCAGTCAGTTGGATGTCTGGCCTTGTATTTGGAAAAGGAGAGGTATATAAGTTGGCTGCTTTCTTTTTATTTCTATGTCATTTTTATTTCTAAAAGATGATGAATTTTTTGTGTGTCCATTACACATTGATTATATGACGATGCAATATCTTGTTTTTGCATTGTTGCTACATTTATTTGTTCAACAATTCAGTTACCTTATCACACATACTTTAGTTTGAAAATTTTAGACTTGCGTAGTTTCTTTCCTTTTTCCTTTCTATTATTTCCATTTGGACTTATAATGGTGACTTCTAGCATCCCTTATTGGCTTGACATGGTTTAGATCTGAAACATCTAAGCAGACCTCATCACATACAATCCTATAGAATTGAACCATGAAGCCCAGTAAACATAGTATAATGTTCTGGTATAGTATAGATAATGAGTAAGGGAGATGAACTAAAGCAGCAGTGGTTACTTATATTGCTAAGGTCAGTGCTAGGATATTCTCCATTAAGATTACCTTTGTTCTCTATTAGACAGTTGGCATAAATTTGTTGATGAACGCTTCCTCAACTCTATAAACGAAATATGCGTTTCCTAAAGTCGCATCAAATTTGCTAGCAAAGCGGAAGACCAAATATGATCTGCTTGTCTGTCAGAAAATTTTATGCTATATGCTACTTTAATAACTCAGCTGAAGGTTTCCCAAGGTATATAAGGTCAGTGGGGGACAAGCAACTGCCATATCCTGCTAGTTTCCTGATAATTTGCATGCCAAAAATCTTATTAAACCTGGTTTAATTCTTTATTTATGTTTCGAATGCTGGTTGTCAAAAAACATCTCGCTGTATTATTTGATTTCTTTTGGTGGAAAAAAAGTCAAATTTATAGAAGAATTTTTAAAGCTAATCTAGTTAGTGGTGGAACAATAAACTTCAAGTAATTTGTCTTCTTATATGTAAATATGCAGTCTTTGCTTCAGTATTAGAAAATGTTATTGTGCATATTTGTGGGTGTTATGTCCAATTTCTATCTGTTTATGTAAATATAATAAATTAATTTTCTATTACTTGGTACTTCTGTTTGTAACAATGTACTCAGTCTATCTCTATCCTTTTAGATGATGAACTTTTATTGTTAACAGATTTTACCTGCACTAATCAGTTTGCTTCTTTTTACTTTCTTGCAGGGGATTGTTGGGTTGGAAACAGAATATGGAATGCTTCATATGAAAGTATGTGCTGACTTCGTTCTTCTTTTTACTCAAATATTTTCCGATGACAAACTGACAGTATAGGATTTTTTATTCAGCTTCTGCCTGACTGTGCACCACATTCAGTTAATTACATTCTTCAGCTATTGGAGTTGCGCCATTGTGCGGGTTGCCATTTTTATCGAGCAGAAAGTCGGGGACAGTCTTGGGATACAGAAGGGAATCACATTAAAGATGTAAGAGTTCACCTTTATTTTTCTCAGCGAATCACCTATTGTTACCAGTGACTTTTCATGTCAAACTCCCGTATCCTTTGGCATCTCTGGTGTTTCATATTTCCAGCTAACTTCATTCATTTTTTCTGCAGGCTTCTTTAGGCCCCCCATTTGCTCTTGTTCAAGGAATGCTCGAAGCTCAAGGAACCATATTTAACAAAATCCCCAAGGAAGATTGTCCGACCATAAGAAGAGGTTCAGTTGCCTTGGTTGGTTCAGGTCCAGAGTTTTTTATAAGCCTAGCCAACCATGAAGAATGGAGAAATGCATATACCGTGTTTGGTTCTGTTCTTCCTGAAGATATGGTCATCGTGGAGAAAATAGCTGCGCTTCCTACAAAATCAGACATTTGGAACAACATTAATGTGTCGGTCTTGGAAACGCCTGTACCCTTGTGGTTTCAAAGAATTTAGACGAGTAACGGAGATGTCAATGACAATTCAGTAGCTAGTTGAATTGGTTTCTGGCTCCTGCTCTGCTCTGTATCTGGGGTTTATAGTTTTGTGCCGTTTCTCTCTCATTTTTGTCTTGTATATCTCAAACCAAAACCCTTTCATGCACTCAATTTTTCAACAATGTTCAGAACTCAGGAAAAAGAGAGTGGCTCAATTTTTTACACTGTTTTTTCAATACAAAAAATTCCACAAGCTAAACAAGTTTTATAATTGTAATTGTGGTATCAAATCCTTGCAAATATTTGGAGTAAGAATTTTTTGTCAACTGTGGAACCATGGAATGTCAATTCTTGAAGTGCAGCAGATAGCCATACATAATTAATCACACGACATGTAATTTGTTATTTTTTTTTTTGAAAAAAAACAAAGGAATAAATTTTAAACGGTGCATTTATCTATCGTGGTATGAGAAATGTTTGACATATGGCCGAGTAACACATAATATAACTAATTCTTATTATTATTATTATTATTATTATTATTATTATATTGTTTGAAGGAAGAAAATTCCTAAACATTTGCAACTATTTAAGAACTATTTATTCATATTAAAATGTTGCATTGATTTATATTACAAGAGTTTGATTTATCAATCATCTAATAACATTATATAGAATTAATATTTCTACAAATAAATTTGATAGTCATAAATAATAAATGAGATTCACCTCATGTAAAAGAGAATTATTGTTTGTTATTAAATTATTAAATTATTAAATTTATTTGTGAAAATATCAATTTTTTATATAAATTATTAAGTTTGTTATTAAAATTTATTATTATGTAAGTGCGATAAAATTGACAATTTATTAAATACGGATGAAAATGACTAAAAAGTAAACTTTTGAGTATTGATATTTTTAGAAGTAAATTTGATAATTTCATAAAAAAATTTGTCACACTGAATGGACCTCACTTATTATTCATATGAAGAAGAATTTGTGTAATTATCAAATTTAAATATGTAAAAATATCAATTCTCAAACTTTTTTATTTTTAGAAGATAATATATTTTGTAATTTGCTCATCCATAGGAGAAAGCAGAACGGAGGAAAAAAAAACTGGTTAAGATAATCCATCCCCAAGTAAGTCCAACAGTCACCTCCTGGTGGTGCGTGGATGAAGACCGAAGAATCAGTCAATGGATCCCATTCCCATATATCCATCACTCACCATACCTAACCCCACAACAATCTACAGAAAGTCAGACAGACAGAAATCATCAACCATGTAGATAGTAGAGAGAGAGAGTGGTGGGTATGCGTTATGGTGGTGGTGGTAGTAGTAGAGTAGACTGCACTGGTGGATTAGTAGTTGTGAGTGGGGCGCACCACCCCACCCCACCCCACGCTACCCTCCTCACACCTTATCTGCCGCGCACACACGTACTTACCAATACCATCCATCATCTTCGTCATCAATCACTCATCCCACCTCACCACCCACCCAAACCCAACCCCAACCCCAACCCCAACCCAACCGAACCGCTGCCCCCACTATCTCTATTTTCTCATTTTTTTTCCTTTTTTTTTTACCACTATCTACAGACTACAATCAATGCCGCCCATTACATTACAACCATCTTATCAATAACAACAACAATAACACCTCACCCTCCCTCCACCTCAACCCCACCACTTCCTTCCTTACTACCTTGCGCCTCACCCTCGAATTCTCCACCCAACCAAACCAACCCAACCCCCGCTCTTAACCTACTCCCCATACGCCTCCTTCACCACTCATATATCTCCAACCCAATCCCACCATCACCAATTATCATAAACACCTTCCACCAGCATTTACCCACTACCATTTTTTTAATTCTCCATACTTCGGATCAAGACCGGATCTTTCTCTCTCTCTGTAAAATCCATAATTCCCTTTCGATTCTTCTTCCCCAGCTACCACCATGACCACCACCATCACTGCCGTTAAGACACCCCGGAAATTCCCACCGCCTTGTTGGACCCAAGAGGAAGCCCTGGCACTCGTCGAAGCCTACCGCGAGAGATGGTACGCCCTCCGCCGTGGCTACCTCCGCACCGCCGACTGGGACTCCGTCGCCGACGCCGTGGGCCAACGCTGCCCCGGTGCCTCCCCCGCCAAGACCTCCGCCCAGTGCCGCCACAAAATGGAGAAGCTCCGCCAGCGCTATCGGGCCGAGAAGCAGCGCTCCCTCTCGTACCCCGGTCGCTTCTTCTCTTCCTGGTTCTACTTCGACAGCATGGATGCCATGGAAAATGGATCTCCCTCCGCTCCTGGATCCGATCAGCAAGCCCTGATTGATCAAAATTCTGTACCTTTAGGGTTTAATCTGAAGAACGGTAAAAAAATTGATGGGATTTTTTCAAACCCTAATATAGGTGTGGTTCATGAAGGTGTTCATTCTGGGGTTGGGTTTCGTGTGAAAGGTGTGCATGACCATAATTCAGCTCCTTTAGGGTTTAGGTTCAAAAATTCTAACAAGATTGATGGCAAATCAAACCCTAATATTGCTTATAGCGTTTCAAATGATTATTCTTCGTATCTGGATGGTGGCTCGGATGAAGATGCCGACAACGATGGCCAATTTGGTGGTGGGCCAACAGAATTTAGGGCAAAGAAGTTTGCTAGTACTGGGATTAGGATTAAAATGCCTACGGATCAGTCAATGCAGCCTGCATTTAGAACTAGAAAGTTTAAGAATGAGGTGAAGTTGGATTCTGATTTTGATTGTGATAATGGTGGTTATGATGCAATTGATGCTGATGGTGATTACTGGGTTAAAGTACCCAGTGATAGAAATCCGGTTCCTGCAGGGACTAGGGGGAAGTTTAATGGCATGACTGATAGGAATTCAAATCATAACATTGATCCTAGGTTGTTGAATGGGTTTTCTTCTCAAGGAAGATCAAATTTTGAGAGGAAGAGTGGCAGTTGTGGAGTTAAGAGGGGGAGAAGTCCGATAGAAGATATGTTGTCGTCCATTAAGCTTCTTGGGGAAGGGTTTGTCAAGATGGAGGAAATGAAGATGGAGATGGCTAAAGAGATTGAGAAAATGAGAATGGAGATGGAGATGAAGCGGAATGAGTTGTTACTCGAGTCACAGCAACAGATTGTTGATGCATTTGTGAAGGGTTTATTTGAAAACAAGAAGGTGAAAACAACAGTAGCCCCTGATTCATAGTTGTAATAGTAGGATTAATGGCTTTAATATTGTTTTGAGTTTCTTTCTAATGTTGGGTTGGGTAAGATTGTTGATACTTGTATATTAGAAGATCAACTAGTTAGATATGATCTTCATGTGTTAGTAAAATAGTGCAAGTCTGACAACTTATTTAGTTTTGTTCCAACTAACTGCCTTTTCGAATATGATTAGGCTTTATGATGTAATTCCAGTGAAATGAATCTACATTTCCGAAATGCAATTTTTTTTATTGATAATTTTAGCATATTCACTTTGAGGTGAAGGTTTGTGCTTGTGAATTTGTTTTCAAGTTGATGGGAATATATCTTGCACTTGCAGCTTTGGTTTTGAACCATGCATCTTCTGCATAGGACTTGATGCCAATGGTGTTTAGGACTTTGTGGTGCATGTGCTATGTTTGTGTATGCGAGTGTGAACTAGAAAGTATCAATGGAAAACCATCCGCAAATAATATATAGATAAAGAACCTAACAAGGGTTGTAGATGCCAATCTGAAAACAGTGATGAATATAATGTATCATCGGGACTTAAATTAGTCCATCCTTTCAATTGTTGGTTTTCTTGAGTTGAAAACTAAGAACGAGATTTTTCTTGGGTGTTCAATGTCATTTTGCTTTTGCCTTTTGTCTTTTTCAAGAGAATAAACAGGCAGACACCTAAAACAGAAGGCTACACCGAAGCAAAGGCATTCCTGTGAGGTGTTAATAAAAGCAAGCAATCAGAATTTGGTTATTCCATGGCAACCTTGAAGGCCAGTTCACCCGAGTGTAAATGGAAATTAAAAGCTTTATTATTGATTACCCATATCTAGTTGCTTCATTTTAGAGATCAACTCAACTAAAGCGCTTTTTAAAGAAAAAACAAACATATATCGTATCTATTAAATGACAATATTTATCAAATGCACAACGAATTTTTAGAAATACTCCACCCTTTTGGACTATTATATTATATCATATCTATAGTCATACGTCCATGGCCAATAATTGATTCTTTGATCGTATCCAGCTGCATGTGATAAATTGGTATAAGAAACAAGACAAAAACAGAACACTAAGAAACTGAAAAGGAAAACAAGCATATGATTAGTTTATCTAATCTTGTATTTGCTTGAATCATTGGGAATTCCTTGATGTTTATTTGGAATTCCATTAAACATACAATGTAAACCCTAAGGCGAAAAAGGGACCGACACAAAACTTGTCCTTCGTCTAGAACACTCGGATATCAAGCTTTGCTTGATGGGTAGATGATTTAGAGTTCACACCATTAATACTAAGCTCCATATCTTCTCCTTGGTATGTTGAGTGAACCCCGTATAGTACATAGAACAAAGTTATCAAACAAGTCCATATACCAAACCTTTGATATGACAATTTTGGTAGTGTAGTCATGAGGAAAACATTAAGAAAGATTGATATAGCTGCTGGCCATGGCATTAAGGGAACCGACCATTCAGTAGTTTGTCGAAAGCAAGGGACCATATACTGGAAGAAGGCAGTGATTATGATCATAGAACCACCGCATAATGGCAGACCCCACCATTGTTGCTTGAGTTTCCATGATAAGGATAAGCCAAGTGAGCTACATGAGAGGATGAAGAGGAAGAGGAGAGTTTGGAAAGGAGGATTGTTACTAGCAATCACATACCGGCGATAGATAAGTCCATTTGCCACTAAGTAGAAAACCAACAATGTGCCAATGGAGATCATTTCAATTACAATGTTTAGGTCAGTGACGAGTGCAATAGATGCCTGGCAGACCCCTGTATACCATCAAATTTTAAGAACTCAGTTTTTATTTTCTTTCTCATTTTTAAATTTTACTTCTATAGTGCTAATATTTTTTATAATATACTAGGAGCGACGAAGTAAAAATGTGATTTTTCAATATTACTCACCCAAGAAGATGGTTGCATTCAATGGGGTGCCTGTTGAAGGGTGCACCTTGGCTAACCAGGATGGCACAAGCCGCGCCCTTCCAATAACACAAAGATACCTAGCTTGGCCAAGCATGGCAACCAGGAGAGACGCCACAATTCCCAGGCTTGCACCAGCTCCAACAACATTGCCAGCCCATTTCCATCCCTTGGTTTGGAAGGCAATCGAAAATGATGCACTATTTGATATCTATGAATCATTTGAAGAATGCCTATTTATGAGGATAATGAACTTCAGACTAGATCAATTATTTTTCTTTCTTTGTTTTTTCCTTAAATATTGTTAAGAACACGAGATCACTGACCTTATCATAAGGAACCATAAAACACAATGCCAAAGCCATAAGGCAATAAAGAGCAGAAACAATGAGAACTGAACCAATTATCCCCACCGGAAGACTCCTTGAAGGGTTTTTAATTTCTTCCGCCAAGGTTGAAACAGAGTCATAACCAATATAGCTGAAGTAAACTATTGCAGCTCCATCCAGTACACCTTTAACACCGAAAGGAGCTAGGCCTCCTGGTTTTACTAAGTTGTCTGAACTCCCATTGCAGAAGCCGGCAATTATAATAAACCCAAAGAATATCACATGAAACACTGTCATTATAAGGTTCAGTATGGAGCTTTCCTTGGTACTGCAATTCAAATAAAGAGGCACACATCACTTTTACAAGCCACTATAACAAAAATCATTACTTTGTAGACCAATTAAAAACAATGACAAGTATTATTAGTGGTGCAATGGTGATTGTGATTATAAAACTCAATACTAGAAACACTAAACATGGTAATTTGAAAAAAAAGAAATATTAGTCCTTATCATTTAATTTTAGAAGCTACAATGTATTGACAGAAAGTCTCGATACATTATCTTATATGATTAATATAAGCAGCAACAAAGGAATAGCAATAAACCAACAAAACTACAATAAGAAACTAATTCGAGAAATCGAACCTATGGCATAGACAAAGAGTAAGAAGAATAATGAGCGCAACAGCTGGAAAGTCCAACGTGTTGTAACCCTTCATTAGTCCATTGACTTCAACTCTCCATGAATTCGGATCATTTTCTCCAAAAGCACAGCATAGATACTCGGTGAAACTTCTTGAAACAGCAGCATTCGATAGTACATACTCCATTAATATATTTGCACCAGCAAAATAACCCACAAACTCTCCTGCACCAATTCAGAAGACAGAACTTGTAAAGAAGTGCATACACAAAACAATACATAAAAGATAAGTAAAACCCAAGAACTAATTATAGTATTAAGGAGTTTTAGCATTGATGCTCATACCAAAGGTCACCCTTAGATAGCTAAAGGCACCACCGGCAACTGGAATCTGTACAGAGAACTCTGTATAACATAAAGAAGAAAGGAGAGCTGATATACCGGCAATGATATAGGATAAGAAAACAGAAGGACCGGAGTTAGTCCGGGCCACACGACCAGTTGTGACAAATACTCCAGCACCAAGCATACCTCCAACACCAAGAGCTACCAAATCATACCACATGAGTTTTCTCTTCATGTTTGCACCAGACCTTAGCCTCATTTGGTTAAGCTCTTGGTCTGGTGTCCATGTTGCTAACATTCTTTTCCTAAGCCTATGAGGTGTTCTGGAGAGAGAATGAAGGTAACTCGAGAAGGAAATTTTGGTGGGTGTTGCTGGTTGAGTAATGCCTTCCATTTTTGTGATTCAGTGTGTGTTTTTAGTTATCATCAAGGTCTTTTATATGCAGTGGGGACTGTAGGGAATAGTATTACTAAGTTCCTTTGTTCATGTTTCTTGATTTTCTGAAATTACCAGCTTGTCCTTTTGGGTTTTAAATCCTTACATTATGCCTTTTGGGACTCTCATTTTTTGAGATCCCAAAGGCTTCAAAGAGGCTATTCTACTGGAGAAACACATGCAAAACTCAAAAGGCAAGTCCCATTTTGAAAGGAGCTTGTAAGAGGAATCACAAAGGGAACAGAGGACTTGGTCCTTATCTAAAACATGTGACAAGCATCCTATCAACACCTTGTTAAAGCTACTAAAAGATTTTCTTTTGTTCTCAGGTCTTGAGAATAATTGACTTGATTCCTATATAAATGACATATAGTATGTTATGGCTGCCTCCTAAAATTTCAGATCCTGAAGAAAAATATTCGAAGAAGAATAAGTATCTATAGGTGTAGAAGAATAAGTATCTATATTGCCTTTTTAAGAGTCAGTTTGGCAATAGATAATTTCAGATCATGAAATGTTTCGCATTCTCCAACTGTATTTTGTATTCCTATAATAATTACTCAATATAAGAAGTTAATATTCATCTAGATTCTGAGTAACCAAAGTCATTCCTCCACCTATTGGCTATTGCCACTACCTTAGGATGAAAATAATTTTTGCACAAAATAATGCCGACGAGATGAAGTTATAGTGTTTATATGACCAAATGAGATATATATGCTGAGCTTGAGGTCTGTTAGTCTGTTTTTAGAATTATTATTGTATTTTGTGTTAAGATATAGCATAGAATGATAATGATCACAATTTTGGTGCTAATCAAAACTTAGGTTCCTAATCCTTTTAATGTAAAGTGGGAATACTGTAAGTCTATCCAAAAAAGTTATTAAAATCTTGGTACAGTGTTAATTTCTAGAAAATATGTCCAGAATAAAATCTAATCAAGTATCTGCTCTTAACTTTATGCAGGCTTGATCTACAAGAATGTACCCTTTTGTTTGGGTCTAGTAAATCAATGCTGTATAGAGAGCATATACCAGCTGTTTTAACATTCTTTGCAAGAAGATAAAATTCTTCTAGTTGTTTAATGTTTGGATATCATTGGTCCTTCAGTTTAAGTAAATAAGTCTTCCAATTAAGCAACGATTCTCATCTATCTAGAAGGAATTGGAGCTAAGCTTACAACTTACAAATAGATTACTCCTATATATATATATATATATATATATATATATATATATATATATATGATCTTCAGAAGAAGAAAGGAAATGGACAGGTATTGTATTAATTGTAGTAGTTAACTGTTAGATGAATGAAAATTCTACTTGAAAGGACAAGTGGGAGAGATGGTGGTGGTGGTACAACATTAGCACCAACCACCAAGTATTAAGCTTATCTTATTATTTTTATTATAAGTATAAAGTCAAAAAGACGATATATAAATCCAATCTAAATACTGAGCAAAAGAGGCCTCGTTGGTTATTCATTTTGCTAATATTCCGTGTCATTCTCACAATCATCCATTCAAAATCATCAATTTCTTATGAATCTTTTGTACTTTGGTGAATTATGTGATGGGAAACTTTTATGTCTTGTCATTTGAAGGGTCAAGTTTCTATCAATAATAAAATGATGTTGTGTATATGATGGGATTTCTCTGAAGAGCATGATCCGAATGTTATGGAGTATTTCATGCTTGTACTAATGCTGAAGCGAATCAAACCACGTGATCAAGTTGTAGCTTCCGGACCTCTAAAACACAGATGATTTTACTCGAAAATGATGCTAACTATCTAAACATGATGAGCACAACTTGCCATAGTTTGTCACAACCTCTCCCCTCTCCCCAAGCATAGAGAAATGGCCTATTCACATTGTTTTTTCAGTAAGCATTAGAGTCGTGTATATATATATTACATAATGAACAGACTATGACTAAGACATGACATATTTAAAGCCATTGAAATTGGATTACTAAAAGATACATATTACAGTAGTAAGCATATTCATCAGATAAGTATTATAAAGAGAATAAGGGTGGTGGAATGTTTTTGTAAGCTTTTCAATGTGATTGGTACCTAAGTTGCACTCAAGAGGATAGAAGGAATCAGTGGTATCCTTTTGCTTAGATTTTCCCAAGTGGGCCACCCAAACTCCCATTGACCTGTTTCTGTTCAATGGAATAGAAATACAACTCTAATCAACTGTACTTTCACTGGCAAGTCACCCCACACCATTCCACTCGGCATATAGTATATAATAAAAGTAGATAGTCTACTGTGTTTGACAATAACTTGCTAAGTGTACTTAATTGATGAGTCAACTTTTCCTAATGAGAAATCGTGTTTTGTGCCAATTAACAAGCTTTCTCCTCTTTTTAATGGATGAACCAAAAGACGCCCTTCATTTTTCACAGGTAAGGCTTACCATGAAACTCTTATTACCCCGCGTTTCACTTAGCCGGTACTTTCAATCTTCTCATTACCACAAACTATGATCAAATCATTGTGTAAGGTCATTGATAATAAGCAGATTAGGCTTTAAAAGATCCTCCTTTCCTGTACCCATATGCATCCAAGCCAAAACCATAAAGGCTTCCAGCCTCAAGTTTGGTTTAGTTTAAGAAGACACCCACATGAATCATGACACTTATGTTACAATACAATATTGGAGGAAAATGGCTGCATTTGTTAAAAAAGTGATCATAACTTCATTGCTCATTCATTTTCTGAAGAAGCAAAAAAAAAAAGAAGCCACTATTCATGGGTGGGAATGGTTAAAAAAGTTAGAATCAAAGACCTCACACATCCATTTGCTACTCCCACCACTTTTTGCTTAAAGATTTGGAATAATGATTCCCATTAAGTAAAAAATTCATGGGATTTGCTTATATAAAGAATATATAGGCTGGATAGGGCTGCTATATATTTGACTCATTGAACCAACAAATGAGGGTGGTCATTTATAATGCATAGTTTTTTCTTTTGTACAATGAAAACCTTGGACATGAATGATGAAATCAAAGAAATGTGGTGTATTAATAATTCCTATTAACAAAACAAGACAAAAAGAGAAACTTACTATTAGAAAGGCGTCTTTCCTTTTATGGCTTTCTTTTGATTTATCACACCGGCAGAAGATCAAGAAAATCCGATCACTAAAATGGTCTGCCAACAATGTAAAGAAACTTATCATTTCTTATAAGAAAACAACAAACTAACTTTAATTTATAAGTGACCCACACCTGACACCACACACTAGTAAATCTAATAATTTTCTTCCGCTTATGCGCCCCAATGCCAATGAAATTCTGTGTGTTTGCATTTCATGCATGAAAAAGAAGCATAAACAAGTAAATTTATGTGTTTTTAAGAGATTAATGTGATCTGACAACCAACATCATAGCGAGTACTTCGTCCCTTGTTTGACATATATAGCTAAAATGAATTCCTTTTGCAGTGCAATGCATAAGGTCGACACCTAAAGTTACTAAAAACTAAAAAGAAATACCCAAGACAAAAAAACATAAAAAATGCTCCAACAAAGTTTAAATAAAAATCAATTTGAGGTGGGGGTTGAAATAAGAAAATAGAGAGCAACAAATCAACATCAACAAGAGGGTACTTTCGCCGTCTATCCACCATAAGTAAACTTAGAAACTTTCATATTCACTGTCCCACAAATAGAATTCTATTTGTAAAATTTATAAATAATACGGATATACACCTAGAAGTAATAAGTTGTTAGTTTAATAGTGCATTATTTTAGGAAATGATACTATACTACTATCATCAAAAATTGAATGATTTAGCAAATGAGACTATTTTTCGTGCAACTGAGAGCCACTTTGATTGGCTTCTTTTTAACTGAACTTTTACTCTCTCTTTTTTAGTAGTATTTCCTGAATACCAACAAGAATCCAGCTTCCCACTTTCCTAAAAGTTGGAGTTACTTTATTTCAAATTTGGTGCCCAATTACTTCCACGTGAATCATGAATTTGCTCAATGAAAAACTTGTCATTTCTTAATCTTCAGTCCTGCATTTTGAGCTGATAATGCCAATGATAAAAAGTCTGCAAACAAATTTCCATTCCCCAGCCCCTTCAATTACCAAGAACCAAACTAGAAATGGCCTTTCCGATAGCAACTTTTAAGTAGATTAGGTATTCATAATTATTATCTCCCCCACAATTAAATGTGTTTTCTTGCATTCTGTAATCTTGGAAAAAAAAAGACTCCTTTTATAAAATCGCATATAATAATTAAAATTCATCAAAATACGACCACATATTACATTTTTATGGCTTAGTTGTAAAAACATAACTACATTTTGGTAATTATTTAGTTTACACACCAAGAAGGTACACTTTGCAGAATCTCTTGATCTAGAATCAGATAGTTGTTATCCATCAGCATAATCTTCATCAGATCTGATCAAAGTGGATTCCTGTTGACATCTTTGTACAGCAGATAGCGAGTACGTGTTTTACCAAGTGCAGCATACCTGAACAGATTGCGATGCATCAGTACTGACCTGAGATGGACGATGTAACAAAGGAAAATGCAAAAGACGTCATATACTTCTCACTTACCATTGAGGCACAAACGGTGCCATCCAAATTGCATCACCAGCTTGAACTGGGTACCTGTTCAGACAGAGCAACAACAGATGCAATGAGAAGATAACTTAAAACAGCAAATAGGATATGATCAAACAGAGAGCGCAACTAGAAAGAATCTATACAAAGGTAAAAGGAGATGGTGCAAAATAAAAGAAAACACTTACCAACTATCACCTAGGCGATAAACACCTTGTCCCTCTAAAAGCAACAAGCCATGCTGATTATAGTGGACCTCCTGTCAAAGCAAGCAAACCAAACAACATACTAAAGAGGCAAGAAACCAGAATAATTTTTCAAAGCATAATACTCCAAGTACCATTCTTATGCTAAGCATGCTGACAAGTAACAAAAGGAGAATTCATATGTTGTAAGTAAGGACCTTTTCTGTTTTTGGTATGCTTTGAATCTTGTTTTGCTTTGTATAATTTAGATACTTACGAAGTTTGTATAAGTCGAGATGATTTCAGGAATATTTGAGGCTAGCTGGACATGGACTAGACTATGTAGTATGTTATTAAGTTCTTACATACAAGTCTTTTTAATAGTTTAAGAAAGGTCCCAGACTTAAAATTTCCAAGCTTTGGAGTCCTACTTCAAGTATGGTAAGAAGATTAAGATATTAAGCATATTCAGAATATCTAAAAGTCTTCCAAATAAATAGATATTAATTTGATTTTTTTAACATAATTCAAAACAGTTGAACCTTAGATTAGGCTCTCAGAAGTTTCATCATTTTCCTTATCAATTCGTAAACTCAACCTTTTAACTTCATATGATTTACCATTAGAAAGCATCAAAATATAGCTGTCTGGAATCCCCAAGGTTTATGAAAATCCAATAACAGATTAGAATCAAGTGAATTGCAAAGATTTTCTACTTTGGGAAACTGTGTTACATATCCTTAGCAACGATTACGTCAAATCAAGGAACAGCAATCAAGAGCTTGGAAGTGTTTTCTTACATCAGCACCATAAAAACAAAAGGAAAAATAAAGACCTGTTCCTCACATTTGGCCAGCACACTCGAGGGCATAAATAATTCTTTTAGTACTTACAGATAATATAATAAAAAGCAAGGCGGATAAACCGTGTTTTCAACTGGAATATTCCACTTGTCTTGCAGAACCGAAAGTATAGTTCTAAATGGTGCTAGCTTGAATGGTATACATTATATACACACACGCGCGCACACCCCTTTTTGCTATCTTGAATTATATTTCATTTTGATATAACACCTACTCCTAGATTTTTTCCATCTATAGTTACACTTCGAAATGACCAATATGAAGACCATGATGTTGAATACTACCATTTTTAAAAGCAAAAACAATTTCTTACCTTCACATTAAGAAATTCTCCTGGTTGGAAGTCCATGATCTGCATACAAATTTAAAATAAAGAAGGAAATGACTAAGAACTTGAATTTTTTTGAAGATCTTGGGTAGATTCTCTGTAAATCTCAAGTTCAAAGAAAAGAGTTGAAATCGTACAATTCCAGATTTAAAATTTAATTATATCTCCAACTGGGGAACATAAAGACAAATTCTAAATTGGTTTAAAACCAAATTATAGCTCACGTGGATGTTGAAGTCATAAGGCGCAGATGTGGGAAGAAGCTTCCGAGAGCCCAAAAACCTGATGACAAAATTATAATGTCAATAAAATATGAATCTGAAATATTTGAAACAAGAAGCAGCTCAACAGATGTGAGAGTATCTTTGAATGTTCCTGGTTTGACTATTAATTTTCTCAACAGTGGAATGTATAAGAATGTACTATAATTTTCTAAATCAAATGTTTACTGGAAGCAAACCCACAGTTTCCACAAAATTTGCTAAAGCATATCAGAGAATGAGCACAACTCCTTACCTCACCAGGAGTTTCAAGAAGTGGCTGCTTGTCAGTTGAACCAACAATTTGCTCAGCACTATGATTTTCCAGGTAGGCATACCTACAATGAATGAAATCCTCTTTTCAAAACATACATCCACTAATCAAACAATATTACTCTTAAAAGAAGAAAAATAAAAGAGTAGCAAGTAACCATATTCACAATATAAGTCTGGATGGATCCTCACATGTCATGCCATAGGAATCAAAGATAGTGCGTGGAATCAAGGAGCATAAGGGAGAGAAGAGACGTAGTGAAGCTTCCAAGTCCACAAAGTAGAATAAGCAAGAGTAAAAAGAGTAAAATTATACCTTCTTTCAAACACAACAAGAGTGGCTGATGCATCACTCTTTAGGAAATGCTCAAAATTTGGAGGTAGGTAAACATATGAATCCACCTGTATTTTGAAACTAAAAGCTATCAATATTACTTCAAGCTTTTACAAACAAAATTCATTGAATGACATTAAGCATAAAAAAACAGCATTGCTCATTCAATTATGAGTTTGAAACATGAAACCTAACCTCCACCAATTCTTAGAACATCAAAATATGCTCAATGATAACAAACTGAAATATCAGGTAAACTATCTTAAAGCAAAAACAATATAACCATTACTACTAAAGATTTTTTCCAGTTGTAGTACATAGTTCCATAAATTCAACTACGTTATACATAGCCAGTACGACCATATATTGTCCACTAACTTTGGTACCTATACTGGAATCTGGTCAGCTACACTATTTTACACTCATTTATCAACAATAGTGGTAGCCTTTGTCATGATCTTATTCCATTTAAATCAACAAAGACTTTGTGAACAGTGTATGAAGGTGTAAGATGCAATGTTTAGGGGGAAAAAGAAGGAATATGTGGCACCTAAATTTCATTATAACATGAGTTGTGTTACTTATAAAAATAATAACACAAAATAGCATCATTGAGACTTCTTTATTTTATTTATTATTTCTATTTGATAAGTAAAATTGTTAGTGATTGTGATTCCTTAAGAATTTAAAGACAGTGGCATAAACAAATGAAATAATGCACTTGATAATATGTTCATCAAGATGCTTATACTAAAATTATACTCAACTCAACAACGCCTTTTTATCCCAAACTAGTTGGGGTAGTCTGAGACTGCTAATATTACAATCCCCAAATGAAGAACACCGTAATTCGATAGAGAGGACACTTACCATCAGGTTGTGGTTGATGCCAGAAACATTAGTTAGGGTCAACTTACCCTGAATCACAAATATGAACCTAATTGGGCAAATATAAAACACATAACATGGAAAAGGTCAAAAACATTATAATGATTTGAAAAGAAAAACTAACAAACTTTTTTTTGCAGGAAAACATAAATATAGAGAACAGGCAGTTGTACCTCTCAACATCATTAGGAGGGGGGCCAGATTTTGCATTTTCTGCACAAAATAAAGCATAATTACAATCCTGAAGATTTATTAAAATGATTCAGAAAATTATAAGACATATAAATGCGCAAGTTTACAAACTATATGGACAGAGAAATGATTTACAAGATGGATCAAATGTAATCAACAAAATGACTTATCATATGGTACAATATCTTGACTATATATTACTGGTGTACAAATAGTGGAACACTTGAACAACTGTATTACAACTTAAACCCACTACATGAAAACAACACAGTGCATACATGACAATAACAATAATCAATCCAAATTTAAATTCAAGAACACCTTGCATTTTCGCCAGGTACATAACGAAGTGAGAGCCCATGGCAGGTGATATTAGATAAGCTCCCAGTGTATTAGTCCTATAAAATAAATTCAAATAACAAGTGAATATAGATTTAACTATAATAAAGTACAACTCAAAATGCTGAGCTCAATATGTACCAATCAGGTAATGGGCTGAAAACGTGACTTTCGGGTGTGATTAAAGCATGATCTCCTCTATACACACTTCGAGTAAACCCGGGTAAATCTGTAAACAATATATGAATACCCAAATTTAGATTTCAATACACAAGTCTCAATCTTTTCTTCTTCTTTTTCTTTTTTTCTTTATTCAACAACCAAAATAGGCAGAACTGACCTCGTAAGTGAGAAGGAGAAAGTGTGGGGTTGGTGACTTTTGCATAGAGAGGTCCAGAAATGGAGTTAGTGTTCAAGATTGGCGGGGCAGAGCAAAATCCTTCCTGGGTAACACCTGTTTTAAGGAGACCTGGAAAATAAGAATCGTTAAAAATTTAGAGCATGGGAAGGTATTATTGTGGAAGACAATACAAGAGACTTATTGTTAATGATTTTACCCAGTGTAGTTAATAAGAGAATGATAAATTGGACTGAAAATGCGGATGAAAGCTGCATATTGGGAGGGTTTTTCGTTCTGATGATATCTGCTGGTTCTGAGATTTATTCAGGTTTGTAAATTGTGCCTCTGCCTCACCAGTTTGGCAGTTTGTTTCTGAGCTCTCCCACTTCTGCACCTTCCTCCGTTGTCTGTTACTACCACTCCCATTACTTTCTTTTGGCCTTTTTTTTATTGGGTGGGATTCGACTCAGATCAGATGGAACAAAAGGCCCCCCGGCCAGTCGCGATATACTTTACAATTCGCTACAAATTTGTTTAAATACTTTTTTTATAATATATTTTATTTGTTTTTTTTTACATTTTAAAGTTAATTTAAAATATTTTACTCAATTTTAAATTAATAAGATTCTTAATTATTAAAATCTTTTCTAATTTTTATAATTTAATTGTACCATTAAATTAAATAAATTTATATTTTAAAATATTTAATTAACTTTAAAAAATAAATTTTAATTTTATATTTTGATGCATAAGAAGTATAGTATTTTAATAGCTATGGCTGGAAACAAAAGGGAAAAATTGAATAAGCAAACCGAATGAGTTTTTTTAACTAAAATATTTTAATTATTCGATTATTTTGTATATTTCAATTAATTATAATTATTTTAGTTTCTAGTGTTCTGGTACTGATTTTTGAAATTTTGTTAATCGATTAACCGAATTACATATTAAAAAAAAAAACTTAAAAGTTAAGACTTATGTTGCTGCTGCTGTGCTACATGTTGGATTATTACATTAATTAGTTTTTGTGAAATTATGGATTATGCATTATTAATTTTAAATCATTAAACTTTGTTAGGGTTTTGAATTATTATTGTTATTGATTGTTTTTAATTATTGATTGGAAACTCTAGTATTAAAAAAATTGAAATCATGAATTTTTTTGTTTGATAAAATGAAACTTAATTTTAATTATTAATAGTTAAATAGTTAAATCATTATTCAAATAGTTGCTCATAATTCATATAGTTACTCAAATAATTAAATTAAGTAATATTTCAATTATAATTGAATAGACTAACCTTTTTTTTTTTGAATAAATAATATTATCCACCCCCTCTTTTGGCTCAAGTTTGTAACAATTAACATCAAACCTTATAAAATCATATATATTTTATCAAAATGCTTTCAAAAAAATTGTTGTAATTTAAAATATTTAATTTTAAATTTTAACTTAGTTAGATTACGAATGAGGGGGAGTATTTAACTTCATTATTTACGAACATAAATAAAACTTTTAAATAATAGAAATACAATAATATTCGACCAATTATTACTTTATGACTAGTTTCATTTTTATAAAGTAAAAAACAAAGACAAAAAATGAAACAAAAAGCAGAAAGAAAAATATATTGGAAAGCAACCATGAATTCCTCAAGGCACAAGGGCTTACAAGCAAAACCGGGAAAATTTCCGAGTCTTTGGCATTTTGACTAAACCCCTTCAATATAGGGTTTATCACAGAGGCCAGAGCCGTTTGAATTGAATACCCACACTCATACTACTTCACCTCCAAAATCCCACCAAAACTTCTGGGTAAATTTATCATACATAGACTATAAATGGAGAGTTCAGTTGATTCTTTGTCGGACAGTTTCCGGCGAGTTACTCCGGCGGCCATTCCAGCGATGCTAGACTGTATTATTGCTATAACTGCCTCATCTCCAACTCAGCTCTTCTCCTCGCTTCTCGGTGCTTTTCCAAAACTCACCAAGGTAATTGAGAAGCCCATTTTCTAAAATCATTGATATTTAGTTTGGTTACTGAGAAATTCACATAACACATATGTTGTTTGCAATTTTGCATTTCCAGTACCCAATCAAGCTAAAAAAGATAAGGGAATTTTTTTTCTGGGTTGTAAATAATTATAATGGAAGACAAGCTTCATGAATAGTACTTGATGTTTCTTTGCCAATAATGGAGGTGTTAATATTAACTTGCATTATTTTTTTAATAGGAAATTGATTGGAGTGAGAAGTTGGATTTGGAGCACAGTAATTATGTTGGATCATATGTGGGTGCACTCTGTCACCTTCTGAAGAAGTCAGGTGAGTTGTGTTATTAGAGATCTCATACTAATGTTGTCATGCAAGCTTTATTTTCATTTTTAAAGTAGCTGGCTTTCTCCATATACTTGTTTCTTGGTAAACTATGTTTGAGGGTGTGTTTTTGGGTTGATAGGGAGTTTTTTCCGTGTTTAGGCTGTTATACGTTGACAGCTGAGCTAGAAAAGATAATTGAATTAAGGAAAATTAAAAGTAGAATTAAATCACTTAAGAAAAAGCAATTAATTAAACAATCAAAGTACTTTTGGCAGTTTTACTAAAATGGGAGATGATAATGATAATCATGACGGAAATTCAGATTTTTGGAAAGAAAATTTATTTGGCTTACCTACCTTATTTGATGAAAATGTTCTCATATGTATTCATAATAAGCATGGGGAACTAGCTATAGCTTATAATGAGAATCTCCTATGGATAATTAATCAGTGTGTGCGTCTTTAAAAGAATAGCTTTGTAATGATTTGAATTTAAAAGCTCAATTAAAAATTAAAAAGGCAATAAATGACTGGTAGGATGTAATAAAAAGAAAAAGAAGAAGAAATAAGTAAAAAATCTTGCTAGCTGTTGTACGTGAATATTAATTTTCTTTTATAAGTTACTTTTTCTTATAAGTTCTTATCGCATACATGTACATAATATATACACATGTATATACTTTTTCAAATATCTTATACTGGTAAGAACCTAAAAAAACAGACCATGCTTAGTCTTGGGGGCATTAAAAATCTGGTTCCAACATAATTTGCCCAAAAAACTGGTTCCAACATGTCATAAAGTCGTAATTTCCACACTTTGTTTGTTTTTGGTTTCTTTGGGCTATATTTGTCATATCTTTGTTTCCTCATTTGTTTTGGTCAATAAGGTTCCTCGTGATTGCATTATTTGACGTTTCATTTCAAGTATGAGCTCTGCTTATTTCTTCTAGTCATGGTGATTTTTGTTTGTAATATCCCTAGATTTTTTGGATGTTATTAAGAGAAGAAAAACTGCGAATATTTAAAGCATTAGACTTATCACCCAAAAAAAAAAGAGAGAGAGAGAGAAGGAATGCAAGGATGCTTATTTAGTTTGGAACATAATACTTGTGCTAAGTACAATATTTGTTTTGTTGGAACTTGGTTGTTTACTGACTTTCCTTTTCAGGGGCTAATGTTACTGCATTGCAATCTTTTATATGGAGAATTTTAATTCCATTGATAAAGTTGGGGGATGATAATGATCATGAAAATGTTAAAGAGGTATTCGAACAAAAATATGCTCATGATGTGATGTCTGTCTTGTATACTAAAGTATCTAGTATATACTAAGTTCTTCAATGCATTATCTCTATACTCACTGCCTTTTCATGCTTTTCTTTGCATAATCTTGATTTTAGGCTGTAGGTTCATTCTTTGATCTTGTAATTGAAACAAGCAGCTGGGGAGTCGTAGAAGCAACCATTGTGCCCTATCTTCTAAGATTGGTTGGTTTATCTATTGGGATGCCTCAAAGTGAAGAATTGGCTATTTATAAATGGAGTATGCAGCTAGTTGAGAATCACGATGACACGCTAGCTGATTTGGATATGTGTGAAGACTCCATGCCTTCTCAATCTAAGTCGCTTCCCTTGCCTTTGGCATGCTATCTTTTAACCTCACTATTGGATGCTGCTATGCACTGTAATGATGTTACCTCTGGATTGCTTTTGGCTAATGGGCACTGTGCACAAATATTTACTGTGAATTTGCTCTGGGATCTTTGTAATATAACTGTTCGAATGCTTTCACATAGTTCGGAGCATCGTTCTTGTGCAATTAACTTTTTCCTTCCATTCATATTCAAGGCATACGCTTCGGACTGTGCTTTTGAAATCTCAGTTCATGGGGCAGAGTCATATGCTTTCAAGGTAAAAGACCACTGATCAAACTGCATAAGCCTCCTGACATTATCATATCAAGGCTGTCCTGTGTTCTTGTGATCTGCTTTCCTGCACTAATAGTTTTCCATCGGTTTTCCAGGAAGCGTTTTCTTATGAAAATATGGAAGTGTTGCAAGACACTGTTTTCTCTGGGGCCTTTAGAGAGAAGAGATGCATACACTATACTGTCCCTGTATTTATCTTTTTTCTCTTGTATTGATGGATGTGAAAATGCTGATTTAGGGGTGGGAGAGGAAGCGTTTGACTTGAGAGCAGAGAAGAATTTCTGGGGTGAAATAAAGAAAGGCTTGGTATTTGAGCTGTCTCTTGATTTATACCGATGCCCAGATTGGCTAATAGATATAGCACTTCAAATTACTATAACATGTCTCTATTCGTCTTTATAAATTTAAAATTTGGGTCTTTGTAGGTGGATAAGGAGAGCTTAGTAAGGAAGCAGTCGTTGCATATATTGAAGGTTATGGTGTTCACAAGTGAGGAAAATCAGCGTTACTCTGATGTTACAGAGAATATATCAAGTGAGAAAAGTTCAGTCCCTCAAAATATGACAAAAAAGGGGCTGTGGGCTGACAAGGAAGCAAAGTCACTGGGTGTAGGGAAAATATGCAATTCAGTTGATTTTGGTTCGGACAGTCAACAGAAATGGGGTGCATTCTTTCTTCTGTATGAAATGCTTGAAGAGTATGGTACTCACTTGGTTGAAGCAGCATGGAATCACCAGGTTTGACATCATTCATAAATCATAATTTGATTGTTCCTGAATTTCACAGAATGATTTTGATAGAGAAGGGTGCTGATGAACTAGTGCAAAGATTATAAAACAGGGTATGATAAATTATTTGGTGTGTGCCCTTGCAAGTGTTGATCATGCTTAGGCTTCAAATAAGTTATCTTAATTTCACTTTGACATTTGTATTGATTTTTATTCTAGTTATTTATAGGTTCACTAAATACTAGTTTGATGGCTTAACCATTGTCCACATTTTACCATCATCTTTTGTTTTAAAAATCAATATCTAATTTGAGATCCTTTGCAGATAACCTTGTTGCTCCATATTTCTTTGCCATGTATCAATTCTTCAAACCCTATTACTGGAAGGGTTGTTCCGGATCAGATGGAGACATTGGAAGGAAAATTTAATTGGTTGGGTGTCTTATGGGAACGGGGCTTTTATCATGAGAACCCGCAAGGTGCATTGACAACTATACCTATTGATCATTATTATAATGTTATTATGTTAGCTGGTTCCTGAGTTCCATATTGGTATTCTTTACGCTATCAATGCATAGTTGTTTGTTATTATTAAGGTTGTTTTAACATTAAGTTCCTTTTTTTTTTGCAGTAAGGTGTTTGATCATGGAGTCCTTTTTGGGCATCAAGTGGAAGAACTATGGAAACTGTGCAAAATTAGTGCCAGAAGATTTTTATTTGGTTCATTCATACAAGGGTTGAATGATCCTGTACACCACAAAGAGTTTGGTTTGTTCTTTACTAACTTTCAACTAGCAAATATTGCATTATTATTAATATTTGTTCAAATTTTATGTGTGACTGATGTTAATTATATCTCAGATGCTTTGATTATACACATTTTACTAATTGACTCGTGAAATAATGTTGTATGAATGTATCTTCTTGGTCTAAATATTCAAAAGGTTGAATGATTCTGTGCACCTCAAATATTTTGTTATGTCCTTGGTTTGTTTGGTAGCAGTATCCGTGTATCTTGTTTCCATCGTCTTTTCTTCTTTTTATAATCCCTTGTATTTCCGTGTTCTATTCATTTGGGAGGGGATGCTTTAGTGGAACCTTTTCTAGATATCTTACTGTTGAGAGGCATGACTTCAAATGCTATTCCTTATACAATTGTTATAAACTCTTGAGGAATTCAGACTTTGGACTGCTGGTATGTGTCCTTTTAATATTTTCAAGTGGAACTTGTCTGCATTCATAATTAAAATTGTTTCTTATGACCTACTAACTATGGAAATTAAAAGTTCCTTCAAGGTAAAAACTTTGTCTGGTATAGGTCCTTCATAAACTAGGCACAAACAACCTGGTACAGTTGTTTAATTTTTATGATTAAATACAAGCTTTGTCCTCGAAGGGATGTGTTAGGTGTGAAGTGAATTATGGGAAGTATGCTCATCTTGTTATGCAATTTCCCAAGTTAATGGTGTAATCTGTTCTGGGTCTAAGGTGAAACATCTCTTCTGCATTGATCCTCTGAGGGATTGTTTTCGTTTTCACTTTTTCTGAATTTTTATTGGTGGATAGGCTGATTCTCCTCTAACTCAATATTTGCTCTATTCTCTTATAAAACAAAAAATTAATAAAACTATTATACATTCTTAAATGTATCCATTCATTTTTTTTTTTTGATAAGTAAATGTGTCTGTTCATTTTTTACTGTACATGGGAGATCCAATATTAGTTTGTCATGTATATGCATTGCAGTAAAAGAAGCAGAGCTGTAATGTCTTCTACAATTGGTGCTGGATTACTGCCGGTTTTCTCTATTTTGTAATGCTTTGTTTTCATTCCTTTATACAAGTATGTCAAAATTTGTAGTCCCTTTATGGAATTCCAGCTTTGTATTTGAAAAGAGCTTATGATGCACTAAAATAGAGTACAAAGCATTTATTCTAGTAGTCCTTCTCAGTTTTGTCTCAGAAGTTCAAGAATTCGTTAAACATATTCCAGTAAATCGAATTTATGACAGTCTTTTCTTCCTTACTTCTTCAAAATACTACAAATTGATTGAAAAGATGCCTATATACTCTGTTGTTGCAATGCCACATGATTTAAGGACATTTGTTTAATAGTTATGATTTCTGAAATATGTGTTCTTATCTGTTCTAGGTATAAAAGGAATATATTCTTCAGGGACAATTGAAGGTGCTGCCAAATTTTTACACCAGTATACTAGTTACCTAAGTTTGAGGTAAACTATCATATTCATATGCTTGATCAGTTTCCTTTCTAACTTGATTCTTTTTGAGTGGAAGACCTGAGAAGAAATTTTATACGTTTGCATGGAATATCTGAAATGATGCCAGACTGACTGGCTGACTGCATTTTGCATTTCTTCTAGTCAGGACAATGAAGGTTTTCTCTTCTATATAAATTTGTGGTCATGGTTCCAGAGACTCTGATTCGCACTTATTAAAACAAGATCCAATTGAATTATTAATGTTCTTGATTCCTAGATAGTTCATTGTGTATACTCACAGCACAAGGGTTCGCTCCCCTATTTGTGATTTTTTTATGATAAATCCTTGTAGAAAAACAAAAAAAGGATGATCATGAACTTCTTTGCCTTTTAATTCTTCATTTGATAGTAGATTTCCAGAATTTTGATTAGTTATCATTAGCTCAATGAATTGCACCACGGTGAGCAGGTTAGCATGGGGCTAGCAGAACTCTTTGTCCAATCCATCCATTAGTTTAAGCCATAAATATTGAATGCCACAAGGTGCAATAATGTGCCAAAGTCTCTCAGACCTAGGCTAGTAAGTTGGTTGTGCAATTAAGTGATTTGATTTAATTACAGGAGAAAGATCACATTTTGAGCAATTTAGCATCTGTCGCTAAGAAGCATTCATTTGGACGACCTGGATTAATGGGGCTAGCAGAATGCATTGCTTCCGCTGCTTGTGGAGGTCAGATATGTGACAACAATGAAATTGAAAATTGTGTAAATGATATGTCGGAGATCGTCCAAGTGGAATCTGCACTAGAAAGTTATTCTTACAATAATAAAGAAGAGTTATTGGATGTGTTGAGATTTGTTATTGAGAGCAGCAGACAACATTTCAATCCTAATTATCGTCTTAAAGGTATCCTATTAGTTTAAGTATTAAATTCTAATTTCGTTTTCAAGACTTTGGATATATAATTTAGCAATCGGTAAGTACGCTTGATAACATTTATCTAAACCCTTTTTATGCTTACCAGTTTGCGAGAAAATCCTGCATGCTGCTGCTTCAGTGGTGTCTATCTTTGATGTGTCTCTTGAGCTCCTTCTTCACTTCATTTCAAGTCTGCCACAGGACTCTACTGATTATGGTGGTATGTCTTACATTAACGTATGCGATGCCAGCTCTTGGATTTAAATCCCCATCTATGGGATTAACATTCTTCCTTTTGTTTCGCTCTTTCTGTCACTTCCCATATTTATCTATCTGTCTATCGATCTCTGCTTTCTCTTTCATTCACACACTAGGTCCATTAAGAATGAAAGTACAAGAATGGCTTTGGGCGTGTGAGGACAAGCATTATTCTTCTACTTATGGGAGTACCAGTGTGCGAATTTTGAAGAATTTGGATAGTTTCCCAACTAGATTTATTAATCATCATCATCTAGAGAATGGTTTTATTACTTATGATGACGAAGACTTGGAAATTCCACCTTGATCCTACACTGATGGTTTGCTTTCTTATCTTTGCATCATTTATAAAATTATTAGTTTGTATTGCTTAATTACACGTCACAATTCTATACAATTTATCACAAAAATATCATATAATCGTATCTCTAGTTCTTATCTATTAAGTTCTCTCTGGGAATTAGTCTCTTCTTAGTGAGGTTTATTATGCACTACTTTCATTATTTTAGCTATGACTGTGGGTGTTTGGGCAATATGTGGTTTAATGCTCCAGTACTACTGGTTGTAATGGTATTATGTCTCTACGTCATTCATATCCCTGGGGGTTATAGCCCCTTATCTTGCCAAATCAAATGTGAACTGCTCTTATTAAGTGACCTATACTATTCTAGAAATCGGACGCACACACTTGAATTCTTCTTCATATACTTTGTCTGATTACGTAAATCCTTCGAGCATTCTCTGCCTAGGGACACATTAGAATCGTAGGCCATCATAGAATTTCTCACAGCTTTAATCCAAATTCACTTTGCATTCGTTTTACCCAGTGATGTCAGCTTGATCTAGATCAGTACCGAGTACTGACTTAGCAGTTGGTGATACTTACTGCACAGGACTGAGTCATTGTTGCTGACCTCCACATCTTGTATTCATGATGTATATTGCAGGTGAGGTGCTTTTGGCTCAAACAAGTTCTTATTTAGCAAGGGTATAAATGAAAACATGAAAAAATCATTATTGATGGGATTTTAAGATCTTATGGAGATGTGGGTGTTTCATGATTCCTTGGGGTGTGTGAACGGAGCAGAATGCTCGAATTCTTAGCACACAGTTTATGTGTCTTGATATGTTGTGGGGTATGATTTCTTTTCTTGGCTTGCTCGTTTTGGGCTTTGGCTATGGGTCCTTTTCGGGGAATAGGCTTGTTGGTTCTTCATAGCTACTGGAGTGGAGTTCTTCCATTGTAGACTTCATTTTATTCCTCTTTCGTTAATAGAGGACCTCTTGTCCTCTCTTATTTTTTGTATTTTTGTTTCTCTCTGCAACATTTTTTTTAAAATTAAAAAATAACTAACAGAAATATAGGAATAATATAAGTAACATGAATAAATATTCATGAATTCTTTTAATCCTGCATCTTCAAGTGACTCAATAATTTTATCCAAAAAAACGTGATATCACTGTATGTGTCTGCAATATGTTTATATCTTTATATACTATATTCACATATCACATACACCTGATGGTTTCCTTCTTTATCACTATATCATCCCTTTTGGATGGATCGTCATGCAACATGGTTGGTCGTTATTCTATTTGGTAATTTTATTATATTCTTCATTATGGGTATGGGCTGATACATTATTAGGTACAGTTACTAGTTATGCATAATTTATAATTTTGTATGTATTTAGTTACCTCACTGCATGTTCAGTTCTTTCCAAGTAGGAGTCTTTTTTATTCTTTGAACATTGATTACCTAATGAATCAGATGTTGATTTTATTTTTTCATTTCTCTATTCTGGAGATATTCACTCTTCATGAAACCTGGTTGTGCAGTTTATTCGAAATCATGGCATGGACCTCTGCAAACAGAACAATCACTTGGCATGGGTACCTGTGAAGTTTCTCATCCTCATCTTGACTGTGGTTCAGGAATTCCAAGTTATGAATGACAGAACAGCTGACAGTGGTATGAAAGGAAAAACCAAACCTGATCTTTCCTTGCTTGAGATATTGGGTGCTCCAAGTTCTAAACAAGCTTCAATATTAAGCGGGAAGTTTGTCAAATCATTAACTTCTACATTGGTATGGGTCATATACTGCACTGCATGCTTTCTTTTCTTCTTACTATGTGTATTGATGTTCTGTACTCCCTTCACCCCAAGCTGAGTGAATGAATTGGACTGGCACATAGTTTAAAGAAGAGCATATTTGACCAAGCCAAAATATAACTCCATTATGCTCTTTGAATAAAACAACATTTCTGTCATTTCAAATCAAAAGGTAGTACTCTCCATGTTTAGGACCCACTGAGGTTTAAATTACTAGGGTAAAATATTAAAATGCACATGGGTACTATTAACTAGGATCAAGTCACTAAATCGGAACATTCCAAAAGTGGGCCATAGGTAGTACTAATTATGGAGATGGTTCTAAAAACTGTATCTGTTTTCATGCAGGAGGGCCTAGTTTCATTTGCACAATTGTCTTGTTCCGTTTTCTGGTCCCGTAAGGTTATGGAGGACACAAATCTGCCATATTCGGTTAGAGGAAAGCTAGGAGGCCCGAGTCAACGCCGATTATCACTTTCTACCATGACTGTTATCTTGCAGGCTGTATGATCTTTTTGCTATTTAAGCGTGCTAACAATTTTGGTTTACTTTTGAACACATTGTTGAATAAGATACTTATTTTCTTTTTTAATGACTGGTAGTAATTTTCTTTCTTTGTGTGCAAATTCGAGTGAGGTCACACTATAAACCTTTTGGTGGTCATGATACTTGCTACTGGGGTCAGAGGAAGATAATTTTCTGATCTCTAGGGTACAATCACAATTTCATTTCATATTGCAAGCTATATACTCTCTTTGCTATTCAATCATCCACTGTTAAAAATGTATATACATATATGTGTGTGTGTATTCGTATTCATGTCTTAATGACTTGTAGTAATTTCCTCTCTTTGCATGTAAATTCTAGTTTGGTCAGTGTTCATACACCTTTTGGAGGTCATATGATACTTGCTGATGGAGTTAGAGAAAGAAAATTTACTGATCTCTAGGGTATCATTATTTCATGACACTCTTTTCAGAGGGCTTATAGTGGTCTTGCAGCATATTTAATGCGAAAACAAGCTTAATTCAATCCATTTCTCATAGTTAATACATTTATTAGCTAGTATGTATGGTTGAAACGAATGAAGTGATAGTGTCTTAGCAGATGACTCAAATATATCACATGCTATTTATTTACTGATGAACTATCATAATTGCATAACTGTACTACAACTTTATCTTCGTTTCTGTTTTATATGGGAGACGGTGCCTTTCTTGCTTTTCTTTGGGCTTTCGCCTTGAAGCGTTTCGGGGTACACTAACTTCACTACAGATATTCATAGAAATTGGTGGATTGTCCTTCATTAAGTACTTGTACCTTTTCCACTTTTTGCTGTTTCCTGGGATTCTCAGAACTACTTTGATGTTCCTGTCTTACTTCTAATAAGATTATTTTTAATTAAGAAAAGTTAGTACTTCAATGTATTTTTCTGTTCGTCTTTTGTTAAAGTGCTACACAAAATTTAGTTTGGATCTGTTTTTCTAGTCATGTATAGTATTAAATAACTTAAACTTTTAACTGTTTGCATATTTCTGCATATGTATAAGTATGCATCTATATGTTTTTTAGCCTTCTAGGTTTATGAATTGTAGTATTTGTTTCCTGTGATTATCATTGTTTAGATCACTTTAATTGACGAGGTTTCATTGTTGTCATAACCAATGCTTTATTAATTTTCAGTTATGAGACACGTGCTTCTTCATGTTCATCTTATTTTCAAATTAGTCAACGGAGTTGGAGATCAAACCTAGTGCTATGTTTGATACTTACTCCTTGTATTGATACCACCACATGTCATAATATGTTTGTCTTTCTGCCATATCAATGATCAGATAACATCTGTGAAGTCTCTTGCATCTGTTTCATCATGGTGTGCCCAGTTTGGAAGTGATAATTCTCTCAACTCTGCTTTTACTTTTCTCTGGCAACTCTCGTGGAAAATTATTCAATCTCCAACTTGTAGTTCAGAGGTATGTTCAAGATGTGTGATTTAACTTGAGGAAGTTTGATGGCTTTGTTGTCACTAAAAACTTCTGAATTTTCTTTTGACTTGTAGTTTCCTTATGCATCTTTCACTTATTGGTTTATATTTCCTAAAGCAGAGTGAAGCAGAAATTTGTATAGGAGCGTTTGAAGCATTAGCTTATGTCCTGAAAGCAATAGCATTTACCTCTTCTCCTTTAGCTTTGGATTTTCTGGTGGAAAATTATAAATCTTCGTCCCCAAAAGCTGAACACGAACCTCTGTTAGATTCTCTTCTTCAGGCTTTTCTTCAGGGCATCAATAATGTTATTGCCGTCGGAGATTTGGTGAGAAGTCGTCGAGCAATTTTGATGAACTGGAAGGTGATTGATTATATATCTGACTCTTTTGCATGCATAGTTTATATTAAAATATATAGTATATTGCACTCCTTGCACTGTCTACTGAAGCACACAAAACTTGAATTCTTGATTACCAAGTGGCATAGTGGGCATGATTTGTGTGTCAGGTTGACAAATTAACAGTATCTGTGTCTTCGTTTTATGATTGTTAATGTGAAGATATTTTATTCCTATTTTCAGTAGCATGTGTGTCCTAGATGCTATGGTTTGGTATGACCCTTGAAAGTTGGATGTATTATAGACTTGTGTGCACTCTTTTTAATAGACGTGAGCCAATTATTACCATATTTGTTTATAATGATTCTTTAATCACATAAAATATTCTATGGTAAGAGCTTTGTATTTTTACACCGTTTGCTTTTGTTGTATTTCACCTACTCATCCTTTGTATATTTTCTTTCTTCTGATAAAACCTTCTGCTTTTATCTAAACAAAACTAAAGATTTCTATATTATATCTTGCGATTGATTCAGTGGATCTGCCTAGAATCTTTGCTGTCAATTCCAGAATATGCTCTTCAGAATGGAGTTTATTTACCCAGTTCCAATTTTCTCTTCTCGGATACCATGGTCAGGTGGATTTTTGGTGATCTTGTTGAGAGGTATGACACTGGTTTAGTTAGTTGTACATATGAAACTGTTTATATAATTGATGATATGAAATATGTTTAAACCAGAAAGTAATTACTGGGATCATTCAGCAGTTTCGGTTTGTGTTCTAATATAAAAGATAAAACTTTTTTGTAATTCTTCCATTTAAAAGATCAAATTTATTACCTTATTTTAGATGTGTAGACTTGATCCTTTTAGTTAGTTAGATTTGCTTTTACTTTCTCATCACACATTCTAAAAAATTAAATATAATTTACAGAAAATGGTTTAGTTACGCCTATTAATTGATCATTTTCTTCCGTCTGTTGACATGGTCATGAATGTATATCTCAAATGATATGCTATTTGTCTGGTTTTCCCCTTTTATCTTTCTGTTTCTAACGAGTTAACTGCTACTGTTGGTTTTATCACCTGACCACTTCCGTAATGAATTTGCAGCCTTGAGAATGCTGGTGAAGGTTCTGTTTTACCCATGTTAAGATCTGTCAGATTGGTCTTGCAGCTATTTGCTCTAGGACGGATGGGTTCTGTTGTTTTCTCGTGTAATGGAGTGGATGTCCAGGTTCCTAAAGTATTTTCTAGATTAACTTTGTGTGTGCATGTGCATATGAATATTCCTATTGTCTTGGTCTTGGTGAAGAGGAGGATAGCTGAACACGTATGACATTAAAAATATTAAGTGGTGATGGTGACTGTTGTGCTAATTTCTTGATATTGGTTAGCTTAAACTTTTTAGTGGGAAGTGATTGAAACCGCTATTCTTGTTAGGTCTAAGATTGTCCAAGAATGAAGAGTGGAATGGAGGAAATGGGAGGGACAGTGTAAGAAAATGAGTGCCTGTGTGAGGAGAAGAGATAGAGAGATAGAGAGATAAAATGCTGTAAAACCATTAGCATAAAAGAAGGAATATACAGGCAAGCCCTTATTTGACATCATATACTACCCACCTTGATATTTTGGGCTGTCTCAAAATGTTGACCACTTTTTCCACCAATGTACTTTTTGGTAGGAATAGCCTATCCATAGTACAAAATGATTAAAATAAACATCTAGCCATTTGGAGTTGCCACATGAAATGTGGCAGACGAAGGAACACTTAACTACCATTATACTTGTAGTCCCTCTCAAAACAATATGCGAGAGCAGAGAGCGTCTTGAGTTTTCCAAGCAAGAACTGGAAAAAGTGTAGCATTAGTGAGACTCCATTGAATTAATTGGCAAAAAGAACAACTTTTTTTATAAAACCTGATGCAAATTTTCAATGGTAGGCTTTTTGTAAACTGATCATGCGAAGCAAATTCTCCCTATTGTTAGTAAAGTAAAGGGGAAGGCAAGTTAATCTGTCCTTGGAATTTCCATTTCATATAGTTAGACTTAGAGCCCTTTACGACTTATTTTAAAATGATTTAAAGTTAAAATATAAGTTGACTTATAAGTTGTGACTTATAAGCAAAAGTGTTCGGCATCAATTCGACTTATAAGTCAGAAATTAAGTAAAAACAAGTTACGAAGGTGTTTGGCTCATAATGACTTATAAGTTATAATCAAATGTAAAGATTACTAAAAATGACATTAATAAAAAGAGGGGCAAAATAGACATTACATATCAGCTGTAACAGATAAGTAGGAAAGTAAGTCATTGCCAAACAGAGGAATAGTGGCAAATGACTTTAAGTTGGTTTAAGTCACTGCCGAGCAGGCTCTTAATGTATTAAAACTAATATTTCTTTGATATTACCTGTCACAAATAATATTATAATTTTCTTTTTTAAAGTTTGCTCAAGGGGGCCATTGCTTGGTGCAGTGGTAATACCTTGGCCGGACAACCCTGAGGTTGCAGTTCAAATTTTAACGCCCACTTCCACTTCGTTGAACAATCCCAAAGTTTGGCTGTTCAAATGTTAAATCTCCAAGCATTTTCCTGCTAACATCTTCCAGTTTCAATGCAGATGATGTGGCATTTGGTTCGTTCTTCTTGGATATTACATATCAGCTGTAACAAGCGAAGGGTTGCACCCATTGCTGCTCTTTTATCTTCTGTCTTGCATTATTCAGTGTTTAACGATGAGGCCATGCATGAAGTTGACAATGCACCAGGACCTTTGAAGTGGTTTGTTGAGAAAATTCTTGAAGAAGGTGCAAGAAGTCCACGAACTATTCGGCTTGCGGCATTACATTTAACTGGCCTATGGCTCTTAAATCCCAATACAATAAAGTATTACATGAAAGAGTTGAAGATATTAACACTTTACGGATCTGTTGCATTTGATGAGGATTTTAAAGGTGAATTGGCCGACAATCTTGATGCAAAAAGTGAAGTATCAGTGTTGGCTAAAAGCCCAGATCCTGAGCTGACTGAAGAATTCATTAATACAGAGCTGTATGCACGCGTGTCGGTTGCTGTATTATTCTACAAGCTAGCAGACTTGGCTGATATGGTGGGATCAAAAGGCGAACATGGAAACAGTCGCGCTGCCCGCCAAGCTGGCAAAATGTTTTTGGTAGAGCTTCTTGATTCTGCGATAAATGACAAGGATCTTGGAAAGGAGTTGTACAAGAAGTACAGTGCAATTCACAGGCGCAAAGTTCGTGTGTGGCAAATGATATGCATATTGTCTCGGTTTATTGATCAAGACATTGTCCATAAAGTTACATGTAACCTGCACATTGCCCTGCACAGAAACAATTTGCCTGCTGTTCGACAGTACTTAGAAACATTTGCAATCTATATATACTTGAAGTTTCCGTTACTGGTTGGTGAGGAATTGGCTCCGTTGCTTCGTGATTATGATATGAGAAGTCAGGCACTCTCTTCGTACGTGTTTATATCTGCAAATGTCATCCTCCATGCGACTGAAGCGGTTCAATACAGGAATTTGAACGAATTATTTCCTCCTATAATTCCGTTATTGACTTCACATCACCACACTTTGCGTGGCTTTACACAGTTGTTGGTTCACCAAGTCCTTTCCAAATTATTGCCTGCCCTGGATTCTACTACCACTGAAACCCTTTCATTAGAGAAAAAGTGCTTTGTGGATTTGAAATCTTTCTTAGAAGGTAACACTGATTGCTCAAAGTTGCGAGCATCAATGGAAGGTTATCTTAGTGATTTTAATCCAGAGAACTCTATTTCTCCGTACGGGATTTTCAGTAATCGGGTGGAGGAACTGGAATTTGAATGTGTTCCAACATCCCTTATCGAGCGGGTAATTGACTTTCTGAACAATATTAGGGAAGACCTCAGATTTTCATTGGCAAAGGATGCAGCAACTTTGAAGAATGAACACTTTCAGGTTAATGAAGATCCCAAGTACAAGGAAATGCCAGTAAATGTGAACAAAGAAGAATTGCTTGCCCAGCTGCCTAAAGATATATCACTGGATTTCCAGAAGAAGGTGACCTTCCCAAAGCACGAAATGCAAGACACTAATTCCAGCTTCTTCTTTGGCAGCCACCAAAGTCACAAATCATTTGCAGACATGGAAAAAGAAGATCATCTCCTTGATCAAGTGCTGCGTTCGAGAGGTTTAGCTGTGGAGAAATCAAGAGCAGATCGACAACATATTATCCTTGTGGCGTCACTTCTTGATCGCATACCTAACCTTGCTGGATTAGCACGGACATGCGAGGTATTTAAAGCAGCTGCTTTAGCCATTGCTGATACAAATGTACTGCATGACAAGCAGTTCCAGCTCATCAGTGTGACAGCAGAGAAGTGGGTCCCCATTATCGAAGTACCAACAAGTAGTGTCAAATTTTTCTTGGATAAGAAGAAGCAAGAGGGGTTTTCTATATTGGGTCTAGAGCAAACTGCCAACAGCATACCTCTCGACAAGTATGTCTTTCCAAAAAAGTCTGTCCTAGTTCTTGGTCGTGAAAAGGAAGGTATACCTGTGGAATTGATTCATATTCTGGATGCTTGCATTGAAATCCCGCAGTTGGGAATTGTTAGATCACTCAATGTTCATGTTAGTGGTGCCATTGCGCTCTGGGAGTATACTCAACAGCAAAGATCCCAATAATTTATATCTACAGATACGATTGTTTCTCAATCAATTCGTTTTATTGTACCATGTTATAGTTATGAATCACAACAATAATTTAGTTACTTTGTGATTCATTTACGCATTCATATATAATACTAAGGCACTGGTTTAGGCTAAGATCTGTCCTGATTGCTCCTACAAGGGAGAAGCCGGATTTTAGTCTCATTCCTCTCTGGAAATTGATAGTCAAACGGAGTTGATCCATATTCCGGAAATTGATTTTGAACCGGAGTTGATCCATATTCCGGATGCTTAATGCTTGTTTGCCCCTTTTTTTTTTTTTTTGGTGCTCAGAAATTCAAGACAATATATATATATATATATATATATATATATATATATATAAGATATATATAGCTAATTTGAAGATGAAAGGAACTTAGATATCATTATTTTTTTTGTGAGTATACATTTTAGCAGAAGACTATTTGTGAAAAAATAATATTGAACAATCTTATGTGGACATTTTGTTCCTGAGCTGTGTAGGCTAGCTTTTCAATTTATGAGATTTAGACGACAAGATTACAATCAGAAGATAGTATATATATATATATATAGCTTTTATATATATAAATATATATATTAGCTTTGCAGAGGATAAAAACACGGGATAAGCAACTAGAATCGGGCGGGCATGAGGCATCTTCATCTCTCATGGAATACCTTGACCGTTGAGTTCACCTTTATCACACCACCAGTAGCCAGTGAGCCAGTGAGCCAGTGAGCCAGTAGCCAGTTTGAAAAAATTATACATAAGCAACCACTAAAATTATTCATTCATTCCATATGGAAAAACAATAAGAAACGACTAATGAGGGAGAGGGACTGCTTGTGTAGATCGAATTATCATGTAAATGGCAGAATTTAATTGTTTACCTATATTTTTGTATTACTGCCAAAATTTTAGCAACGAATCCTTTCTTTTTTTGTGCCTGAAAATCCATATTCAAAATTTTTGAATAACATGTGAAAATATCATATCAGTTTCCTTAAATTAATTAACCCATCACCTGAAAGCTTTGCATTATAGCTTTGGCCTTGGTGGCTGTGGTGGATTCAGTACTACTACTGCTTCTCTTCTTCTTTTTCTTCCTGCCTCTTGACTTTGTCAAAGATCTGAGAAACCCTGGTATCATAACTTTCCACTTCCCCATACGAGTTGGATCATGTTTTGCCTTGCTTTGAACAGCAATAATCTATTAACAATATATATATATATATATATATATATATATATAATAATGAAATTTTCAGAATTAATATTATATATATAAATGATCCAATATTAATTGTTTTTGGCCAAATTATGCCCATCATATATATAATGTTGGAACGGATTAATAAGAAATATATATATATATATAACTATATATCAATAAACTGATCACCTGGTTAATAGGTTGTTGGATGTAAGAAGAAAGTGGGTTATTCTGATGGTGGGATGATCTAGCTGCAGACTCCCGAAGGCGGCGTGAGTAGTTAAGGAGCTCGGCTCTCCGGTTGCCGCTAGTAGCAGTACCACCGTCCTTGTTAGCTGGGTGAAGATGAAGATGGTGGTGGTGATGGTGGTTAGCCGATGGTAGCAGCGTTGTTCTTCTCCTCCTTGGTCTTTCCACATATACAGCCACTAACACAGACTTCTCTCTGCAGATTGTAGCCTGTGACTGCAGTATATATTAGTTAACAACAAATTAATAAAATTCAAATTAATCAACTAATTCAACCCACATAATAATATCTACTAACAATATTAACAGATCAAAAGATTAATTACCACCTTTTTTGGCATAATTTTGAGCAGAAGTAATAAATGGATTTCGAGACAAAAGAGCAATATATAAAATTAAAATTAAAAATTTAAGATAGAGAGAGAGTGAGAGAGAAAACTTGGTTAAATAGTAGACGTAGGTGTGAGATTGCAGGCTTGAATTTGATAGAAACAAATGCCGGAGGCATATATAGTATAGGTAGTTAATAGTTATTGGTTTAATCGAAACCGCACCCATTAAATTTTATGTACACACTCCCTCCCAAATATGAAAATCCAAATCAACATTTTATTTTTATTTACAAGTCTAATGAATAAAACCATAACACGTACAATCCTTCATATATTTTAAAATAGCTATACATAATTAATTAAAGAAGCAGATTTTAATATTGACCTGTTTAACACGTAGCTTGCTAATAACTCTTTTTTTAAAAAAAAAAATATTTTTTTTATGGGATATAATATAATAGAATCATTACCAAGTAAATCCATTTGGCACTCCAACGACCACCTGAAGCTGAATAATAGATTATTAAATGTCTCAAATTTTTTCACTCTTTTATATTGTTTAATAATTTACATTGAACATAATATTTTTGCAATTATTGAAATCAAACTATTATTGCAACAATTTCAAGCAATGTAGTCTCGAAAAATAAAAATATTATTATAAATAATATTTTAACAATATTATTTAGTTTTGTAATTTATTTTAGAGGTCACAGAAGGTGAGGGTGTCTCTTACAATAACACTATTTTGAAAAAATTATAAAACATCATTTTATACATAACACAAATAAAAGTGTATTAAATTATATAAAATGACATCGGATTTTATATGATTTTGCCTAATACCTAAATAAACAATTTAAGGTACTCTTACTTCACAAGAGTCCAATTATAAAATCAACAAATGTAGAAAAGAAATAAAAAAAAATTCTGCCTGTCCAATAAACCGGTCCAGATAGGATTTTTTTAAGGTCCTCTTACTTCAAAGAGTCCTATAAATCTAAATTATATCATTAGATAGCATTAGACAAAATATCATTTGTAAAAAAGTAAAAAAATTATTGCACATAGTTTGCTTTTTAATATTGGATTTTCGTTAATATGAAAATAAATAAATAACTATCTCAAATGTATTTCAAATTATGTGACATTGATTGAGATACGTTGTATTTTATGATATATATATATATATATATATATATATATATATATAATCAATCAATCACAAAAAAAAAATAACTAATGTAATAATAACACATTATTTTGTATACGTTATTTAAAACAAAACAAAAAAAAAATTACTCTTTCTCAAGAGCCTTGAGATACCATCTCTAACTATTTGTTTGCTTCTTGACTGTTACATAAAGCACACTCACTGGATCGTGTTATCCTATAGTGATTGGCAAATATTATATTGTTTGTCATCGAACTAGGTCCTATCATTTTTCCATTTTTTTGGTAAATACCAAATATGGATGTAGCATGTAAGCACCACCATAGATAAGAACATCTCATAGAATAGATAATACAAGTGTTATAATTCTACCAATCATTTCACACTGTAAGAACCAGCAGATCAAGGTTTTCTAATGTATCCCAAGTGATAATGATGCTCTGGGATCCTTAAACTAGATAAGCAATCCCATTTTTTCAACTCTCTACTAGGAAAGAAGAAATAATTCAATACAAATTTCCCAAGGAATACAACATCTAGAGATCAAAAGGACGTACTTAAAAGCTGAACGTTACTAATCTTTTTTTGAACTGCCGGGTGTCTCATCTTGCCAAGTTGCTTGCCACTGCTTGTCATAAAATGTTGTCTCTTCGATCAACCTTTTCAGATTATCAATATCTTCATTCTTTCGGATCAAAAGTACACCAGCTACAGCTACAAATAGTAGAGTTTTGCAGAAGAAGTTGCCCATTTGGTCAACGAGACCTACCCCGGTCAAGCTGTCCACAAAATAAGCCATAAAGAACCCTACCATTGCAGCACGACCTGCAAATTAATTGAAAAACACCAACACATTAAACCAGCATTGGCCAGATATGAGCTGTTTCAAATTCTAATTTCAGGACAAAAAATTCTGGACAAACCATTGAGTAATTCAGCTTCTGGAAGATGGAACCTCTTCACCCATGCCCACCAAGGAATGATGGAGGTGTCAAAAACTACAGGGTTATCATTATTGGATGATTCTGGGTTATCTTCTAGCCATTTCCTCCTCTTAACCTCTGGAAAGATTAGCCAAGAAGGCCAACTTAGGAGTTAGCTATTAAGTAGAGGAAAAATTACAACAATAGACAAGTATATAGCAATCCTGATATGCACCCAGCATTTAGTACTACCACCAAGTGACATTGGCCCCAAATGTACAGAGAATAACTAAAATAAGCCAATCACTTTTAGTCTCTTTTACTTTATGAGAAATAGAAATTTTGTCGTTCATCTTTATGAACGACAAAACACAGATCATTAGAACTTCAAGAAAGTGCATCATATATCAAATTTAAAAAAAAGCAAGGGTACAATTGTGAGAGAGAGGACATCTTCTCATCTTCTCAAATTTCAATTACCAATCCAATCATACTTGTTCTATCTGGTACATTTTCTTGATAAGAACTTGAGAAGAACCAACTGTAGCAAAAAAAAAAGTTGTGTTCCTTGTATTTCTCTCCGCCAAGGATTTCTGATAATATAGAATTAACAAAGCAAGCCTTTCCTGTAACACATACCACAAAATATGAAATTACTAAACAAATGTGTCCTACCAAGTCATCTGCATGCATAACCTCTAGTCCTGGTTACATTCATAATGTAAAATCACATATTATAAACTAGCCGTAATTGAGTTTTTGAAATGTGCAACTTTTGAACTATATATAATAGATGATGCCATTCCTGGTTATAGAAAAAATCTACTAGGGGGTCAAAAGAGTACACAAAATTTCTTGTTAGCCTTTTGTTGAATACTGAAGTATTCTTGGTTTGCTCCTGAATACTGAATAGATTCAGTCACTAAGCCTAATACATACTCAGCATGAATACTCTTGTCCTGTTTTATGAAGTACCACATTTAAAATGAAGATATCCATTATACTGATTCAATATAGCCCATAAGGATACTTAAACCGAATAGTACCCATATCATATATTTCTTGTCTAAAATGCTCCTATCCATTATCCATATATACAATCTCATCCATATATATTTTCGTCCAATACTATACACTCTAGCTTTGATGGTTCCATTTCATAATGGTGATCGTTTGAATTTCTAATATCTAGAACCAAGATGCAATATTTCATCAATAAATCCAATTTATCCATTCCTGGCTCAATTCCCAAACAAGCAAATGTTGCACAAATTAGGCAGAGATAGGTCAATGTCAAACAAATTAAAACAAGAATTCTAAATTTATAACCAACTACAAAATGAATAACTATATGCATGCAGAATAGAGGGAGTCACCACACCAGCATCAATAACAGCATCCCAATCAGTTGTTCCATCTTTCTGAAACTGCTTCAAGTCCCAAGTCCCTCCAACCCACTTGGGGTTCTCATACTTAGCCACCAAAATCTCCACCGGAGCTCCGGTGGCCGCCGGCGACCCGTTGGCCTCCAAAGAACCATCTCTGGACTCCGATTTAGGCTGAGATTCAGTCACAGAAGCTTCGGGAGCCTTGTTCTCATCCTCCAAAGTGACAGCAGAGGCAAGAACACCGGACCCATTATCAGTAGCTCTGGTGGACAGCAAAAGGAGGTGTCTTTTGGGTCTGAGGAAGAGATAAGGCTGAAGGGTCAACTGGGTTTTTGAGGGAGAGTTAGGAGAGAGAGTAGGAAAGTGGGTTGGAGGAGATGATAGCAAAGCCATGGACATTGTTTCTTTTTTTGAGGTTTTGGAGATGTTAGAACATGATGGTGATTTTCTTTTGAGCTATTCTGAACCTCATAATTGGGGGTGCCTTTGGGAAGTATTAAATAGTACTACTGCAATAAATACATGACTGGTGACAGTCTCACAGTAGTATTTAATAAAGGAAAATCTATAGCAATTACGAATCCGATTAGCATGAAATTTATTTTTTAATAAGTTGGTCAATTAATTAATAAAATATTGATACATATAGAGTCTCGTTTATGAGTTAATACTTTTTGATCAATTGACCAACTTACTTAAAAATTAATTTCATACTAACCACTTTCAGCTATTACCCACAAATAAAAAAATTATCTTTTATATAAAATAGCTATGTCCTGTACATTCGATACTAAAAAAATGATATGATTTAAATTAATTATATTTTATTAAATAGATATCTTTTAATGGGTGATATTTTTCTATTACCCATGGTATAACGAATAATATTTTGATGACAAATAATTAGATACAAAAAAATATATAAAAAATAATATATGATATTTCAATAGTTTAATGATTTTAATAAGTGTTTTGTATATTGTGAAAGCTTAAAATATTGTACTCTTTTGATAATAACAAAATAATAATGGTCAACGATGACATGAAAATAATAAATGTTTTGTGCATCGTAGAGTGATTTCAACTTTCCCTCAACGATTGTTAAGTTCATTTCGAATAATTCACTCTACAATAATAGAATGACTTTAACCTTTACTTCAACGATCGTAAAATTTTCATTTAGCACTTTATATTTTTTGAGATGTTATGTTTTGCTTTAATGAATACTCTATTTTTTACTCTAAAAAATCAATAATAACCTTTAAGTAACTTGTAACAAGACATTTATATAATTATAATATTAAAAGGGAAACATAAATTTATTTGGATTTCTTTTTACTCCTTTTTTGTTTTTAGTTTTTTTTTTTAAAAAAATTTATGTTTCCCCTTTTAATTTATTATGCTCTTTTTTCTCAATTATATCACTAACAAGCAACATTACAAAATAAATTATAAAAATTTTAAAAAAGTAAAAATATTATAGAACATATACTTGAAGAACTTTTATTTAATAGAGTTTTCTTCATTGTTAGGTTACAGTGTTGTTCTAAGAAGTAAAAAACCTTAATTTTTAAAAAGTACAAAAAAGACTGAATCTATAAATGTGACGCTCCCAAAATAGGTATACATCACCTATTCTCGAGTGTCAAATACATGGTATGTAAATACAAATACAATCTTAAATATACAACAAGAGTTTGTGAGTTTAAATACAAATATTGTCTTCTGTACAATATCCACTCTCGAAATAAATCCTCATTATATTTATTGTCACACTTTTATTTAACGTAATAGTGAGGACTACTAATCTTATAATCCGGACCGTCACTCCGCTTTTCCGATTAGTCCATTCCGGCCACGTTCTCATTTCTCAAGAGAGAAACGAAAGAAAGAAAGGGTGAAGCTCAACTAGCCTAGTAAGAAATATTATGACTAAGATAATGCGAATAAATTATCATTAGTCCTTAATAGTGTTAAACCGATAAAATACAATAGACATCAAGTTTAATCTGCGGGGATATCTGATCCATTAAAAGAGTCAAGAGAGAATAAAATCTACTATCTTTTATGATTTAAAAGATTTTTATCACTTTTATCATTGGGACTCAAATTTTAATAAATAATTCACATCATCCCTCGCACTACGGCCAAGGATATTCATTAAGATCACGACCGTAAATTATCCATGCACTACTTCTGGTTAAGGATATTCGTGTATTCATCGATGGTCATGATCATGCTAACAATCGTCCATCAATGCACTACGGGCGATGAAGACTTTTATCACATCATTTATAACATTACGGTCATGATTACAATCAATAATCCTCGGTCATAATCATACCAAGTCCATCTATGCACTTCTGAATACGGATGACTTTCAAAAAATATAAACATGAGGATGATGACAATGATATAAGAATTCAATAAAACAAGTTCAAGAATTAATTTGTTCGGAACTAATAACGTCCAAATTGTCAACATGATACTTCTTTATAAAGTAAAATTCAAGAATGCTTAGAAGAATATTTTCATGAAAAGATACTGGATGAAGCACAAATATCAAGGATATTCAACTAATTTCATGGAGTATAAAAGTCAAAACTTTAACCAACTGAGTATAATAAAGAATGGAATAACAAAAGAAATCACCACGCAAATGCGACGTCAGATAGACGAGTTATTCCAACGAGAATAATAAATAATCGGAACCGAATCAAAGTAAATTCGCACCGACAGGATGTTCCAATAGAATAATAAAGAATGAAATAACAACAGAAATCACCAAGTATAGGGTAGACCGCGTATACAGGTTATTCCAACAAAATAATAAGAATGGAATAACAGAAGTTCTCTTCATGAATACAAAAGAAATAATACCCCTTACCGTATAAGAAAACTTGATATATAAGTGGTGAAGTAGCAGAATACTTTTCTTCTTTCTCTCTATAGTTTTCTCTCTCTAGAGTTTCAATGAATTCATAAGAAATAATGAAGGAATGAGCTTCTATTTATAGGAGAATGGAAAGACACTGTGTAAGGATTTATCATGGATGCAATAATTCATATCATACGAAACCTTTGGTTGATTGAATTTCAAGGAATTTTCCTAACACAACCAAAAATTAAAATAATATATATATCAATATAAACACATGTTTGTTGAATTTTTTGCTCCCACCCTCTTAAAATCCACTGACTTTTGATACCACCAAATGACAATATATCATATATATATATATATATGTGACATACACCCACCCACACTAATATTATATATATATATAAATACTACTCCACCATTCCCACATTCCACCCAATTCACGGGTGGAATTCCTCCCACCAAAACAAAAGTCCTTTCATTCCCCCACCAATATCAATTCATATCATACATATATAAAATACTTACCACCACCACTAAAACCTACTACACTTCACACACTTCTTTTAAAAACACACACACACACATGTATATGTGTGTGTTTTAAAGAGTGTGAGGTAAAGGTATATATATATATATATATATATATATATATATATATATATATATACTTTATAACTTCCTTCCATTATTTTGAAAAATGGGTAAATGGGGGTCCATATAATAATATCAAATACTTCATAAAAATCACCTTAATAATTTTAACAACATTTATCATCATTATTATAATTCACAATATTAATCGACCGATTAGCTCCAAGGAAAGAGGGCTTTCCAATAAGGATTTCTCCATATTGGTAGCAAATTAAATGACCAAATCTCTCCTCGCGTAACTTCTGAACATCGTTAATATTGCAAATAATAATATTAATAACTTCGTCGCCTCAATTATTAATTTAATAATATAAAATATCGACAATAATTGAATCAAATAACGTGAGATACTATGCAACAATTATTGTGGCAATAATTAAACAAAACCGGTGACTTCTCACGTAAAGATCAATAATCAATACTGGTATTGCCACTACGCAACCACGCCAGTATTCCTCGTACTTTTTACTACCGAAAGTAGTTCAACAAGATAACTTAAAAAAACTTCCGCCGTTATTTTCATAAAAATATTTTTATCGCTTTCTCAATCCGACAATAATTACATTGTGGGGTCCACTAATGATTATTATAAATCATATGAATATTTCCTATTAAAACGAATATTCCCACCAATCGAATATTATATAACAACTCTTGCGTTTTTTGTAAAATTTATAAATTTACTACCCACAACTATAACATTATATTAAATTTATTCCATAATATTCAAAAATGATAATTATAGAAAATTCATTTTTATTCATAAAAGTTGGGGTCTTACAATCTCTCGTTCTTATGAAATTTCGCCCTCGAAATTAGGGTACGTACCTGGTATGTCGAAGAGGTAAGGATACCTTGATTTCATTTCAGATTCTAACTCCCAAGTCATTTCCTCAACATTGTGGTTTCTCCACAAAACTTTGACTTGAGGTATAACCTTAGAGCGTAGAATATGTTCCTTCTTATCCAAGCTTTGAACATGAACCTCTTCATACGTCAAATCTTCAGCTATTTCGTCCGGTTCTAACTCAATAATGTGGTTCGGGTCTTTCATATATTTACGTAACATAGATATGTGAAAAACGTTATGAACACGAGACATACTTGGCGGAAAGCGAGTCTATACGCTTCAGATTACTCGATCGAGGGATTAAAATGGGCCAATGAAACGAGGATTAAGCTTTCCTCTCTTTTCAAATCTTGTAACTCCTTTCCATGGAGCAACACGTAACAACACATGATCTCCAATATCGAATTCCACGTCCTTTCGATGAAGATCAACATAATTCTTTTGTCGGTCTTGTGAGGTTTTTATACGTTGTCGGATCGTTTGTATCTTTTTCGTAGTCATACGTATTTAACTCGTCTCTCGTAAACGTTGCTTCACCCACCTCATCCCAAAGATACTGTAGAATCGACACTTTCTTCCATACAACGCCTCGAATGGAGCCATGCCAATACTTGCTTGATAACTGTTGTTGTAGAAAAACTCCACCAATGGTAAGAACTTGTCCCAACTTCCCTTGAAGTCAAGGACACAAAGTTTTAATAAATCTTCAAGAGTTTGAATAGTCCTCTCTGATTGTTCGTCCGTCTGAGGATGATATGCCGAACTAAATCGTAAATCCGTGCACATAGCTTTTTGCAAACTAACCCAAAATTGTGAAGTGAATCTTGGGTCTCGATCAGAAACTATGGATACTGGCATACCATGCAATCTTACAACCTCGTTTATGTACATACGAGCAAGACTTTCAAGTGTATAAGTTTCTCGTATTGGTAAGAAATGAGCAGACTTAGTCAATCTATCAACAATGACCCAAATTGCATCTATGCCTTGAGAAACCTTGGGAAGACCAGTAACGAAATCCATAGTAATGTGCTCCCACTTCCATTCTGAAATTTCAAGTGGTTGCAATTAATGGACGTTTTGGTACTTGATGTTCCGCCTTGACTCGTTGACAAGTTAAACACCTTGAGATAAACAGCGTTATCTCCGTCTTCATATTGCCCCACCAAAATATATGTCGAAGATCATGATACATTTTGGTACTCCCAGGATGGATTGCAAACGGTGTATTGTGCGCCTCCATCATGATTTTTATACTTTAAATCAGGGTCGTTAGGAACACAAAGTCTGGAGTTGACTCGAAGTATTCCTTCTTCATCAATTCTTGCCTCCCAGATAAGACCTTCTTTTCTTCCTCATACGCATCGAACTCCAGTGTCAGAGCTTAAGCAACTTTAACTTTATCGATTAAAGTTGGTTCTACTCATATATTTGCTATCATCACATGGGTCCCTGGAGTCTTTAATTCTATCTCCATTCTTTTCAAGTCACACAAAATGGGCCTTTGCATTGACAATATCGCACTCGTACCCGCATATGATCTTCTACTCAATGCGTCAGCTACCATGTTTGCTTTTCTAGGATGGTATTGGATGGTATGATCATAATCTTTCAATGAGCCTCAAGCCAACGTCGTTTATCGCATGTTGAGTTCCTTTTGAGTGAAGAAATATTTGAGGCTTTTATGATCCGTAAAGATCTCCACTTTCTCCCCATACAAGTAATGCCTCCAAATCTTTAGTGCAAAAACGATTGCTGCCAACTCTAGATCATGAGTAGGATAATTCCTCTCATATTCTTTGAGTTGTCGAGAGGCATAGGCTATGACTTTCTAATGTTGCATGAGAACACATCCTAACCTTTTTGCCAAGCATCACTTGTAGATGACAAATCCTCCAAGCCGATGGTATTGTCGAGCAGTCTTGAAATGAGTCTCCTTTTGAGTTCTTGAAAACTCTTTTCACATTCCTCATTCCAACCAAATTTTGTATCTTTCTGAGTCAGCTAAGTTAGTGGAGTAGTTATTCGAGAAAATCCTTCCACGAACCTCCGATGATAACCAGCTAAACCGAGAAAGCTACGTTTTGATCATCGATTTAGGTTGCTTCCCCGACTTTGAATAGCCTCAATCTTTCTTTGGGTCAACAGATATTCCATGACTTGATACTACGTGCCCAAGGAATGCTACTTCCTCAAGCCGAACTCGTATTTCTTGAACTTGGCGTAAAGCTTATATTCACGAAGCTTTTGGAGTATCATTGACCTCAAGTATTGCTTCATGATCTTCACGGCTTTTGGAATAAATAAGGATGTCATCAATAAAGACGACCACAAAGTGATCCAAATATTCCTTGAATACTTTCGGTTCATCATATCTATAAAAGCGGCGGGGAGCATTAGTCAATCCAAAAGACATGACTAGAATTCATAATGCCTCATCTTCGAGTTCCGAAAGCCATTTTAGAATGTCACCTGGTTCTAATCTTCAATTGGTGATATCCGGAACAAATATCAATCTTTGAAAAGAATTTGGTGCCTTACAACTGGTCAAACAGGTCATCAATATATGGCAATGGGTACCAATTTTGATGGTGACATGATTCAACTCCCGATAATCAATATAAAGTCGCGATACTCCCATCTTTCTTCTTCACGAATAGAATGGTGAGCACCCCAAGGAGAAGTCTTAGGACGAATAAAGCCAATGTCTAACAATTCACAGTAGTTGGGTCTTTAACTCTCGAAGTTCAATAGAGCCATTCGATATGGGGCTTTGAAATGGATTTTGTACGTGTTCAAGAGTCGATACAAAATTTAATTTCACGTTAAGGGGTAGGCCAGAAGTTCTTCGTGAAATACATCGGAAATTCATTAACAATAGAAATATCATTCAAAATCGACGTATTTTTGTTTAGATCCGTGACATGAGCTAAGAAAGCTTGACATCCGCTTTTCAATAAACGAATAGCTTTATGGCTTGAGATAACATTAATGAGACCTCAAATTTTATGAATAAATATTTAATTTTCTCGAAATAATTTTTTGAATATTATGGTGTGGATTTAATATAATGTTATAGTTGTGGTAATATTTATAAATTTTGCAAAAGTATGCAAGTTGTTATATTATATTCTATTGGTTCGGGGAATATTCTTTGTGTCGCGGAATATTCGTATTTACTCAAGACAATCATTGGTGGACTCCATTAACGGAATTATTATTTGATTGAGAAATCGACAAAAATATTTTATGAAAATAACGACGGAAGTTTTACTGCTAATACTATTGAACTACTTTCGGTAGTAAAAAAGTATAATAATACGCGTCTTTGCATAGTAGCACACTGCAGATTGATTATTGATGCTTACGTAAAAGTCACTCAGTTATACTCAATTATTGCTACAAAGATAATTCTTTGTATCATATCTCTCATATTATCGATTCAATTATTGTCACAAGATTATCATTTGCATAATATGTTATATTATTAAATCAATAATTGAAAACGACAAAGTTATTCATATTATTAAATTGCAATATTTAAAATGTCTAAGTTACATTAAGGAGAGGTTTAGTCACCTAATTGCGCTACCAAAAGGAGAAATCCTTATTGGAAAGCCCCTGCTCCAGGAACGACTGGTTGATAAATATTGTGAGTTATAATATTAATGATGAATGTTATTAAAATTGAAGTTGTGTTCTGAGTTGAATTTGGAGACGCGACGTGATATTTGAGTCCTAACGATAAAATTAGTAAAAATAGACTATAAACACAAAATTTTCCGCTTTTACTATTTGGTCAAAAAGTCATAGTTGACTTTTTTACGAAAAAGTCAAACTTCAAAATTTCAAAATTTATATTTTTGATAAAAATAATTTCATTGTGTTGGAATTATTTGTGTTAGTAAAATTTGACATTTATTTCGATAATAATTGATGTCTGAAGGTTATATTGTTCAATTCCATTATTCTAGGCACTTTTCGGTAGCCGAGTACTATTCATGAGTTACTATTTATGAGTTACTATTTATGAGTTACTATTCATGAGTTACTATTCATGAGTTCTTATTCACGAGTTACTATTCACGAGTCTTATTCATGGGGGTACTATTATTCACTCCGAACAATATATTTATTTTCATCCAAATCATTTTTGGGTACAATATTATTCCATGTGGAGATGTGCTAATTTTTCGAATAGTTGGTTGAAATTATAATAGTAAATTAATATGGATCGTTGATTTAAAGTTTTAATAAGTAATCTTGCCTTTTCGCTTTCTAAGAGTTACGTGTCTCTTCTGTTCCAAGGGTTAATTGCCCCTTTCGCGATTAGTAGTTGTCTCTTCAATATTACCAAGAGTTATTTGCCTCTTGATTGTTCCAAGAGTTAATTGCCCCTTCGTAAATAGTAGTTGTCTCTTCATATTACCAAGAGTTATTTGCCTCTTGATTCTAGGGTTAATTGCCCTTCCGTAAATAGTAGTTGTCTCTTCATATTACCAAGAGTCACTTTGACCCTTCGTTAAGACCAGAGCCACTCTCGGTTTTTCTATAAATAGAAGTTCATTCCTTCATTATTTCTTACGAATTCAATTTGAAACTCTTGAGAGAAACCGTAGAGAGAAAGAAGAAAAGTATTCTCTACTTCACTTTTCCAATATCCGCATTTTCTAAAGGTAAGGGGTGTTATTCTTTTGTATTCATGAAGAGAACTTCATCATTTCATCCTTTATTATTACATTAGAATAACTTTGTATCTGTGGACTCCCCATACTTGGTGAAATCTTTACGTTGTTCCATTCTTTATTATTCTGTTTGAATATCATATGCATGCGTTTTGCTTTGGGACCGGTTCCGTCTTTATTATTCTGTTAGAATATCCTATCTGTGCATTTTACGTCGGACCTGGTTCCGTATTTATTATTCTATTGGAATAACCTACCTGTGCTATCGATCACATGCTGATGGTTTCTTTTATTATTTCATTCTTTATTATACTCAGTTGGTTAAAGTTTTGACTTCTATACTCCATGAAATTAGTGGAATATCCTTGATATTTGCTCTTCATCTAGTATCTTTTCATGGAAATATTCTTCTGAACATTCTTGAATTTTACTCTACAAAGAAGTATCATGTTGACAATTTGGACGTTATTAGTTCCTGGATAAATTAATTCGTGAACTTGTTTTATTGAATTCTTATATCATTGTCATCATCCTCATGTTTATATTTTTGAAAGTCATCGTGGCTTCAGTAGTGCATAGATGGACTTGGTATGATTATGACCGAGGATTATTCTTATAATCATGGCCAGTAATGTTATAAATGATGTGATAAAAGTCCTCATTGGCCCGTGTAGTGCATTGATGGACAATTGTTGGCATGATCATGACCATTGATGAATACACGAATGTCCTTGGCCAGTAGTCATGGATAATTTGTGGTTGTGATACTAAAGAATATCCTCGGCCAGAAAGTAGTGCGAGGCGTTCGATGATATGAATTATTTATTAAAATTGAGTCTCAAATGATAAAAGTGATGAAAACCTTTTAAATCATAAAAGATAGTAGATTTTATTCTCTACTTGACTCTTTTAATGGATTGCTTGTCCCGCTGCAGTTGAACTTGATGTCTATTGTATTTTATTAGTTTAACATTGTTGAAGACTAATGATAATTTATTATGCATTATCTTAGTCATAATATTACTTACTGAGCTAGTTGAGCTCACCCTTTCATTCACTGTTCTCTTCAGGAAATGAGAATATAGGCGAGACGAGTCGGGAACAGTGTGATGTGCAGATGATAGCATTAGTAGTCCTCACTATTCTGTTAAATAGTGTGACAATAAATATAACGAGGACTGAATTTGAGTTTGTATACTGTCTATGAGGAGTCCATTAAGAATGGATATTGTCTAGAAGGAAGTATTCTTGTTTAAAGTCTTAGATTATGTTTTGTCGTATTTTACACGAAAGTTGTATTATTAAGTTGTATTTGAATTTTGTACCATGTATTTGGCGACTCAAGATGAGTGATGAATACCTATTTTTGGGGGCGTCACAGTTGGTATCAAAGCTTAGGGATATGATCCCTGGCTAAAGTGTGAGACAAGAACTAGGAGGGGAGAGACGGGGAATTCCTTCGCTAGTATGACCTACCTAAGTTTATTTGATATTTAATTGGTCTCACGTTGAGTATAGGATAATATGTGATATGATAATTAACCCTTGTTTTGTGACAGTGTTTGAAAATGGCATCCGAGAATGTTGAGTACATCAATGGAGCACAGGAAACCGTTGAGTCTCTACAGATCAATAATCAGGATAATGTGCACCAGGAAGGCGACATTCTTCAGGCAAACAACAACACTGACCAAATGATGAACGATGAAATATTCCGAGGCTTCATACAATTCATGCAACATCAGGCAAGAGCGGCTCCTGTCCAAAATACAGTTGGAAATACTGGCAACTCTCGGACGGTCACCGCCAAGCAGTTTAAGGAACTGGGACCACCGAAATTTTTTGGAGAGCCAAAACCACTTAAGGCGGAGACGTGGATAAAACAGATCAACAAAATATTTGATGTCTTGGGTTGCTCCGAGGAGCAAAAGGTTCCCTTTGACACCTTCATGTTGCGGGTAGAGGCAGATTACTGGTGGGTATCTGTAAAGCGTACTCAACCTGCAGCACTGAAGATGTCTTTGGAAAGGTTCCAAGAACTGTTCAACGACAAGTACTTTCCCGAAAGTATTCGTCACATGAAAGAGGTAGAGTTCATCAAGCTGGAGAAAAACAACATGACCGTGTCGCAGTACGAAGCCAAGTTTGCCGAGTTATCCCGATTTGCGTCCCATTTGGTTAATAATGAGGAGAGAATGACGCGGATATTTCTAAGAGGTTTGAAACTCGAGATACGTCAATACCTCATTTCTCATAAACTTTGTTTATATTCGGATGTTGTTAATAGGGTTCAATTATTGGAGCGCGATAGTGAGCCAACCCAACCAAAAGAGAGCAGCCGGCAAAATGATATTACCAGTGATAGCAATCATCAAAGCAAAGGATGAATAAGCGTGAAGGGAATCAACATGCCAGAAATGGTAACCACTTCAGTGGTAATCATGGCCAAAACAATAAAAATGGACATTTTAAGAAGAGGAAATTCAATAATGATGGAAAGACGTCAGCATCAGCACCCGTTGTTAAGGAAGGAGAACGACCACCTATCATATGTTTCAAATGAGGAGGGGAGGGACATATTAGTCCAAACTGCACGATGCCATCCAAAGTGTGTTACAATTGTGGAAGAGAAGGTCACCTAGCCCGATTTTGTCGTTCACCGAAGACAAGTCCAGTTGGGAAGGAGGCACCAAAGGTCGTCCCCCGAAAAGACAAAACCAATGGTCAAGGAGGCGTTTTCGACTTCTCAAAAATCGAGTAAACCGAACGAAGTTAGCACGGGTTAGTTAATTATAAATTCTTGAGAAGTCTATACCTTATAAGATACCGGTTCTACCCATTATTTTATCTCTCTTGCTTGCGTTCAACGTTTAAATTTGACCCCGGAGAAGCTAGACTTTGACTTATTGGTTGAAATTTCGTTAGTAAAAACCTTCGTTACATCCACTATTTATAAATCTCGTTTGATTCAAATCGACACTTTCACGTTACTTGTCGATCTTATCTCTTTAAAAATACTTGCCCTTGATGTGATTTTAAGAATCGATTGGTTAACTACTCATCATGCCAAAATTGATTATTTTCGTAAGGTTGTTAGCTTTCATATTCCTAACCAACCTGTTATGCGAATTCAAGCAACCAAACTACTAAATCCAATCATTGACATATCAAGCCATAAGTAAAAAGCCCCGAGCCTTTCGCTGGTGACTTCCAAGTCTTGGAATACACCGAAGCCAGACTTTTTATAGGCAACGCCATGAATGACGATGGTAAGTTGATAGGTATCAATGTGACGTACTACCCAAGTCTTGGATGAGAGTCACAATTTTTAAATGATATTCCTATTGTTAATAAATTTCTTGACGTATTCTATAAGAATTATTAGCATACCCCTAGAACGTGAAATCGAATTATGTATTGTCCCCAGTACAAAACTCATTTCTTCAACCCTTAAATATTTCTTCAACCAAAACGAACGTATAATGCGCCAAAGACGTTGGCTCGAGCTGTTGAAGATTACGATCATATCATTCAATATCATTGTGGAAGAGAGAACGTTGTAGTTGACGCGTTGAGTAGAAGATCGTATGCGTTTACGAGTGCGATGTTGTTAACACAAAAACCCATTTTCTACAACTTACAAATGATGAAGATAGAGTTAAAGACTCTAGGGACCCGCGTGAAGATAGCGAATATACGAGTAGAATCGACTTTAATCGATAAAGTTAAAGCCGCTCAAGTTACACACCCAAATCTGATGAATGTGAAGAAGAAGGTTCAAGAGGGCATTATTTTAGAAGCAATAATTGACAAAGAGAGGAAATCTCAACCCTCAATTTTATTGGCCCATTTGAAATCCTCAATTGAGTAAGAACTGTGACGTATAAACTCGTTTTATCGCCAAGTATGTCGCGTGTTCATAACGTTTTTAACGTATCGATGTTACGTAAATATGTGGACGACCCGAACCACATTATTAATTTAGAACCGGACGAGATAGCGGATGATTTAACGTATGAGGAGATACGTGTTAAAATCTTGGATAAGAAGGATTATATTCGACACTCAAAGGTTATACCTCAAGAGTTAGAATCTAAAATGAAATCAAGGTACCCTCACCTCTTCAGCATACCAGGTACGTACGTAAATTTTGAGGGCGAAATTCCATAAGGAAGGAAGATTGTGAGACCCCAGATTTTATGAATAAATATTTAATTTTCTCGAAATAATTTTTTTGAATATTATGGTGTGGATTTAATATAATGTTATAGTTGTGGTAATATTTATAAATTTTGCAAAGTATGCAAGTTGTTATATTATATTCGATTGGTCGGGAATATTCTTTGTGTCGGGGAATATTTATGCGACGACGACACAATCATTAGTGGACCCCATTAACGGAATTATTATCGGATTGAGAAATCGACAAAAAAATATTTTATGAAAATAACGACGGAAGTTTTACTGAATAATCTTGTTGAACTACTCTCGGTAGTAAAAGTACAAAGATGTCTGGCGTGGTTGCATAAGTAGCACACGGTATTGATTATTGATGCTTACGTAAAAGTCACTCGGTTATACTCAATTATTGCTACAAAGAATTCTTTGATCATATCTCTCATATTATTGATTCAATTATTGTCACAAAGATCATCTCGCATAATATGTTATATTATTAAATCAATAATTGAGATGACAAAGTTATTCATATTATTAAATTATAATATTTACAATGTCTGAAGTTCTGCATCGAGGAGAGGTTTGGTCACCTAATTATACTACCAATAGGAGAAATCCTTATTGGAAAGCCCCTCTTCCTCTTTGGGAGCGACCGTTTGATAAATATTGTGAATTATAATATTAATGATGAATGTTATTAAAATTGAAGTTGTGCTCGGAGTTGAATTTGGAGACGCCTTGAACGTGATATTTGAGTTCTGAGCGATGAAATTAGTAAAATAGACTATAAACACAAAAAATTTTTTTTACAATTTGGTCAAAAAATCAACAACCCACTTTTTCTTTGAAAAAGTCAAACTTCAAAATTTCAAAATTTATATTTTTGATAAAATAGTTTCATTGTGTTGGAATTATTTGTGTTAGTGAAAATTGACATTTATTTCGATAATAATTGATGTCTGAAGGTTATATTGTTTAATCGGGTATTCGGGGCACTTTTCGTGTCGGAGTACTATTCATAAGTTACTATTTACGAGTTACTATTTATGAGTTACTATTCATGAGTTACTATTCATGAGTTACTATTCATGAGTTACTATTCACGAGTTACTATTCACGAGTACTATTCATGGGGTACTATTCACCCGAACAATATATTTATTTTCGGTCCAAATCATTTTTGGGTACAATATTATTCCATGAGGAGATGTCTTAATTTTTCGAATCGTTGGTTGAAATTATAATAAGTAAATCAATATGGATCGTTGATTTAAAGTTTTAATAAGTAACTTCTTTCTTTCGGTTTTCCAAGAGTTACGTGTCTCTTCTATGTTCCAATGGTTAATTGCCTTCATGAATAGTAGTTGTCTCTTGATATTACCAAGAGTTATTTGCCTCTTCTTGTTCCAAGGGTTAATTGCCTTCGCAAATAGTAGTTGTCTCTTCAATATTACCAATAGTTATTTGCCTCTTGATTGTTCCAAGGGTTAATTGCCCATTCGCAAATAAGTAGTTGTCTCTTCAATATTACCAAGAGTCATTTTGACCCTTCGTTAAGACCAAGAGCCACTCTCGGTTTTTATAAATAAAGCTCATTCTTTCATTATTTCTTACGAATTCACCAAACTCTTGAGAGAAACGTAGAGAGAAGAAGAAAAGTATTCTGCTACTTCACTTTTCCAATATCCAGATTTTCTAAAGGTAAGGGGTGTTATTCTTTTGTATTCATAAAGAAAATTTCTGTCATTTCATCCTTTATTATTCTGTTGGAATAAGCTGTATACGCGGACTCCCCTATACTTGGTGAAATCATTCTATTGTTCCATTCTTTATTATTCTATTGGAATAACCTGCCTGTGTTATATATCACATGTCTGGTGATTTCTTTTTGTTATTCTATTCTTTATTATACTCAGTTGGTTAAAGTTTTGACTTCTATACTCCATGAAATTAGTGGAATATCCTTGATATTTGCGCTTCATCCATATCTTTTCATGGAAATATTCTTACGAGCATTCTTGAATTTTACTCTACAAAGAAGTATCATGTTGACAATTTGGGCGTTATTAGTTCTGGATAAATTAATTCGTGAACTTGTTTTATTGAATTCTTATATCATTGTCATCATCCTCATGTTTATATTTTTGAAAGTCATTTGTGGCCTGTAGTACATAGATGGACTTGGTATGATTATGACAAGGGATTATTCGGTATAATCATGACCGTAATGTTATAAATGATGTGATAAAAGTCCTCATTGGCCTGTAGTGCATTGATGGACAATTGTTGGCATGATCATGACCATTGATGAATACACGAATGTCATTGGCTAGTAGTGCATGGATAATTTGTGGTCGTGATACTAAAGAATATCCTTGGCCGTAGTGCATGGGTGATTCGATGATATGGATTATTTATTAAAATTTGAGTCTCAAATGATAAAAGTGATGAAAAACCTTTTAAATCATAAAAGATAGTAGATTTTATTCTCTACATGACTCTTTTAATGGATTGCTTGTCCCGCTGCAGTTGAACTTGATGTCTATTGTATTTTATCAGTTTAACATTGTTAAAGACTAATGATAATTTATTCTGCATTATCTTAGTCATAATATTTCTTACTGGGCTAGTTGAGCTCACCCTTTCATTCACTATTCTCTTCAAGAAATGAGAATATAAATTGAGACGAGTCGGGGAGCAGATAACGGTCCGGATGATAGCATTAGTAGTCCTCACTATTACATTAAATAGTGTGACAATAAATGTAACGAGGACCTGAATTTGAGTTTGTATATCGCCCATGAGGACTCCATTGAGAATGAATATTGTCTAGAAGGCAGTATTCTTGTTTAAACTCTTAGATTATGTTTTGTCGTATTTTACACGAAAGTTGTATTATTAAGTTGTATTTGAATTTTGTACCATGTATTTGACGACTCAAGATGGGTGATGAATACCTATTTTTGGGGGCGTCACAGTTGGTATCAAAGCTTAGGGATATGATCCCTGGCTAAGGTGTGAGACAAGAACTAGGAGGGGAGAGACGGGAAATTCCTTCGCTAGTATGACCTACCTAAGTTTATTTGATATTTAATTGGTCGGTTATAGTATATGGATAATATGTGATATGATAATATCCACTCTCAGAATAAGTCCTCATTATATTTATTGTCACACTATTTAATAGAATAGTGAGGACTACTAATGCTATAATCTGGATCGTCACTCTGCTTCCCGATTAGTCCCGCCACGTTCTCATTTCTGAAGAGAATAAAGTGAAAGAAAGGTGAGCTCAACTAGCCCAAGAAGAAATATTATGACTAAGATAATGCAAAATAAATTATCATTAGTCCTCAACGATCATTAAACCGATAAAATATAATAGACATCAAGTTTAACTACGAGGGAATATCGAATCCATTAAAAGAGTCAAGTAGAGAATAAAATCTACTATCTTTTATGATTTAAAAGGTTTTTCATCACTTTTATCACTTGGACTCAACTTAATAAATAATCCACATCATCCCCTCACTGACCACCAGGATATTCATTAAGATCACGACCACAAATTATCCATACCTACTGGCCAAGGATATTCGTATTTCATCAATGGTCATGATCATGCCAACAATCATCCATCAATGCACTACGGGCCAATGATGACTTTTACCACATCATTTATAACATTACTACCATGATTACACCGAATAATCCCTACCATAATCATACCAAGTCCATCTATGCATTACAAAGCCACATATGACTTTCAAAAAATATAAACATGAGGATGATGACAATGATATAATAATTCAATAAAACAAGTTCAAGAATTAATTTGTTCGTAAACTAATAACGTCCCAAATTGTCAACACGATACTTATTTGTAAAAGTAAAATTCAAGAATGCTCGGAAGAATATTTTCATGAAAAGATATCGATGAAGCGCAAAATATCAAAGATATTCAACTAATTTCGTGGAGTATAGAAGTCAAAATTTTAACCAACCGAGTATAATAAAGAATGGAATAACAAAAAATCACCACGCATGCAGACGTCAGATGTATATGCGGAGTTATTCAAATGTAATAATAAATAATGAGAATCAGTCAAAGGTAAATTCACAATCGACGGGATGTTCCAATGTAATAATAAAGAATGGAATAATAACATAAATCACCAAGTATAGGGTAGATCATGATATACGAGTTATTCCAACAAAATAATAAGAATGGAATAACTGAAGTTCTCTTCATGAATACAAAACAAATAATACCCCTTACCGTATAAGAAAACTTGATATAGAAGTGGTGATGTAGCATAATACTTTTCTTCTTTCTCTCTATAGTTTTCTCTCTCTAAAGTTTCAATGAATTCGTAATAAATAATGAAGGAATGAGCTTCTATTTATAGGAGAATGGAAAGACACTGTGTAAGGATTTATCACGAACGCAATAATTCATATCATACGAAACCTTTGGTTGATTGAATTTCAAGGAATTTTGTTAACACAACCAAAAATTAAAATAATATATATATCAATATAAACACATGCTTGTTGAATTTTTTGCTCCCACCCGACAAACTCTTAAAATCCATTGACTTTTGATACCACCAAAGGACAATATATCATATATATATATATATATATATATATGTGTGTGTGTGTGTGTGTGTGTGTGACATACACCCACCCACACTAATATTATATATATATATATAAATACTACTCCACCATTCCCACATTCCACCCAATTCACGGGTGAAATTCCTCCCACCAAAACAAAAGTCCTTTCATTCCCCCACCAATATCAATTCATATCATACATATATAAAATACTTATCACCACCCACCAAAAACCCACTACCTCACACACACTCTTACGAAAACACACACACACATTATATGTCAAATATATATATATATATATATATATATATATATATATATATATATATATATATATATATATATATATACTTTATAACTTCCTTCCGATTATTTTGAAAAATGAGTAAAATGAGGGTCTATATAATAATATCAAATACTTCATAAAAAATTACCTTAATAATTTTAACAACATTTATCATCATTATTATAATTCACAATATTAATCGACCAGGTCGTTCCCAGGAAAGAGGGGACTTTCTAATAAGAATTTCTCTCCATTGACGCGTAATTAGGTGACCAAACCTCTTCTTGACAGAACTTCTAGACATCGTTAATATTGCAAATAATAATATTAATAACCCGTCGTCTCAATTATTGATTTAATAATATAAAATATCGATAATAATTGAATCAAATAACGTGAGATCTTATGCAACAATTCTCGTGACAATAATTAAACAAAAACTGAGTGACTTCTCACGTAAGCATCAATAATCAATCTGCCGTATTGCCACTACGCAACCACGCGCGTATTCACTGTACTTTTTACTTGTCGAGTAGTTTCAACAATATTAACGATGAAAACTTCCGTCGTTATTTTTATAAAAATATTTTTGTCGTTTTCTCGATCCGGCAATAATTACATTGTAGGGGTCCACTAATGATCGTGTCTTGTCGTTATGAATATTTTCTATTAAAACGAATATTCCCCGACCAATCGAATATTATATAACAACTTGCGTACATTATAAAATTTATAAATACTACCCACAACTATAACATTATATTAAATTTATTCCATAATATTCAAAAATGATAATTATAGAAAATTCATTTTTATTCATAAAAGTTGGGGTCTTACAATAAATAATTATAAAATTTCCTAAAACAATTGTTAAATTTGAAAAATTTAAAAACTAAAATTAAAATAACCTAAACACTTAGTTGCTCTCTGCCTCTGTTGCGAATTTGGAGAGACTTGAAGTTGTTGTTGCTCTGTTGATTGAATAATTGTTGTGTTGCTTTATTGATGAATCGTCTGAACAAATGAAGTACTAAGAAATTAAATGGGTGTTTGATAAAACTGAATAAAATAGTTCTGAATGTTTAAGTAATTTGAATGAGATGAATAAAGCAGAATTCTGAATACTAAATAAAAAAATTGTTTCATAATTGATATGTTTGAAACATATAAATAACATATTTTTATTATTTTATTCCTCTGAAAAAATTCAAGATTGTTGTAATTTTTTTTAATATTACTTAATATAATAATTAATATTATAAAAAAATTAAATGTAAAATATTTTATTTAGCCAAAAAAATTATACTTGCCCATTGAGCCCAAAATTTTGACCGATTAAACCATTCAAACTATTTTTATTAAAAACAAATGTATTGAATGACTGACCGATTCAGTTATTCAATTTCATTCCGCTATAAACAAACATCCCCTACGACTACTAGTGGAGTAGTGAGAATTGGGATAATGAGATTAGACTTAGTATCGTCCAAACTGTTAATATCCCTTGTTTTAAATGTGATAATGGGATTTTTAATCTTGTTTATAGATAATGAGATTGTTTTTAAAATTATTTTATGGAGCAGTGGGAATTGGGAGTACTTTGTTTAAGTATTTTAATAATTTTTACTTTTTTAATCAAACATAACAATTTCATTTAACATTACCTCAATATATTTTTTTTAAATTGACCCCCATACCCATTGAATTTTCAGTGGTGGCAGGTCCTGTCCCATTCTTGAGTCCGCCACTGATTGGAGGCCATTAGATCTGTTATTGGACGATAAAAAATCTGTTTATATATCTTTTGTGTTTATTGACTATGGAGGAAAATGAAATACATATACGTTTTTTTAAAAGGAATTAGGTGTATATTGCTACAATACGTCAATGGAAGTCAAACCATATTTCAGGCTACTAATTGGTCGGAACCGGCAAAAAAGAATGTATTTTTAAATTTATTGAGGTGTTGATTGTTTATTCGCAAACACGTAGGTTAAAAACGAAGAAGTTGACAACTTCAGGATAAATTTTTGTCATTTGCCCATTTCATAAATGGGTCATGTCCAGCTCCCGGTTTGGTGCAAGATGTCCAGAACCCGAAACCGAAACCATTGCCCATTACCGTTCCAAACCCCTCTCTGATCCATTTACTTTCACTGACATTTTCCTCTCTCTCCCCCTCTCCCCTTTCTCTCTGCGGCTATGGAGGTCGCAACCATGGCTACGCACTTCTTACCCACCACGCGCATGCTATCTTCAACCACCAGTTCACGAGCCACAAATTCAAAACGAACCCTAACTTCTGCTTCCAGGGCGTCCTTATCTACCAGTTTTATCTCTCCTTTTATTGGCGGTAGCGTTTCCGGTGACTTTTCCGGCCAGAAGATTCGACCAGATTCTCTCAATCCGTATTCCACTTCTTCTCCATCAGGCTCTCGTGGCAAACGAGGTGTCGTGACCATGGTACTCTTCCTCATTTGTATTTGTACAATTTCTTTCATCTTAAATTTAGAATATTTTTATATATTTTTTGGTGGATTATCATGATTAAAGTTTATTTATATTGTATACGAATTGTTATATAAATATAGGACTTTCTAAGGGATAACATTTTCTTTGATTTTTATCTTAAAATTTTATTTAAAGTTTATCCCCTAAACCTTAACTGAAAAACTATAACTTTCTGTTTTATTCCTAAGAATTGGGAAATACCTGTTGGTAGATATTTTGGTAAAACCCATTAATTTATGCCATTGATTGCATTTTGTAGGACTACATGTATTGAAAAGTTTGACAGTAAGAATTTTTATGAACTTTGTGTTTGATTACATAGAAGTGCCTAAAGTCTATTAAAAACTCATATACAAGTGTTACTTAAGTGAAATAATAAGTGAGGCCTAATTTTTAATGAGGTTACGATTCTGAAAACAAAATTCAGCCTCTGTTGCCCCAGTTGTTAAACAATGTCCTCTGCATGCGACTCCAGCATTACTGTTATTTAAAACTATGACCACTAGTTCTAATTTCTCGACCTAGTGCGCCGGTGTGCCCCCTAATAGTAGTATATACTTCCTCCGTTTCAAACTATATGATCATTATTGATTTTTGAAAAATCAATTTGAAACATTTTCAAACTGATGAATTCATTTAATTTATGTCAATATCATAAACTGCCTAAAAATTACTAGTAGTTATAAGATTTATTATTTTGAAAATTTAAATAAATCATATCAATTTTAAATTTGAAAATGTCTAAAATTGACTTTTAGAAAGTCAATAGTGATCTTATAATTCGGAACAAAGGTAGTATAATGTATATCATCATTCAACAAATCAAAAGCGTGTACAAAATTAAATACGGAGAAAGTTTATCGTTCAGGTGTTCAGAATATTGCACCTCTTCTCTTATAATTTTGTTTCCATTGGTATTGTCTTAAACTGTACTGGTAGAAAATATTTTTCTTCCTTTTAATTTTTGTTATGGCATTGAATTTTTCTTGCACGGTGTTTATAATGCCTGCAGTTGTCATTGTCTGTTCTCTCAGATGGTGTTTGCCATGCTTCTGTTCACAGGTCATTCCCTTTTCAAGGGGAAGTGCATGGGAGCAACCTCCTCCAGATTTAGCGTCTTACTTGTATAAGAATCGAATTGTTTACTTGGGCATGTCTCTAGTACCATCAGTCACTGAGTTGATACTAGCAGAGTTTCTTTACCTTCAGTATGAGGATGAGGAAAAGCCAATTTACCTTTACATAAATTCCACAGGGACAACCAAGGTAAACCGTTACTCTTTTCAAATTTCTTCTTTGTTTTCTGTTTTATTTTTTTAACGTAATATCTGGCCATTGGAAACACGGAACAAAGAAAAAGATGTAAAATCCATGAAATTTGGAGGCTGCTTTAATCGACCTAGCAGGGATACATATTCAATTTCAATTACTTGAATATATCTTCTTACACATGTTCTGTTTTGAATGATCGTAGATCTATGAAGATCAATGTGAATTATCATATTTGGCTTAGAAAGAACATTATTATTATAGTCAAAGTATACTATCATAGGCTACACATCGTAGTGCTGTTCGAAATTTATAAGATTGTGATTGACAGTGTAGCTGTATACCTATCTTTTCATGTCTGTATACAACAATTTAGAGTTTTTTTTCTATTTTAATTGGGATTCTGATGTAGTCTCACTTTTTGCAGGATGGAGAGAAGTTGGGTTATGAAACGGAGGCTTTTGCGATTTATGATGTTATGAGGTTATAAATCTTCATGGAATTTATCATTTTAAGTTTTGAACATGATGTCGAGCAAGTCATGCTTAGCAATCAGTGAATTACAGAATGATGCTCTTGCGCGCGCACATAAAAATAAAATAAAAAATTGTTTGGTGCAAATTTTTTGGCATGTATGACCACAATTTTCTCTCTCATGTTTAAATGGGTTTGTCAAATGTCTGCAATAATAGCTATAAAATGTCTTTTCATATATTTTGGACCTAAGCAACGGATGACGGATCCCTGAATTTGTACATCTGAACAACAGAGCTATCACCAATATTTGGGGTATTTGTCAAACCTGTCCAGGCAAAAAGTGATTAAAAGAATACCCGCAGTGCTCACGAAATTTAGATATCTATAGCCTATAGGCCTAGAACTTCAAGTTCATAAGACATTTGTATGTATCCTCCGTAGTCGCAAAATTTTACTAACCAGCATTCCTTGAATGAGGCAAAGGTGTCATTTTGCTAATATTTTATACAATGTATTTTGGCAGATCCATGATTTACTTATGGGAGATTGATTTGGGATAAACAGATAAATCACTATACTTGTTTTATGATATGAGTTGGTTTATTTATTTTATTTGATCTTGTATTCTAATAGAAGAGTGTTTTTTTTTTCCACTGCAGATATGTTAAGCCACCTATTTTTACATTGTGTGTGGGCAATGCTTGGGGAGAAGCTGCCTTACTTTTAGCTGCTGGCGCTAAAGGAAACCGTTCTGCCTTGCCCTCATCAACAATAATGATAAAGCAGGTATTTTTAGTTTATGATTTTAGTTTTTTTTTACATGCGGTTCTATGTTCTTTTTGGATCTCTTGCGTTGTTGTTGACAATGCAAGTTTTACAATTGTATTAGTATCCATGATCCATTAACTTCGTCCCACTATTTTGTTTTACTAATCATATATTTTACGTAACTGCAGCCAATTGGAAGGTTTCAAGGTCAAGCCACAGATGTTGAACTTATGAGGAAAGAAGTGAATAATGTGAAGACAGAATTGGTAATATAAAAGACTATTTATGTTAATTTTCTCCCCTCATAACCCCAAGGAGTGAGAGAAATGGCAGATGCCTTGAGGATATTCCTCAAGGTCATAATTGGGGCCAAAATTCCCTATTGGGAAAATAAATTAATAAATAAATTTCTCTCGTCATCACTCTCTGCTACTAAGTTCTGAAAAATTGGAATTGAAGAGGGAAAAAGTTGTTACTTCTGTCCGTCTGTGTAGTCTGCTCAAGCTTATGTATGTATGAAGTGCAGCTGGATATGCATTCACAGATCTTAATTTAAAATGTTCCTCATCTTATTATCGCTGAAGGTGAATCTCTACTCAAAGCATATGGGAAAATCACCAGAGCAGATTGAAGAGGACATTAGGCGTCCAAAATATTTCAGTCCTAGCGAAGCAGTTGAATATGGGATTATTGATAAGGTACCCATTGTCAGAAAAAGTAAACTTAAATTCTACATGGGCTTTTGGGTGTCATGTAGGTTATGTTTGTCTTGGTTACCTGCAGGTTATTTACAATGAGAGAGGAAGTGAAGATAGAGGAGTTCTTTCTGACCTAAAAAAGGCGCAACTTATCTGATTGTGTGAAACCAGTTACTTTAACAAGGTTCAGGTATAACAATGATTACTCTCAAGTCATCAGCATCTTGTAATATATTTGAAGTTGAACTGCTTTCATCTATGATAGAAACATTCATTTTATTGGTACAGGGTTACAATCAGCAACCGCTTTTTCCAGCAATTTGCCCAAAAGTCCATTCATGCTTTTTGGTCAACTCCTTGGCTACAGCTATTGCCAATCTTCATGTGTTGTTAATGCTGTTGAGTAATTGATGGCAATTGTACTTATTTTGTGTATTGTTGCTTGCACCACAAAATCTTTAGAACCCTTTTGGTCGGTAGAAAATAGTATCAAGTTTATTGAAAATATAAAGGTTTTAGACGGCTGAATTTCACCAATAGTTTGAGCTACCTCTTTCTTTGTACTGATATATTTTTTTGTTGTTGAGAAGGGGATTTTTTTAAACTCTAGTAGTAAAATGCTCATCTCTTCTTTTGTTGAATGATGATACTACGACGGAAGAGGCTCTTAGGTGGAAACTGAACCTTTGACACATCTTCAATGCTATATCAATATTTTGTTTTCTCTATTCACAGTAGACCAGTTCATTCCATTTTTAGATTGATGATCACTTCCCATGTTTTACTTTAAACTGATCCATCGCTATAGTATGAGGATACGTGGACTCTAATGTTGCAATTTCTTGTTCTTCATTTATCATTTCACTACTAAAACACACACACACACACACACACAACACAGTGTAAAACAGCTTGGGCGAATGAATACGCACGGGGAAGGGGGAAGGGGGAAGGGGGAAGGGACAAGTGGAAAGGAGATGAAGTGGCTTGACTTGAGATTGCATTGTGCTTTACACCTTGCCCCAACAATTTGATTGTTCTGGTTGTGGTTGCTATGGTGATTCAGCGACAAAAAGCACATTAGTGTTGCTAGGTTTGGTATAATTGTTGTTGTTCTCTCTCTCTCTACATATTTGGTACCCAACCACCTACTTATGCACTATGAAACTATATGCTCTTCTCTCATCCTAATTACACTAGTGTCCCAAGGGGGTGTATAGGAGCATCAGCTTAGAAAAGGGTTAATCATTTTCCCCAGTAACTAGAGGGCCCTTTATGGAAAGAGTAATGTTATGATTGTAACCCATTGAAGTCATTGTCCTAGACTAGAGTTGGGGAACTCTCTTTCTCTCTGTTTGACACATACGCGTAACTGGCGACTTGTGCAAGCGTGTTAAAAATTACGAGGTTGTAAATTAGTTTGAAACATCTTCAAAGTTGGATGTTTTTAAGTATAAATTTTAGCCTTGGTTCTCCTACATCTTCAAAGTGCCCTTAAATGCCATGATGTTCTTCGGTTCACCTTAGCAGCAGAGGCACTTGGTGGAACTATTTCATTTACCAAGTCTAAAACTATGTTTTGATTACATGTTTAATTTAGTAGTGATCACATGATAATGAAATATTTAAGCGAAACTTGAGTTTATATTACTATTAAATATAAAATGATTTTTTTTTATTTGATTTTTTTAGAAATAAAAATCGCATTGGCAAGAAGGCATCTAAATTTTGGTTCTGGCTGATATAATTTGACAGCTTAATTATATATATATATATATATATATATATATATATATATATATATATATATATATATATATATATATATATATATATAAATCAAGAATATGGTATTGATCATATAATTCATAAATTTCAAGAGATTCACTCATACTCAAAACTCCAATTAATATAGTGTTGAGTTTTATTTAATTTGAGAGGAAAGGGAGAAAAAGTTGACTGAATTTTAACTTAACTTTCCTCGTCTTGCCTTGCTCCGACTGATCAGCCCCATTACAATACAACTCACTTGATTGAATCTGGTATTCTATTTTACAATTTTTTTTGAAAGTCATTGTTCACTATACCAATTGGCTTCTCAGATCGAAACTAATAATTCTTTTTCAGTAGTATATTTGTTTGGCGCCGTTTAAATGGCTGGATCAGAATTCACCAGACCTTGATTGTGACATATAAATGGTTTTAGACCAGTTTTCCCTGTACAAAATGTGCTGCTGCCTGCTGGTCCGTTAATTATTCTTCCAACTATCAGGAAATAATAAAAACTAACACAATGGAGTGGATGCACTTTTTTTCTCTGCATGCCCCTTGGCATTCAAATTTTTTTTTTCCCTCAAGGCCCACATAAAAAAACAAAAAAAAGAGGAGGAAACTAGCAGCTAGAGCTAGGCTTCTATACTAAATAAGTGTGGTGAAATTGAAAAAAAAATTATTGAGTGCTTTTGCCCCCAAATTTTAGATATGGTTTTCCAGTGATAAGTAGCCTATCAACAACTTCTTGACACTGCATTGACAGGATTTGTAGTGCGTTGCTACCAAACACAACTTCTTGTTGGTGGGTTAGTAATAATCCAGTTGAGTTGTTGATAGTCCATAGATTTTATCTGACATTAATGAATGCAAATGCAATTAGGATACCACATGCGCCCTTGTTCTACAATAATTTCAATTACAGGGGCATGATATTAAGACAACTTTTTGGCCATTGAATATACTATAAGAGTTAATAAGCTAACATTATTTAAAGTTGGTACTCAGTACACAAAGCTCGTGCAAATAACAACGTATAAAGAAAGTTGTACTTATTACTTAAAAACTATGGGATTATCTTATAAAGTCAATTAAAGTGTCCTTTTGTTCACATTTATGTAATATAATCCCAGCATCCACTAGGCCTCTTAAACTCTTGGTGGAAGAGGAAGGTGGCATTGGCCAAATATGACACCCAGCCCAGCAGCCCCTCACAACTACAACTATAAATATAAGATTTCCATTTCTGAACTTCCCATCTCACAACCATCTTACTTCTCCTTATTCATCTTCTTATTGTCTTTTCCCTATTAAGTACTAGTGTTAATAAAGTTCTTATTAACCATAACCAAGACATGGGTTATGCAATTACTCATTGTTTTATTCCCTTTCTCATTGTGTTTTTGCCTGCACTGTGCTATTGCCAAGACACTTATACTTGCTCTAGGGCAACCTATTATGGCAGCCCTGATTGCTTAGGGACCCCAAGTATATATTCTCTCCTCCTGCTTCTCCTTCTCCCTCCCTCCCTCCCTCCCTCCCTCCCTCTCCCTCTCTATATTTATATGTACACAGATACACACACACACACATACATACATATACATTCCCACACATAAAACACATTCTTGCATGCACTTATTCATAGACCTGATTTGTGCACCCATAAATGATGTACATCGCCTATAACCTTTTAGTAATTCAACACCACATTGACACAATCAATGGGTCTGAACAATGCACAGAGCATAGATGCATACCATATTTCTCTCTCTCTCTCTCTCTCTCTCTCTCTCTCTCTATATATATATATATATATATATATATATATATAAATATATGCATGCATGACATGTAAATTGCACACCAATATATACTAATATGCATGTACATTTTACATGAATTCATAATGTAATTAATTAATTTTTAAAAAAAATGAACTAATGATGCATGGATATCAGCTGGAGCTTGTGGTTTGGCTGGATATGGAAGGACTGTCAATGGTGGTGAGGTGAGTGGAGTCTCTAGGCTCTACAGGAACGGTACTGGCTGCGGTGCATGCTATCAGGTAAACTCTAAGCCACTTCAACATTTTCAAGCAAAACTAATTAACTAGGAATTAAAGGGAAGTAAACTTGTACATTAAAAGATAATGGAAATTAATTTAAAAGGAATCAAAACTCCAAGCAGAGAATGCGCTTTTAAAAACACATGAAAATGACAGCCATAGGGTAATCATCATTGAAGTTTCTCTACAAAAAAAATTCTAATATTTATTATGAAGTGGAAAATCAGTGATTAAGTAAAGCACTACCAAACAAAATGAGCCCTGTTCCAACTCTATCCACATTCACTAATGTTGAATTATTTATCAATACTCCCAGGTTAGGTGCAAATCGCCAAAACATTGCACTGATGAAGGGGTGAAGCTAGTGGTGACTGACTACGGTGAAGGAGACAACACAGACTTCATCCTCAGTCAACGTGTTTACTCAAAACTGGCTCTTCCAAACATGGCTGCAGAGCTTTTCGCGACGTGTGTAGTTGACATAGAGTACCGAGAATTTCTTGCGAATATTCAGGTTACAATCTCATGTTTAAAGTCCATGAGCATAGCAGGTTTCCAGAGTACTTAGCCATACTACCAATATACCAGGCTGGTGTAAATGACATCACAGCCATCGAATTGTGGCAGGTAATTCTTTCAACTGGGATCTTCTAACACTAAACCCTTCTTTTATTATCTAAAACATGGTTTTAACTAATTTGATATATCTTGCGTCTTATTTTCATGCATGCAGGAGGATTGCCAGGAATGGAGGGCCATGCGTCATGCTTATGGCGCAGTATGGGATATGCCTAACCCACCAAAGGGAGCTCTAAACTTGAGATTCCAAGTGAGTGGGAGCTATGGGGCAAAGTGGGTGCAGCTGAGAAGTGTGATCCCCAGTGATTGGAAGGCTGGAGTTGCTTATGACACAGCCATTCAGCTTAACTAATTAAGTTAATTCAAAGATCCCCATATATCACTAGGTGATAAAGTAGTACTAGATATATTTCCCACATGCATGTACCTTCTTTTTCTAGTTAATTATGTTCACAACGAGTGTCTTTTGAGTTGGTGGTGCTGAATAAAAGATTGGCTTATGTACTTTGTTCATTGAATTTGAGGATATGTATGTCCTAATAAAGATTTTTAGTTCAGATCTTTAGCTATTGTTTATGGGTGCAAGTGTGCAGATATGATATTAACCAAAGGCACAATGAGTTTAATAATTCATGCAACTTGGACTCACTATATTTGAAAACCAATTAAGGAAACTACTAGAGGTAAGCAAGGGTACATTTTGTACTTTGCTTAGTTATACTCGGTGAGGAACTTTCTTTGCTTCAAAACATCTTCTTCTAATGACAACGTGAATTGGACTGAGAATGACTGAATATGATACTATAATTTTCTGAAGAGATGAAGAAAGTAATATTAATAAAAAAATTGAAGAAATTTTGTTATGTAAAACATCCTTTCATTGAAATAAGCTCAAAGAAACATATTCACATTGGAAAAACAATTAAACATGTACTCATCAGTCTGGTGAAGGGCATCTGGTGTCTAGATTAGGCAATAAAAAATAGAAAAGGTTCCCCGTTGTTCTTATACATTCAACAAGGCATTTCAATACCGGGTGCCTTTTCCATTCAATTAAATGAGATCATTTACGACCACAACAACATTTTTTTTATATTTCTCCTTCATAAATTTTCTATGGTTCACAGACCACTTTATAATCCCACGGGTCAGGATAGTTCTTTCATACTCACCCTTAATAGCTGGAATCCACTTGAATATTCAATTGTGCTGCACATTGCTCATTTAATTTCTTGAATGTTGTTATAGTGTACTATAGTACTTCATAAGTATCACTTGAATATGCTTGTCAAACTCAGAAATATTTCTTTTTTATTAGAGCTATTTTGTAACAATTGACCACCATAATCACAATCGTACAAATAAAGAGAAGCACCAATCTCGTGTGATGAATTTCTATCACAGTGACATCCGAACACATGGTTTTATGTTTTATTCTTGTTGTAAATTATTGGGTTATTTTAGATCTTTCTTTCTTGTTTGAAATTATTTACTCTAGTGTTCAACGGATTCTCACATTGACTTCTCCAATATATCCTATTTTCATATCTAAATATATTTTTCACTTTACACCCTAAATTAGTTAAAGAGCATAGCTAGCGCTAAGATAGCATCACTCGTGACACAACTCAGGGAACAAAAAGAAAAAGAGTAAGGATAACATCTGTTAGATCTTTGACCATCCTTAACAATTCTGCTAGAAAATGCATAATACTCTTCAGAATCAACTAAAAAAATGAAGGGTTAAGTTCAGATGACCACCTGGGTTTAAGCGCTTTCCCACTTAACCACCTGTAGTCAATAAAGCTACATTTAAACTCTCGACTTTTTGAGTTGAAGTGAAAAAATGCTTTCCGTCTTAACTCCGTTAAATGATTTGGCTAAAGACTTAATTACCCTTCATGAATTTGTATTGTAACATAAGCCGGTGGTATTATATAAACAATACTCCATTCCGTTCCATTTAATTCAATCTTAAGTTACTTAGATAAGAGCTTTTCTATTTCTCTCAAAGCAGAAACCCAATAGAGTGAAGACAAGTCATCTCCCTTAAAACTCTGTGAAGACAAGTCATCTCCCTTAAAATACATGCTGCTGAACATAGAGGAAACTACACTGATGCATAGTCAGCTCAGAACTCCTAATGAAGAAATTACTGATTTCTATATTGCAGCATCATATATAAGCAGTAAAAGTTATTCATCTACATAGTTACAAACATTGAAGGATCAATGTTCATAATTACTCCTAATCATACCAAGTAGAAAATATACCACTACTACAACCCCTGAGATGTTATGTTCAGTGTTAGCATAGTAATAATCAAAGTGAAACTCTATATTGAAGTTCAATTGGACACTACTTAAATAACAAAGGTAAAAAGATACTCAGATGATTCTAATCTAAACAATTAAATTGCCAACCATATTGGTCACCTAGACATACCATATTGGAAGATGTCAAGGCGGAGAAAGAATAATAACTGATCGACAGTACATGTGATTAGAAAGAAGAGAAAGGGAAAAAGGAAGAGTGAGAAAAAAAATAATTGATTCCAGTACGCTATTATTTTGTCTCAATTTCTCCATTATGCCATTATTTTTCATCCCTAACTTTCCCCAATTATTGCTAAATCTTCCAATCAAAATATTTAAGGGAGGCCCAAAATAGAGCAAATAAAATCTAATACCAATTGAATAGCTCTATGGTATAGTCAATTACCCTTCTGATAAGAAATTATATCCCAAAGTTTGTCTCCACAAACTTTTGCTTCCACAAATCATCACTAGAGGTCAAGTATCGCAAATCTGAGCAAACACACCCAACCTTTGCTACATCAACACCAGAGAGACACATCAAAATTTGCTAGATCCAAACCAGCTTTCTCACACAAATCAATCAATAGGGGCAATGCAAGTCTGTCCTTCACAGTTCTCCAAAATGCAAAAACTTCTCTTTCAGGGGAAGTACTAAAAGCTTCATCATGGTTTCAGTAACAGAACCACAATTAGCCCAGATAACATTCAAGAATGGCACTAATCGATCTTCATTCACACGCACCCAATGTGTCCCAGAACCAGTAGAAAGAGACCCATAAACATTAAAAAACTTGCCAATGCTCTGAAATTTCAATACAACAGTATCAACCCCATCACCTTTGACAGAATCATGACCAATAATCTCAGGCAGAGTGTAGCATAGAGACATCTTGAAAGCAACCGAAGGCCACTCCTCAGGAAAGTGAAACCCATTTATCACCAAATTTGAAACAGGGTCAAACCCAACAAATCAAACACGTTTGATGCTTCTCCTTTCTGGGTATTCAAATTCAAACCCCCACCCTCCTCTTTTCGGGAATTGAAATTCAAAATATCCTCTTTCTGGGTACAAATTTGGCTATCCGGGTCTAGGGTTGGGCTCCCTTGGGAATTCTGAGGTACAAATATCCTCTTTCTGGGTTCTGACATGGGTATTTGAAAGGCGTTGAATCGGAGTGTTAGGTTTTGACAGGAAAATGAATTCGGATTCACAGAGAAGAAAACAAGGTCACCTGAGATGACACCAAGGGATTGAAGAGTCTCTTCAGACGAAGAACTGAGAAGCTCTTCTTTACGATTGAGGGATAGACGAAGAAGACGAAGCATAATGATGGTGGGAATCATCAAATTAGAGAGCACCATAATTTTGATACGCACCAGAATCGGAGCAGAGATTTTGGGGGTAGCCATGAGAGGATTTGTACCACCAGAATCCGTTGGAAGAAGAAGGGGATATTTTGGGTATTTACCGGTCGTTTTTGATTGTTATACTCTTCTCACGCGCTTTTAGCATCTGATACACGCACGGTTAAATTGGATGGAAAATATGACGTTTTCACTTCAACTCAAAAAGTCAGGAGTTTAAATGTAGCTTTACTGACTATAGGTGGTTAAGTGGGAAAGACCCCAAACCCCAGGTGGTGATCTGAACTTAACCCAAAAATGAATATGACAAGCTACAAACGAAGTTGGTCAGAAAAACTTATGTACGGATATACCAATTGCTAGGGCCATTCATGCAAAAAATGACCTTGCTTGCCACCAAAAATTGAAAACAATCGATCAACCACATTCAGAGATAAACTTGGTTTAAAATTTTAAGGTTGCCTACTATTTGCCTTAGAAACATGTATGACCATTACAAAAACTAGGCAAGAACATAAACATGTCATTTACAAACAAGAGGTAGTCATAAGCTATACTCTTTACTAAAAATATAAAAATATCTAGTAAAGTAACTATCATATACAAAATGAGGAGTAGCAGGTGAACCATATCTATTTTTGAAAAGATACCTTCAAGCAGCAAATTGAAGCTTTACCATCCAAGCAAAAACCCATAAGCAAATCCCAAAAAATAAAGGTTGAGCAACAAAGTCCCTGCAAACAACCACCAAATCATACATGTCATCATTACATTCCATAGTAAGCACAACCACCACAAACAGAGTCATGAAAGACTTAATATCATTTTAAAGACATGATAAAAATTTCTGCCATTTTCCAGCATATATGTTTACCAGCAAAACTAACTCTAACGAATTGACCGTCAGCCAGAGCACTTTGAGATGAATAAAAATTATTTTAAATTAAAAAATTGAGTTTAAAAGTGTTTGATAACATAAAGAAAATACTCCCTCCATTCCATTATAATTGACGATTTAGCTTATTTTATATATTCCAAAATAATTGTCGTTTGCATATATCTAGGAGAATCTTAAATTCTCTTTCCTATAATACCCATATTTATATTCTCTTTTCAAGGATATTTAATACAATCAAACAACTACTCTTCTTTCTGTCCTTTTCTCAATAAAGGATAATAGAGTCATTTTCTTCTAAAAACTAAGCTATTAATTGTTATCCTTAATAAAGCTTGCAGATTCTTTTAGTGACAGATAATCTGGAATGGAGGGAGTACCTTGGATGGTAGATGTTTCGAGTGTAAAAGCACTTTTAGGAGAGTGCTTTTGAAACTACGATCATTTCAAGAAAACTTGTAACTTTTTTTCATAAACTTTTGAAAATTATTTGCAATTTTTAGAAGAAATGAATACCTATTAGCTCTACTAGGGAAAGTGCTAACATGTATACAATGGCTATTCTTCAAAGGCTGCTTCTTTTAAAACACCATATTCAATCCAAACCTTGACCACCAAAACCCTCTGGTGGCCACCACCTAGGGCGAGGAAAAATTATGCCCCGTTCCTTAGCAATTTCAAGGAAATCTGTATCTTTAGAATCATCAACAACTATTCCCCCAACATCAAAAAGATCTTTGAAAGGTTTTTTATTACGTGAAGAAACGCGAGGAACCCACAACCCTTCATTCTTTTCCGGCTCCTTAAAAGAGCGCGGTAATTCACGCTTCCCTGAAACACCTCTCTCCATTCCACATTTATCGGTTCCTCCACAAGGCACATATTTAAATTTATCAAGATCTTCAATATTCTTGCTAGCCGAATGCACTCCATCATTTGCTCCTGCATTACAACTATTAACACCCCCACAGCCTACTATGGTTTCTTTCACCCTTTTATCCACATTAACAGTGTTTTCAGTCAAGAATTCTTCACAATTCCCTTCAAAATCTAAATCAACAACTTCTGTGGCCCCAATTTCAATACTTTCAGTTTCAATCACAATTGGCTCAGTGTCACCTAAATTAACATTTGGACTTTCAGAATGCAAACTTTCCACAGAAACTCTATTATTTTTTTTGGAAACAGTAAAACCGTCAATACTACCAAAAAACACTAGAGTATCAGAATCCTCACCTAAATCAACAGTCCTCTCCGCGTCCTTACAACCAATATCCATCTCAACATGATGTCCACGGTCCTTTTTATTGACCGCTTGAGGATTTACGGCTCCAGGCCTTTGATCGTCGGAGCTGCACTGAGAGCGAGGGTGCTCGGGAGGGGTATGGAAGGCTTCTTCTTCCTCTACTTCTCCTCCTTCAGGGTCCTTAAAACTTTCCGGCGGAGAGACCATGACAATTCCGGTGGGTTGCACCGAACACTGCGAAATTTTTCTCTTATCCGATTTGCGGAACAAAGGGAAGTTTTCGAGCTTCTCTTCTTGGGAAGAAGTGATTTGACACTGTATTATGATCGATTCATAAGGGTCTTCATCCATTTCCGAAGAATCGATGTGGGTGTTCGATCAATTTGATTTGTAACTGGAGCTTTTGAAGTTTTAGTGATGGGCAAATATTTTTAGGGCTTATGTTTTTGCCTTGATGGGGTTTAGTTAACATTCCCGCCCTTCTACGTTGATTTTGACAGTTATGGAACCTTCCCGCCTTTTAAATCAACGGTGTATGATAATTGGGCCACTCTCAATACATAAGTTGTCGTACAATCTACCACAAAAGGAGTTATGACAGAAAATTCGAAATTAGAGACTTAGCATAATATTCAATATTGTGGCAGATGAGGCATGTTAACAGCTGATCCAAGTTAATAATAGTTAGCCTAATCAATATTTTTGTCTCTTTTTTGGATGAAATAATTGACCATTTAGTAAGTTTTTCGACTAGTTACGTAATTGTAATAAAAAAAAATTTGATAACCACAATGAAAATCAAGTCTTAGTATAATGATCAAAAAATTAATTATTTCTTGAATATGACAAGTCCAAAAAAAATGATGTTAACGTCCAGTTTCAATTACAAGGTCCCAATCACGTAATCCACGCTTATAACCTCGCATAATAACAGATCACACGTGAAGTCTTGTACACGGGATATAGCTACGGTATGAGAATAAGACAGCAGTTACAAAGGTTTAACAATGGAGGCTAAGTGTTTAGTGCTCAAAAATAGGTATTACACGTTAATCAGAACCTTGGCCTTGTATTTATAAGTGTTTCACCACCTTTAATCCTTCTCCGAAGTTCGGATTCATTTACTCTAGTTATGGTGGTTACCATAACTTGGGTCCAACACAATCTCCTTAAAAGGTGCAGGTGGAATCCAATCCAACCACTATCTTTGGAGTTACCTTATTCAATTATGATTAAGATCCTGAACTATGCACGCAGGAGAGCCCACTGTGCAGGCCCAAACAATCACACCATCAAGTCTGGGCTTCGGCCCAAAGGACTCGAAGGTCCGACCCCGAACTCCACACGACAGGGTTACGTATCCGGCCCAAAGGACTCGGACACCGAACTTGAAGAGTATCCCCTAAGGTAAGGTTCCGGCCCAAAAGGACTCGGACGCCGACCTGATCAGCTCCAACCTCTTCATGGGCTTCAGCCCGGTAGTCTCCCAAAGCCCTTCTAATGTCAGCCTTCTACCACAAAATCGGTAAAAATATCGCTGAACATTGCCCCCCAGTCTCGATCAGAAGATAATTATAATCGGAGACTTGAGAGGTCAGGTATACGAAAGGTCACGACAGCTAATGATGAGTTGTCTGGGGAAGCCAAACGATATGTCCTCGTTTCTTGAAACGTTACACGCCTTTTTACGTCGGGTCCCACCTCATGCTTAATAGCCGCTTGGGTGGCGTGCGATTTACAGACTTATAAAACCCTCGCCTCACCCATCACTGTCACTTTTTCCAAACTCCTTCAATTCAAAAAGTTCTGTTTTGAAATTTTTCGGCAAGGGCGATTTCCGGCGAGTTCTCTATTCCACCTTATTCTTCGATTCCAAGCTCATTTATACGGATTTCAAACTTCTTTCAGCTAATATTTGCTTCACGGTCGATTCCAAAGACCTTTGTGCCTAAACATCACCGATACCACTACTCCTATGCCCATTTTGACCGTCGATTTAGTTCCGGTGGATTTGCCGGCACCTTCTATAAGACCCCAAATAATTAATAAATAAAATTTAATTTCCTCTAATTATTATTTTGAAATAGTAAGGGTTGATGTGATTAATGTGGATAGTAATGGGTAAAATACGCAAATATTTCAAAATAAGCAAGTGGTTATAAAATATTCATTGTTGTTGGAATATTCATTTGGTCGTGGAATATTCGCATGCTTGTCGAAATATTCGTATTTACCTACGCAGACCATGTGTGGCCCCATAACTGAAAGCGATTGGAGGAAGAAAAACGACAAATATAAGTTGTTTAAAAATAACTACAGTAGTTATTCTGGTACATCTGTTGAATACCCTTAGTTAAAACACAATACGCGCTATTGTTAAGACAAGAAGACACCTCAGATTGCACCAATTATCGACTCTTTACGTAAGAAGGCACTACTCAATAATGGTTACAAAGAATTACTTTATTCAATATTTTATCGGTTCAATAATTGTTGCGTTGATATTTTATATTCATTGTTGTTTGAATAATTGTCATTACATGATTTTTTATTATCGAAGCAATAATTCATATTATCCTCAATAATATTATTAGATAACATTATTGGCAATGTCTAGAAAGTTCATCTCTAAGGAGAGGTTTGGTCACCTAATCAAGCCAAGGAAGGAGAAATTCTTATCGAAAGCCCTTCCCTTTAAACCGCCTCGTTGTCAATATTGTGATTCGTAATATTATTTGTGAGTAATTAATTATTGATTCATATGATGAGAAAAAATATTGATTTTATGTGGATATAAATGAAAAAAAAAATTTAATGCGACAATTGTTTGAAAATTGAAATTTTATCTTTTTCTCGATAAAATAATTCATTTAAATATATATAATATTATATTTTAATAATATAATAATGGTGATATTTTTACAACGAATGTGGGATATATGAGTATACGAGGAGAAAGAGTATTTTTATTGCAATAAATGTTTAAAACATGTTAAACATGTCGGTGAACCCCATTTATTGATTGAAATTTGATTATAACCTCTAAAATCACCCGCTTATGGATTTCTTCCAATTTCTGTTGGGAATTTGGAAAAACTTTCTTCCGCAGTTGTAGAGAATTGAATTTCCTATAAAAATCGCAAGATTCAATTTTTCTGATAAAAGGGCTATTTATTATGAATTATTGAAGTTCCAGAGTTCAAAATAATTGATTTTGGAAGTTTTAAATATTTATATTAACAAAAACGTTTTTTACATTTGTAAGCCTCATGAATCATATGTTAAGTTGTTTAAATCAGAAGTCTAAGTGGGCGATAAAATTTTAATATAAATTAATATTTTATTAAATTTTCTGCTTTGGTGTTCTAAAGCATTTTCCTATAAATAAGTGTCTTAGGTTAGAATTGAAAATCACACCAAATCAAGTTTTCTCTCTATATTATCGAGCGATTCTTGTGAGTATTTTGAGTATACTTTGAGTATTGCTATACGGTGCAAGTTCAAGTTATAATTTATATCCAAAGAGATTCCAAAGGTGAGAAATACCGATCTTTCGAGGTAAGAGATATTTTTTTATAATGATATTATTTTTCAATATCATTATCTTTGAAATATTGATCTGAAGTTTTTATCAAATTTAGAACTTTTGGTGTTTGAGTTACTATTTACGATACTAAGACTATTCACGATATCTGATCTTATTCACGAATACGGACTATTCATCAAAAAATAAAAATTTTCTTTTGTCCAAAATATATATTCTCGGATACTAGCTTTGATTGTATCCATGTTTTGATCAATCTTGAATTTTACACCACTATGATTATTTTTGAGGTATTTTTGGGCGTGGATAAAACAAAAGTACGAATCCTTAATCCTTAATCCTCACATTTTGTTTCATTTGAATTCGCTTTTTTAAAAATATTTTCATCATCCTCGGTCTTAAATGATGATATTATTGAATATCTTTGGCACGTAGTGCAAAGATGAATGATTTATAATGAATATCTTTGCCCAGTAAGTGCAAAGATGAATGATTTCGATGAATATCTTTTCGCCGTAGTAAGGCAGCAGATGAATGATTTCGATGAATATCTTTGGCCCAGTAGTGCAAGATGAATGTGTATTTAGATGAACATGACCAACTGGTGAATGTACTTGGCACAGAAAGTGCAAGGATGAATATTTGATCCCGATATATATTGATTGATGTTACAGGGGATAAAATAGATCGATGAACTTTAAAATTCATACATGTAAGATAGTAGTTTGCATTCTCTTAACTCTTCTAATGAATTATTATTTCACTGCGAATATTGATTTAAAACTTGTTGTCTATTGTATTCTATTATATTTTTCCTCGTTGAAGACTAACGATAATTTTGTTGTATATTATCTTAGTCATAATATTCTTTACTAGGCTAATGAGCTCACCCTTTTCCTTTTGTTCCATTTTTCTTCTCGTGAGGCGAGAATATAAAGTACGGTCTGGGGTATGGAATGAAGGTTCTCTAGGAGAGTTGTTTAGTAGTCCTCACCATTATTGTAAAATAATGTATCAATAATTATGATAAGGATTTATTTGTATGTGGATATTGTCTAGATAGCAATATCTCGTATTTAAACTCACGCTTTTACTATTGTAATAATAAAGTTGTAGTTGTTTACGCATCGTATTGACAACTCGTAATAGGTGATGTATACCGCTTTGGGGGTGTCACGGTTGGTATCGAGCTTAGGGATATGATCTCCATGGAGATCGGGAATAGAACTAAGAGGGAGAGACGAGTAAATCCTTCGCTAAAGGTGTCCTACCTAAGCTTATTTGTTAGTTGGTCAAGATATAAGGACATTATGTGATATATTGATTTGCTTAATTAACCCTTGTTTTATGACAGTATTTGAGAATGTCGATTGAGAATATTAACAAGGAAATGAGACCGTGGAGACGCTCGTCTTTCACCAACGAGGGAGAACGTACAACAGTGGCAATGTTCCTCCCGTGAACAACACCAATCGAAAGCGAGATGATGAACGAGGGGATATTTAGAAGCTTTTTGCGCTTCATGCAAAATCGAATTTGAGGAGACTCGTGTTCAAAATATAGGAGGAAATGATAGCAATTCACGTTGTCACAACAAGCGAGCTCAAAGAGTCAGGACCACCGAATTTAAGGGAAAGCCAGATCCGATCATGGCGAGTAAACATGGGTCAAGCAAATTACCAAGATATTCGATGTCTTGGGATGCACAGAGAAATGAAGGTTCCATTCACCACCTTTATGTTCCGTGGCGAAGCAGCAGATTCATCGATGGAGTCATGAAGCGTACTCCATCCAAATTTCAAGCGGCTCAAAGATGTCTTGGGAGACGTTTCAGAACTATTTAATGACAAATACTTTCCCGAAAGTGTTCGTCTATACGAAGGAAGTGGAGTTTATTAGATCGAGCGTAACAACATGATGGTGTCTCGAGACGAGGCTAAGTTCATGAGTTATCTAGGTTTGCACCTCATTTGGTGGAGAATGAGAACGATGACGTGGATGTTTCTGAGAGGTTTGAAACCCAAGATACGTTAGTATCTCATCTCTCATAAATTTTCTCTTTATTCGGATGTTGTTAATAGGGCTCAATTGTTAGAAATGAGATAACGAAAGCACGGCCAACCGAGGTACCACAATCGAGGATCATACCGGGATATAGCGATCAACAAAACAACAATAACCAAAGGAGAAAGAAAAAGATGGACAAAATGGTAACCACTCCGTGGTAATCATGGCCATAAAAATAGAAGAAGCGAGTTAGGAGGAGATTTTAAAAGAGGAGATTCAACAATGACCATGTGAAGACGACAAAGTGCAAGACAAAGAATCGGGAGGAGGAGGAGAACCACCACCGTTATATGCTATAAATGCGGGAAAGAGGACATATCACCAAAATCGCCCACAACAGCCTTCGTATGCTTATAATTGTGGAAAGGAATGACATATCGCCGAGATTGCACTGTAGCGAAACCTAGTTCAATGAGGACGGTGACTCAAAAGATCGTCCCGTAAAAAGTCAAAGTCAACGGTTCCTCGAAGAAATGTTTGTTGTGATCGGTCAAAATGCGAGGAACCCAAACGAGGTGATCACGGGTAAAGCTATTTATAAATTCTTGTGAAGTTTATACTTTACTAGATACCTGGTCTACCCATTCATTTATCTCTCCTACTTGTGCTCAACGCTTAAATTTGACTCGGAAAAATTAGACTTTGACTTATCTGTGGAAACTCCGTTAGAGAAACTTTCATCACATCCATCGCTTATAAATCTTGTTTAATCCAAGTTGGCACCCTTATCTTACCTGTTGACCTTATCTCTTTAAAGATACTTGCTTTTGATGTGATTTTAGGGATTGATTGGTTAACTACTCATCATGCCAAAATTGATTGTTTTAGTAAGGTTGTTAGCTTTCATATTCCTAAACAACCCGTCAGTTATTAATTCAAGTAACTAAACCATTAAAATCAATCACCGTCATATCTAATCATAAAGCTATTCATTTATTGAAAAACGGATGTCGCTTTCTTAGCCCATGTTGTGGATTTGAATAAGGACACGTCAAATTTGAATAATATTCTGTTGTTATTGACTTTCCCCGACGATTTCTGAAGAACTTCCGGTCTACCCCGAACGTGAAGTTGAATTCTTTATTGATCTTGAACTCGCATACAAAGCCCATTTCTAAAACCCCATATCGAATGGCTCTATTGAACTTCGTGGAGTTAAAGGTCCAAGACAGAGAGTTGTTGGACATTGGTTTCATTCGTCCCCAGTACATCTCCTCGGGTGCTCCTGCTTTATTTGTAAAGAAGAAAGACGGGAGCATGCGACTTTGTATTGACTATCGGAATTGAACCATGTCACTATCAAGAATAGTTATCCTCACCTCGTATTGATGACTTGTTTGACCATTCACAAGAGCACAATTCTTTTCAAAAATCGATCTTCGATTCGGATATCATCAAATTTGAAGATTAGAATCGAGGATATTCTAAAGATCGCATTTAGAACTCGAGACGGGCATTATGAATTCCTAGTCATGTCTTTTGATTGACTAATGCTCCCGCGACTTTCATGGATATGATGAATCGAGTATTCAAAGAATATTTGGATAATCTGCGTTGTTGTCTTTATTGATGACATCCTCATATATTCCAAAAGCCGTGAAGATCATGAGCACCATTTGTTTTGTACTCCAAAGGCTTCGTGAAAATAAGCTATATACTAAGTTGAAGAAATGCGAGTTCGCTTGAGGAAGTAGCATTCCTTGGGCACGTGGTGTCAAAACATGGAGTATCTGTGACCGGCCAAGATTGAAGCAATACAAAGTTGGAGCAACCGGCTTGGATCAAATCACGTAGCTTTTGGGGCTTATCTGGTTATTATGAGATTCATGGAAGGGTTTTCTCGAATCGCTACTCCATTAACCCAAATAACTCGGAAGGATACAAAATTCGCTTGGAGCCGAAGAATGCGAGAAGAGTTTCCAAGAGCTTAAGAGAGACTTATTTCTAAGACTGTTTCTAACAATACCATCCGGTTCGGATGGATTTGTTATCTGACGATGCTTCGGCAAAGGGTTAGGATGTGTTCTCATGCAACATGGGAAAGTCATAGCTTTATGCCTCATGACAACTTAAAGAATATGAGAGGAATTATCCTACTCATGATCTAGAGTTAAGCGGCAATGCTTTCGCTTAAAGATCCGGAGGCACTATCTATATGGGGAGAAAGTGGAGATATATTCGCACCATAAAAGCCTTAAATATTTCTTCACTCAAAAGAACTCAACATGCGGCAAATGACGTTGGCTTGAGCTATTGAAAGACTACGACCACACTATTCAATATCATCCCGAAAAGCGAACGTGGTAGGTACGCGCGTTGAGTAGAAGATCATCACGAGGAACGAGTGCGATGATGTCAAGTATACGACAGAGCCAACTTTAATAGAAAAGTTAAGGTTGTTCAAGCCACCGAATCCTAGAAATGATGCATATGAAGAAGAAAGTACAACAAGGTGCTATTCCTAAGGCGAGAATTGATGAAGAAGAATACTTGAGTCCACTCCGCACTTTGTGTTCCTAACGATTCGATTTGAAGTACAAGATCATGATGGAGGCACACAATACACCATTTGCAATCCATCCTGGAAGTACTAAAATGTATCGTGATCTTCGACATACATTTTGGTGGAACAATATGAAGAGAGATTTGCAAAGTTTATCTCAACATGTTTAACTTGTCAACGTAAAGCGCAGAGCATCAAGTGCCTAAGGGACCATTGCAACCACTTGAGATTCCGAAATGGAAGTGGGAACACATTACCATGGATTTCAAGCACGGGACTTCCCACGGCTTTCAAGGCATAAATGCTATTTGGGTTATTGTTGATAGATTAACCAAGTCTCGCTTCATTTCTTGCCGATCTGGAGACTTATTCCTCGAACGCCTCTTGCTCAAATGTACGTAAATGAGATTGTGAGATTGCATGGCATGACAAAGATCCATAGTTTTGGATCGTGACCCAAGATTCACTTCAAGATTTTGGGTTAGCTTGCAAAAAGCTATGGGTACGGATTTAAGATTCGATTCGCAAGATACCATCCTCAAATGTATTTTGACAATCGAGAGGAATATTCAAACTCTTGAAGATTTATTAAGACTCTGTGTCCTAGATTTCAAGGGCAGTTGGGATAAGTATTTACCATTGGTGGAATTCTCCTACAACAACAGTTATCAAGCAAGTATAGGTGTGGCTCCATATGAAGCATTATATGGACGAAAGTGTCGCTCTCCAATATGTTGGGATGAGGTGGGTGAAGCAACATTGTTGGGACCCGAAGTTAAGACGTATGACTCTTGAAAAGATCCAAATGATTCGACAACGTATACAAACGGCACAAGATCGACAAAAGAGTTATGCGGATCTTCATCGAAAGGACGTGGAATTTAGTATAGGGGATCATGTATTATTGCGTATTGCCCCATGGAAGGGAGTTACAAGATTCGGAAAGAGAGGAAAGCTCAATCCACGATTTATTGGTCCATTTCAAATTCTTGACCGAAAGTAGGTAATGTAGCCTATAGACTCGCGTTACCTCCGAAAGTATGTCTCGTGTTCATAATGTGTTTCATATCCGTACATCGTAAATATGTGAAAGACCCGAACCACGTTATTGAGTTAGAAACCGGACGAAATAGCCAAGACTTAACGTATGAGGAGGTACCGCCAAGATCTTGGATAGGAAGGAGCATGTCCTACGACGAAGGTCATACCACAAGTTTAAAGTCTTGTGGAGGAACCATGCTTATAGAAGAAATGACACTGGAATTGAAACGGAAATGAAAGCGAGGTATCCTCACCTTTTCAAAACACTGTGCGATATGTCAATTTCGAGGACGAAATTTCATAAGGAGGGGAGGTTGTGTAAGACCCCGAATTTTATAAAATAAAAGTATTCAATTTTTCTTATAATTATTATTCAGTAAATGTTAAAATTGATAAAAGTTTAAAGCTATGGGTAAAATATGAAAATTTTACAAAACACACAAGTGGCTATAAAATATTCATTGTTGTCGGAGAATATTCGTTTGGTTGTGGAATATTCTTTTTGTCGGGAATATCCGTGACGACGCAAGGTAGCGATTCAGGGGCCCCATAACTTGAATAACTGCCGGATGAAGAAAACGACAAGTTTGAGTTTTTACTGCTAACACCGTTGAATACACGGTGGTTAAAATACAATAATACGCGGCGTTGTTGCACAAGAAGACACTCAGATTACACAAATTTTTTGAATTATTGATTCTTACGTAAGAAGGCACTACTCGATAATTATTACGTAATTAATTGCTCAATATTTTATTTTATTGATTCAATAATTCTGCGTTGATATTATATATTATTATTGTTTCAATAATTGTCATCGCACAAAGATTTTTTATTATCGGATCAATAATTCAAATTATTTGAATAATATTATCGATAACATTATTGGCAATGTCTAGAAAGTTACATCTCAAGAGAGGTTTGGTCACCTAATTGCATGCGCCAAGAAGGAGAAATCCTTATTGGAAAGCCCTCTATCCCGGAACTACCGATTGTCGATCTTGTGAGAGTCATAATATTATTTGTGAATAATTAATTATTAATTATTATGATAAAGAAAATATTTATTGTGGATATAGATGGAGAAAATTTTTAATGTGACAACTATTGAAAATTAATATTTTATCTTTTTCGATAAAATAATTCATTTAAATATATTATTTTAATAATATATTAACTGGTAATATTTTTACAATGAATGTGGGATATATGAGTATATATGAGGAGGAAGAGTATTTTTGTGACATTAAATATTTAACATATGTTTTGGGTGTCGGTGGACACAATTCTTGACCGAAAATTGATTATAGTAATCGTAAAATCGCTTCGTTTGTTGATTTGGTCAATTTCGTTTGGAATTTAGAAAAAAATTCTTCTGCAAAGTTGTAGAGAATGGAATTTCCCATTGAAAGTCGCAATTTTTGAATTTTTCTGATAAACGGGCTATTTTCTATGAATTATTGAAGTTTCGAAAAATAAAATAATTTTTATTAAATTATATGGTGGGACCCACTTTGGTTGGTGTTAATAACATGTGGGTCGCTATATTTTTTCGTAATTGGCATGCTTGGATGGCTGGTCTTGGATGGTTGGTGTGTAGAAAAGAAAAATAATATTTTATTATTTTAGTCTCCTTTGACGTTTCTAGCATTTTTCTATAAATAAAGCTTAAGTTAGAATTGAAAATCACACCAAAACTCAAGTTTTCTCTATTTTCTCTCTCCATATTATCAAGTGTATTCTTGTATCTTGAGTGTTGCTATACTGGTGCAAGTTCGTTCAAATATTATTCCAATCAAAATACTTTTTTTTTTTTGAGGTAAAGGATTTTAAGGGTTGTGATGTTTTTCATGTTTCAGTAACTTTTCAGACCTTCAAAAATTCTGGAAAAATTTGAAATGATAATTTGATGAGTTTTGTTGATTGTGTCCAAAATGGTGATTTTGGATGTATAGATTATGAGTTATGAATTTTATGGGAAAAGACTATTTTAAAAGAAAACCCTTATAACTCCTTGTGGTTAACTCCAAAATTAGTAAAATTTTTATTGGGAGTAGATGTATATAACATGAGTATATTTTGTAAATATTAGAATTTTTGGATAAAATTACAATTTATGATAAATGTTTAAATATTCGGTGGTTTTGGTCATATGAAAAATAGTAAATGACTTTTAAAAATTCTGAGAAAAATATATGTTCAACATGGGATTATAATGTGCTAAATCCCAGAAAAGAAATATTTTTGAAACTGATTTGGTATTTTTCATGAAAATATTCTAGTTATGAGTAAATAAATTAAATATGTTATATGAATGAAAAAAATTGAAAAATATGATTTTATGGCTTGAGAATCATATATGAGCTATATGCAGATTTTTGATGAGGATTTTGGTTATTGGTGATAAAATCTTATGTGTTTGGCATTTTATGATGATTAAATGCATTAATTAGTAAAGTGTAAACAATTTAAATAAATTATTTATAAGTTTAAGAAATTATTATAAGAATATTAAGATTTTGATATTATTAAGTGATTTATAACATTTTGATTAAGGTGTTATAAATATTGATATGGATTTTATTGTGAAATTTTATCTCTTTATTTTGGGGTTACTTATTCACTTAATATGACACTATTCACCTCAAAAATGAAATTTTCTTTTTTGTTAAAGATGACAATTATGGTTACTATCTTTGATTGAATCCATGTTTTGATAATATTATTTTTATTATCATATATAATATTTTTATAATTCTAGTGTTGAAATTTCTCTTTGACTTGAGTGTAAAAATGGGTAGATTTTTGGTATGATCATGACTATGGGTTCTCTTTGGCCAGTAGTGCAAAGTTGAATTGTTGACTGGTATGATCATGACCATTGAATATATAACTGAATATCTTTAGCTTAAGTGCAAAGGTGAAATGATCAACATGGTTATAATTATTGTTTATATAAATTGTGAAATGATTATATATTTCTTTGAGATAATAATATATTTGGCCTATAAAGTGCAAATATGAATCTGTTGAGGAATATCTTTGGCACATGTAGTGCAAAGATGAATTATTGATGAATATCTTTAAATTTGTAGTGCAAAGATGAATAATTGATGAATATCTTTGGTAGTAGTGCAAGATGACATGTTGTTGAATATCTTTGGCCATGGTGCGAATGATGAACATGTGTTGAGATGAACATGACCAACTCGGTGATACAAAATGAATATCTTTGGTAGTAGTGCAAAGATGAAATTATTAGTATGATTATGAACAAGAAATGTGATTTGGTGTAACCATGATCTTTGATGTTTCGTAAAGATAGGTGATGAAAATTATCTTCGTCCCCGGATGAGAAGAGAATTTAGAACTACAATTATGATTATGAGTTATTCATATAATTGTGGACCGAATTGTTGATTGATGTTACAGGATAAAACATTGTTGGTGGATTTTTAACATGGAGAAGATAATAGACTTTATAGTCTATTTGACTCTTCTAATGGATTGCTTCGTTCACCTGCAACTATGGTTGAAATTTCTATCATCTACCGTATGTTCTAAATCTACGATTTATTATTGATGGAGGCTATTGATAATTTAATTATCTTTAGTCATGATATTCTTTATTGAGCTAGTTGTGCTCACCCTTTTGCTTACAATTCCTTTCGGTAATAAGAGTGTAGGCCGGTTGAATGGGTAGTAACAGGGAATAGAATCGGTGGTCATCGTTTAGTAGTTATATTTGGTGAATCTAATAGGGTGAGGCGAACCCAACGTTGGAAGGGTGTTTTGTCACTATCATACAAGATGTCTAATGACATACAAACTCATATCATCATAAGACATGGATGTGCTCATCCACTTTCTGAGTATATCTACCAGCACTATCTATATGATCTTGGAGTTTATTTGAAATATAACTCTCAATTAGAGACAATAGAGATAATGATATGTCAAGAGAAGACTCACCATTGGGAAGAATATGATAGTAATCTTCTAATTTTTCTTTGGGGTCTATTGGGTCAACCAAGGATAATTCTCTGGACATATGATATCTATCATAACCTAGACGCATGGCCTCCCATGTACGAAGGTTTCCTTGAGCACTTCCCAAAGATTTTAGTTTCTCAAACAGTCTTTGACTATACCTTTATGTAAGGTGTCACTGTGAGGTGTTGTCCACGGTTGGGACATGTGTCACATTTGGTATATATTTGTATCCAAACTCATAGTATATGTGTTTTTGTATTTTTCACGACAATTATTGTAATAAAGTTGTAGTTGTATTCTGTTTCATGTATTTGGCGACTCAGAATGGGTTGGATTGAATGGACCTATTTTGGGGTCGTTACAGGTTGTAAGACCCCAAATAATTAATAAATAAAATTTAATTTCCTCTAATTATTATTTTGAAATAGTAAGGGTTGATGTGATTAATGTGGATAGTTATGGGTAAAATACACAAATATTTCAAAATAAGCAAGTGGTTATAAAATATTCATTGTTGTCGGGAATATTCGTTTTGTCGTGGAATATTAAATGATTGTCGGGGAATATTCGTATGCGGCAAGCCTACCATGTGGGCCCCATAATGTAAAGCGATTGGAGGAAGAAAACGACAAATATAAGTTGTTTAAAAATAACGGGCGTAGTTATTCTGACCGCTTATATTGTTGGAATACCCGGTGGTTAAAACACAATACGCGTTGTTGCACAAGAAGACACCATTATTGTACCAATTATTGACTCTTACGTGAAGAAGGCACTACTCAATAATGGTTACTGATAATTACTTTATTCGATATTTTATTGGTTCAATAATTGTTGTGTTGATATTTTATATTCATTGTTGTTTGATAATTGTCATTATCAAGAGATTTTTTATTATCGAAGCAATAATTCATATTATCTGAATAATATTATTAGATAACATTATTGGCAATGTCTAGAAAGTTACATAAGGAGAGGTTTGGTCACCTAATTGCGCCAAGAAGGAGAAATTCTTATTGGAAAGCCCCTCTTTCCTGGGGAACTGCTCGGTTGTCGATATTGTGATTACGTAATATTATTTGTGAGTAATTAATTATTGATTCATATGATGAGAAAAATATTGATTTTATGTGGATATAAATGGAGAAAATTTTAATGCGACAATTGTTGAAAATTGAAATTTTATCTTTTTACGATAAAATAATTCATTTAAATATATATAATATTATATTTTAATAATATAATAATGGTGATATTTTTACAACGAATGTGGGATATATGAGTATCTGAGGAGGAAGAATATTTTTATTGCAATAAATGTTTAAAACATTTAAACATGTCGGTGGACCCCATTTATTGATCGAAATTTGATTATAATACTCTAAAATCATAAGTTTATGGATTTCGATCCAATTTCATTTGGGAATTTGGAAAAACTTTCTTCTGCAAAGTTGTAGAGAATTGATTTTCCTATAAAAACTCATAAGATTCAATTTTTCGATAAAAGGGCTATTTATTATGAATTATTGAAGTTCCAGAGTTAAAATAATTGATTTTTGGAAGTTTTAAATATTTATATTAACAAAAACGTTTTTTACATTTGTAAGCCTCATGAATCACATGTTAAGTTCTTTGAAATCAGAAGTCTAAGTGGGCGTATGAAAATTTTAATATAAATTAATATTTTATTAAATTTTACTAACTTTGGTGTTCTAGCGTTTTCTATAAATAGGGTCTTGGGTTAGAATTGAAATTCACACGAAAGCTCAAGTTTTCTCTCTCTATATTATCGGCGTATTCTTATGAGTATTTTGAGTATACTTTGAGTATTGTTATATGCAAGTTCAAGTTATAGCTTTATATCCATATTCCGGTGAAAATCTTGATCTTTCGAGGTAAGGGATATTTTTTTTTTTTCGTAATGATATTATTTTTCAATATCATTATCTTTGATATATTGATCTGAAGTTTTATCAAATTTGGAACTTTTGGTGTCAGATTCTTATTTACGTATCTGGCCTATTCACGATATCTGATCTTATTCACGAATACGGCCTTTATTCATCGAAAAATAAAAAATTTCTTTTTGTCCAAAATATCTATTCGGATACTAAACTTTGATTGTATCCATGTTTTGATCAATCTTGAATTTTACACCACTATGATTATTTTTTGAGGTATTTTTGGGCGTGGATAAAACAAAGTACTGAATCCTTAATCCTTAATCCTTGTCATTTTGTTTCACCGGATTCGTTTCTTTAAAAAATATTTTCATCATCCTCAATCTTAAATGATGATATTATTGAATATCTTTGGCTTTGTAGTGCAAAGATGAATGATTTATGATGAATATCTTTGGCTGTAGTGCAAAGATGAATGATTCGATGAATATCTTTGGCGTAGTCAAAGAGATGAATGATTTCGATGAATATCTTTGGCCGTGGTGCAAAGATGAACAATTTATTTAGATGAACATGACCAATCGGTGAATGTCCTTGGCACATAGTGCAAGGATGAATATTTGATCCCGGATATATATTGATTGATGTTACGAGGGATAAAAATAGGCGATGAACTTTAAAATTCATATATAGAAGATAGTAGTTTGCATTCTCTAACTTAACTCTTCTAATGAATTATTATTTCATTGCGAATATTGATTTAAAACTTGTTGTCTATTGTATTCTATTATATTTTTCCTGTTGAAGACTAACGATAATTTTGTTGTATATTATCTTAGTCATAATATTCTTTTCTTGAAATAGTCGAGCTCACCCTTTTCCTTTTTGTTCCATTTTTCTTCTCGGGAGGCGAGAATATAGCGAGTCTGCAGTCGGGTATGGAATGAAGGTTCTAGGGAGAGTTGTTTTGTAGTCCTCACCATTGTTGTAAAATAATGTATCAATAATTATGAGGATTTATTTGTATGTGGATATTGTCTAGATGGCAATATCTGTATTTAAACTCACAGTTTTACTATTGTAATAATAAAGTTGTAGTTGTTTCTGTACCATGTATTGACAACTCAGAATGGGTGATGTATACCTGTTTTGGGGGTGTCACACCTTCAACTGAAGCCCCTTCTTCCTCCACTCTGTCTGCTCCGATTAGCACCGAAGCTAGGATCCGGAATGCCTACCACTCTAAAATAGAATTTTCCCATCTCAACACCATATCAACTGTCTCCCCCTCCCAAATTTCTGATATCCGAACCCTATTTAGAATCCCTAAAGAGTACAAGCTTCGGGTACCCAACTCCGGGGAAAAGATGTTCTGGAGACCCGATGGAGAATGGGTAGCCGTCCCCTTGTACGTCTTAAAAGTATGGGGTTGATTCCTCTTCACAATTCATTTCATCATTTCTTGGCCGTTGGAATCGGGTTCATACGGCTAAATCTTAGAACTTCGTACATCCACTTGGTGTCGTTCATCGCTTTGTGTCAAGAGATCGGAATCACCCCTGGTCTCGACTTCTTTTTTGCCTGTTTCACGGTCGTGGGATCGAAAAGAACCAAGACTGCGGCAATTAAATGATGAGCTAACCAGCTTACATCCTCATCAAGACTCCTTCGAGCAACAAGGGGTGGCATGAGCAATGGATCTTTGTGAAGGGAACCGACCTCCGACTCTTGTCCAACTGGGCTCATCCTGAAGACCCTATTGCCAAGGTGTCCCAATTCCCGAAGGACTGAGCATATGCCTTCAAATTATTTTACAAGAGGCTGAGTAAGACCGAATGGAAGTTGTATGTTCTGTCCAGCAAAGCTTGGTTATACAAGCATGGGCGTAAGTTTTCAATCTCCAACTTATCCCCAATTTGTAAGATTTCCTTACATGTTTTGCCTAATAGCTTTGTCTTGACCGCTTCTCTCCTTGTCGCAAAGACAATTTTCAAGCGAAGGACCTCTCGATCCCATAGTCCCATTTCCTATCTCAAACGAGCCAATCCATCTTCCCATCACTGATGAGGATGCTGAGGAAGAAACCATCCCGATCGCAGAACTCTCCACCGGTTCAACCTCGGGCGTTGCTCCTCCATCTTCTAATACCAAGCCTGCTGTCAAAGCCGCTTTGAAAATGAGTCGAACTGAGAAGATTTCCCAGTTGAAGAAGATTAAGAGGCCTTCTAAATAATCGACAAAGCTCCCGATCAAAATCCCTTCTGAAGTTATACCGAAGCCGACTCTTTCACCCCCTGATCAGGTCTCGGTAATCGAGGACTCAGAGGAAACCGAGGAGGTTCCACTCGAACCCCGACCAAAGAAACCGCAACTCACCGAGGAACCTGAGCAACCGTGTTCGGAACAACAAGTTGTCGGGGCCGATCCTGTTATCACTTCCACCCCCTCTTCGAAACCAAGCTCTTCCCATGGGTCGCCGACTACCTGTTGACCGAGGAGTCCTTCTAAAGTCTTTCCTTTCCAGTTGTTCGATCACTTCAAGCTTTCTGGAGATGACGATCGCTTTAAAGGGTTCACTTCCGAAGAATATCTGGTGGCCTACGTTAGGGCTCAGTGCCAGGTAACTTTAGGACTGTTTAACTTCTTGTTGTAAACTTATACTTTTACTTCGATTGCTGATACATGTACTTGCTGTAGGCCAACACCATTCTTGTACGAGCCATTCCTCCCCTTGTCCGAACCACAAAAAAGGAGGTTCAACTAGAAACAGACGTCGCGATTACTTTCGTGAGGTCTGAATCGGTCATGCTGGTGACCTAAAGAAGAACAGGATCTCCATGCGAAACCGAAATAAAGGCGTCCCAAGCCGAACTCCATTCTCGACGAGCTCGAGAAGAAAATGCGCCTCGGCTTACGATGGAGAGGATCATCTGCTCGAGGAGGTCGAGGATCGGGAGAATGCTGTTGACATCATCACCAAGAAGTTCTCCGAGATGCATGATAAGATGATGCAAGTGATCGGGTCGAACAACACTTTTAATCGCAACTGTCAATGCATTTCCCGAAAAGATCATCGAGGCCCAGCAGCGAGTTATCGCTGAATATGAAGAGTCCGATGCCTTGAACGAGAAGGTCATGGCCCAGTTTGGTGATGGGTATGAAGCTTATCGTGAAAAGGCTCGAGCCAAATTAACTGCTGCTGGGCTCGACGCCTCTATCCTTGATTCTTCCGACGAAGAATCTGATGCAGAAGATGATCTTCCTCCCGAATAGATATTGTTAGGACTTGTAAAAATTTTTGTTGTACTTCGCCCGAATCGTAAGCGATCGGGGTAAAAAATTCAAAGTATTAATGAATTAGAACATCCTTGCTTAAATTTTTGTTATCAGTTATACTCGTGACTAATCTCGATCGGTTATTTTTTCCCGAACCTTTTGATCGGATTGTGCTTGAAGTTTGTCTAATTTAAAAAATTTACAGTTTTCTCGATCAGTTATACTCGTGACGTATCTCGATCAGTGGTGTCTTTTCGAACCTCTTGATCAGATTGTGTCCGAAGTTTATCCGTTCGAGTATTAAAAATCATATGAATATAGATGAAGTTAAGCATCTCTAAAGAAAACTTTCACTTATTTCATTTAAGACTGAAGGGTTACATGGATAAAGAAAAGAATGACATAACTATTACTGGTAAAATTTTCTAAGTCTTCTAGCATGCCATGTATTCTTTACTTCTGAACCATTCATTGCTCGAAGCCGGTATGTACCTGGCTTCGGCACCTCTACCACCTCATAAGGTCCCTCCCAGTTAGGCATTAACTTGCCGCGGTGTTACGGGGGTTGATGCCTCCGAAACTCCCGAGAGGACCAAATCGCCTCTTTATGAACCTCCTCGGCTTCATATTACGATTATAGTGTCGAGTTGTTCGCTGTTGATAGATAGCCAACCTCATCACAGCTGAATCCCGAACTTCCTCCAACAGATCCAAGTTTGTTTTCAAACCTTCATCATTGTCTGACTCTTTGTCTTGGCCGACTTCGAAGGGTGGGATCCGATCTCAATGGTATGAGTCATCGGTCTGTATGTCGGTCTGACGGAGAGTCCCCGGTTGTCGTCCTCGGAGTATTTCGATATGCCCACAAAACAGACAACAGCTCTTTGGGCCACCGACCCTTTAATTCATCCAACCTTCTTTTGATCCCGTTGAAGCGGGGTTCGGTTGGTCACTTACTAACGACCATTCGATTGAGGATGAAGCGGCCGAGGTCTTGCGATCTTTGGATCTGAACTCTTTCAGAAAACCCTCGAACTTTGATCCCACAAACTGCCTGCCATTATCTGAGACCACTGTCATCGGGATACCAAAGCGATAAACCACTCTTTCTTTGAAGAATTTCAAGCATTCTTGTTCGGTGATCTTCTGCAGTGGTTTGGCTTCGACCCATTTCGTCATATAGTCGATAGCCACGATCACAAAACTAACTTGCCCCTTGGCCTTCGGCAGAGGCCCTAGGATGTCGATTCCCCATATAGCAAAGGGAATCGGGGATAAGACCGAATACAGCTCTTCGGGAGGTTGATGTGGAATAGTGATGTTCAGCTGACACTTTGGACATCTTCTGACGAATTCTTTGGCTTCCGTGTAAAAAGTCGGCCAGTAATACCCCTGCCTTAAAATCTTATGTGTCAGTGACTTTGCTCCCATGTGATCCCCACAGATCTTTTCATGTACCTCCCGAAGAGTATAGTCTGCCTCTGATGGAGTTAGGCATTTGAGTAGTGGGGAACTAAAGGCCCTTCGGTAAAGATCCCCATCAATGAGGACGAAGTTTGAGCTTCGGTGTTTGATTTATTTTGCTAGGATTCGGTCCGAAGGGAGGGTCCCATCTGCCAAATAGGAGATATACGGCGTGAGCAGCCAATGTCGAAATCGGTCCAAAGCTAGCACTTCTGTCTTTGGAACACTGGGCCTTTCTAGAACCTCTAGGTATACCGATCCGTTGAAGGAGCTCACTTCGGTGGTTGCCAATCTCGCTAGGGCATCTGCTATTGTATTATCTGACCGATCCACCCCCTAACAACTGTGCGATGTGAAGTATGCGAGCTTATCCTTTACTTCGGCCAGATACTTTGACATTCTTGCCCCCCGAGCCTCATATTCACCCGACAACTGCTTGACCACCAGCTGCGAATCATTGTAGATGACCAACTTCTGTACCTCCAAGCTCCGGGCCAACCGTATTCCTGCTAGGATGGCCTCATACTCTACTTCGTTGTTCGTGGCCTTGAACCCAAATCGAATAGCCTGCTGTACCTTGAACCCTTCGGGACTTGTCAAAATAACCCCCTTGCCGGGCGTCATACGAAGTTCTTTGATCCATCCACGTATAAGGTCCATGAGTGTCCGCCTTGTTGGGTTTCGACCACTATATCTTTATGTCGACTCGTAAAGGAACACTCTACCACGAAATATGCTAAGGCCTGCCCTTTGATTGCCGTCCGGGGATGGTATTCTATTGCAAACTGTGTTAATTCCATCGCCAATGACCAACCAATTGATACCTCTGACTTATGCAAGATCTTCTTTAACGGCTGATCCGTGTATACCACTATTAGCCGACTCTGGAAATAGTGCCTGAGCTTCCTGCTGACAATTATTAAGGCATAAACGAACTTTTCCAGGTTCGGGTATCTGATCTCTGCGTCCCAAAGTATGTGGCTGACGTAGTACACCGGGAACTGCTTTCCTCCCTTATCACGTACCAGTGCTGCCCCTACTGCCATCGGGTTCGCAGCCAAATATAAATATAAAGGTTTCGAAGGATCGGTTTCATCAATAAGCGGTGTCGAACTTCGAGATATTTCTTGATCCTTGGAGCAGCGTCTTCGCATTCAAGAAGTCCACGAAGCTCTTATCATTCTTTGGACCCTTGAGAGTGTCAAAAAGGGTGAACATCTTTCGGTGACCTTGACACGAATCTCAGAAAAAGCATTATCCTACTGTCGACCTCTGTACATCTTTGTATGTCTTTGGAGATTTCATGTCTAAGATCGTAGTAATTTTTTTTCGGGTTGGCTTGATTCCCTTTTAGCGACCAAGTATCCGAAATTTTCCACGAACCCAAACCGAAGGTACATTTGGTCGAGTTCGGTCTCGATTTAATCTTCCTTACTGCTTTGAAGCGATCTTTTAGGTCTTTCAAATGATCCCGGACTGACATGCTTTTCACGATCATGTCGTTCATGTACACTTCCAATGACTTTCTGCTTGAGATCCACTTCCAGAAGGTTTAGTGATCTCTTCATCTATGATCTTACGCTTTTTGGCGAAGATCCTTCTTTCTGTATCCTTTGGTTTCCTCTTGGTCCAGTATATAGCCTTTATCTGATTACCACCGATTCGCCTTTACCACAGGCATGTCGCTAGGTTCCCGTGCGAAGATATCGGTGTAAATCGAGTAAAATCCACCATACCGGTTTCATGATGGTTCCGTTAATCCCGCCTTTAATTTTGATCAATTTTTCGGATTCCCGTAACAACTCCACATCTTCATCTCTTCTACGGCGATTGCCATCGGTTCGATCTTGCTTTCTCGGTGAATGGCTCTATCTCGATGGCCATTATGCATTTCATTTCTTGACCCCGAACCACGAGGAAATCAAAGTATTCTGATAACACCTTCGGGCAATGTTCAAATCACCTTTTACCTCCCCGATCCCGTTCGGTGTAGGAAACTTGATTTTGAAGTGAGGTATAGACGTCACTGCCTGTAATGTTGCCAATGTCGGTCTCCCCAAAATGGCGTTGTAGACCGAATCCACTTGTACTACAAAAAATTTCACCATTATTCCTCGCTTTGCGAGGGTTTGTCTGAAACTAATTGGTAGCTTTCTATTGTTCTGACACATGCACCGGTGCATGCTTGAAACCATATAACGGGCCATCTCCTCCCAAATTCATCTTCTTTCGCTCCAGATCCATCCTTTGATAGGCATGCGTGTAGAGTATATCGTAGAGGGACCCGTTATCGATCATCATCCTTTTCGTATCTCTTGGCCCAGGGCCTTTGCGGTTATTACCGGTACCACGTCGTGTGGTTCAATATGATCGGTAGGATAATCTTTATCAAGAATAATATGGACACCCACTGAATAGGCCTATCCTTTCGGGGTGATGAGCCACATTGCAAACAATCTGACTTCGAGATGACCGCTCCTCTTCCTTCCTACATACCATACTGTCGACCACTTGAAATCACATCAATCACCCTCGGGCTTGTGGAGTGCGATTCTTGTTTGTGTTTCCGTGTTGGTTCCTATTACTCTCCGGGGCTTCCAACCCTACCGTCCCATATGACATCTCTGTACCGATTGCCCATTACGAGCGTTTTTCTCTATCAGATCTTTTAGGTTGTTGCACTCCTCCGTCGTATGCCCGCAGAGGCCGATAATCGCCTGATATTTGTTTCGACCCTCTTCCTGGGCTTGGGATCGCTTGGCACGGTTCGAAAAAGGGCTTGTTTCGCATCTCCTCTAGTATTTTAGCCCGATCCGTGTTGAGTGCGGTGTAGACTTTGTTGATATTTTTGTTGGGAAAAGGTGGTCGTCCACTGCCCGAACCTCCCCCAGTATAGCTTTTCTTACCATAGTTATCTGACCTCCCCTGACTGTCTGACTTCTGAAAATTCTATTTATCCTGATCCCTGGGTTTCTTGTAGGATTGGGAGTGGGGTTTGAAGTTTCCCTACTTTCTCTGTCGCTATATATGTCCCTCGGTTGGGTGGAAAGCTTCATCAAGTCTGTGGGAGGTTGATCACCAAATCCTTCATCAACTTTTTGACTTCCCAATGTCTAAGCAGGTTGTGAAGAAGCCCGAGGCTTGTGGGGAGTTTAATTACCACCGCAAACCCCACGACCTCTCGGAACCTCTTGACGTATTGTCCCGAGGCGCCTACGCCTCGGCTTTTTCCATGCACCTCAAGCGTCCGTGAGTGATTCTTGTTGGCCGTAATCTGGTTGAGGTCTGTTGGCCGTCGTGAAAGAGTCTTGTGGGGAAGGAGGCGGTTCCACGATCTCCCGGGATTATGGAACACAATCTGTCCTTGTGAAACCCCTCACCGGGTAGTCTGGTGTGTTTAGCCTTTTCATGGTCGAAGCTTGTGTTCTCCACGCTTCATGGCAACTTTCTACCTAAAAAGGTCGGTGTGATTGATTAAGCACTAAAAAAGTCCCTCCTTCTAGCGCCAATGTTAACGCCAAGTTTAGTCCGGTAGCGTCGATCCACGAAATCCACGCGTTTATAACTTTGCCACGATAACGAGATCACCACGAAGCTTGGCGACTTGTGCAGCGGAGGATAACTCAGGTGTGAGAATAAGTATAAAAGCCGTTACAAGGTTTAACAATGGAGGCTAAGTGTTTAGTGCTCAAAAGTAGGTATTACACAATTAATTATAACCTTGGCCTTGTATTTATAGTCTTTCACCACCTTTAGAATCCTTCTAAAGTCGGATTAGGACTCCTAGTTATGGTGGTTACCATAACTTGGGTCCAACACAATCTCCTTAAAAGGTTCAGGTGGAATCCAATCCAACCACTACCTTTGGAGTTACCTTATTCAGTTATGATTAGGATCCTGAACTCTGCACGCAGGAGAGCCCATTGTGCAGGCCCAAACAATCACACCATCAAGTCTGGGCTTCGGCCCAAAGGACTCGAAGGGCCAACCCCAAACTCCACACGACAGGGTTACGTATCCGGCCCAAAAGACTCGAACACCGAACCCGAAGAGTATCCCCTAAGGTAAGGTTCCGGCCCAAAAGGACTCGGACGCCGACCCGATCAGCTTCCAACCTTTTCATGGGCTTCAGCCCGATAGTCTCCCAAAGTCCTTCTAATGTCAGGCCTTCGGCCCACATGAATGTCGGTAAAATACTGCCGAACAAATGAGTTTTAAAGGAATATTTAATATTTGAGAGCTAAAAATGTTTATTTAGGTGATATTAAGCCAATTGTGATTAAAATGAATGTATTGAAATTATGGCAAAATAGAATCCATCAACGCTGTCGTATAACTCAAAATTTAGATTGATAAATAATTTTTTTTTATATGCCGTCACTTTTTCTTTGTTAATACCCTCTACTATAAATGATAGATGAATCAAAGCTTTTAGCTCATTCTTTCAATTGGTATTTTTGTTTATCTATCTATTTGTGTTTAATGAAAACTTTTTTTTTTGATAATCTTCCCAAAAAGTATTTAATGAAAACTTTTTTTTTTTTTTTCCTGGTGAATAATCTTTTTAAAAGAGCGATTGAAAAAACTAATGCAACACGTAGCATGGCTAAGCAACAGAAGGGTATCTCATAGTGATTTGCAACTCAAATACAAAAAAGTCTAGAGATTAGCACAACCTCTATATGTTGCGGTATACAATATATATTACAATCTTTGTCAACCTATACAAAAATAACAGTGTCATATTCATCCCTTGGCATTCCAAGCTTAATATAGGTCAAATTTAAAACAAAGCAATGGGAAAAGGCATTAAACAAAGCCTATTTCACAGACTTATGTGTGTTTGACATGCAAAATTTTACAAGCCAATCCAAGGGTTTTAGCAGAAGTGGCACTTCAAACACTTGTGAGAAAATTAGTTATTGTTGGGGCCGGACATGATTTTGGTATATTGAGCTACTGCTAGTGCTGGCTTGAGCACCAAAACTTGACGTCGGCAGGAGGAGTTCTGCCTGGGGGAAGGAACCATGGGATGGAACTTTTAGCAAAAGATCTTGATCAGAACTTTCATCTGCGAATTGGAAAGAGTCCAGCATAAGAGAGGTACTATCAGGAGGTAAGGCAAATAGGCTTTTTGGACAGAAGCAATTGGCATCGTTGTCCACGAGTTCCTTGTGTTCATAGTTGGTCTTCATCATAATTCTTTTTGGGCTCTTCATTTTAGTCTTTGCTCCTGAGAATTGAACAAAATATTTTTGATAAAAGCCTATTTCCATATACATCAGATATATAATAAATCACGGCAGGAACAATGTTGTCATTCTATCTGAATTAATGATTACAAGTACATAGGGTTAGTTAATATTCTAGAATATACTTCAATTATAATTCCAACAGGATTTCAGTTTGAATCTGTGAATGCAGGTATCCTTCCGTCTCCAGGTCCAACATTTTTTAAAATATGATGCCTTGTATATTATTCATGAAGGATGCATTGCCACATGCTATGTGCAAAATTTTGCAAATATACAGTTTTTCAGGTTTAAAAGAATGACCAGATACATGGCTAATGACAAAAACCCATATGATATGTTTGGACTGAATAATGGAATTAAGGTAAAAATGGAATACTTGTGGAATTGAATGAGTCATTCCACAACCCCCTAAGAATGAAAATCATCATTCCAATGTCACGAGCAATTTGACACATGATAAACTTCGTATATTTATATGTTACAAGGAAAATTTTAATTTACACCATGGTACGGAAAAGATGAACTAGAACAGAGAAGTCTCGTGTACTTGTGTTCAAAGACTTTTACATTCACAAAGCTAAACCTAGATGCATCTCCATGCTCAACAACATCCATGTAAATTACTATGGAAAAATCCACGAGTTTTTGTGACCCTCTTTTTATCAGGCTTGTAATGCGTTACTTTATCCATCAAATAAGACAGTGAGTTCGAATATGTATTATTCCATCTTTCCCATGCACTGGCTGCCTTATTGTTTACAATAGCAAGATTTATGCACATATTAATAACAATCCAAAAATATCTCCTAATGAAGGCTACAGCTGACCTGGAAAATTTCGAAATTGGCCATCACGCGATCTTTTTATTTTCAATGATTGAGCAGATGCAACGGCTGCATGTCCTTCTGCTACTAACGAACTGCCAACACTACTTTTACATTTTAAATCCTACAGTCAGAATAGAATTATAATCACCAAAATTATACATTTTATAAAAAAAACAATCCATTATATTCATGGAATTAAAGCTGTTCTTTTGTTTAGACCTTCAGTAGATTATATTGTTCCACCCAATTGGATTTTGTTAAATTGCTAAGTGCGAGCCTCTTCAAGGTTCTATTGCATTCACTTTTAACCCCAGATGAAGATACATCAAAAACACCTTCTGCAAGAAGTTTCTGGAAGGCAAATAAGTCTTCCTTGAACTGAGGGCTATCAAACATGCTTTTAATGCTGCATGTGATTACAAAGAAGTGAATGCTAGCTTCTCAAAACGCTTCAACGGTTGAATATAATCATAGTAGCAATAAATACGAACCTATCTGGACTTAGAGTATCAATAGAAGGTAAATACTTAAGTAATTGCTGCTGCTCATCATTTGTTATGTGTCTCCCAAACTCCTCAAAGTTGAGAACATCCTGCAAAAAATATACACAACGATGTAAGTACATAAGCTGCCTAACACCAAATACAGCATGAACCTGAAGGTCTGGATCACTCCATAGAGCAAACAAGAACCTCAATTAGCAAGCATTTAAAAGTCAGTTTAACACAATTCAGGACCAATAAATCATAAAAAGGAGTATAGATGGTTGTATAAGACATCAAGAATTTGTGAGAAAGTAGAGATATTTTTTCACAACAATAGTTACAAGTTGACACTCTTTCAAGTCTAGGATCCATGTTTGCAGTTAAGTCCCGGAAGGCTAGAATCTTAAGGGCATTTTAAAAGGTGTGGAAAACCATGTCATACAACTCAAATGGGAACAATAAGTGCCCTACCACAACATATGATGAAGATGTGTTTATGTTTTAAGAACATCAATGCAACTAAATTTAGCTAACACCCAAGTTTCATCCAACATCCTTCTATTTCTTAACACAAAGTAAGAACATGAAAAATATTGTTTTAGGAGAAAAGAAGCTATTAAAGCATATATATGTGTACACACAGACACATACACACATATATAGGGCTATATGTATATATATAGCTGTGTATTACACAGTTGGGCTATGGTGACGGGTTTTTTGGGCTATGGCGACGGTTCACCAATCGCCGTAGCCCATAATAGATATGTCGACGGGTGAAATTGTCGCTATAGCCCAAAAAACAGTCGCCATAGTCGACTGTGTATTACACAACTGTGTACATACACTTTTCTCATATATATATATATATATATATATATATATATAGAGAGAGAGAGAGAGAGAGAGAGAGAGAGAGAGAGTTCACTCCAACTCCAAGTATGCAGTCCTGTTGTTTGCACGAATGATGGGGTAAGAATAAATTAAAAAGAAACAGAACATGTCAATTGAAGAAGCATGATTCTTGGAACTAGGTGTCTCATCTATCATCTTCCTTCTTGAAGTTTTTACAATCTTGAACACGCACATGTGCTTGGACTCTAGTCAAGAAGTAAAAATGAAGAGACTTGGAGTTTTTTTTTTTCAACTTTTTTAAGGGGGGAAAAACACTTGGAACTTACTTTTAGTTCTATGTTACATAGCGGTGAGTTATGATTCCCAAGAATCTGTAGTTTTTCTTGCTGGGCCTTCTCTCTGCAATTCCAAAACAAGTTAGTAAATAGGCACTTATAACAAGTAAACTAACTATTTCCCATTTCTCCACATAATATAAGGAATTAAGTCTCTCTAAATTATGTGCCACTATCATTTTCTCTCCAAACCACCAAAAAACTACTGCAGTTGACTATAAGAAAATATATGGAATTATGATGAAATAAACAGAAGGGGGAAAAATGTTTTCCAATTTACACTCCACTCTCTGTGTGATTACTTTTCCCTCCAACCAAAAATTAAGCAGTTCATGGTGATGGAATTACTTAATTTCCTTTATGTCTCTTTGCTAATGTAGCTAGTTGCCCAAGTCTTACTTTGGTTGTATTTTCCCTTTCTCTTAATGAAGTTCTGCAACTTTGGTACAGAAGAAGAAAAGGTACTAGCATGTTCTAAATATAATGTAAATCCTACATACTGGCTAATATGCATACAAGGACTGCAGGACCCGCCTTGAAATTGAAGTCAAGTGCTATCGGAAACTGCATAACGTAGTAGACTGTTCTAAATTTCAAAAATTTTTATGTTGAAGACCTTTTATCGATGTCACTTTACCAATATGTCTTCATAGTTGCATCACATCGCAGGTTTGTTCATTTCGCTGCATCTAAAACCTTATAATCCATGTATCCTTGCCACAGAATGGGGAAACAATCATCGCATATTCTAAAGAGGATTTCGACTTTTGCAAGTCAAGATCAATAGAGGAAATACCTTTTAGAATGTTGTTCCATTTCCTGTCCAGGCTTTTTCGTTCTCTCGATTCCAGGACAAGAAAAATTGCCACCCTTGTTAAAATTATGTACAGGAAGGGAAGTCAACTGTGAATAAGCCTCATTGACACGATGTGGCTTGTTATCAACTGAAAGGGAGCTTGCTTCAGATTCCTCTTCTCGAGCTATTGAGCTTGGATGCCTAATAAGTACACTTCCATGTCCTATCTCCACTGAGACCATTGGAGTGTCACTCTCAAAGAGCAAATCCTCCTCAGAGGATCCAGAGAAGTATGAATGTTGTTCATGTAAGATGGTATATAAATCTTTAGTAAGCTTCTCAACTGAAGATGGCTTCGGGCGACTGACACAGGTCCTCTTCCTTGAGGGTACCATTGTGTCCCATACAATGGATTGGGCTGGGCCTGCATGGATAAACAGTGAGAAATAACTTAATGAGTCAGTGCATATAGCTATATTGCTGCATAAATTTTGATAACATCTTCGTAATATACAGTCAGCAAGAATTAGCAACTAGACATATGTATCAAAACATTCAAGGAACAAAAACTAAAGAAAGAAAGAAAGAAAGAAAGAGAAAGAAAAACAAGCAGCAGCAAAATAGTGATTGCAACTCTCGAACAAAAAGTAGATATTTTATTTGGGGGAAGGTTATATAAGTACATTATGCCACTGGATGATGTGTATTATTGACTCATTTTGTCAAAACTATCGGTTCTTCAAAAAATGTTGAACATCAAACTATAAAAATGCTACCATCAAATCCAGGTTTGTGGGAAGCGGTAAGCAAAAGACTTGAGGAGAAATTGTTTAACGTAATCACTTCTCTGCTCATGCCAACCATAAATTAATGTGAGCATTTAGAATCCATTTTCCTGATATCAACATAGACACATAGTATAATGTACCAGTAATTTGCATGAAAACTAGAAGTGATTTCCTCTTGTCATGCTATAAAGGATCTTTACAAAAATTAATTTTAAAAAAAAAAATTTAACTGTCAAAGTTGTTGGCAAAACAAAAGTCTTTTCCATTTTTAACAAAGAGGTAAGAAGGTGAAAGTTGATAATGAGTATGGATATTTAGATAAAACCATGCAAATTACTGGCCAACCAACCTGTCAAATCACTTGCATCAGCACTGCCAAGCTGCAAACAACTTTCAGAATTAGATATGGCAGAGCCAGAACTTGATCTATTACTTGTATCTTCATCGAGACCCTTCCGGAAACCCTGATTATATTGGGAGGCAACCCCACCGCCCTTCTGGAAACCATGGTTATAATCAGGGGCAACCCCTCTAACTACATCATTGTCATGATTTTGCTTTCTTTTGAGCACCTTTGCCTCTTTGTTTTTAATGGATATGGTCTTCACTCTTTGAACCCTGTACTCCTCAAATTCATCTGGTTCTGCCCTAGCATGAAGAGGGGTGTAATTTGCAAGTGTTCCTTTTGTTCTCCACCGGGATCCACATGCATTGCATAGTATAGGCTTCTCTGGAGGCCCGTTACGCCAAAGAGGAGTACCTGTATCACAACTTAATTGTTAGAAAACAATATTCAATCCACCAGCATGATTGCTAAAGGCATAAAGCAAATAGAAGCCAACTAGAAACTACCAAAATTTCTACAAAGTGCCACACAAACAAGAGTAGAATAGCTAATTCCATGTTCACAATAAAAAGATAGAGCATCGAAGAATAGATAAGTCATGACATCAAGTAAAAATTTGCATGCCATGACATAACCCATCATGTTAAGTTCCACGAGTATATAACTGGTCACCGGGATCATATAATTTCAAAAAACTTCAGATATAATTTGAAATGTATTTTTAAACTTCAATAATTTCTCTAATAATGAGCATGCTTGCAAGAATAACAGAAAATCATCTCATGAATGTATGAAGCAAACAGTAGCTGATGAATTATACTTACCGTCAGGACATCATAGGCTTAAACTGTCAATTAGAATACAGTTGCGGGAACTAGTGGAGTGTCTAGAGGGTTTTTTACATGACAGATTAATACAATGTTGATGTTATTAGGAGTAGCCAGACAGTCGTTTAAGCAAAGGATAATCCAATATATAATTGAACTCAGAAGGAAAGATCTTAGGAAGAAATAACTTAAAAGGCTCAGAATGGGAAGGGGGGGGGGAAATGAGACATGACCAGAAGAAGTAAATAAGAAGAATAATAAAAGATGCAATAGATACATAAACAGATAACGAATACTCTTAGGTGTCACTTGCAAGGCTTTGTTCAGATTGAGAGTCTTTGTCTAAAAAGGATGACTTTTTATGAAGTTGTCACATTACAATGCAGTAGCATTTCTTCATTTCTTTTGGAACATGACTAACCAGAAGTTTATCAGTAGTATTCGCAATGAAATGAAATACTAATGTGATATGAAGCTAGTGACCAGAGAAGATGTAGCCACTGCTCTCTCACAGAAGGATAACACAACAAACAAAAAAAGGAACTATGTAAAGAACACATAGATGGTTGGGCGGAGCCGAGTGGAGGCCATAATCCTAAGCTGATAAGACCAAAGCAGTGGTAGCATAGTTTGTAAATTCGCAATGAATTTGGAAATCTTAGTTCTGAAAAATCAGCTAAGACCCAATCTAGTGTTTTGAGATTGAGAAATGCGACACCATGTGAACTACAAACAAAATTGTGGTCTCAAACACTTTCTATTGCCAATGTTTGGGGTATTTCCTACGAAAAAGTTTATTGCAAACCCCACTGGCATTACCGAACCTTAACCTGATTCCAAGCTCAGAGCCCTAAGAAAAGGTTTTTGTAGTGACAAGTTTTGGCGAAAGGAGCTAGCACTATCTTATTCTTTCCTCACTGCTCATTCTACAATAAGTTCAGGGAGAACAAACGGATGGTCCAACCCCTCCAGCTGCAGCAAAGTGCAAAAATGCCTAGCCAAACTCAAATGAAGATCAGCTGGGTGAAAAAGTCCCAGCAAACTAAAGAAACTCTAAACCTTCTTGAAGCCATCAGAGTGGAATTTCAGCAACTGCAAAGTTTTTGACCAACAAACTATGTTATGTGAGATGAACAAAGTAATGCCACAAATTTTGAATGCTGATAACAACATTTGAAGTGCTACAAAAAAGGAGACCTATTAGCAACTAAATTTCATAAGGATTAAGGTAAATGCTCCGCAAGTCTGGATAGCTTGAGAATATGATGGAACAGGAACAACTTTCGTATGTGACAAATTTAGAATGAACTAAGACAAGATGACTCGATGCTTTTTATACTTTTAAGCCACAACAGAAGGTATGAAATTCAAAGACATGGGTTGAGAAAACTAATTTGAGTAAACATCAGTCATTGTTTGGCATTAGAGAGAAAAATAGTAAGCAAAGCATCTAGCAAAGGCTAAATTTGACCCAAATGGAATACACACCATGAATGCTAAAATCAGTACATTTCCCCAATTGAATCATGAATTTCAAAAGTAAGGCAACAATCCTATTGATAAGGACTTCAGAAAATAAAATTCTACAAGGAACCAATTCAAACTGAAACACCTCTAAAGCTTTGGGGGAAACAAAGCAAATGGAATACAGATTCAGCAATTTCCCAGTAATGTAATAGTTTATGCCAAATTTTCACCAGTCAAGTAGAGTCAAAGGGACAATAACAAGAAGAAAAGGTTGAACTGAAGAAAGAAAACCCAATTTCATAAACAAACACAAAACTTTCAAACAATATTCACTCGGAGATTCTAAGGGGACCTGAAAGCTGTTCAACAACCCAATAATACAAACTAAAACTTCTTAATGATTTACTGAAAACCATAGATGTGTCATTAATTTTCATTGTCAAGGTAATCCTTCCCTTTCAAGACAAACCAACATCTGTGTATGCTCTTACATGTTTGAACAACTAATCTAAGCATATGAAACAATTTAGAGAATATAAAGAAAATTATTGGAAGACAGTGCATAAAACAACACTTTTTTTTGGTTGAATATTCAAAATTTAAGAGGACAAAAAGAATTGAACACCACAAAAACTCACTTGTAACTCCACAGTGATGGCAAGGTCCTTGCTTCCCCATGTCTATTTTTTTTCCTTAATTAAAAGAAGAAAATTTCGAAAAATTGGGGAAAGAAACTATTTTCTGGAGAAAAAGATGAGCAAAAAAGAAAGATTATTTTTTTTTCAAAAAACACAAATATGTATTATATGATTGTATATTGAACTGGTAACAGAAGTCTTCTTCTCTGCAATAAACTTGTTTATGCAGAAAGAAAGAAAGAAACCAAAAACCCAAGAAGACCCAAAACAGTTTGTATCTTAAAGTCTCAAAAAACACACTAAAAACAGCAAATAGATCAAAAAAACAGGAGAAGGAATTGAGATGGGTATTCTCAACTGGGCATCTGTACAATACAATGGAAAAAGGAAAGACTCATTGGAGGAATCTAATACATGGTTGGGAAAAGATGGTGAAATGGGAAAGGGGGTGTTGTGTTTGTGTATGACCTCTTCTTGTTGTATTGTATATGAAGTAAAATGTTTCAGCTTTCTATTGCTTTTATTAATCTCTTAAATCTATTTTTTATTTATTGATATAATTTTCTATAACTTATAATGGACAGAGAGGTACAGGAAGTTATTGCTATATACTGTTGACCATAAAGTTTTTTGCTATTTAAAAAACAGAAATTAAATAAATAGAGATTGGTTCTAAAGAAAAATTAAAATTTTGAGAAGGAATGGAGAGAGAACAAGAAAAAAGGTGAAAGAAACAAGAGAGTTTGTTTGGCCCTTCTTTTCTTTTGGTTCCTCTCAAACATACATTATTAGTTATTTTCTAGTTTTTCTTTTGGTTCACCCACAGATTAAAAAAATATCAAAAAATTATCCTTGTGTGTATATGATGTCATGATGTTGATAAATAAATTTATCCAGTGGGTTTGTTTTTTTTTCCAAAAGAAAAGAAGAGAGTAATTCTAGTGTAACATGGGAAGCCTGTTATTGGTTGTCAAAGCCTCATTCTTCCCCAGTGATGTGGCAATGTGGCCGAATGAATGTTTTACTTTTGGGGCCCACGTGATGTGTTATGCACTGACCTTGGATTAGTTGTTGTTATATCTGAGGGTAATATGAAATAAATTCCTCCATTCCACATTTATGTGAGTCTTATTTATTTTTAATAGTTTTTTTAAATTTATCAAAAATATTTTTGACATATAAATCTTAATAATAAATATATAAAATATAAAAATCAAATGAGAAACATATTTTCAAACTAAGGATTTATAATAAAAGAAATATTAAGATAAAATTAAATTGTGACATAAACTTGTCGCAAGTAAATTATAGAAAAATAATAATCCAATAAAAAGAAAGGTATGCTACAAATAGTATTAGTCATACTCATGGTTAACAATAAAATAAATTTATATACTGTGTACTTATGTTGCCACCTGGCATGAAGTTCACCTTCCCCATAGATTTATATTAGGGGTATTCTGGCCATTTAATAAGCATATTTTCTTTTTACCTAAAGTAAAGTAGAAGGAAAAAATAAAAAGAAAGTCTATTTCATGAATGGAATGTTTTCAAATTGGACGGCTAAGAATCATCAAATCAAATTAGTTGGATTTAAGATCTCTTTTTCTTTTTCTATTTTAATTATTTTTGGGTAGATGTAGTAAGTATTATTGTTTGGGTGAAGTCTCCACACAGCCCAAAAGTCACGGCAAGCAACATGACTTGCCCTTTTTATATTATTATTATTATTAAAACAAAACTTGATCAATGCATCTACGCCGTTCATCCTATCAACGATCTCACCAATAGTCTACTCATCATCAACATCTTATTGCCTTGCCCCCAAAGATTATTTATATAAATCATTATATTTATTACCTTCTAAAAAATGTATAATATTTATTTTAATTAAATTACATATGCAAAACAGAATTATATAATTTTATTTTATTTAAAAATAATAATATAACTCTCATTCAAGTATTCATTTAAACGCATAGATGATTTGTTTTTATTAAACTATTGCAAGTAGATTATAGAAATTAAAATTATATTGTTATTAGGTGATTAATTAAGAACTTTGAAGACCTATGCAAATATATAATTTAGAACAACTAGCATTTGGTCTTTATTACAACAATAGCGTAATTAAACTTTTTTAAATCTTAAAAAAGATTATTTCATGTCAAGCAAATAAATAATAAATTGAAAAGGTCAACATACCTAATCCGACTCATGGTGGGCCCAAAACATTTTGTCCAGACTAGACTGAAGGAAGGTAAAATTACTTTGTTAGTGACCACTCACTCATGTTTATATATTTAATTTAATATTTATTGTATCCATTTTGATGCATAGAATTGTAAATTAGTGAGTGGGATCCATAAGTGAGTTGAATACATACATATATAGTATAATCTTTGCTTTGCTTTGCTTTTGTGCATGTTGGGTCCACTACCTCTACTATTGGTCGAGTTCCACGTGTACGGCTCAAAAGCTAGGCACTAGCCAAGGTGCATGGTGATGAGACACATGTGATTTAGTTAGACCTTGTGTTTGAATATTGTAATAATATAGAAACTAGGAGACGTCTTTGTTAGGGCATAAATAAAGAAGACCTAATCTCCGGTACCGGTACAACCAATAAACAAGTGCCGGACAATAACTAAAAACATACTACTACTATTAATAATAGTGGAGTACTTAATAAAAAAGAGAGCCCAAATTTCAATGGATTTCATGAAACATCTAGTCACCCACAACCCCATTTTATATAAATTTTTTAACTTCTTCTTAATAACACACAAATAAATAAATAATTGAGTACACGTAATATTTTTATAAATTATATACATAAAAATTTATTGAGACTCATGTGCTTTCCTTCCTATCAGGATGAGGATGAGGATGAGGATCAAGTTAGCCAAAAGTCAATTTAGTTTGATGCGATTATCTTAAGCTTAGGTCTGTCCGTCCATCATTTAATGAAAAATAGGGTATAGTTGTATGGTTTTAAAACATCACAAATAGATTAGATAGATGATCCTTAAAAAATTGTTTTCTTATGAACAAATCATATAGATTCAAAATTTCTTATAGTGGCATATTGTCTCCAACAATATTATTAAAAAGTTTTTTTTATGGTCCTATATAAAAATAAATTTGATATGTTCACATAATTCTCTCTTACATAGATCGAGGTGAGACTCACTCGAGAGATCATGTAGAAATATCAAATTTTTATATAAAAATATGAGTACCTCATAAAAATTAGAGATAACATGAGAAACATTATAAAATTATGTAAAATGGTAGATGGTGTCCTTAATAGTAGTACATGTTTGGTGAGCACATTAATGGTTTGATTAAACCCAATTTACAACACAAGATTTGCCCTACAAAACTGCATAAACTAATCTCTTTGGGATCATCTCCTCACTCAATAATACTAGCTAGTACTACTATGACTATGAGAGAGAGAGAGAGAGAGAGAACATGTCCTCTATATTGGTGAATTGTTCTTGGCTTTTTATATAGAAATTAAATTCTTTGTACAAACAATATAAATAGATATACACTTCACAAGATTAAATAAAATCATAATAAAGTATTATTTGCAGTGCAGGAGCATTCTTGACAAATAAAACGGCAACAATCTTGTTTTATAGATTGTAATTTTGCATTATTAATATACTACTTTGTTACATTATTATGTACAATTATGCATGCATGCATGCATGAATTATTAAATTGTTGACTCTTTTTTTTTTTTACAAAAAATAAATAAATAATCAAATTTGGTAATAAATGTTTAGTTGATCTAAATTATGTTATACGTAGTTGTCTAATAAATGTATTTTCAAAAGGTTTATTATATTATCCATTAAACATGGTGGGTTATCCTTACTACTGTTCACTGAAAGAAATGCATAAACAAAATAATTCTCCTATTGGAGAAGGTGACACGACATGGGGGCATATATATATATATATATATATATATATATATATATATATATATACTGTGATCGTCTTATGGCGATTATTTTTAAATTATAAATGACGGTTTAATCGTATTCATGTATGCATATTTGTGTCTTATATACATTTTTTTCGTTTAATGTATAAGTTTTTTTTTTTGAAATGTTTAAGATATACAAAGATACAGGAAAGCATGGGCCCAAGGTGACCTCGTTAGCCGTGAGTCGTGGATCAACTTCTTCGAATTCTTTCTCTGCCAGCATATTCTACTTTCACACTTTTTTTTTTTAGTTTTTTTTTTGGGTTCTTTACAATAATATACAACATTTAGAAAGTAATTACACTATTAGTGCACTCATAAAATATTTACACAATTAATACATTTTTTATATTTATTTACAATATTAGTGCAATTAGAATTCTTTAATTTAGGAAATTAGTATGCAATTAAGATTCAATTCATAATAATAAAAAAACCTAAAATCAAGGAGAAATAACTACCATAATTAATAATTCAAATTCAAATATCTTGGATCTAACAACAAATTCAAATTCAAAATAATAATTAAAATTCAAATATTCAAAGTTTGGCAACGTCATCTTCCTCCTCCCCCGTCACCGCCAAACTTGACACCATGGACGCCGATCTCCTCATCCATTACTAGTCCACAAACATTGTTGTGACGAAGGTTGATTTAGTCCAGAAATTAAAAGGAGAAAAAGATAAATTTTAGTGCAGTTGGTATCCAAATATTTATACAAATGTAACCATTTTAGTTTTTGTGGGTAACCAAGAGAAATTTCAGTGCAGTTGGTAACCAAAACTTTCAAATGTAACAATTTTAGTTTTTGTTGGTTACATTTGTATTAAGGTTTGGCTACCAATTTCACTATGAAAAAAATAATCTATAATAGATTTTTTATAATTAATTGGTAACCCAATAAAAGCTGAATTGGTTACCTTTGTATTAAGGTTTTATTACTAATCAGTATTAAAAAAAAATCAAGCAAATAGATTTTTTTTTAATTAATTAATAACTCAATAAAAGCTGAATTGGTTACATTTGTATAAAGTGTTAGCTACCAATCACATTTATTAAATAAAAAATCTATAATAGATTTTTTAAAATAAATTAAAAACCTAATAACACCGAATTGGTTACCTTGGTATGGATGTTTGGCTACCAATGTCTTATAAAAAATTACAACAATCAGATTTGCTATGAAAAAATCGCAGGTGGAGGATGGCGTTAACAAGTTGGGACTGTCTAGATTAATGGTGGAGGATGGCGTTAATGGTGGAGGAGGGCGGAGGATGGCGGTTCATTAATGGTGGAGGAGGAGAAAGGCGACAAAAGCGCGAAGGAAGCGTGATTTTTATTAAGGAAAGAGAAGGTGTGCTATATAATTTACTTATTAATTACTTAATTTAATAAGTAAATCAATATTAATTCCCTAAATTAAGGAATCCTAATTGCATACTAATTCTCTAAATTAAGGAATCATAATTGCACTAATATTATAAATAAATATAAAAGTGTATTAATTGTGTAAATATTTTATGAGTGAACTATTGTTGTAATTATTTTTAAAAATGTAATAAAATATTTAATTGTTCCTTTTTTCTATATATCATGCATAGTCATACACATTGTTCCCCATTTTCAACCACCAAAAAGAGATTCGTGGCATTATATTTTTAAAAAATTGAATAGAAAAAACAAAAACACTAGATTTTAATTTTTATGAATCTAAAATAAATAACTTGTAACACCCACCATTGTTGTTGTTATAATTAGCAATTTGGCACTATTTGCTCGGTTAGTATAGGACGTGGGTTTTTCGGTGAATTTTGTAAAATTTGGGATTTCTCATAATTCACTACCATTACCAGATGGAAGCCTCTTGACTTTTCATGGTGTGGGTTCCAGATTATATACTCACTATTTTCCTTTTCTTCCTCCCATTTTCAATTTTTGTTTTAGAAATTCAAAATACTGGAATGTCGCACCCATTTTTTAACTAATTAGTACTAACAAAATTTACGACGTTGTTTTATTTTTAGTAGAGTAAGAATAAATGAAGTATAAAATAATGATTTATAAATACGAGGGTGACCCACTGACAATATACATCTTTCGGCTAAAATCAAGCAAGCACTAAAACAATTTCCATGAACAATTTTGTACAAAATTGTATAATAATATATCAGCACTTTATAACCTCTGCTGAAATCCCAAATTGAACACTTGCTCGACTATATCTCTCATCTGTCTACCCGAAATTTTGATGCAAGGAAAGGAAATGAAAGACACTAGCAACCACAGGCACAACATATCATCACCTTGAATATAAAATATATGTTTTCTTTGTCCAGTAATCAATAAAACATTCAGTTGCAAACCACCACACTAGATGACCGACCGACCGACAACATCAAATCAGTTATGGAAAATGAAAATATTGACAGACATTCGTCATCCTAGTTATACAAGTTTCCAGCTCTTCAGCCAAACTCAGTTCCTTCTCTTCTTCTTCCTCTCTTCTTTCTCGGATGATGCATTCTTCAACTGCAAAACAATGACACAAGTGCAACGCGTCACACACTATTTCCATTCAAAAGAACCCACAAGGTGCAACAGTAGCTGAGTCACTACAGCAAAATGAATGTAAAATGCATAAAAAGGTTGGTAATCCAACTCAAGAATGCTCACCATTATAATAAGGATACGGACAAAGACTGCAATGAAATCAGTGAAAAGAGTTAGGGCATGCTTCACATAGTCCAGATCTCCAAGGTGAGCCTTCTCAATAATATCCTGGGTATCAACTACCATGTAGCCAACAAAAACAAGAAGGCCGAAGTACAACTGCAAAAATGTCAACAAAACAAAAACATCAGCTTTCTCTTCTTCCATCCTTTTTTTTTGGTCATTGTTTTTGTTTCCCAACGTATTTTTTAAAGTACCAATAAACATATTTCGTACCTCAAATTTAAACATGGCTACAGAGCCCCCAAAGACGGAAGATGCAAAGTGCAACCAGAAAAGGATGGAGAGACCAGAAGAGAGCAGGCCACCTAGGTAAAGGTACTCTCTACGCTTTGCTAACATGGCTGCCGCTGAGAAACAACCAAAGGCCACAGCAGTTCCCACAAATGCACTGACCACAATGCTGCATTTAAAGTAGAAAGATTTCAGTCAAAATAAAAGAGTACTTTTCTAAATACACATATGCACTGACAAGAATGCTACAATGCAAGTAAAAATATATCAGTTCATCATATGTACAACCATCTAGAAGCACTTAGAGATCAAGTTCATGTTGTCGTCAACTAATAAATGGCAATGAGAATAAAACTTCTCCTACATTAAAAGGATTGATTCAATTAGTGACATGAATGAACACTCAACCTAATGCAGATTCATTTCTCTATTTAATTTGACAAGATTTGCACCTAAATCATATGACAACGCTCAGCAATGACTTTCAAAAATTAAATTTATCATACTAACTGTAAAGGAAAGAGGAAGCAGCCAAATTGCATGCAACTTGTAAATCTTACTCCCTAGGTAAAGCAAGAAGTACAACTTTTGGGTTTATCCTTTGTTTCAAAATAAGTCTCTTTCAAATGTCAACAATTGTTTTTGGGTAAAATAAGATCCAGTGTAAGCAAAGTACATTCTGCAAGTAAAATAGAAGTGGTATGTAAATAAACTGTTGTAAAAGTGCGGCAAAAAACGCCCAGCAAAGTATAAATTAATATCCTGGTCAGGTAAAACTTGATTCTTGTGAACAGCGAGAGTAATTATATCAAAATCTAATAGATCCTATCTGAAACTTCACAAGTAAAAGGAAGGTATGTATGTGAGAATTACTATTTATTGAACCGGATTGTGCTGTTCACACCTAAAGGAAGAACAACAGGAAGGGAAAATAAATATTCTTCACAAATATCAAAGGATCAAGGTCAACACAGCTACACGACCAAATAAAGAATTATACAAGAATCCCGGAACAAAAAATATTCAGCAAAAAACTTCGTTGAAAAGGAAGAAAACAGTTATATAAAATCCATTAGGCAATTACCTTGGATCAAAATCAATGGCCAATTCAATCAGAGGTCCAATGGAGGCACCTTCAAAAAGGCCAGCTGCCATCAGAAGTGAAACCCTCTTTTGCTGCTCAACATCATCAAGAAAAGGACAACAATTCAAGCTCATGAGGAATAAATATCTTGCAAATCTAAAAATGAAATAAAAATAGACACCTAAAAGGGACAAAACAAAACAAGAGGGAGTTACCTCTTCATAAGAAGGTGTAGAGAGTAGCCAAACAATGCTTGCCATGCATCCAAGTGTTGTGAGGAGACCCCCAACATTCCAAAGGATATGCAGATAAGCCCCAACAGCTGACGCAACCAGAGCACAACATAGTGAAAGATAAACCTGAAAATGGGCAAGTCATACTAAATTATAGAATCAATAGAAACCAACAAAAATCCATTATAAAAACCAAGCCTTCATTTAATTGACACAACAAACCACCCCAAGTCACAGGAAAAACACAGGAAATACAAAAAATAAGAAATGTGACTTAATGGGAGAGATGAATTCAAAGGGTAAAAATGAAAAAACAAAAAAGCAAAAAAGCTTCACTTTTGATGTTAACACCATAGTTTCCTCCAGCTTTGCATCAAATAATTAGAAATGGTCATTTATTTCTAAGGACTGAATCAAATCATTCCAAGATGCATGAAAAAAAAAATTGATTATTGATCAAACAAAGAAGTCACTACAGTAATTCTTCAACATCTCCATCATGACAGAAAGAAATACAACAACCAAGTAATTCTGAAATGAATTTACAATAGTTAATAACCAAGTCCACAACTGCATTTTTCTGCCTACAGTAAATAATTTCACAAATGTCAATACAAATATCAGTCATAGACTCGAAATAATTCCGAAATAGAAAAAGATCGCACAAATATATACATCTGTCCATTCGCCGATAATCATTTTTAGGGCAAATTTGATCACCGACACAAATATAGATCAAAATATACAAAACGTCTCATACGCGAATATATATCCGTTTAATCGCCAAAAATTATCGGTAAGGCGAATTTAAACATTGAAAGAAACAGCATAAAAGATGTAAGATCCTAAATATACAAAGAGCAAAAAAAGAAGATCGTGAGAGAAAAGAGAATAAAGCAAACCTGCTTGAGATGAGTTTGAACGGTGGGAGAGATTTGACGGAAATTCTTGAGAGAATCGTAACTCCAACCGTTACGAGAAGATGATTGAGATTCGAAGAACGATGAGAACGCTTCCATTTTTGAAGGCCGCCTAATTAAGCTTCAAGTTTTCTTCTTTGTTACGAGAAATTGACTGATGGATTGATTCACAGATCTGTTTCATTCAAAACAAAACGGAGATGTTATTATGACTTGTGTGTTTATATAAGGGGGGTATCGGTTCGTTTTCACAGATGACGACATGAATCTATCTTTCCGCGAAGTTACTAGACGCCCGCCCCGGATTTAAAAATATACTCCCTACTATTCAGGTTAAATAACTTTTTAGAGAATTTGATTTTATTCTATATAAGTGTGGTTTTAGAATTTCTATGTATTACACTATTTTTTCTTAATTTATCTCTTTATTTAATATGCTTAGTAAATGTAATTGTGGAGAGAGAAATAATTAATTAGGGACAATTGTGGAGAATGAGAAGAGACAATTGTAGAGAGAAAAATAATTAATTAGGAACATAAAAAATATTTTATGTTATTTTTTAATAAGTGTGCTTAACTCTAAAAAATCATTTAATATGAATAGGAGGGAGTATATCTCTTTGGAGTTTAAGACTTTGATTTATTTACGAAATTAGCCACCGGAGGAAATAACCCTTCAAATATTCCTCCCATTCACATGAAATTTCTCATAAAAAATAATATATTTTGTGATAAAAAATTATTATTTTATTGTTAGTAGGTATATTCAAAAAATTTCTTTATATATATATATATATATATAGTGCAATGTATTTTTCTGGTCTAGTGCTACAAAATTAATAACCCGTGTAAAACACGTACGGGTAAGTTTAAAAACGACTAATCAAGTAAAATAAAGTCTATTATTACATAAAAACGCTCACATATCGCTCGCATGTATATTTTGATGGCCCACGTAAATTTTATATATTTTAATATTATATATAACATTTTTATACAACATTTTAATTGATTTTAAGTCAACTCAACAATCTAAATTTGATGACTTAATAACGCAAAAAATCTTTACTCAATTTTTAGTGACAAATAGTACATTGCATGTTTAATAATAAATATATACCAAATTTTTGTAAAAAAAACATAACTTTTTAACTTTTAAGTTGACTTTTTAGAATATCAAAATTTATAAACATGAAAATAATTATTTTTTTTTTAAAAACTTTTAATCGGCAATCAAAGTTGAACGGTAACTCAGCACAAAATAAACTGACTTGATACCTGCTTTGGTTGGATAAACCATGGTGTAAATTTGGATCCGTCTTGGCCGTTTAGGAATCCAACCACGGTTGATGTCAAAAACGAAATTCTGACTCAAATGGGGGTCATTTAAAAAATAAAAATAAAAATATATCGGTTTTGGAAATTTCCGGCCATTATTTGAGCACAAATAAATTCCATAGGTTGACTTAACGGAAGACACTGACATTGTTAACTTGAAAGAGATCGTTAATTGTTTATGCATGCGTGTGTTGTGGCCTCTAATAAAAACCACGTCCCTTAACCAATAAACTCATGCCATGTCAACCATAAATTCATAATATTACATTACTAGGGTAAATCCGTGCCTCTGCCACTACAAATACTCGTGTAATTATTTAATACCTAAAAATAAATTTAAATAAAAAATATGAGTTACAATATTTAAAGAGTATATATTTGATAAAAATTAGAAAATTTCGTAAATATTTGTTATAAATAAGAAAGTTTCTAATCAAGATACACATCCCACCTAAAAAGTAAAGAAATCAAGAATTTTGCCACAAATTGTATCTACATGCTCATTATTTACAAATCGAGACCGGCAAGAAAAAATAAATTTGTTAAGGAAACAACTAAAGCCAACATCCACATTCACTCAACAATAAAATCGATTGACTGGCCGCTTAACTACAATTATTAAATTCAAACAATCCCAATGCCAATGACCTTCATATTTTCTTTAAGCACATTTAAAAGCACTCCTCCACACCTATATGTTATTGATTCCCTTCATTTAATTTGCAATTTTAGATGGGACATGGATTAATTAGTAAAACTAATTTAAGCACAATCAATCATACAAATGTGTCCATTGAATACCAGTTGTTGATACATTAACAGGTAAAAACATTGTAGTAAAGAAAATAAAGCATAATGATACCCACTTGCTTAAAAAGGTTCATATGCACCAAATTGGTTTGGAGCTCTTTTGCTCGATTAAAGAAAAAAATAAAATAAAATAAGGACTTCAAAAATAATTGACCCAACCGCCAAATAAGGTAAATTTAGTCAAACATATAGTCAAAAAAATCATCTAGGCCGTCCAAAATTTAGAATAAAATCCACCATCCATGGACACAGCTAGAATATATATATTGTAGCAACAAATTCAAAATAAAACTCTACAAATAATTATGTACTTTACTTTTTTACAACACCACAGTTGGGCAATACGAAACTCATATTACAAAATGTATTAGAAAACAACTCAGTTAACATCATAGAGTACTGGAGCTTCTCACGTTACCATTCTCTTATGATTTCGTCTGAGTTCATCAACCACGTCCGGTCCACATCCTTTATAATGTCATCTGTTTCAACATATGTAAACATCACCTCATTCCACCCAAAGTCCCACATACAGTTAACATTTGGATATGTAATTTTGTGGTTTCTCTCGAGTATTTTGAGCAGGTTTTCAGCAGCATCACTACATATTCAAACTACCAAAACAACCATCATTCCATACCCAAAATCATCATAATCATGTATAATTAGTTAGCTTTACAAAATACGGAACACAAAAAATACACACATGCAGAAATTAATACATACTCAATCATCAACACATATCTAACCACCAAAACAGCAAGCTTGTCGCTACTGATTTTAAATTTTTTTGGCAAAGTTTCATTTAAAAATAGATATTCAAATAAATCTAAACCTATCTATAAAACTTACAATCATCCATACATATCCAAACCACAAAAAAAATCATCATTTCATACCCAAAATCATCATACCATGCAGAAATTAATACATATTCAATCATCAACACATCCAACCACCAAAATATCAAGCTAGTAGCTACTAATTTCAAGAAATTTCGACAGAGTTTCCTTCAAAAATAGATATCTAGAAAAATCTAAACCTGTTTAAAAAACTTACAATCATCCATACATATTCAAACCACTAAAAAAAACATAATTCCATACTCAAAATCATCATAACCATGTATAATTATCCAACTTTACAAAAGATGAAAAACAAAAATATATATATGCAAAAAATAGAGAAACAACATGTTGAGCATAACCCTTTATTTTACAGGTTACACCAAATATATTTTTTACAATTTACACCAAGTATCCTTCAATATATACCTGCAAATATTTGGAATTTTAAAATTATCGAAATATGTGAGTAAAAAAAAAAACAATTATAAATCTGAAATATAAGACCCCTTACTTTACCCTGAATTATCTAAAAAATAAATGAGCACACATATTTGTATGTAATGGGGGGGTGATTTAGATTGATATAAGTAAGAATTTAGAGAGATTGTAATAAATAATCAATTTATTTAGAAAAAGATATGGACTTAAGATCAAATAAAATTTTCTTAATACCATTTCAACAAACGGTTCATTTAAGGTAATGATTTAAATCATAAATCAGATTGGTGGCGATATAATGGTGTGTGAGTTTGATTTGTGAGTGTTTGATTGAATTACTGATTATGTGTGTGTATTTGTGCATATATTATGTGTGTGTTGTGTATGTGAGAGACAATTTAGTTCATACTCATCATGAATTACCACTCCTACATTATTATGACGAAATCTTGAACCTCAGACAAAAAAAATAATGAATAAGTAAATAAAATGGGTAAAAAGATTAGATAAAAGGTAAGAAAATGATGATTAAAATAACTTATCATACGGTATTTTCTAAGTCGTCATCCATCTGTCACGACATTAATGAAAATAAATTAAAACAAATAAGTTATTAAAAAAAACAATAAGATATATTTAGAAAGAGTTAATCAGATGATAAACTTACACTACCAAATATATAACAACATCATCCATCGGGTCGATGATTGTGCTTGAAACTAAAGCAGTTATATCTACACAATAAATTTCATAAGCCATATATAATTAACATCAATTACAATGAAATTTCATACAATTAACATGCATTTAATCAAACATAATACATACACATCCAATTTCCAGAACCAAAATTAAGGAAAAAGATAACCTAAATTAGCTTATAAATTTCACAAAATGAACACTCAATAATAACCAGCTCAACATCCATTCTATCCTAACATTCATAATTAAAAAATCTATATCATCATAACTATAATCCTATTTCATAATAAAAATAAAAACAGCCAAATTAAAAGACACCCAAATGTGTGTTGTTGTGTGTGTGCGTGCTATTGGTGTGGGAGTGAGAGAGATAGAGTGAGAACACAAATTTAAAACAAATCTAAACACCCAAATTTGTGTGTTTTAAAACAAATTTTAAAACACATAAATTAAACACAAACATTCAAAAACTGAAGCTGTCGTCAACTTTAAATATTCTTTGTATTGATTATTTTACAAGAAGACTTTAAATATTTGGCAACTTCAGTTAAAGATTTCAAGCTATCGGAATGAACAGTAAAAAAGTATCGATTTCAAACCTTCATACCACCAACCATAATCGCTAAGTAAAAACAAATATCGTTGTGAAGACTTTTAATACATAAGAAATTATTTCATTCAATGATATTTATTTTAGTTCACATTTCAAATTAAAGTATGATCCAAAGAAGTAATAAATAACTTAAAGTTAATTCTCATTTTAAAACAAACGCCAACAAACAATTAGAATTTAAAAGAAAAACCTCAATCTAAATTTTGGATGGGACCAAATCATGAGTTTGGACATAAAGTTCATATGGTGTAGGTTTCTTTCAAAAACTCATTACAGCTAAGCAAATGTTATGTAATTAGCTAAAGAAGCATAAAATAGGTTTTATTTCTATCATTTGTCCCACAATCTCAACAACCAATCAGGTAACAAAAGCAAGTCTCGCTTTAACAACAAAAAATATTTTTAAAACAAAAAATATTTTAAAACTATACCAACACAAAAATCAATCTTTACGTCTCAAATGTGAGAAATTGAACAAGACCCACAATTCCAACCCCCCCCCCCCCCACACACACACACAAAAAGTAAATAAGAGCTATTTCCGACATACAAATCCACACATATAGATGAATAAATATCATAAAAATGAACTGAAATAGAGCAATCAAAAAGTAAGCTGTAAAAACCAACAATAGAACCTACAATTTAAATTTCAAGGACAAATAAGAAAACTATGGTTCTTAGTATATGTCAGATCAAGCTTCAAGATGTTGTTTAACATACCTTAGGAGGTTTGAAAGGATCATCGCTCGGAAACGTTGTGTCAAGGAAAAATATCCCGCCTTGATAATGCGTTCCTACAACAAAATTTGATGTAATTAGATTTTTACTTGGGGAAGTTAAATTTATAACAAACTTCTTGGAATAAAAACTTCTTGGAATGTAATCATGCCTTCCAAACTTCTTTGAATAAAAGCACAGATCAGTTCATGGTAGCCTCAGCTAAGTTACAAAAACTTTTCAATTATGCCTTCAAAGAATCGACCTAATAAACCATAATCAACAGCGCTTTCAATCATGAGAATATGGATTTAAATAGATGTGATGATGTTTATAACCTTGCTAGGGCAAAGCATGAAGTACTCTAGGTAAATGTACAACATTCTTCTTTTATTTCATGATCTGATGTTTACATATTGTTTAAGCTTCAATGTAAAACTCGATGTATGCTTTGGTAACTTAAATTGAAATAATAAAAACTTAACACGGATTTGGTTATATTTTCTTAGAATCTTTATTAATTAATGTCTATTAAACGTGTGACAGTTTTAAAGTTGAATTTTTTAGCTAACCTTCAATATTGGAGGCAGAAACTGGGCCGTTTGAGATATTAGTATAATTTCACCAATCAAGAAATGAGTTTTAGGCACTAAGCCCAATTCTTTGGGGCTAGATTTTCTGATAGGGTAGCCAAAGTTTGAAAATTTGGGATAAAATTTTCGCTTGGAGCCAATAAAGCCGCCAGTCTTGGATTAAACTTGGGGTGTCCAAACCTTAATTTCAGGTCTAACAAAAATTCCATGCAAACTGAAGAATAACAATTAAAGAAACTTCCACAAATCCTGAAAACATGATTAATTAAAAATATCAATAATGGAAAATGGTCTTGCGGTTGCTACCACTTGCTAGCCCACACAGTGTAATTTAGCCCACACAGTTTCCCTCTCTCCTCCTATTCCCATTGATTCGACTAAATTTTCTTACCAATATTGATATACAAAGATTTGGAGAGTTTTATTTTTTTTTATTATGATTCTCCTCTCATTGGTGTGCTTTGTTGAATAAATATGAAATTTTCAAAATCTACTTGAACAGCTGACTGATTTCAAAATTTTATTGTTCCATGAGTTATTTTTGGTTACCAAGTGTTTGAGTTACCAAGTGATTCATTGTTTAATGAAATCCCATTACAACTGTTTTTTGGTTCCATGAAGTAGCAGGGGATTATTCCAAATTAGATTTGATTGCAATTTGTTAACAAAATGGTCGGCAACCCCCATGCCCTCATCACCAAAACATTCCACCTCTAAGCTTTCTTTGTCTTAAAGAAAACATAGAAAGCCTAATATAGATAACACATAAAAACCAAAACACGGACTGATTTTGACATAGTGTACATGAATGAGTTTTATTTTCATCATATATATATCAGGATGACTTAATAGATAACATCTAGTAAACCGTCACCAAGCTACTTGGCTAGCATACAAACATCCCAAAACAGTCATTATACTTAGGCATATAAAGGTTATTATTCCTCACTATTATTTTGAGTTCCATACAAAATCTAAGGTAAACCCAGGTACAGAGTTTGGAACCAATAAACACAAAACTTTAAAAGCATAAAGATTTACCTCTGCTACGTGAGTTGTTTACAAAAAGAATGTCTACGCATATATAATTGCATGATTAAATTATAAATAGTTGGCATGGAAACTAATAAATAAACATCAAAGATTGGGATGTAAGAGACATCACTCTCTCCAGAACCACATACATCACATCACCTATGCCTCCAAGTGTCTTGATAAAAAAAAAAAATCAAAATAACAAATATAAGAGTTAACCTCAAGTTTAATAAATTATAATTATATCCTTCATCCGTCTTACTCCCTCATCTTTAGAACACCATTTCCTCCTAGTAAATACATACACATGTAATAGTTCCATGTGCATGCTTATCAATAATATAGAACCTGTTAATTTTTTCCCTCAATTTGAATAGAACCATTTATATTATAAATTGATTTTGGTTGGTAAATATCTCATTTTGAATGAACTATTTAGAAATGTAAGACACTACTAAAATACACCATTTTGTTATTCGGGGGTCATCTTTAGATTTTCATTTAAAGACATATAAATGGTTCCATTCAAACCGTAGCAAATAAGTTTGTACTATAAGGTAGGGGTAGTCGAGAATATCATTTCTTGAGAATGAGACAAAAAATATAATGCTCTAATTTTCTATCAACATACATGATTTTGGTATCCCATAAAATATATACTCCAAGGCACCACTATAAATTAGACAAAAATTAGTAGTAATAAATAAATACACTGAAGAATAGCTTATATCACCCACAGTAAAATAACACCTGAGATTTATGATAAATAATAATAATAATTTGAAAATGAGATTGAACCTCTAAATTAAAACGAATAATAGTAGCATCGGCAACCCACCAAATCTCAAAGAGCTAAAACCCAACAAAGTGATAGGATATCCACTACTTTTATAAAGTACTTAAATTTTCAATTAGATTCAATTAGATAATCTGAATCTGAACTAAACATATAAATTTTCAATTAGATTCAAGAAAGTAATCCACAACCTCACAACAAACCATCACTTCAAAAAACAAAATCAAACAAAAAGTATGATTGTGATACTTTTTCTTCTTCAGGTCATGTTCGAATTGTATTATATTATGGAGGTCTTAGGAGAGGATTTCATACTCATATTAGGCTTTCTATCCATTATTAGCGTTTATTTGTGGATTTGTGATTGTGATTTGCATATGTAGTCCAACTCTTGAGAGGATGAAACACAATTCTTCTTTTCTTCTCATGTTTCATATTTATTATGAAGTATACAAAGCCATACACAAACCACCAACTCCAGCTCAAATTCTTCCTAAGTTAACACTGTTCTATTTTTATTAGTTGTGGCCTTCAGTTTTATCAAATCAATATATTCCACATCTGAAACTTACGCCTACCTGTCCCTTTTTTTATTTACAAGTCTGCCTGTTTTCATATCAAGGAATTATGTGATAAAAAGTTGCCATAAAACTTAATTGAAGAGTCAGTATCCAAAGTCCAACACTGAAGTGTCTGATGTATTTCCGTTTCATGTATTTAACAAAGTTAGTTGAATAGTTGATTGTGCCATGAAAATTTAGGAAAGTAGCTGCTACATCTTAGTATAGTTAATCTGAAGTTTTTTTTTTTGGTAAATTAGGTGAGTGGAAGTGGGTTGGCTAAAATGTGTACTATATAATGCATTTTTTGTTGTTAGGTATGGGTTGTAAGTAGGATTTAGGTTCTGAGGTATAGAAATGTTTGCCTTTGTTCTTTAGATAATTTATGCAAACTTTACTTGACTATGGATACTGACTTTTCAATTAAGTTTGGATACTGACTATGGGCAAGAGCCGAAGACGCGTACAGTGAAGCTTATCAACAAGCCGAAATAGCAAAGGGAGACGCACAAGCAAAGAAAAAGAAGATGGAAGAAATGGATAACGTGTTCAACACCGCGATCAATCGAGCTCAAGACCGGGTTATGGGTTATCCAATTCAGTTCAAGACGCTACCCTCGTTCATACTGGACCGTCGAACCATGTTCCGAGTTATGGAAGAAGAGCGTCGTAAGGCTTTGCAGTATCTTAATAGGAGAACTTAGGAAGTGAACTTGATTTATGATTTATGTTATGATAAGTATTATGTAAATCCCAAGTGTTATGCAACCTATGGGATATGATGATGATGTCCTGAAACTTTAGTAGTTCAGGAATATAATGTAAATAGCAGTGATGCTATTGATATGATGTTTTCAAAGAAGTTTTGAATAAAAGATATTATTTTCTTTATCCAAAGTGTTATGTGTTATGGAATGATTACTTTCATGGGGGCAAGCTAAGTAGAAATTACTTGAAAAGAGTTGAGTAATAATCTAATGAATGTAATTTTTGTAACAGAAAATGCCTTCAAGACGTCAACCACCCCTGGCCGTAGAACCGTGAAGGAACCAACAACGATAATGCTGAAACTAACTCCGTTCAGCAGTTGGTGACGTTACTAACAGGTGCACTACAAAATCAACCGCGGAATCAACCTCAGAACCAAGGTGTTACGTTTAAGGATTTCAAGGCGGTTGGACCACCAGAATTCCGTGGATCCATGAATCCAGTTGAAGCACAGACTTGGATTATAGAAATCGAGAAGGTTTTTGATGTGGCTAGGGTAGAGGAGAATCAGAAGACTGCTTTCATAGGTTATTCCACATTTTGGATTTCAGTTTCTGATTATTGATGATAGAGTACTATTCATTGTTGATGAGCCTAGTATTGACATTTATTATTACTATACTCCTGTTGATTTCATATTATATCCAGTGAGCAATTGTTTTGCTCACTCTTGCATATTTTAAAACTCATTGCAATTTAAAGAAGAAGGTAGATGAACCTTCATCTAGCAAAGGAAAGGGAAAATGTGCAAGTGATGAAGACTTGTAATTTTACTTTGATTGAGATGTTAGATTTTTATTATGATGATCTTAGACTTGGTTTTAATGAATTTTATTTAATTTCCGCATTTGAATGATTGTAATTAAAGGTTAGATAACTCGAGATTTTATTATGTAACCCTTTAATGGGAAAGGTTTTATTTATCCAGTTTTATTGTGATTGGGTAGTTAGATATGAATGTTTGATTAAGTGAACACCAAATCCTCTGGGAATGAAGTACCTGGATTTGGGGGTGTCACAGAATCGACTTGCAAAAATAGGTAGGTTGACTCATTAACCGTAACACCATTATTAGAATTAATTTGCTATAGTATGAAATTGCCTGCTTTGTTGTGTTAAACATTTCCAACTTGATCATTTGATTGCTTCCCGTAAAAGTTGAACTCCATAAATATATTGGTTATACACAATTTTTCGACCCCAACTTACCCTCATTTACATCATATAGCAGTATGCTTTGGAAAAACAAAAAAATTCAATATGAATTTTACCTCATGGCCTTCGTTTGTTAGTATCTTATATTTTGAATTAAGTATTAACTATATCTATCTATTTTGTATAGATAGATATATATATTATATTTCTCTCTCCACTAACCAAAAGAAACTCTCTCTGTATCTAGAAATGAAAGAGGAAATGCAATGTTATTCAATTTCCAAGCTGATTTTGCTCTGCGTCTTTGTTAATATTGGGCATTCTGCTATAATGTGTCAAAGGTCACATACGATAAGAAGGCTCTGATCATCGTTGGACAAAGTGTAATTCTTTTCCCAGGCTCCATTCATTACCCAAAAAGCACCCATGAAGTACCCAACTTTTTTTCTTCTTTCCTTTTTCTTATTCTCGAGTTTCTTGGGAAAATGTATTTTCTTGTAAAATGATAAAAAAAAATGAAATGAGAATTACAGATGTGGGAAGATCTTATACTGTAAGGCTAAAGATGGCGAGGTTGGATGCTATTGATACATGTGTTTTTTGGAATGTTCATGAACCTTCAGCTGGCAATGTAAGTATCTTGTTTTGGCTAAAAACCCCTATGTCCCAAAATGAGGGCCTAATTTCTTTTTGTTTTTGGGCATATTAAGGTTTCCATTTGATAAAATTACGCTTTAAGTGTATTATTTACAGATCTTAATATGCCTCTCCTTTTGGGACAAAGGGAGAAATACCCTATTTTATTTCCCCTGTTTTCTTTAATATTCTAAGTATTTTCTCCAGATTATGTAACTGGTTCTATGTATTGATGGGTTTTAATTTATAGGTTTATAGTATAACTTTGAGGGAAGATATGATTTGATTCGGTTCGTTAAAATGGTCCAGAAAGCAGGGCTATATTTACATCTTCGCATTGGACCTTATATTTGTGCAGAGTGGAATTTTGGGTAGTAAATACTTATACCCATTTTTCTATATAGTTTGATGTAATGGGGGTTTCTTATTTTATGTTCAATAATGTGATTGCATATTTTTCACCATAGGGATTTCCGTTTGGTTGAAGTATGTTCGAGTGCATCGACTTCAGATGGATAATGAACCTTTCAAGGTTCTCCATCTCTCTCTCACACTCGCAATCTCTTAGTATGTCTTCAAAGCAAAGTACAATGACAACATTTCTATTACTTCCTAAAAGTATAATTTCTCTCTCTATTTATTTTCTCTATTACTATGCGCAGTATTCATAGTTTTTTTATGAGTTATTTAAGTGCTTTTTGGTGTTTGCAGATAGCAATGCAAGGTTTTGCCCAAAAAATTATCCAAATGATGAAGGATGAAAAGTTGTTTGAATCTCAAGGTGGCCCATTCTGCAGTTTGGATTTTTTCCCTCACCTACTTGGCAATTTTGTAACTTGAGATCCTTGCATCCGATTGAGTCCCATTTTTAATATATTCTAGATGGTACTTCATAGTATTTTATAAAAATATAACATAGCCAAAAAAGCATTTAAACGATAATTACAGGGGCTTGAAAATGCCCTGTCACCACAGATTTTCATTGAATCCAATTTGATTCAAACTTCATAAAATTGATTTTAAACTCCGTTTGATTTACCTAACCAACTTGGTTTACATCATAACACATCTATAAATATTACCTAGTCCTAATCATTGAGTAATTTTCAATTTTTACACATGTTGACCTCTTTGGGACAAATTTTCAAACACCCTAAGGGCATAGCCTATAATTTCAGAATTCATAGAAGTTTAGGCATGGTTCTAGCCAAAAAAATTCATAGAAGTCCTTGACAACACATAGTTTCCCGACCAAGCACATCAATTTCAGAATAACAATCATTATGTAAACTTTCAATTTCCATAAAATTAACCAAATACATGGCTTACCTTACAAAAGATTAGGCTTCCCACGTTAGCTTGCTAACCAGGTTATGGCTTCCCACGTTAGCTTGCAACTTCAATTCTTTAATGCCTTCATTAGTTCCAATCGAAATTAAGAGGATTTTGATGAAGGTTTGGAAGTTGTGGAAACTTGACAATTAGATCTAACAAAACCCACAAAAACCCTTGTGGGTTTATGGCTTCCCACCTTAACAGCACAAAAGGTTTTTTAAAAAAATCAACAAAGATTTGAAGAAGAAGAAGCAAGCAAAAGGGAATGAAGAAGAAGAAGAAGAAGAAACCCTTGTTTCCGTGTTTTACGGTGGAGAGAATGAAGAAGAAGAAGAATGAAGAAGAAGCAAACAAAAATCAACAAAGATTTGAAGATTTGAAGAAGAAGCAAGCAAGAAATCAACAGTAACCTTTGTTTTAGGGTGGAGAGAACGAAGAAGAAGCGAGTGAAGTTTGAACCCCTTCCGTGTTTTCGTGTGGGCCGCGGATGTGACGCCCCAAAATAGGTATACATCACCCATCTTGAGTCGCTAAATACATGGTACAAAATTCAAATACAACTTAATTATACAACAATTGTGTAAAGTACCACAAAATACATGCTATGAGTTTTAATACAAATATTGTCTTCTAGACAATATCCACTCTCAGAAAAAGTCCTCATTACATTTATTATCACACTATTTATAGAATAGTGAGGACTACTACGACACCATCTCGGACCATCACTCCGTCCCCCGACTAGTTCCGGCTACGTTCTAATTTCCTGAAGAGAACAGTGAAAGAAAGGGTGAGCTCAACTAGCCCAACAAGAAATATTATGACTAAGATAATGTAGAATAAATTATCATTAGTCTCCAACAATGTTAAACTGATAAAATACAATAGACGTCCAAGTTTAATCATGCGGTGAACAAAGCAATCCATTAAAAGAGTCAAGTAGAGAATAAAATCTACTATCTTTTATGATTTAAAAGGTTTTTCATCACTTTTATCGGCGAGACTCGACTTAATAAATAATCCACATCATGCCTCAAGACTACTACGCCGAGGATATTCATTAGGGTCACGACCACAAAATTCCATGCACTACGCGCCAATGATGATATTTGTGTGTATTCATCAAAGGTCATGATCATGGCAACAATCGTCCATCAATGCACTACGGCCAATGAGGACTTTTATCACATCATTTATAATATTACGGCCATGATTACAATCAATAATCCCCGGTCATAATCATACCAAGTCCATCTATGCAATACAAAAGCCATGAGATGACTTTTAAAAATATATAAACATGAGGATGATGACAATGATATAAAAATTCAATAAAACAAGTTCAAGAATTAAATTATTCAGAACTAATAACGTCCAAATTGTCAACATGATACTTTTTGTAGAGTAAAATTAAAGAATGCTCAAAAGAATATTTCCATGAAAATACTGGATGAAGCGCAAATATCAAGGATATTCCACTAATTTTATGGAGTATAGAAGTCAAAATTTTAACCAACTGAGTATAATAACGAATGGAATAACAAAAGAAATCACCACGCAATGCGGTATTGCGATGTATACAAAGTTATTCCAATGTAAATAATAATAACGGAACTGGTCGGTGAAATTCACAATGCAGGATGTTCCAACATGTAATAATAAGTGCGGAATAATAAATAATGGAACCAGGTCTTGCGTAAAACGCACAAACAGGATATTCCGACAGAATAATAAAGACGGAATAATAAATAATAGAACCAGGTCCGATGTAAAACACACAGATAGGATATTCCAACAGAATAATAAAGACAGAATAATAGAAGAATGTCATCAAGTATAGGGTAGCCAGCGTATCTGAAGTTATTCCAATGAACAATAAAGAAATGGAATAATAGAAGTTCTCTTCTTGAATACAAAAGAAATAACACCCCTTACCGTAAAAGAAACTGGATATAAGAGTAGTTAAGTAGCAAAACACTTTTCTTCTTTACTATAACTTTCTCTCTCTAGAGTTTCAATGAATTAATCTGTAAGAAATAATGAAGGAATGAGCTTCTATTTATAGGAGAATGGAAGGGCACTTGCAAGGAAAAATCAATCGATGCAATCAATGTGCAACTTTGAGATTTATGGATGAAAATTCTTTCCAATCAACAATCAAACCAACAAAATTAAAATATAATATATATATATATATAACACATGTTTTCAAATTATATATATCAATATTATATATACACCACTAAATTATTCTCCCCCATAACCAACATCAATCCCTCACCCACCCAAAAATCAATTTCACTACACTCTTACACATCACTATCATACTACCACTTTTCCACCATTTTCCACTCACACACCCATCACACACCTATCACTTTCACATATTATTTTCTCCCATTATACACTCAATACATACATATACTTCCATACGTATACTCTTCCATTTCCAAAATTATTTTTTCAACACAAATGGGCCCCACATGTGGGCCCCACATATGGGCCCCACTTTTATAAAAATTTTCTACCGAATATTTTGAAAAATGGGTAAATAGAGGTCCATAAAATAAGCAAATCTTTATAAAAATCACCTTAATAATTTTAACAACATTTATCACCTTTATTATAATTCACAATATTAATCGACCAGGTTGTTCCCAGGAAAGAGGGGGCTTTCCAATAAGGATTTCTCCCTATTGGAGCACAATTAGATTATCTAACCTCTCATTGACAGAACTTCTAGACATTGTTAATATTGCAAATAATAATATTAATAACTTTGTCGTCTCAATTATTGATTTTAACAATATATAAAATATCAACAATAATTGAATCAAATAACGTGAGATACTACGCAACAATTACTATAGCGAATAATTGAACAAAATCGAATGACTTCTCACGTAAGATCAATAATCAATACCAGTGTGCTACTACGCAACTACGCCAGACATCGTATTTTTTACTACCGTAGTTCAACAATGATAACGGTAAAACTTCCGCCGTTATTTTCATAAAAATATTTTTGTCGTTTTCTCAATCCGACAATAATTCTGTTGTGGGGTCCACCAATGATTGAGTCGTTGTACGAATATTCCCTGCTAAACCTAATATTCCCCGACCAATCGAATATAATATGACAACTTGCATACTTTGCAAAATTTATAATTATTACTCACAACTATAACATTATATCATAATATTCCAAAAATGATAATTATAGAAAATTCATCTTTATTCAAAAAGTTGGGGTCTTACAGCGGAATTCCAACCCATTTCAGCTATTGGACCTGGAAGCTCCCAAAGATTCGGTCTTGGACCTGGATTAGATGATTGAGAGAGCTTGCTGTCTGAATCTATAGCCTTAGACCGATCTTTTCGCTCCTAATTGATTTCCAAATGATGTTGATTTACACTCGTTCTTTGGCCGGGAAATGTGAACGAAATCGATGAGATTGCCGCCTTGGAACCCCCGGGTAATGAAATTTCTAGCTTGAATCCTATTTTCAACGGTCAGATTTATCCCAACTTTTTAACGGTCCGATCTTTTAATAGCTTGGGCGGAAAATTAATTTTTTTTAAAAACAGTTGTATTTTGTATAGTTAGATTATTTTCCTCCTTTATTACCCCTCAGTCCTACAAGACTACAAGAGTTCTATTTATAAAAAAAATGATTCTTTAAATATTTCTTTTATATATACCAGTATGGTGACTCCTCGCACGTAAAATATGTGAGATAAAATAAAAAAATTATAAAATTTGAGGGATTAAATAAAAATTAATATAAAAAGGATAAAATGAAATTATCTTAAAAGTGTTCTCAAAATAAAAGAGTTCAAGGACATTTAAAAAATAGACACAAAAATTGTTTATAATTCAACGGGGATTCCAGCTTTATATATTAGACTTTATTTTTTCTCGAACGGACTAGTAGTCATTAAAAGGATGCCTTGCCTCCTTTTCTGGGTTACCCCAGGGATATACTTCATTTCTAAGCAATCCTCCATCTAGAAATCTAATACTAAGGGAAAATTGAAAGTTATAGATCGGGTGTACCTCATGACAATTTCTAGTACTTTTCTTTAGTCGGTACTCAGTACAACATACACCCAATTTACTATTATAAGAAAATATTATATATATATAGGAGTTCCTTCCACAGCAATCGATTGCTGTGAAGCAACCCTTTTTTGGTCTATTAATTTTTTTTTGCTCCCGCCGAAATTTCAACAGACTAAAAAAGAAGTTACTACACAACAACCAGTTGATGTGGATGGAACCCTATATATATATATATATATATATATTTGATCAGAATCAGATCTTAAATTACATTGCTTATTCAACTCACCCTCAACTCACCCTTTTTAACGATGGATTGACGACGACGGTTCGGTTATACAACCTTTCATCTATACTTTTAACGACGCATAACATACATATAGTGTCGTTAAAAGTATAGATAACTTCATTATATTGACCGTCAACCGTCATGAAAAGTGAGTTTCGGGTGAGTTGAATAAAAGAATGAAATTTTAAAATCTGGATATATATATATATATATATATATATATATATATATATATATATATATATATACACACGAGGAGGGTGAGGGGAAAGGCAGAACTTGTATATAGCATGAATGTGCAAGAGATTACTAGCTGATAGCTAGGTTATACAGTTACACCACAACAAAATGAAAACCCCTCTATAAAGATCATCAAAGTTGCTCAGCTTTGTAAACCTTCACATGTCTGGTTGAGTATTCAAAAGAAGGCTAGTTCCAGAGTCCAAGCTTAGCCCTTGCCTGAGCATCCTCTGCTTCCTCAGCTGCTCGTGGCATGGTGCAAAGAACTCGTGCCTAAGAGCTTCCTCTGCATTTATCCTCAATCTCGGGTTCACTGTCAAACATTTGTCTACAAGATCAAAAAAGGATCTTGGGACAACCTCGAGAAAATCTGGTCTTCTTGTGTTGAGTCCGCACCAATCTCGCAGTTTCTTGGATGGCAAGGATTGCATATCATAAAGTTCCTGCACCAAAATAGTTCTCTTTAGTAACAAAACATATTTTTAGTTAAAACGTAGTAAAAAAAAAAAGGGAATTTTTTAAGTGATACTGCTGGAAAGGATGATTCACGGTTGTGCAGCTTGGCAACTTCCCACAGATCTTCACTGCCCCTCAACTTTGCAATATCCTTTACGTTCCTGTTAGAGAGAATTGTATGATTGACCAATCTAACTGAGAACAAAATTTGTACAAGGCATTTAAATAAAGAGCATGGGTCCTTACTGGTCGGGGTCACCAACAAAAGGTGATCTTCCAGTGATCAGGTAGAGTAATGTCACCCCAGCAGACCAGATATCAATCTTAGGGCCTTGATAAGGAGACCTGAACAATACCTATACAAACAGAGGGTGAATAGATAAACATGAAAGGGGGTCCTTTACAGTCAGAAACCTAATGCCTAAACTCATTATTCCTTGGAATCACAAGGTTCTCATTTACAGTTTCCCAAATAAGTTGTCACTTCGCTAATTTACCACTAGTAACTTTCTCTATAACCGGTCAATCTTTTCATACTCACAAGTGCTCAGTGAATAAATGAAATTTTCAATTGGAACATTTTTCTGCTAGTAAGAAGTTTAAGGATAAGATGGTATAAAATTATTGATCTTTCTGCTCATTTTATATACAGTTAAAGAAAAATGATGGCAGTCATAATTTCTCACCTCTGGAGCCCTAAAACCTTTTGTTCCAACACAGGGACCTTCTTTCTTGTGCTTAGCATTCCCTATGGACAAGTAAAACATGATCAATCCCAATATAAACATCGGACGTTGTAATCTCCAGTCATCCAGTGACCAAATGTGGAAAGCATACCTCTCTTTATTAAGCCAGCACCAGCAACAGCAATTCCGCTGGAGTGCAGAGGCATTGGAGTAAGATAAACGAGTTTTCTATCCAATCTTTCATAAGGGGCAACAATCCTCTTCCTCTTAGAAGCTGGAATACTTGTCACTTCATGATTGGGACCCTGCATTACTTCTTGTGCCAGGCTGATGAGCTCCTTCCTACCTTGCATTGGCACGGGTTCCCTCATCCTTTCGGCTGAAGGAATTCTGGTGCTTGTTGCATCTTTTGCAGAGGTTATCCCAGAGCCATCAGCACCTTGACTTTTTATTATATTCCTACTGCTCAAGTCAGCATGTTCCTTTGTTTGGTTAGTCTTCCTCTTGAGGTTCTTGAGTACTGACAGTGACTTGGAGCTTTTTCCTGCCTCTTGATTTACTGCTTCCCAAGCTTTAGTAGTCAGAAATGTCCTACTTTTTGCATGAGGAAGAGATTTCGCATGGGGAAGTGGAACATGATTGAAGCCCATATCATAGCTCATTGCCGATTTATCTGTAAAATTATAGCATAACGAATTCATCAAACCAATTTGTGGTGAGATCTAACTGACCTCGTAAGAAGAAAGGATAGTAATTAATGAGAAATATAATACTACATCCATTCCACAAAAAGAGTCCCATTTGAGTTTTATTTTAATAATTTGAAATGTGATGTGAATTTATTTTAATTTTTGCAATAACACGTTTATATTTGATAATACTTTAAGTAGTTTACAACATAGACTATTGCTTTATTAAATCAAATAAATCCACATCAATATTGGATTTTTGGATTCTGCAAATTCACTAGGAAAAAAAATCAAATAGAACTTTTTTTGTGGAACGGTGAGTATTGTTCTTTAACTTTTTATCTGCCTTGCTCAAACAAATTAACTAGGTGAAACACCAAAATCTTAAGCTTGCACACGAAGAGCTTCTCCTTTAAAAAGAAAACACAAAAATGGTATAAAAGATTTCATTGGTATTCAGATAGAAATTAGAGCTCACCAGAGGTTACATATTTATGATGCAGATCCTGCAAAAAGGAAGGGGTGAAGAGCAAAGCATGAACTGTCAGATTATGTTTCATTTAACTTCAACAAAAGTATAACACTACTAAAAAATCTAAAAACAAGGTAAATTTCAAAGAATAGAATTACTCACCATAGCCAGGTTAAAATCTATCAGATAACCTTTATTGACCTTACGAGAGAAAAGGAAGTTCCCAGGCTTAACATCTCTATGAACTACTCTCTGCAAGTGCAACAAAACATACTAAGTTCCTCTGGTCTAGGAAAAGCAGAAAAGCATACTACACTACAGTAATATCAACAGAATACATCAAAATTAGTTTGCATAGTTACCAGCTTATGTAAACCAGCAAGAGCTCTGAACAAACAGTATCCATACCACTGGAGTTGAAAAACATCTATTTCTCTTTTCAAGACCTAAAAAATTAAATATCCAAACTTAAATCAGATAAAGAACAAACAAAAACACCCTTCAGTTAAATTCTGGAGTATTTACCTATAGAAAAGAGAGAAGAACAACATAATACCTCAGGTCTGTCATGCTCAACATGCTCTAGCACAAGACAATCAGCACTCCCATACTTAAAGGAGCCTTCATATTTTATCACAAAATTCTTACCCCTGCATTATAAGTTGAAAAGTTGACACCATCTTTCATCAACTTTAAAACATAATAGATTCTTAGAATGTTTCAGCATCTCACCCAAACCGCTCTAACATTTTCATTTCATTTTGAATATGATGTCTATTAGCATTGCCATGAGGACCTGCAGAAACCATACACATGCCAGTTGACACAAGGTAAAGTACCTTATACATGAATTTACATCAGCATCCCTTGAGAAGCAAAAGGTGTTGTCAACTTTTAAGCCATATGAAGATATGTTGTAGTAAAAGCTAACAAATGGTGGAAGCCATAAAAAAGAAATAAGTATTTAAATACGAGGATTCATTATTTTTTCTGCAGTACTGAGTATGGCTGCGAACTACTATAAACATACCCTTTTTAGCCATGCAAGCCAGTCAGAATATGATCCGACTATTTATGTTTACCACATCAAACTACTATTACATCTTACTTGCCTTGTATAATCATTTCATTGAAATATAAGAAAGGAATTAGCACATACAAAAATATTTCAAATCATACATTTAATTGCCAATGTCACTCCATCATGCTTTCTCTGTGCCCTGTAAACTGTACCATAACCACCTGCATATTTACGATTGCAAAAAGGTAATAAAATCAAGTTAAACCATATGATTTACCAAGGATTAAGCTTTAACCAACAGGTTATCAAAGCTTTAATACCTGAACCTTCTTCCTCCTCTACAGTAAAAGACTGAAAATTAGGTAGTAATTTTGGCTCCACTTGATTCTAAAGAAGAAGCATCAAGAGCGAAAATTAACAGGTCAAATAATCAGAATAACTAAAGTTAAATCAAATCCTTGAGTAATGAAACATGGCCACACTATTATTGCACACTGGAGCTTACCTTGAGAATAGTGGAGACAGTTTTTCCCCTGATTTCTTTAGAATTTGCTCTTCTATCTTCAGTATGCGTCTTATGTTCATAATTCTGCTTCTTGGAGATTAAGCTATTATCTCTTTTACAGTGCTGCTGCTCTGTATGAGCACAATTAGTCTTGTAGTTCCCAATTGTCTCCCACTGGCTGAGAGATTGCAGTCTAGGATTTTGTGCTTCCTGCTGAATCATCTTCCATTTAGGGAAGGACTTTTCCAGCTGCTTCTTATCAACAGAAAGCAGATCTTCTGAAAGAACAGCCCGACTCTTAACATGTGATGTTTTCTCTCTGTCAAAAGTTGGCAACATTTCATTGCTCCTCAATATAATATTTATGTCATGTTCAAGAGAAGTGTTCATGTTAGTTGTATTGTTTGGCAGATTCTCAACATCTCCTTTACACCTACCAGAATCACATATCTGTTCCTCTTCTTTTCCTTCCCTGACTCTTTCATCTTCACCTCTTTCACCTATAGCTTTACAAGCATAAAGTGTATTATCAGCCTCCACCGGTGACATTATCATCTGTTCATCTACTTCTGGGCAATATTGCTCATTGAGATCTATTCCACACATAGAGTAAGGGTTGCTCATCTTAGCTTCTCCCAAGACAACTGGATTTTTCATTCTACTAAGAAGAAGAGATGGTTCTTGATGAGGCATATCAGTCTCTATACATTTTACTTTTATTTCATGAGGAACATGCGGAAATTTTTCATGATTGAGAAAACCCAATTGACACTCTGATGTACTTACACATTCAAGCGCTTCCCTGTTCACAAACTCACTGGTCTCCCTCTGACTTTCCTGTCCAGAATTCTTCAATCCAAAACTTAAGAGGCTGACATTGGACTTGATTAGCGAGGAAGTTATGACCGTCATTTTATCAAATTTATCTGAGCTATATGTCATGACTGATGAGTTTACTGGTGGTGTAATCATGTTTCTGGTCATATTTACCTGGAAATGTACCTGCAAGAACAAATCAAGAATATAGAACAAGATATTTATTAGGTTAAGTATTAAGAAATTGATCACTTATTAAAGAAGCAAAGATCATCCCTCAGGGGACTTGCAACCTATCAAATTGGAACAACTAGAATAAATTAAAAAAATAAAATAAAAGAAGCATATAAAGGAAAAGGATATGATTTCAATAATGTAGAATAAGCCAAATATATAAAGCCAATGTAAGTTAAGGATGGGAACATGCTTTTAGAGTCTGGAAGCAGCGACATTCTACCAAAAAAAAAGGTCTACAGTTTACCCGTCCCAATATTATGCCTAAGGTAGATACCAAGACTAAAAATATGTAATGGCCTAGAGCAAGCCATGAGGAGTGCATTAACTTCTAGACACATACATTGATGCATACACAAATACAAAGAAAAATGGAAAAAGAAGAGAAGCCAGCCATATAAAATCAGACTTAATAATTAAAAATACTGTCAAAGATTTAGACAAGGAATCCACCAACAAGGTTAAGTAGGAGCATTGATTGCATCTGTGTAGACTATAGACATTGCATCAACAGTCCAATTGATTCATTCTATGGTTTGAGAAAGAGAAAATATGTTGAAGTGTCACAAAAAAGTTTAAATTTGTTTTCCAAGGAATTAAGGCAGTAATCACTTGGGACCTCTTGAGCTCAAAGTTGAGTTGAGTCAGGTATACTTCTTTATGCACTTTGCAGTTCACACTATTATAGCAATACCATAACAGCTTCAAGAATTTTTGGACATGCGCATTCTTAGCGAAAAGCTATTGTGCCTTCTCAGTATCTCCTTCACATAGAATCTCAACCAGGATGCCTGCTTATATCGTCAAGTTCTTATCCTATATCAGCTTGGAATCAAAGCATGTAAGATAGTTTCTTTTAATATATATGGCAACTGATCTAAATCCTATGCTGAGCTGCTGGCTATGGACATTTCATGGATCATGCATCTGTCACCTTCCAACTAAAGATTGAACGGCCATGATTTAAAAGGGTTTAGTTTATCCACTATTCAGAATAGCGGACGAAAGTACTATCGTGAATTGACATCTTTGTCCTCAATGAAGACGCGTCTCCGATGCAAGATCCAAGAAACAGGACTTCCTTACCGCTATTAAGAATGGCAGATGCAGCTTCTTACACACAAAATTGAAATTTCATCAGCAAAGAACAATTTGGTTTGCTCTGCCTCTTCTTTCTTAGTTTGTACTGTACTCTATGCATATTCTTTCTCAGTTTTCCCCCATGCAGCTATTTGTAACGGAAGAAATTTATGCAATAAATTTTGATTCCACCTTTTAAACCCCAACAGCTTTCTAGTCATATGAATTACATATTTATTCGTATTTCTAGTCTACGAAATGATAGAGAATAAGATTACAATGAGTTTTTTTTCTCTCTCTTTCTGTTTCTCTATATATATAGAAAGAGAAAAATCTACATATATATATATATATATATTTAATCAAATGTAATCTTGACTTTCCATATTATAGAAGACGAAGAAATGGCCAGTCAGTCAAAACTTAATGGGTAAGAGAAAAAGAGAAAGAGCTTTAATGAGATTATTAAAAAGAATACAAAATAGAAGTAAACAGCTATAAAAACAGATACAGAGAAATATAGAATTTGAATGAACAAGTAAAGGTAACAAAGGACAAAAATCTTAAATGAAAATTTTTCTTTAGAATTCTGAGGGTGAGTTATTGAGTTAAGATAATCTGAAAAACAAAAGGCAAAGAAGAAGACCACAGGAACATTCACTATTCTGAATAGAGGAGGGAAGAAAAGTTTCTTGGTTCTCACATCTGAGATGAGTCTTCATTATGGGCAAAAATGTCAATTCACGACAGATCTTTCATCCGCTGTACTGAATTTCAAAGTAGGGGTGTTCATTGTCGGTTTTCGGCCGATCTCTAGGACAAATTTTTGCCAAACCCAAATTTTTAAGTTTTCTTTATGCCATCACCGAAGCCAACCAAACTCAGCAGTTTTTATCATGCTCGGTTGACTCAGCTATTTTAGTCGGCCTCGTCGATGTCGGTTTCCCCATAAATTTCTTGAGTTAAATGAACAAAGAATAAGAAAGTTGAAAACATTAGCTTTAATGATTCCATAAATTCCAGCTACAATTCCATGGTTCAGACCATACAAGGATAAAAATCACTTAATTAAATCCAAACCATAGCAAAACTACAAACTTTTTATAATTAATTGTAAAATCAACCAAATCAAGAGAAAGGGGAAGTGAATTTTGTAGTCATAATTATAAAGAGTGAAGAGTAAAATTTCAAAGGTTACATTGAAAATATTTATAAAATCACCTCCAAAGCTTTAAAATAAAACAAACTCACCTTGAGTTTTCTTTCAAATTTCATCGAAATAGAAGAAGAGAGGAGAGAAAGGAAGATGTGGCGATGGCCTTCTTTGTGCTTGTGTGGTGGGGCTAAGAGATATAAGGAGACGAAGAGTTGGATAGATGTATGAAACACATTGTTTGAGAGTAAAAAGGGATATTGGATATAGAAAGAATTGCAAACCACGAGACGATAGTGAAGAGTTATTGTGTGAAGTATTAACAAAAGTAGTTTATGCAAACGCACGCACATATATATACTATAAAAGCTTCGGTCAGTGCGAACCATTTGATTTGTTGCCACCGGCCACCGACCGGAACATGTCGGTTTTTGATTTCATGAAACGTGGTCAACCAAATTAGATGTAAAAACCGACCATAACTCTTTGATCTGGATCTGTTTGGCCGTTTTTACGATCTTTTTTGTGTATCCCTATTGCGAAGCAACTAAAACCCTTTTAAATCATGGATGGTCACATGCGCTAGCTGAGAGATGTCCATAACCGGCAGTATATATGTATCAACCCCTATTCTATCTAGCCCATCTTACACCATTCATTTATATATTCAACACTCAAGATCGCGATACTCATTTAACAATCTCCCAAATTGTTTGAAAGACGAGGCCTATGTGATTGCAAGTCCATAACGCCCTTAATTAAAAACTTTTAAGCAACACAACCAACCGTCCACCAAATTGTTTGGAGGACAATGTTTGCCAAATAGTTAATTGGACGGCTGATTGAGTAAAATTGTATCGCACTGTTTCGAATAAGTTGCAACAACGTTAAAAATAAAAATTCATAAGCTTCAAAAAGGAAAATAATTATTCTAAAAAGAAGATTAAGAATCATAATTAATGTGTTAAACGGAAGGATATAAGCAGATCCATATCTAGTATTTGTAGGCCGCATGTATCAGTTTGGCTTGTGGATAAATGACACAAAAACTGCTACACATACATAGATAGATGAGTTATACTTACAAAGAGGTGATAAGTGTTTGATACTTTCTTTACCACTTAAATAAACAAAGAAAAAATATTGCTAGGTTACTAAAAGGTTTTTCCGTTTAGTTTTTTTTTTTAAATATTCGTAAAAAAATTGGATTATCTAATCAGAGAATAATAAAAAAGGGGAAAGTGAATTAGTAATACATAATATTGCATATGAAATCAAAGGGAAAATGGCTTGCTTTTTCGCAATCTAAATTATCTAATATTAGTCTATCACCCGTCCTCAGTAAGGCACTAAACGAACCAAACAGTTCGCAGTTCGGACTCGATTCGGGTCCGACTCGAAAAAATACGAGCGAGACTCGAATTCGTTAATAATATGATCTAAATTTGAGCATAAAAAATGGTTTAAAAAAAATATGAGTAGAATCTGAACAAAGTTATACTTGACTCCTTTAAAATTTAAACTACTCGAATTCTCGATTGTGATTCGATACATACTCAATTGATATAGATTCGATTAGATATTCGATAAATTCTCTTATAATACATACAAAAGTAAATCAAATTAGGATATAATTAATTATTATTCCATTTTATTTTGTTTTTAATTTTAATTGTGATTTTATATTTCTAAAGTGTAATAATAAATATATTTTCTCATTTCTAAGTAAAATAACAAATTCAATTAGTTATTATGATAACAGACTTAAATTTTCAATCTTTCCTTAATTCTTGTGCATTTGAAGCTCATATTGAGTAGTTTAATTCAAGTAATAATTTTAATTGTGATTTTATATTTGAATTTAATAATATAATTTTCAAATACAATTCAAATTCAATTAGTATTATGAATTTAACTTTTTGAAGTCGAATAGTTTAATTCATCTCTCTGTCGAATGTGACTATAATTTTTCAAATACAATTCAAATTCGTATGACTTTAACTTTACAATTCCATCTCTCTGTCCTCAACTAAACAGTTTGGCAGACAGGTGGGAGTCTTATTTGAAAGTTCTTAAATGAGGGGCATTATGAAAATTTCATCACATAGGCCTCGTCTGCCAAACTGTTTACAATGTGCACCAAACAGTTTGAAGGACATTTAAGTGAACACAGGGATTACAACTATAAAATATATATTCAAAAGAATGTGACTAATATCAAGTCCAGCACAGTAATTATGCATATATTATGCACAGCCCCGCAACTAAGTGAGACTCCATCATATGACATGGATATTCTTGGCCTACCAATGTTTGTCGAAAATCACCAATTCAGGTTATTATATCCAAAACCTATTTAACTTTTATTGAACAATAATATAGTTTCTTCAAATATGTGAAACAGTAGAAATAAGCTGCAAACCTCATCTGTATTCTTTTACATGAATGTCAGGGAATGATTTACCCCAATGTTGCAGTCTGGTATCAGCCTCAACCAATAACACAAAATAAAACATCTAATACAATAACTAACAGCAAATGGAATCAAACTAGAACGAACAATATGTTGACCTCAATTATAAACTCTACAATCCTTCGAAATTGAAACAAAACTTAATATTAAGGGAATAATTATAAGTTTACCTTAGCATAAGCATTTTGAATTTTGTTAGAAGGAGACAACATATTCTGCTCCTCGTCTTCCTCTGCATTTGAAACATCAGTAGACAAATTAAAGACAAAATATATATACAAAAATCAAGACAAATTAAATTAAAATTGAACTCGATTTACCATCAACAACGTTTTGCAAAAAAGCTCTCTTTTTCACTACTGGAAAATATTCAAAGTTGGATCCATTTCTCTTCCTCTTCCTATAATAAGTTTTCGATACATCTTCCCATACTCTCTTCGGCTCTAGAAATCCAATTTTTATCCGAGGCACAAATGCTGAAATTCTGTTTAAATTCAACATAAACTGTCCGAAAGCTACGAACGCAGCTGAAGAAAGAATGACGAAGCGATTTTCAGTTAAGAATATAGGCGAATTAGGTATTGAACACATGAATTCGACATATTCGTGAGAAGATCGGAATGAAGTGCATCGGGATGCGAGTGCGGCCGGACGAACCGGCCGACCAGTTGTTAGTATAAGACTGAGTAGATGCCAAGCTTTGTGTAAATCAGTGTTGTCGGTAACTGTACTGAGTGCAGTACCAAGTTCTGAGTTTGTGAGCTTATCTTCCATTGAAATTCCGATTTACACTCCGAAGTATAAATTTGGGGAAGGTGACGAAGAATGGAAGAGAGAGAAAGTTGGTAATTGTTTTTTCACACGGAGAATAATGTGATATGGTGATTATTGCTTGGAGATTGCAGAAATGTGTAGAAGAGAGGGAGAAGGGGATTCGTGTAGTGTAGGGTTTGAGAATTAGCATTTCCCGCCAGTTTGGTAAAAATGATCAAATCGTAAATATATTGAGATAATTGCAACAAGGACCCATTAGAATGTCTAATTAAAATGCGGGCCCTTGGACAAAAGCCGGAATGGACAACTCCGGTCCCTACTGACTTATTTTTTAATTTTATTTTATCGTCTAGGTACATCTAGCATTAGTCTATTGATAATGTGAGTAAATAAATAAATGTATTCAATAATCAGTGAATATAGCAATTTGATAAGAAATTGGTGGTGGCACTAAGGTTTTTCCTTCTTCTTATAAGTACTTATATAAGTTTCTTCATTTTGATTAGTTTTATATTTGTTCATATTTATAAATTATTATTTATAAATAACATTTGTTTGTTGGTAATAAAAATATTTGTGTTACACAGCTATAGTTAGCAAATTATACAAGTATACAGGGAAAACATTATAAATAAAAAAATGTTGGGACATGGATCAATAATTTAAATATATCATTATAAGTTATAACTATAACCATACAAGTATAATTTATTTTTATTTTACAAAAGCATAAGCAAAAGCTGAAAATTGCTTGCTTTCGAAAACTTTGAAAATGGTAGTGGCAAAAAAAAACTTCAAAGAGAATGTTGGAGATGCCTACCATTGACGCATAAAATCAAATTTCATAAGAGCATTTCCAATAGTAGTAGTAAAAAAACTTTTCAAATTGAAATTGAAGTTTGTTGATCTAAATAATAATTTTAAGAGAATTATTTGCTATTTTTATATTTTGTGTCTCATCGGTCTCTTTAATTCAATGAGTTTTACATCAAACTCATCAAGTAATAAATATTTTTTAGTTTATTCTCTTTTTGTAGATTGATGCCTTGGCTTCTTTCTATTCCCTCTAGTATTATATTTCAAATTTCCAGTCCTTTATATGGGCTTTTAGTATTTTGATGCCTCGGCTTCAGCCAATAGCATCCTATTGAATTGCTTTAAAAACAAATAAATTATAAGCATAGTACCATTGCTGACCTTTCCTCATGGACCTCATCTTTATTATTTATGCATTCAAAAGTCAAACGAGCAGTTTCCCAAATGAAACTCAAGAGTAGCTTTATAAAGCTGAAGAAGCTACCTCCATTCATAACCAGGAGTTTTATAATCTTAGAGTTCGTTCATTTAAGCACACACCATCAATAATGCATCTCTCATAAAAAAATTTAGACTTCAAGCTGATTTTTAAAACTATATCAACACAAAAATATATATCATATCTAAATTAGTTGTGTCCTAGCCCAGACAAATCTTATGACTAAATATAAATCAATTAGGACTCCCCCATTTTAACACAAGTGGATCATTTCCAAGGCAATATATGAAGCAATAGCAAGTCTAAACCAAGGGTGAAGATCAACAATAAAATGTCACTTTTCATTTCCTACTTTGGTGGAAAAGATGGTTCTAAGAAAATCTGATTTCAACTTGCCCAAAAATCATCATCTTCCACGTCAAATTATATAGCATGAATTATAGTTGCAAAGCATTGAAATTATAATGCAGTGACTATACTTCAATGACCAAGACTTAATTTTCAGTGTTGTTTGCCGTTCTTGGAGGGAAGCTTTCCCAGAAGTATTCAAAATACATAAACGGCTATCAAAAACAGTACTTAAACATGTTGGGGTGAAAAGTCGAGGCAACCAACTGATCATAAACAAATCTTCAAGATTCAATTTACAAAAGACAAAAGAACAAGGCTGGCAATCTTTTCACCTTGAGCAAAAACTAGAATTATACAACCAAGGAAAATATAGAAATTTGTCTCCTGAGATCGTCTTACAGGTGAAGTTATTCTGTAGGAGTAGGAGTAGGAGTAGGAATAGGAATAGGAATAGGAATAGTTGGAGTAGCAGGTGAAGATAATGACAGGTTCAATAGAAAGCCCACCATAATTCCAATGAGTGCCACAAAAAGTGCAAATCTGAAAGAAAAGCCTGGATCACTTTTCCGACTCCTTCGCCTTTTCAACATTTCCTGTAATAAGAGTGGAGAAAACATAGAATGTGAAAATGAAGTTTAGCTCTTCTGTAGCAGGTCTAGAATAAATAGTATTTAATGACGCAGTAGTTTTACACCGAGTACAATTGAATGATACGACTTCAATCAGACTTTTTATCAATCTCATGCCCGGCTATTACCATATAGTTTTAATTTGATAATTCAGGAAAACAAGCTGATAGACTGACGAATATTGTAAATGATAATCCTGTGTAAGTTGGAGTCCCCACATTGAAAAATAATAATGAAAAAGAAAAAACAAACATATATATCAAATCAAATATTTATGGCTAAAGATTTTGGGATAAAATTGGATTTCTACATGGGACTTTATGAGTGACTAGCGGGGCTACTTAAACAGAATGGTGTTCAAATACATGATTCGGGCAGAGGGAGCAAATTGAGGGGTAGATTGCCAGTTAATCACACGAGAATAAAAGAGAGGAAGATTGATATCCATGAACAGGCCAAAGTTGTGGTCTACCATGACCATTAGACCATTTGTATGCGCTTCCTATATCCCGTATCAGTCAACTAGATTGAGGAAGTAGAATGGGGCAAAGACTTGATGATTGTATAGTATCAAATATTAATAACATGTAACCAACAATATCATGGAAAAAAAATATGGAAACTGATATTTCCGGATGAAAACCGTCGCTATAGATCCTATAGGGACATTTTTCATGTGGAAATATCAAAAAGTCATGTAGATCAATTTCCAAAAATATAAAGCCAACTAACCAACTCCCGTTGCAGCTGTTGTGTTTCTCGAACAGCTTCATCTCTTTCATCTTGGAGACGCTGCAAAGCCTGATTCTATTCATAAAAAAAAAAAAGATTGAGAACAAGTTAAACAAGAAAAAGAGAGAGTGAAGTCATCAAACATTGATAAATAGATCAAGTATATTTTGTTCAAATGGCTAGCGAAAAATTAGGATTCCTCATTTATATATGCTTCAAATTTAAGGAGAGTTAAAATGAAAACCAAAAAGTGATAGATAAACGAGACTGAACTGTGTGTGGATACAGTACAAAGTAACATTGTGGATACAGTACAAAGTAACATTCAGGATTCAACTTTTGATTCACATGCTTTCATAGTTTATATATTTTCCATAGAAATATGAATCAAAATTTCTAGGGATATGTAGAAAAGTTGTGCCTTTACATGTATATGTATATAACACCAAGTAAACATTCAGGATTCAAATAAAAAGACAAGCAAAATTTAACTATTTTTTTTCCTCAGGCCAAATGTGGAATTCAACATGTAGACTTTCCAACAAATCCCAGATATTTTGATGCATATTTCTAGGGAAAAAATATTGCACACATGAAAGCATGTTGTTAGAGACACTAGAGACTTCAATGATAGTTTGATATGAGCAGATTCCTAGGAAAACTAATATTTTAATTTACCATAGAAAATCAAGATATGTAATGCGAAACATGTATAACACCTGAGAATAGTACTTGGACCCTCGGATGCATCTAAATTAAGTAACATAAACATAGGACTTGCTTGCACAACCCACCAGAAACCTCTGTGAAGTCAGCTTTCAACAGGATAGTACGTTGCAAGCAATTACTAATGCGAAGATTTATCAATCCTGTCTAACATGGCACATCAGAAGCAAAATACTACTCCCTCCATTTAAAATGAGAGATCATTTTGATTTATTTTTTACGTGTACTTATGGTTTGTAAAAGGCACAATGATCGTAATATTTTCAAATCACAAATTTTAGTATTAAATTTTAATATTATAAAAATCATCGGAAAAACTTCTCTATGAGTCGTTGACAAAAAACTCAAATGGGACTATCATTTTGGGATAGATGGAGGTTAGTTCAGTTTTTTTCAGAACTACTCATTAATGGTAAGAAAAGAAAAAACTCCCAAAACAGAAAATAACAAAAGGCCAATCTCTTGTTCAAACCTAGTCACAGTTACCAATTTTATAACAAAAGGCCAATACGGAATATCTCGTTCATGTAAAAGGCTTCAGGTAATCAAAGTTGTTAATAGGGAAATGAGGAAATGAAATAACCCTAGATATAATGCATCAAAGAAAAGAGTAACAGAGCATTTACTTACATCATCATAGGTTGCAGAACCACGCATCTGAAATTAATGAGATAGAAAACGTTAAGATGGTAGATGGCCTAAAGGTTTAACACCAAAAACTCTCAAAGGCGAACATCAAAAATTAGAACTCACTGTACACTCAAAGTTCTCCCCTAAATAAACTGGCAATGGTATTTGAAATAGAACTCACTGTGCTGATATCAGAACTTTGTTTGAAGCTGTCTTCTGCATTTGCCGAGCCTGATTGAGGATGGATGTACACAACCCTAAGCTTGCATTCTTCTATTGTTTTTCCGCTCTCTTTATTAAACTGGATGCAGCAATTTCCATCATTTGCCAGCATGGAAACAATTTATGCTTAATACTACGCAGTGATATAATCAAGCACAATATGAGGATTTTCCTACAAGTAAAGATTCTTACAGTATCTTGTGGAAGCTCATCAACATCAGTATGCGGAGGCACATTGGTGCTTTGCAGGAGAAATTTATCTTTGCACTGCGTATCTGGCGGGTTCTCTCGTTGAGCTTGAAGTGTTACTACAGATACAGCAGCAAGTTGAAAACAGTTAAGAAATGAAGATATCTAGAAGATGCAACAGATCTGTGAGTACATAAAAAAATTGATTGGTACACTGTGCAATGACTTCATATATGATTGTGACACAGAAACCCAGTAACTAACAAATATCGTAGTATCTTTCAAAAAGAATTGAAACCATGATGCAGCCTCTAAACCAAACTGTTTTTAAAAAAAATATACAACTAAACTTATTTAATGATCAAAGGATGTAGTACAGACACTTCTAAGAGGAACCATGCAGGTGTTGTACATGGTACATTCTTGACATTACTGGTCCATCTCACTCATGAATAATATATATTCTGGAAATTGTTAACAAGACCTACACAAGTACACATGTTTCATGTAGTGCAGACTTACTGACATTAGAAGCCTATAGCATTTAACAAAACCGTATAACATGTTGATTGTATGTAATACAGCTTTAATATCATATTTGTCAAATATCACCTTCCAAGTAATGCAAGTTATTATAGAGAGCTATAATATTCACTAATTCCTAAATATATTCATTACAGGTTCACAAATATTGTATTTTTCAAATTCCTCGCCATGCCTGTGTACAAATTTCAGAATTTATTGTGTAAGATTGTCCTTATCAAGTTGTGCGCTGCCACTTGTGGCTAATTTTTATCTTAATCTTGTTCATGTATAGATGCTACAGCATTGGAATACCATTAACAATCGTAAAACCGTTTATCCTAAGAGTAGCACCTCTTATGACACATGAGTCCCAAGGCTGTATAACACCGGTATTTGGTCGAACAAAGTACTTCTTTGGAGAAGTTGTTTTGACCTAGCAAGAAAGAAGAAAAAAAGCATATAGGTCATGCATAATGAACTAAATTTTAAACAAGCCTTAACGTGAATAGTCTTTTAAAAGAAACAAAACCAGCTACAAGTGAATTTGAGTGTGATGTGTGTATTGCATCAAAGGTATTACCTTGAAGGCAACATGCTGGTCTGTGGTGTTTGCAACTTTTAGATCACAATAGCTTTGCTTCTCTGGCTCAACTGATAACAAGAACATCCATAGACATAAGTGCATCACAATTTTGAATTAACTGTATGGAGAGAATAAAAACAAGTAGAAGAGGAATCAAAGAGCCCTCTCAGACTAGTAAACCAAAGCATCATTATGTGTCTCATAAGGTTAATACTGAATCAAGTTTACTAAACTCTTTATCTACTTATGTTAGGATGTTTCACATGAATCTCACATTGGATAAATTCAAGAGTGTAGATGGGTTAATAAGTATGGTACAGCCTCAACCTAATAGGTTAACCTTTTAGGTAAGGAGGTTGTCCAACATGCTTATTGGGTCAGTCTACACAGGTGTGTGCTGCATGGTGATGAATTGATGTGAGATGGATCGTACAATTCCGCTACAAAATGGTATCAAAGCTCATGGTTCGATGAGTCCAAGTATCAACTCCAGGGTGCGAGGGGAGTGCGAGGGTGAATTCACAGGCCTCGTGGGTTGGAGCAAATAGAGTTGAATCAGTTGGAGCACGGGATGATTTGAGTCGGGTGGAGCGGGCTCATGATGACTGGGAAAATTGCTGAGACGCGTTTGCCTCGGGCGTAGTGGAGTAATATTAGAGTCAAGCAAAGCTCTTGAAGGACTCAAAGGTGAAGTATGATTTGAATCGGGTGGAGTGGACTCAGGATTGCTCTAGGAAATTGCTCAGACACGTTCACGTTTGCCTCCAGCGTGGAGAAGTAGTATTAGAGTCGAGCAAAGTTCTTGAAGGATTCAAAGAAGGTGTGTTTAATGGTGAATACTCTAGTATGATACTTGTGATGGGTATTCAAGTGAAAGGTGGAGATTGTTAGGATGTTTCACAGGAATCTCACATTGGATAAATTCAAGAGTGTAGATGGGTTAATAAGTATGGTAGATCCTCAACCTAATAGGTTAACCTTTTAGGTAAGGAGGTGGTCCAACATGCTTATTGGGCTAGTCTACACAAGTCTGCGATGCATGGTGATGAATTGATGTGAGATGGATCGTACAATTCCGCTACAACTTATAAGGAAATAGATTATATTTGGCAGTTCATAAGGCAAGTTATACTGTTATAAAAATTATTTTGCTAATCTAGACATGGGACCACAATAAACAAATTTGAAGTAGTATCTTAAAATATTTATACTTTTCTAAGTTTCAATGTTATTTAAGTTTTTCTACTAAACTAAATGACAAGCCATTTTAGACTACAGGAAATTTATATAAACACAGCAATTTTTCCATAAATAGAAATTCCTTTCTATATGATCAAATCATGTGCCTCTTTTGATTGTCAAGAGAACTTTTGGGACAACATGCACAATCCTGTATACCTTAAAATCTAAAACAATTATCCCTTAGATGACACTATCAACAGATTATACTACATTTCGTGACTCATATATTTCAAACGACCAAAAATTTAAATTTAAATTGTGATAAAAACTTATATTGCTTTTGACTCAATTGAATTAAAAATGAAGCAAAATCAGACAAAATTCGAGAGAGATGCAGAGATTGAAAAGTTTACTTTGGAACTTGAGCTCTTCAGGTTGAATAGTATTGAACTGGTTAGTAGCACCAGTCATTTGTGCAGACGGATACACCAGATCGAGTTTCCGATGACAAAAAACACAATCGATCAAACCAGCTTATTTTTATTTACTAATGTCAAACACATCCAGCAGAACCTAAGAAAAACACAAGCCCTAGGTCAAAATAAAATATTAAGTGTATTGAATGAACGGAGAGGGAGAGAGTAAAGAGAAGAGAAGAGAAGAAAAAGCTGGCAGAAAGTTAGGATCATAAAGAAGTAGTAACATGTGGTGAGGAGTGATGGTGCAGGCGTGAAGGACGGAAATGGCTTCCGAATTAATATCGGCTAGTTACCAGAATCTGAATATTAGGGGTAATTTCTATAACTTGAAATAATCAATGGGAGACAAAGAAGGCAGTTGAAATGATGGGCGGCACCTGGCAGTGGCAGGAGTACGTAAAAAGTGACGTTTGTTTGAAAAGCAAGAATTGGAGTACTTATCTGGGAAGGAAAGGGGAAAACTTGACAATTGCAACTAATAATGATTACTAATGACTTCAAACTTACGTAGTACGTGTCTATTGTCTACATCTACTCGTGCGTCCACAACTATACAATTCAAGAGTAAAATGTTTTTAAAAAAAAAAAAATAATCTAGAGAACAGTAAGATTAATTTATTTTTTTAACAATTAAATATTGTACTTCTACCAGGTAAATGAAAAGTCCATACTAACTTTCATTAGCTTTAAAATAAATTCAAATCACAATTAGACTCAAATTAATTAAAATCAAAGTTAAATGTAAGAACACTACACATGCATTTATGATCGGGAAGGCCATCGCCCATCGGTCAAACTAACTTGTGTCGGTTGCTGTTGGAGCTTGCCAAATTTCCCTAATCGCCTTGTCTTGAATGTCCTACAATCCACCACCAACTTTGGTTTGACAACTGGAGTAATTTTTACTAGTAGAATCTTTCTCCTTCTGCCTGCCCCAAGCGCGCAGGCCAAAAGACAAACCCTCTATAAAAGAAATGCTACAAGCCTGCAACTCATGTACAAATTCCTTGCCCTTCTTTCACACACATGCTGAACTTGCTGTTAATTAAAAACTACTAGTAATCTGCTTTAGCCTTAATTAATAGCCAATTACAGCAATCCTTCAACAACCAAAAGAATATATATATATATATATATATATATATATATATATATATATATATATTATTTTCGCTCTGTTTTTACGATGAATTTAGATGTTATTGAATTTAAAAAAATTAAGTTTCGTTTTATGTAGAACGTTTGATTTGTCAATATGTTTTTGGTTTATCTCATTTAATATTATATTTTTTTTACCGTGTTCTTGGTAGGGGTGTGTGTATTGATACAAGAAGGAAAGTTTCAACTTTTTCTTACTAGGCACTTGGCAGTTTATGAGAGAGGAATAATTGGAGCAGAAAGGTTCTATTCTTTTTATTCTAATTTGTCAAAATAAAGTACTATTGACTTTACAAATAAATTGTAATATGCGTGTAACAGGTTGATTTTAATGTAAGTGCAATTGTAATGTGTGTGTAATCTATTGCAAATAAATTGTAATGGCCAATTACATTCTGTTCATCAACATACTGTTACAATCGCGTGCTCCAAAGTCAATAAATTGAAAAAAATGACGGTCTTTAAATTGCAATAACACCATGTAGTATATATTTGGTTATGATGATTTTGGGTATGGAATGATGATTTTTTTGGTGGTTTGGCTATTTATGGATGATTGTAAGTGTTATAAACAGGTTTAGATTTTTCTGGATATCTATTTTTAAAGGAGATTCTGCCGAATTTTCTTGAAATTAGTAGCGACTAGCTAGCTTGATGTTTTGGTGGTTGAATGTGTTGATGATTGAGTATGTATTAATTTCTTCATGTATGTATTTTTTTGTTCCGTATTTTGTAAAGTTAACTAATTATACATGGTTATGATGATTTTGGATATGGAATGATTATTTTTTTGGTGGTTTGGATATGTATGGATGATTGTAAGTTTTATACACAGGTTTATATTTGTCTGGATATCTATTTTTAAAGGAAATTCTGTCGAATCTTTTTAAAATTAGTAGCGACTAGCTTGATATTTTGGTGGATAGATGTGTTGATAATTTTTTGGTGGTTTGGATATGTATTGAAACATTTTAAAATAGAGTTTAGAATTTTTTAGATACTCTGTTTTTAAAGGAAATTTTATCGATTTCTTTATCTATTTTTTTTGGAAATTAGTACCAACTAACTTGATATTTTGGTAGTTGGACATGTGTTGATGATTGAATATGTATTAATTGTTGTGGTGGTATGTGTCTTTAGGTAATGTAATATTTTTCGAATTTTAATTTAATTTTTTTTACGGGTATATACTAGTATATATATATTCATGGTTGAGATCAATATTATTCATGGTGGGTTGGGGATGATATAAAAGAAAGTTTTTACTAAGAAAGAGGAAAAGAATATTGAAAAACAAAAATCGTGGTCGGCAGGATTCGAACCTGCGCGGGACGAGCCCACATGATTTCTAGTCATGCCCGATAACCACTCCGGCACGACCACTTTATGCTGTTAAGTTCTTATCTTTTCTACTAGTATAAAGTTGAATAGCTTGATGACCAATTTATTGTTAAGTTGCGTTCCAAAAAAAATACTATTCAACTAACTATTTGAAAACGGAAAATAGTTATACCGCAACAAAAACATGCATCTTCATTTTGTTTTAAATAAATGTGCCGATCGCTTTTTGAATTGTCTTTTGCCTAATGCTATAGGCTATAGCCTATACTATACTCCCTTTTTTTTTCCTTTTTTTTTCGTCGGATTCACAAGTCGACCCCATGACACCAAGAAAAAACGATCTTTTCCTATTTTCTATTTTTTTAAATTTCTCGCACATTTTCTTACCCACATTTTATAATTTTTATATAAAATTCATTTTTTTTAATTACACACATAACGTGTGTCATAAATACTAATAATATATATTAATATAGTATAAATATGAGGTATGCAATTATCTATTTAAATTGTGTATATGTGCACTTAAAACAATAAAAGTCATGTAGTCACGTAAATCAAGACTACATAAATCGTCCAAAACGAATTCATCTTTTTTTCCTATACAAAATTGCAAATTTGAAAACTATTTTTTAATAAAAATAAAAAATGAGAAAGTATTAAAAATGAATAATAAATTCATTCAAAGTTTTCACCTGGTCACTTCTCTCAAACTCTCAAGAAATATTTTTTATTTTTTACAAATAATAATAGAAAAAATTAATCTCTCGTAATAAAGAATTTATTATTTTTAACTCTAACTGATACTTTTAATCTTCTCATAACTATAAAAAATAAAAATTTATATTATAAAGTGGCTTTTGTAAATTGCTAACGTTAACAATGTAATCGTGTCACATTATTTTTTTTGTATTTATAAATTTAATTATATTATTATTTTATCATTTTTATCTTTATTTTTTTTTTAGCCACGTATTTACACATAACACGTTTGCTAGATAAGGCCCTAGTATGGAGGAGAATGAGGGACAAACAAAATCTACCCACAGGCGCCAACTTGGGAAGTGACAGACGGACAGCCTCACATCCTACGTGGCCGCCTTGACGATCGTGGCTGCCTTGACGATCGTGGTCGTTACTCCAACAAGACAGTTACTAGGCGGCTAAGCGCGGTCATATTTATTTGTAAAGATTATAATTTTGGGTCATGAGATTATAATAATTTAAGAATTATAATTCTGAGATTATAATTATAATATCACGACTATTAAATAATTTTATAATTCCGAAATTAACAGTTTTTCAAGTCTAAATTTAAAAATAAATAAAATATTTGAGATAAGTATAATTTTTACAAACAAATATAACTTAAGAATTTCAAACCGTTTTGCCACGTGGGCATGCAGTTTAGAGGTCATTAGTTTGTCACTCCCGCCACCTTCGCTCGCCCTATGAGGCTCTAACTCTTCTCTATCTCTGATCATGCATTCCTTGTTTCTCTCTAAAATCTAAAATCACAGCAGTTTCACGAATTCGATCTAAAAGCACACCGGAATTTGGTGAATCCACGTTGTTCATATGCTCAATAAATAAGGATCTTGGTAAATTTTGGTGGAAGAAAGTTACTAATCTTGTGCTTAAGGGTTTGCATTTCTCCGGTTTGTAAAAATGTCTCGCGGTGTTAATACAAAGAGGGGAACTCCACCTGGAATTTTAATTATAAGAAGCATTAGAGGCAAAGATTGGAGCATACAAACATATAGTTACGTGGTTTTGTTAGTTACATTCATAGCATACACTTCTTATCACGCTTCTCGAAAACCTAGCAGCATTGTCAAGAGTGTTTTGGATCTAGACCCTAAATGGAAGTCTAATTTGTATCCATGGCCAATTGGTAATGTTTTCAGTAGGAGGGAAATGAAGGGCAACAATGTGCCTGCATTTAAAAGCAAGGGTTGGGTTCCTTTTAATGGTGAAGATGGAACATGGAAATTAGGTGAGATTGATGTTGCATTTCTTGCATGTTATTCCATGGGAATGTATGTTGCAGGCCATTTGGGGGATAAGTTGGATCTTCGGTTGTTTTTGACCATTGGGATGATTGGTAGTGGCTTATTTGTTGGGCTTTTTGGGATGGCTTATTTTTGGAATGTTCACGTGTTCGGGTTTTTTCTAGCTATGCAAATGGTTGCAGGGTTGTTTAAGACAACGGGTTGGCCTTCGGTTGTCGCTGTTATTGGTAATTGGTTTGACAAAAGAAAGAGAGGACTCATAATGGGTATTTGGAATGCTCATACATCTGTTGGGAATATTAGTGGTTCCCTTCTTGCTGCTAGTGTTTTGGACTATGGGTGGGGTTGGTCTTTTATTGTTCCAGGTGCTTTTATCTTTCTTGTAGGTGTAATTGTATACTTGTTCTTGACTGCTTATCCTGAAGATGTTGGTTTTCCATGCCCAAATGATTCTGGTGAGAACGAAGCAACAGTGTCTATAGATGAAGAAGCTCAAATACAGAAAGGAGCTATGGTGGAAGCCAAAGAGAATACTGTCCCTCAAGCTGGGTCAGGAAGTAGGCGGAGTGTTGGACTTCTTGAAGCTTGTGTAATCCCTGGAGTTATTCCATTTGCATCATGCCTGTTCTTCTCAAAGCTGGTGGCTTACACATTTCTATACTGGCTACCATTCTATCTAAGTCATACAGGTATTTATTAGTCTATCCACCTTTTGCTGCTAAATAGTCTATGTAAGAGAGCTATGAATATTCTGTAATGGTCTGAATTAGAATCTGATTTTAGTTCGGCTTGTACCGTCTTCATTTTGGTCTATGGGTGATGAAACTGTACCATTTATATTTTCTAATGAACTTTGTACTGCTAACGTAATGCTTGTTGAAAAATATAGCAATTAACAAGAATAATAATACAGTAAATTGGAACAACTTAACTGAAAAACCGAGGCGTAGCGTAGCTACTGTCCTAAAAAGTGATTTCGCCCCCACTGATAATAATCATGGTACAAATGGGCTGCCGACGGTCACTCTCCAGGATTCAACGGCGAAGTCTCCGATCGTGTGTACTCACGGAAGGAGGCTTTGGACTTGTCTATGTGGATTGCCCAATTAACAGAGTATATATTTGTGTAAGAAAATAAACTGTATATTATGTGAAGAACAAAGGCGATTTCTTGTTAGGAGAAGAAGAAGATGATAATGATATATCACTCATACTAAGAAGAATAATAGTGATATTTATAAGGATGATCAGAATGTTAGACACATTAACGTTGGGAATTGCCCATTAACCGTTGGGGGTTACAGAAAACGTAACGGCTAGAGTATTAACTCTAAATGGGGGTTACAAAAATTTTGGAGAATAACCAACAATGCTAACAAATCTTGGCCAGTCACTAAGCATGTTATGGTATATCCTAAATATTGCTGGCATATAGGGGGGCAGAAGATTTTCATTGGCACAAGTGCCATCTAAATTCATTTCATGGCAAACTGCTTAGCAGTGAACTGAAGTGACCTTCATTTTAAAATAGAACCTCCTCTTATGCCAATGCGTATTCGGCATGAAAATAGAATATTTCAATTGAAACTCTGTTAAGTCTTTCCTAGAGTTCCCTAAAAGTTTAAATCTAGCCATTTACCAGTATTCACATTCCAGAACATAATACATATCCTTTAGTTTACAGCAATACCCATTCAATTGTTTTTGTATTCTTCCCCTTCCCACACATCATATCACTTTGTCCAATTTATAGCAGGATTTTTACTTTTATTTGTCTCTAGTAGGCAGATTTAATCAATACAATCATTGTTTTGACGATTTTAAAAACTCCAAGGGACAGCTTACTAGAGAAGATAGTGTAGGAGTTCTCCTGAAAGATGAGATTTAGAGAACGAACGTGCTTACCTAAGCTTAATCAACCACCTATTCTTCAATTCTGGCCCAGATGAGTTTTGAGTAAGCACAAGAAAAACCTTGAATCAACCACCCATTGTGCTTACTTAAGCTTGAGTGAACAACCATTGTGATACGCGTTAATGTTTATCAAATACTTGTTCTAAGTTCTGGATCAGAAATGTCTTCCCCTCCTGCTTTAGCTGCCTGATATTTTTAAAGTTCACCCAATTCCCAGCCCCAACCTCTCTTAAAGTCTTATTTAAAACTAAAAATTAGGCAATTGAATTAGTCTGTCCTACAGTCTTCTTCGAATATTGTTTCTAGATGATAATTTTTTACAAAGTTAAGGTTCTCTAACTTATTTTTTAATTTATTGTTGGTGTCCTTCAGAACGTACTATAATCTAAATTTTGATCTTTATGCATGTTATAGATTTTACATACTTGGATGGTAGAAAAAAGAACTTTATATTGGAGATTCTTTAATATTTATTTGATCTTCGGAGTGGTTGCATTCTAATCTTTCATGTTGTCTCCTTTCATGAGTTTGCAGCTATTGGTGGAGAGTATATGTCGGTGAAATCCGCCGGGAATCTTTCAACGCTGTTCGATGTAGGTGGGATTGTTGGGGGAATTCTAGCTGGTTACATATCCGACAAACTCAAGGCACGGGCTACTACAGCAGCTAGCTTCATGTATGCAGCAATTCCTTCTATACTTCTGTACCGCATGTATGGGAACATTTCACAAACTGTTAACATTCTACTAATGATAACTGCTGGCTTATTCGTCAATGGGCCCTATGCACTTATCACAACTGCAGTCTCTGCGGATCTTGGTACACATAGCTCTGTCAGAGGTGATTCTCGAGCTCTGGCAACAGTGACTGCAATTATTGATGGTACTGGATCCCTTGGCGCTGCTCTGGGCCCTCTTCTGACTGGGTTTCTTTCTACAAAGGGATGGAATTTTGTTTTTGGAATGCTGATTCTTGGTGCTTTCATTGCCGGTCTTCTCTTATCTCGTTTGGTCATAAATGAATTTGCAGACAGAAAACAGAAAGTGATGGTTTCTGGGCAGCACGATTTTGGAGGTAGTTTATTGCTATTTTTCTATTAGTTATTTTGTCTCTCTGTCTATGTGTTTAATTGTTTGCGAGTGGCATGGTGTGTATTTGCTATTTAAAAAATACAGCAAAAAGAGAAAACGAAAAGTAAAAAACGCAGGTTTTTAACTGTCCATACACGTGCATGTAATTTGAGATCCCATGGCATCAGTCAAGTTACTTTCCCATTGCATATTTGGTTTGAAGTGAAAATCCATCATCGGAGAGTGTAGCCATCAGAAATCTGACCCTGTTTGGTTGGTATTTTTGTTTTTTGTAACCAATCTTATGGTTTGGATCTTGGTTTTTAGAACGTTTGTGAATTTTTATGAATAAGAGTTAAATACTGGTGTACTTTTGCTGTACACCAACACCTACTGTGTAGATGACAGCTACCACTTTTTTCTTGAACGGAACCATCTGTGATTGATGCCTGGTGATTCCTGCTTAGTGGTAGGAAATTATTACTGTTATTTGATTAACTTTTTTCTGAAACAACCATTTATATACATGGATACCCATCATCTTGTTAGAGTGACTTCTTGTAGGTTGTAAATTTAAAGTATACCTTTGTAGTTTGAAATTTCGTTTTTGACTCATTTGAAACAACATTTTACGATATGAAGTGAAAATCTGTTTGGCATGGTCTGGTTTATGCACAGGTATTTATACCAAACAAGTGTTCATGTTCATACTTTCCACTGAAATTTTGAGCTGAATAGTGGAGAGATCAGTATATGAATGTATAGGACCATGTGTCAGTCTGCACAAATGTTTGAAAGAAAAAGGAGCATAAATGCTCTATTGATCCTTTTAAAAAAAAAGTATTGCATTTATGCACTGTTAACGCCAGGATCTTTCTCCACGTCCCAATCACGAAAGACGTCCTGATCCTGCATAGTAAACACGAGAGAGAGAGTATGTCTGTTCACAAGGTTAACTCAAGAGGATGATAGAATCTAGTGTAATGAGAGAGAGTCGATTTCTTAGTTGTGTGTATGTGTATATATCAAAAACGTACCTCCTTCTAAAGACTTACTCTCTAAGATATAATATCTTCGCCTGGATTACTGTGCCACCCACTATCATCCGACATATCCCCCGATCGATGGGTTCTCACCGAATCGCATTTTGAGCTTATCCACTCTTTTGGCCATCAAGCACACCGCCGAAATTGGCTTATAATCCCATCCACATTAATGCATGGCAGATATCTCGGTCAACTGTCATACTATATCATCATTACGAGTCAAAGTAATAGATATTAAATGATCCAATGGGTTAATCCAACAAACCGATCCGGTCCTATAGGATAAAGGTAACATGGTGACCAGGCCCAACGATTTTCATGGCTCAATTATAAAAGTCCAATGGATTAAATTAATAAATGAGCCCAATTTACCCAAATTTCAAATACTTAAAAATATCACGACCCAACATTACCCCTAGTTTTTGTTGAACAGAGGTTCAATGGAAAACTATAAATGATCCATGATACTAGAACTTAAATGAAAGCCCAAAACAGGAAATAATTGAGACATACCCACTTTAGTGCATAAAATGGGACGTGGAATGGTTGAATGCCCGGAGTAATAGGCCCAATTTGATTGAATAGGATGGACCAACAATCTGAAATCCAACTGTGAGGCCCAATTTGATAAGATATCCAAAGGTCGACTCAGATACTTCCCCTTCGAATTCTCATCATTACTAACATTTAATGCTACTTACCAGACTCTCGTGTAAAATCACAAGATAAAAGATAAACTTTACCAACTCGACTTGCTTTTACTGCTAATTCAATCTTGAACCTTTGAGCTTTTTTTCTTTCTTAGAACTTCTCTCTCTAGCTTTTTTTGAAATTTCAACAATGGTGAACCCCGCCGATTTCTTTTCCAAATTTCCCTCCAACCCAAACCCTAACCAAGAGGGTTCGAGTTCAAACCCTACATCCCCTCACCGATTTCTTCAAGGATGGGGAACAATTTCCTCATGCCAACATCCCGCTCACCGTCATGAAATCCGAGATATGTGCACCCGGGATTCGATACTGTGATCCCGTATAACTACGCCATAGGGCTCCCATTCCCGAGGAGCGAATGTACCAATGACTGGATGGTGGCCGTCGCCATGCCTGCTACCTTCCCGGAAAAGGGATTCTGCTCTACCCTTCACGCCTTCGTTGTTACCTCCTCCTAGGTTCATAGGAGTGGGCTTCGCCACCAACCGGTGCCCAACTCCTACATCCACATACCGGCATTCATTGCCTTTCCCGCCACGAGCTAGGGGATTACTCCTCCGTCGACATTTTTCTTCACCTCTTCCTACCGGTAGATCCCGAGAACGAGGGTTTAAGATGTCGAGCAAACAATCTCAAATACCAACTCCAAATTCGAGAAGAGGTCCCCGATGAGCACCCTTCGAGCAACAAAGGCCGGCACGAAAAATGTTCTTCGTCACAGACCGTAGATCTCTTCTTCCAGATTGGACCATCCTAGACCGGATCTCACTGACTTCTGAGACATTCCCAAGAAGCGTGTGAAGGAGATGGGTGACTTTCAAGAAGATACCTCCAAAAGAATGGAGTTTCACCTTTTTTCGACCAAACAAGCTCGGGTCAGATGATCATAAATGTAAGTTTCAAACTACTCGCAATATAGTTTTCTAGATATTTAAGTGATATGGATTTTAATATATGGTTACTTGCAGTTGTCTCCGATCAAACCAACTTCTTCGAAGTGAAAGATTTGGGAGATTTTCCGTCGGGAGGACTACTTGAGGCGGAAACAAAGAGCTTCCTCTTCAAGAGTCTTCCCAAACCGACCCCCCAGCCTCCGATCCACCAACCACTCCTCTTTGGAATGATGAGCCTGAAGCCGACGAGCCTCTCATTCCTGAAGAAACCCTCAGACCTCGCCAAAGGAAGAAGGCTGCCAAAAAGTCCAGAACTATCCCTCGCGAGATAGATCCTGAAAGCGACGAGGAGGTTCTTCCCAAAGCAAACCCACAACCAACTCCTCCATCTGACCCCGCTACTGCATCTCCTGAACCAACCCCAACTAAGAGGAGTCTACTTGACATACCTCTACACGATCGGGCGAAAGTCCTTCGTGCTAAAAAATTAAGATAAAAAATAATACCACTCACTGCCGAAGAACTCCGTGCTCCTCCATCTTCAACAGTAAACCCCCCAATAGTGCCAACCGAAACCCAAACATCTGATGCTAAGCTGATTGAAGCTGACCCCTCACTGTCCCGAAAAAGAAAACAACCTTCAGACAGCCAGCCAGGTGCAACCTCTGCCCCTTCTTCAACTCCCGAGCCTATACATGCGGATCCCTCGCCGGTTCGCAGTCAGCCTATGCTCTCTCCTCCAAGACAAATGACCACTGAATTCCAGCATGATGTCATGGCCTCGCCAACCATGTGGCCCCGATTAATGCCAACTTCCCCTTTCAACTGTTCGAGGCCTTCATTCGTGAGACCGATGACCATCGATTCTAAACAAAGACGAATGGGGACTTGCTTAATAAGGTATGAGCTACTTCATGAAGGTAAATGATTCTCTACTTCCTTTCCATACTTATCTTCGTACTCATATATCCGAACTCGATCAAATAATACCGAATATGCACAGTAAATGTCAGATTCGGCGTCTCAAGGCCCAAGATCTCTCGATGCCAATCCAAGAGAGAGACGCTGAGGAAGGAGAACTCCATCCTCGAAGTCCGCTTGCCTCGAGAAAGGACCCAACGTGAAGGTATCCTTCATACAAAATGAAGGACTTCGTAAAGAGTTGGCCCAAGCCAAGGAAGATGTGAAGACCTCCAGGAAGAATCAAGTCGACTAAAGCACAAAGATGCGCAGAGATCGCCAAGATGAACGTCGACTTGGTTCAGAGGAGTGAAATAAGGATGGACAAGATCAAGAAGCTGAAGGCTAATTCCAAGATCTTAACCAAGATGATCCATAAGTTGGAGCGGGAAGAAACCCGTTAGATGAATATACGGCAGCAACTCGAACAAGAAATCCGAGAACTCAAGGCTCTTCGGGACCTTAGGCCTCCTTTGACTGATGCCCTTCGCAAACAAATTTGTGAAGAGTATCGGAACTCGGATGAAATCAATGGAGAAATCATGAAGATTCATACGGAAAGTTACGAAGCTCTCGGCCAAGTCGTGGCAATGAGAAGTTGATCAAAGCCAACATAGATCCATCCTCGCTCAACTCTTCAGATATGATTTGGTCTTTGCTGAAGCGATAACTTTTGTTTCTTTTTGGTTTTATTAAAAAAAAACACTTGTAAAAATTTTCTTTTATTTTCCATATTGTAAGTAGATGAGATATTAATGAAAAGTGATCTTCTTCCTTATGACTTCAGTGCATTTTTACTTCCTGTCAATACTTCAATATTAATTCATCTGGAAAAATGTACAAAACCCCTTCAAGGATTCAACTCAAATTGTTAATTAACAATTAAGCATGTCATATAACAGATAAGGTGAGGTTAAAGAATGAGGCATTCCGAACTCAACACTTAGAAAAAATTTAGGTAATAAAGTAAAGAGATACTTATTCAGTTACCGAAGTGTGAGACAGATCTGCTTCATCGAGAGTTTGTTTACCCCGAAAGGCCTAACAGAACCAAAAGATGGCAATCATCTACCACGAAGGGCCTGATGAAGTTAAAAGATGACATTCGTCTACCACGAAGCGGCCTAACGAAGTTAAAGATGACATTCGCCTACCACGAAGGCTTCGACGAAGTCAAGTGGCGACAATTGCCTACCCCGAAGCCCGACAATACCAAAAGTGGCGATAATCGCTTACCCGGCGGGCCTCGACAATGCCAAAGTGGCGACAATTGCTTACCCCGAAGGCCTTCGACATGCCAAAAGTGGCGACAATTGCTTATCCGAAGGGCCGACAATGCCAAAAGTGGCGACAATTGCTTACCCAAGGGCCCGACAATGCCAAAGTGACCACCGCCAAAAGGCTACCATCGAATGGTCACGAGTCCTCCCGAACCTCCTAACACCAACGAATCAATCAGCAAAGAATGTAGACAAAATTCGCTTGAGAAAAAGAGGAACTTTTATCGATGATGATGTAAATATTTACACTTATATATAATCGACATCAATCTAATGAAAGTACTTCTTAAGCTTCGCCAACAAGTTAAGTATTTTTTAATTATCGACCCATCTAATGCCTTCAACCGATAAGTCTCCTGCTTCGACTTCAAAGGATTTCAGATATCCTTCCCAATTTGGCATCGCCTTTCCCAGATTCGAGGTGTAGATGCTTCACTTCTCCGAGGACAAAATCTCCTACTTCAAATCATGCCAAGCTTTACCCCTTATTATAATGCTTAGCCACTCTTCACCGATAGTCGCCAATTTGATTAAGGCTATCTCTCCGACTTCTTCCAAAGAATCAAGATTGGCCTTCACCTTCATCATCATCAGAGATCTCTCTCGAAATGACTAACTCAAGACTTGGAGATCCAATTTCAACCGACTAAGGCATCGCATTACATAGCCAATCTGAAAGGTGAATCCTCGTCAGTAGTCCTCGAGTAGTTCGATAAGCCCATAAAGACACTTAGCAGCTCTCTTCCGCCATCTCGCTTTAGCTTCGGCCCAACCTACGCTGATCCCATTCGCCAGCTGCTTCTCGTTGGTTACTTCAACTCGTCTGTTTGATCGAGGATGAGCCCATCAAGTCTTTCTCTCGTGCCGATCCCCGCCTTCTCAAAAATGCTTCAAACTTCGATCCCACAAACCGACGTCCATCGTCTCGATACTACCACCTTAGGAATTCCAAAACGGAATACTACCGACTCCTTCAAAAATTTCAAACACTCCTGTTCATTATCGACCCAAGTGGCTTTTGCTTCTACCCATTTGGTCATATAGTCTATGGCAACTATAACAAACCGACCGACCTTTTGCTTTCTGTAGGGACCTAATATATCAACCCCCGCATAAAGAAAGGGTATAGAGACAAGATCCAAAGATAGCTCTTCCGGTGGTCGATGCGGATTGGACCGCTGAGTCGACACTTCTCGCACTTCTTGACGTACTCGGCCGCTTCCTCAAGATGGTAGGCCAATAGTACCCTCGACGTAAGTATCAGATAAAGCTAATGACTTAAGCAATATACGGTCACCATTAAATGCCTTCACGCACTTCCCAAGAAAGCATATTCACTTCGGATGGAGTCAAACATTTTAGTAATGGAGACGGTATGCCTTTCAAAAGATCCCCATCAATCGTAACAAAATTAGCACTTTTGTACTTGATTTTCTTGGCAAGCATCCGATCCGGGCGTAAAACGCCATCTCGCCAAATATTCCGTGTATGGAGTCAACCAAAGAATTGGTTCTTGGTAATGCACATTACCACTTCATGATGAACACTAGATGTTGCAAAATTTCCGTGTACACCGATCCTTCAAAACATTAACATCCGTAGTGGCTAGTCCGGCGAAAGCATCAAGAATGGAATTGTTATTACGCCGACCCCAAACTCGTAGGATTGGAAATATCAAGCCGTTTCTTTCAATTCGCCAAATACTTGATCATTCTTGACCTCGAGCCAGATTCCCACGAGAATTATTTAACGACTAACCGAGAATCATCAAGATGACTATTCTCTCGCACTTCAAGACTCTTCGCTAATCGTAACCCCCGCAAGACCGCTTTCATACTCACTTTCATTGTTCGTCACTTTAAACCGAATCATGGCTCATTGACCTTGAATCCTCCGGATCGGTCAAGATAATCCTCGCCCCATCGACGTCCTCAAGTAGAAGACCTATCTCAGATACAACGTCCCATGAACTCTCCTTCTTCAAGAATCCAGAATCGCTCTGTCAGATCCTTCACTTTCGGCCACGACTTCATCACCTTCAAAAACGAACACTCAACCACAAAATCACCAAGGCTTGCCTTTGATGGCGGTTCGGATGATACTCAATAAAGAATTGGGATAACTCCATCGTCCACGCAATTTAGTCTCCCGATACCTCTGGTTTGCCCATAATCTTCTTTAAAAAGGTCGATCTATGTATACTATTACCAATCTACCCCGGAAGTATTGCCTAAGCTTTCGACTTAGCGAAGCATTAAAGCAAAAGCAAACTTTTCAATGTTTGGGTACCTTGATTCAAGATCCCGGCGATATGACTTATATAATAAATCGGGTCAAGCTTATCCCAACTTCACGCACCAAAACCGCTTCCTATCGCTAACGAGCCTAATTGCTAGTACAAATATAGAGGCTCTAAGAACGGGTTTTACCAAGAAAGGCTACCAAGATAAGTAGGACTTGATGCTTTAGAAGGCGTCTTCACACTCAAGTCCATTGGAACGCCTTTGCATTCTTCTATTCCTTTTAATGTGTCAAAAATCCAGTAAACATCTTTTCTCACGACTTGGACATGAACCTCCAAGAAGTCGCAATCCTTCCAAATGACGTTGAACATCTTTAAATGACCGAGAGACTTCATGTTCAGGATCGCTTGAATCTTCTCTAGATTGGCTTCAATTCCTCTTCGATCGACAAGATAACCCGTAAATTGCGCCAAACCCCTGCATCAAGGTGCACTTAGTGGGATTCATCTCAAGTTGTGATGACGAATAGTCCGAAAGCATTCCTCTAAATCATCCAAATGTTTATGCACCAACATCTTTTGACAATCATGTCATCCACATACACCTCAATATTCCTGCCCAACTGATATCTAAAAACATGGTTCATCATTCTCTGGTATGTGGCTCCGGCATTGATGAGGCCGAAAGTCATTTTCTTATAGGCATATACCGAACGATGCGTAATGAACGCCATCTTCTTGGTATATCTTCTTTACATAATGGAGATCCGATGATACCCGTAAAATGCATCCATAAACTTAATAAAGCATACCCCAAGTGGCATCAATGAGTTGGTCGATGTAGGGGCAAGGGTAGAAATCCTTCCTTGGACGAGCTTTGTTCAGATCAAGATAGTCGATGCAGACTCGCCATTTACCATTCTCGCTTCCGGACCACCACATTTTTGCCATCCATCATGGGTGAGTCGATCTCAAAGATGAAGTCACCGCCAACAATTTTGCAATCTCTTCATCTACGATACGTTGACGCCAGTGCAAAGATCCTTCTTCTTCCAGACCGCTTCTTTTTCGACGGTCTCACTTCCAATCGATGCTCAAAGAATATCCTCGCTTCTCTCGGCATATCCCGAGGTTTCCCGCAAAGATGTCAACATAAGACTCGTGAGCTCCACGAGGTTCGTCTCAAGGGGGTCCCGCAGTTCGAACCTATTTTCACCGCTTTGTCCACCTTGCCCGGATGAGCTCTATCTCCTCCGCTTTTTTCACCGGCATGACCAACGGTTGAAACTACTCTCGATGAAGGGTTCGATCACTATCGCCATGGTCCGCTTCGCTTCGATACCCCAACTCCCGGCGTAATCACAAGATTTCAGAACACACTTCTTCGGCCGATCCAAATCTCCTTTCACCTCCCCAACCCCACGAGCCGTAGGAAATTTGATTTTGAAATGAGGTATTGATGTTACAACAGCAAAAGCAATTAAAGTGGGTCTCCCCAAAATAAAGATTATAAGCGTAATCTACACGCACAACATAAAATTTGCAAATAATTTCTACCTGTTGAGGGGCCATTCCGAATATGACTGATAGCTCAATGGTTCCAGCCACCTTAACTGGATCGTTGCTAAAACCATACAGAGGAGCCTCATGCCCTATTTCCATCTTCCGCCCGTCCAGGTTCATCCTTTGATAAACGTGGGCGTACAGGATGTCTACAGTAAGACCCATTATCTACCATCATCCACTTCATATCCACCGAACCCACTTCATGCGGTCGGCACCAATGATCCTCGTAAGGTTCGATGACTTCCGAAGGGTAATCTTCATCAAGAAAGGAGATTACCGTATTCGGATAGGTCTGCTCGATCTTCGGAAGGTATCCGCCAAACCGATACGAAATCCAAATAAACCGCCGGCTTTTTTCCAATGAGCTCGCTGTAAGTACCCCAGATGATGACATCTATCACATGCCTCGCAGTCGCCCCGAGCCGCAATGCTTGTTTAACTGGTTGAAATTAGCCGGACAGTCCTCGATCCCGCCGCTTGATTAGTTCTCGCGACCACATACCGAACTAAAGCCCCGCTTTGTACCTTTCTTTTCAATGAAGTCTTTTAAATCGCACAATCATTCGCTTCACGACCAAGCTTGATGGTAATCACAATATTTGCGAGGATTCCTTTTCCGGATTAATATTATCTCGAGGTGGCTCGAAGATAGGTTGATTTTTAATCTGATCCAAGATAACAAATTTCGCTCAAGTTGAAAGCGTCGTGTACGTCCTATTTACTCTCTGGGTTGGAGCGGACGAACGTCCTCCACCCTGCCTCCAATTGTTGTATCTCTTCGACCCGCCATCATGGCGATCTTTATTCCCTTCATTCTTCTTCTGATCTCCATCGGTTTTGTCCCGATCTGTCTCTTTAAGCCGATCTGAAGAAGGACGTTTAAGGCTGCTCATGACTTCCTCCACTACGATATATAGCCTTCTACTTTATTAAAGGCTTCACGAGACTCTTCTAAGTGTTAAACATAAGTTTTTTCACCAACTTTTCCGATTCACCAAATCCAACCCATTCTGAAACAAATTTTCACAAACAGATCGTTCAAATCTGCCACTTGGCCGACTGCTTCCCAGAACCGCTTCACATACTGGCCTAAAGACTCACTAGAGGACTACCGAACTTGAGCCAATGAACCAGTTGGTTTTCCCCTTCTTCTGTTGCTCCCAAAGCGAGCATGAAATTTGTTGCACATGTCTTCCCAGGGTGAGATTGAATCCGAGGGCAAGGTCCCTATCCACCGCCGCATCCTTTCTCGAAGGCCAGACAAAAGTATGGCATTTAGCGAAAGATCGCTTAAAGTCATAATAATCCATGAGTCGATTGAACGCCTGACTATGGTCATAAGGATCCCCCGATCCATCATAACTCTCGATATGGGGCAACTTCTTGGTGGGATCAATTTTTTCTTTAAGAATCTCCGCGGAAAAAGGGGATGATTTCTTTCCCGGAGTGTCTTTAGTTTTCTATACTTGCAAGCTGCTTCCGAAGCTCCTTTAATTCTTTAACCGTGATACTCCACACCTTCGGTTGAGATGATGCCTCCTTCTCCCAGTGACCCTTCTTCGCGAAGCGGACCGGTTTTCTTTTCAATGTAACCTTCGACTCTAGAAGGGCTTCTCCGATGACGAGTATCTACAGGGCGGTGTGCCCTCAGTAGACTCTCGGGAGTATGTCCTCTCGTTATACTTCGCCTCAACTCCCAAGCGCTTATGGTGAGAATGGGCAACAACAAGTGCCTTCTTGGTATGCTCTGGAGTGCGATCCCTGGATCGACCTCTTCTTTCGCTTCGCCCCTGTCCCCTAGAATCGGTAGGGTGAAATGTCCTCTTTGATCTCTGAGGAGTAGGGCTTCGGGACCTCCTTCTTTCCCTAGTTCGGCCTAGAGATTCTCGCCCTGAATGAGCAGGTTCCTTCCCACTTCGATGCCCTTGCTCTTCGGATTGAATATAACTGAGCTCTTCATCTCTCAACTCTGCCATCCGAGCCATCTGTTCAGCTATATCCTGACGTTGCTTCAAAAGTACTTCCATAGCTTTATCCGCTTCATCTGCCATCTTAGCCAACCGGGAGGCCTTTGCATCCTGGTCATCTCGGTATCGGGTTCTAGACGAGGTGTCTTCTACTCGTTTCCGACCATGGCCAGACCCCTTCTCCGTCGGGAATACTAGCTTACGCTTCGCTTTCTTACTCGCTTTCTACCGAGAATCTTCAGGTGAACGTTTGGACGCTGTGCTAGCATGAACACTTATTGTTGGTACCAAACGATCTTTGCGTACACTCATGGTCTTGATTCACCGACAACCATCTACATCATTCTTCTGTGTAGGTGTTCTACTCTTCCCCATGGAAACTGAATAGAATAAAACACAATCTGTGATTGAAAAATACTCAGGACACTAGAACACACCCCTCCTTCTAGCGCCAATGTTAACGCCAGGATCTTTCTCCACGTCCCCAATCACGAAAGACGCCCCGATCCTCGCATAAAAACACGACAAACACCACAAGCTTGGCGACGCACGGACCACGGGGGATAGCTTTCAAAGCGTGAGAGTAAGTATGTCTGTTCACAAGGTTAACTCAAGAGGATGATAGAATCTAGTGTAATGAGAGAGAGTCGATTTCTTAGTTGTGTGTATGTGTATATATCAAAAACGCACCTCCTCAGTAAAGACTTACTCTAAGATATAATATCTTCGCACCGATTATCGTACACCCACTACCATCCGACATATCCCCTCGATCCGATGGGTTCTCACCGATCGCATGGAGCTTATCCACCTCTTTTGGCCATTTCACTATAATTCGGTACGGCTATAATCCCATCCACATTAATGCATAAAGAGATATCTCGGTCAATAACCGTCATGCTATATCATCATTACGAGTCAAAGTAATAGATATTAAATGATCCAATGGGTTAATCCAACAAACCGAATCGGTCCCCATAGGATAAAGGTAACATGGTGACCGTGCCCAACGATTTTTATGGCTCAATTATAAAAGTCCAATGGATTAAATTAATAAATGAGCCCAATTTACCCGGCGCAAATACAAAAAATATCATGACCCAACATGCACCATCAGTGCCAATCTTGGCATGTTTGGGGCAATAAAAGTTATTACTGATTAGTACTGCCAAGAACAGGAGGGATTAGTCATTTGTTGAACACTAAAGGAGTTCATATAGATTGGAAGTTTCTAATTTCAATGGGGCAACTTATATTTGTAGGGGGACGTCTTCTAGTAATTCATCTCTATATATTAAAAGTCAAGCTAGTAAAGCTTTTGTAGAAGATAAGCACTGGTATGAATATAAAAAGGGTGGAAAAACAAAACAAGAAGATTAATTAGAATTCGTACATCTTATTCTGGTTCTATTGACTAACATTTGTTAGTTTAGGATAATATCAATACATGAAAATACATATTCATTGTTGTATAGAAGAGAGATGTGACTTCCTGGGGTGGGATGATGAATATTTTCTAGAATGGAGAAGGCTTCATGTTCATCGCTCATCACTTTTGAATGCGGACAATGGTTTTGACCATACAACTTATCACAGTCCATTCATATTCATTTTTTTTTACATCACCTTGATGTGTGTTGATTTTGAAGTTTACTTAGCTAAATTTAACTTTGCTTGCTTTTTAGCCATCTTCGCCATTTCTTATGTGTTTCTCATTAATCTATTTCACTTTCAATTTTGTAATTGATGTTGGTTATGCTCCAAAATCTTATGTTTTTAGCAAAGTCCCACATCGGGCTATTATTGGAACTCTCATAAGTGCATATTAGTACTTGTTGTTATGGGCTTAAGAACATGGTTGAGGAAATAGGGATGGGCTCATGCATGACGAGACGGCTAAGGAATTGGGCTAAACCAAGCTTGGTTCTCGCTTTCTTTAACGAAAAACCTTAGTATGTGTCTCCCACTGCCGCGATACGCCTGCCAGGGGGGTCTGCCGATCCGAAAATTTGTGCTTCAAGGGTGCACCCAAAATTAGCCCAATCGCTTTTGATAAAATCCCTAATTTCTTTTTATACTATTTACTCCTAGCCCTAGCTGTTTTCCCAAAACGTAAACCTTAATTAGTTTTACGTTACTGATTTATCTCCAACGTTCTTCTAAAAATTTATTTCCTTTCAACGTTCGGGTATTTATTTTCTCAACAGTCTGGTTCGTTCTTCTTCTTCTATATATACTATCTCTGTTCTCTGTTCTGTGCATATATATCATATCAGTGTGCTTGCTTTCTTCTTCTCTGTTATTCATATATTTTTCTCGATTGGGGCAATCCACAAAGATTTAGTCCATAGTCTTCTTCATGTACAGACACGCAATCGAAGGCTTGTCGTTGAATCATGGAGGTGTGAACGCCGTGGAGCTCAACTGCATCTTGGCTTCATATAACCAAATGAGGCGGAATCACTTTTTAGACAAGAATTTTGCTACGCCTCTATTTCTTTCATATAACAAATGTTGTTGTTCCAATTTGTTCGCCTAATAGTCTTGTTAAAACCGCTTTTGTTGTTGTTGCTTACTTCGCTATTGCACCGCTTCGCCATCGCCATCGTTGTTAATTTATCTGGTTTCTAACAATCTAAAAAGTGATTCGGGTATTAACAAGATGATGAAAACTGCTTTAGACTTTTCTAAAATTGAACGGTTTGATGGTAATAATTATAAGAGATGGTCTGAAGATGTACTGTTTCATTTGGAAACCCTAAATTTGGAATATGTTTTATATATGGATGCTCCTCATTATTCTTGCTATCATTAATGATGTTACTCTTCCCGTCATTCTTTGAACTGTTGAAAAATCTGGATACTGAATAAAAGGGATTATGTTAAGGATAATCGCATACGTCAGAGATACTTGTTGCACTATTTGTCCAATTCATTATTTGAGATATATTATCCGTATGAAAAGTGCAAAGAAAATTTGGGAAGCTTTTAAAATCAAAGTATGTCAGAGAAAATTCTCGACTTAAGAAATATGTTATGGGAAATTCTTAGATTTTAAGATGCAAGATGGAAAATCATATAGATCAAGTTCACATGCACTCAAACAATTGTGGGGAAGTCATTGGGGAAGGAATGAAAATATGCGAGAATTTCCAAGTCATTGATCTTATCGAAAAACTACCACCCTCGTGGAAAGATTATAAGATGAATCTCAAACATGAAACTAAAGATTTCACTACGCAGAACTAGTAGCTCACATCCATATCAAAACAACAAAAGAGAGCTAAAGAAAGGGAGATGTAGTTCCAAATCAAACTCACAAAGCTAATCTCGTGGAACAAAAGCCACAATAGAAGAGCCAAAATTATCACCCAAAAACCACAAAGGGAAAAATCAAAATCAATGGGAAGAAAGGATAAGAGGTTCAATAACTCCAATCAAATTCAAAACCTTTTACTAAAGGTCCTTGCTCAGATGTAAGACACGCCATATTGCTATGAAGTGTCACTTTCGCAAGGGCAAGATAACAAAATAATAATTCTCACCCCAAGCCCCAAGCTTAACTTAGTGGAATCCGATGATGTTATCGTTGTTGTTGTCTCAAGTAAACCTTGTTGACAACTTCACGTAATGGGTAGAGATATCGGGGGGCCCTTTGACACACATTCATGCGCTGAATAGAGACGTAATTCTCAACTACGAAAAATGTGACTAATGGAGAAAAGGTCTTTATGGGGATTCTCGAGCCACCAATGTTGCGAAAAGGAAAAGTCTTACTAAAATTAACTTCGGAAAACCATCGCCCTACAAGATGTACTTCATGTGTCCGATATTCGTAGGAATCTTGTGTCCGGATCTTTGTTGAACAAAGTCGGCATTAAACTTGTGTTTGAGTCCGATAAACTTGTACTTACTCGTAATGGGGAATTTGTTGGGAAAGGTTTTTTTGTAATGGGGTTTATTTGTACTTGATGCTTCACGAATTGAATAATAAATGAATGCTTCTTTTGCTTATATTGTTGAATCTTTGGATATGTGGCACGCTAGATTAGACACGTGAATGTAGCTTCTATTAAAGAGTTGAAACAACTTGAACTTATACCTAATTTTGCAAATACCGAGTTTAACAAATGCGAAATTTGTGTAGAAGCAAAACATGCTAAAAAACCTTTTAAAAGTGTTGAAAGACAAACCGAATTACTTGCGTTAATTCACAATGATCTAGCCGATTTTAAAAATACTACAAGAGAGGTGGTAAGAAATATTATATTTCTTTTTGTGGATGATATGTCTAGATATACTCGAATTTATCTACTTTCTTCTAAAGATGAAGCGGAAGAAATGTTTATTAAATATAAAGCGGAAGTTGAAAATCGCTAGAAAGAAAATTAAAAGACTTAGATCCGATCGTGGAGGTGAATATGATTCGAAGTCTTAAAAATTTTGTGAACTAAATGGAATAATACATGAAACTTCTCCTCCTTATTCTCCACAATCCAATGGAGTTAGGAGAAAAAAAAAAATAGAACACTTAAAGATATGATGAATGCTATGTTAATTAGTTCTCGGTTTACCTTCTAATATGTGGGAGAAGTCATTTTCTCAAAATCATATTTTAAATAGAGTTCCACATAAAAAGTTAGACTCTACACCATATCATTTATGGAAAAAATATGCACCTAATTTGGGGTATCTTAAAGTGTGGGGGTGTCTAGCTAAAGTAGCTATACCGGAATTTAAAAGGAATAAAATTGGACCTAAAACAATGGATTGTATTTTTATTGGATATGCCTCTAATAGTGCTGCTTATAGATTTTTGGTAATTAAAGATGCAACTAATAATTATCAAAATAATTCAATTTTGGAAACAAAGGATGCAGAATTTTTTGAAAATATATTTCCAATGAAAATTAGAGATGAGAGCAATCCTTCTTTTAGTGAACCTCTTAAAAGGAAAGATAAAGATCCTGTACCTGTATCTACTAGAAGTAAAAGGCAACGTTTTGAGAAAACTTTTGGTCCAGATTTTATAACTGCTTTCATAACTGAAGATGACCCTAAAACTTATGAAGAAGCAATGAAATCTATTGATGCAAATTTTTGGAAGGATGCTATTAATAGTGAGCTAGAATCTATTATGTCTAACCATACATGGGAGCTAGTTAATTTGCCTAGAGGATGTAAACCTATTGAAAGTAAATGGGTGTTTAAAAAGAAGTTAAAAGTCGATGGATCTATTGATAAATTTAAGGCAAGACTTGTAGCAGAAAAGGGTTTACTCAAAAAAGGAAGGTTTCGATTATTTTGACACTTACTCACCAAAGGACTAAATTAAAGAAACTATAAGAATTCTAATTGCTTTGCTTCAATTCATAAATTGATAATCCACCAAATGGATGTTAAAACCGCTTTTTTGAATGGAGAGTTAAATGAAGAAATTTATATGTGTCAACCTCAAGGTTTTGTTGTTCCAGTGAAAGAACACAAAGTGTGTAGACTTGTAAAATCTTTATATGGTTTGAAATAAAGCCAAAAACAATGGAGTGACAAATTTAATAAAACTCTCTTGTCTAATAATTTTGTGACAAATGAATCGATAGTTGTGTCTATAGTAGATTCAATGGAAATTGTGGTGTGATTATTTGTTTATATGTGGATGACTTGCTTATATTTGGTAATCGATGAGAAAGTTGTGAAAACTACAAAAGAGTTTTTATCTTCTAAATTTGACATGAAAGATTTAGAGAAGCGGATTTGATTCTCGGCATGAAAATAAATAAACATGCAAATGGTTTAGTTTTATTATAGTCTCATTATGTGAAAAATATTCTTAAGAAATTTGATTTCTTTAATGAAGAGCCATTAGAACCCCTTATGACTCTAAAGTGTGCATTTAAAGAAAAATAAAGGAATGGTATCGCATGTTGTTGAATATGCTAGAATCATTGGTAGTGTAATGTATTTAATGAATCTGTATTCATTCCACGATATCAAGATATGCCATTAGTAGACTTAAGCAGATATACACATAATCCTTCACAAGAACATCGGAATGCATTGTCACGACTAATGAGGTATTTAAAAGGAATAGTTAATGTAGGTATACATTTTACCGGGTCATCCTAGTGTTATGTAGGATATTGTGATGCTAATTGGGTGTTTGATAATGATGAAACAAACTCCACTAGTGGTTATGTGTTTTACTTTTGTTGGAGGAGTTTGCTTTTGAAATCTGCTAAACAAACTTGATCGCTAGATCTACTATGGAATCAATTTATTGCTTTAGAATCAAGGCGGTGCAGTAGCGAGTGGATAAGGAATTTATCGGGTCGATATACCATTGTGGTATAAGCTATTCCTTCTATTTCTTTACATCAGGATTCTCAAGCCAGCCTATTAAAGAGGAAATGAACCATGTTTATAATGGAAAACAGAGACACATTCGCTTGAGACACAATATCAGTACGAGGACCGATCAATGTAGGGTTATTTCCATGGAATTTGTAAGGTCCGAAAAGAACCCAATGGATCCGCTTACTAAGGGATCAATAAAAAGGTAGTCCAAGCGTCCGGAGGGATGAGACTATCGCCAATATCTTGAGTAAATAATAATATCGCTGATGGAAACCCAACCCATGTGATCGGAGATCCCATGAATTGGGTTCAATGGGTAACAACAAGTCACGTAATTACTTAATTATAAAGACTACAATTATTTATATCCCTTCAGCGTATGTAGTGTAGTGTTTATTGACAAATTGTGAAAGGATGAATTGCTTAGATTCTTAATGAAACTCATAGCCCCTAAAGGGTGGTGTATGTCAAGATACACTGATGGGTCACACCTATATAAAGGTGGAAGTGTGGTAGCCGCTTCCTATGAGAGTCCTCGCAAACTCTCCGAGCCTTTATGAAAATCGGGACATGGCGACGTAACAAACGCTACCAACCGCGAACTTGTGTGGATTCAGATTTAAGATATGTGTGCAAGCTCAATCGATTGTATCACGTATAATAGGTTCAAGAATATAATTCACCTATAATCTACAATCATGAGCTTGTTCCACTAAGTCTTGATTCAAACCCATAAGGTATCGACATTATGTATCTAAAATTCATTGCAATTTTTGGATCATGTGGGGATTGTTGGTTATGCTCCAAAATCTTATGTTTTTGCAAAAGTCCCACATCGGGCTATTCTTGGAACTCTCATAGTGCGTATTAGTACTTGTTGTTATGGGCTTAAGAACATGGTTGAGGAAATAGGGATGGGCTCATTTGCATGAGAGACGGGCTAAGGAATCACGAAACCAAGCTTGGTTCTCAAGCTTTCAACGTAAAACCTTAGTATGTAAGTATGACGCCTGACACGCTGCTGCCAGGGAAGTGCCGATCCGGAAAATTTGTGTTTCGCGGGTGCACCCAGGTAGCCCACTGTTTTGATAAAATCCCTAATTTCTTTTTATACTATTTATTCCTAGCCCTAGCTGTTTTCCCAACTTAATTAGTTTTACGTTACTGATTTATCTCCAACGTTCTTCTAAAAATTTATTTCCTTTCAACGTTCGGGTATTTATTTTCCCAACAGTCTGGTTCGTTCTTCTTCTTCTATATATACTGTCTCTGTTCTCTGTTCTGTGCATATATATCATATCAGTGTGCTTGCTTTCTTCTTCTCTGTTATTCATATATTTTTCTCTTGATTGGGGCAATTCACAAATACGAGTCTATAGTCTTCTTCTGCGAGTACACGCAATCGAAGGCTTGCCGTTGAATCATGGAGGGTGAACGCCATGGAGCTCAACTGCTGCACTTGTTCATATAACCAAAGGTGAGGCGGAATCACTTTTTGGACAAGAGAAATTTTCACTACGCCTCTAAAACTTTCTTTCATATAACAGCTAAGTTGTTCCAATTTGTTCGCCTAATAGTCTTGTTAAAACTGCTCTTGCTGTTGTTGCTTTGCTACTGCTATTGCACTGCTTCTGCTACTGTTGTTAATTTATCTGGTTTCTAACAATTGACACTCCCTCCTCAGCTAGCGTCTAGTTTGAAGTTTGAGAGTTTAGTCTTAGATTTTCTCACAATTAAATTAATTGGTGGAATTACTGAAAAGGATATTTTCTTTTTGCAGATGCTGCGTCTCAACCGCTTCTAAGTGAGCGAAGGTGATTAACACATACAGCATTAGAACTACATGGTAACGATAAATTAAAAAGCAAATGCTACACATGAAAGTGGTAAGATGATGATTTTAACCAACAAATAGAAATGTTTACATTTGTAAATTTTTGGTGGGGATTGAAGCTTGAATTAAGTAGTTACATTATTGTTAGAGTATCTTGTACTATAGAGGAGCTGATAAGCATTTATGTAGAGCTAATTTTATGGTCAGGTGGGCTATCAAATTTAAGTTCCCTAAACAAATATTAATCATCGCTTGAAATGATACTGTTTTTGTTTATGTTTGCTATTGAAGATCCTCTAAATAACATGCTTCAGTAACATTTCTCATCCCCCTTTCTGATCCCTTTATCCCTTTCATTTTTCTTCCTCAAAATTGTTCAACAAATTGAAATTCCTTTCTACCAAATTATATTCGGATGGAGCCAAAAAGACACAAGATTTTGTTGGCAACTGTACCCACCACAACGTACAACCATCTTCTTCGTCTTTACTGTTTATTAAGTATTATCAAGTCCCGAATCTTGCAAATCACAAGAATTTCTGTTTTAAGAGGATAAGCAAGCTATTTTTTGACGGTGAATGAAACAGACATCTGTTTTCGGATTTCACATAAATTTGGAAAGCAAAGCATTTGTTTGCATGCACATGTAGCGCCTTATAAGTTATATGTGTTGCAAATGAAACAGAAGTATAAGTTTTGAAAACAAAGCATTTGTTTGCATGCATATGTATGGCTACGCATGCAGTACCTACCTGTAAGGTACAAGTATAATTAGCTGTCCAATACTTAGCATTAGGCCATTAATTTTGCTCAATATGCTGATAAAGAATATATGCGAACATTCATTATTCAGGGAACAAAGTTTTGCTTTATCCTTCAACAAGATCCCCATCCCCTCCTATTAAACCCGTGCAGTGCAACTTTATAATTTTCTATATACGTGCAATTTGCTCCAAGCTCCTAACTGCAGCAAACCAAACCATAGCATATACTACTATAATATATTGGCTTTTCTCTCACATACATATATACCGACCGGCGACCACCGTTCATTATGAGCGCTGTCTAGTGACAAATTCAATGCATGAATATACAACCAGAAACAGAAGAAAGTTGAATTTGAGTATTAAAGATGGAGATATGCAAAAGAGACTGACTGGTCATGAATGGGATATGGGAGAGAGGAAATGAATGAATGATTATGAGGGCGTCCTTTTCCTTATCCCTGCCACTCCTTAACCCAAACCAAACCAGCCCATTTTTGGTGTAAAATGACTATAGTAGTCTCACGGAACATAATTTACTTTCCTAATCACATCCTGGAAGAGTCCTTCTACACAGACAGACAGTTCAGCTTCGATTTTTTCCCTCGAATCAATTTGTTTTAGGGAATAAATCGATTTTGTTCTATTTGTCCAATTTTCTTATCCGTGTATATTTATTCATCCGGAATTTTTTAGAATAAAATATGAAAGACACACATATACATACACCAACGGTGTTAAAATAAATATATTTATATCGAATAAAATTATTCTTTTTTTTTTTTAATAATATATCATAATTTTAACCCACTTGGGTTAAATGACCACCCCTCCATGTTTGGCATGGGCTAAGATCCTCTCTATTTCAAATGAAATGGAGAGTTTCTATTATTTTTCATCATTATCTCTCTTCCATTATCATGATATCACATTTTAACTCATTTTAAATTTAGAACATAAAATAGAGCCTCATTTGAAATAGGAAGGATCTTAATTCGGCTGGAATTGGCTAGGATTGGAGTTTTATCCTCCCTTCTTGGAAAATGTAAAAATATCTTCATGATATAAAAATCATGTTCTTGTTCTAGAGGGTTCTTCATTCCTGGTGGTGCCTTTTTCTTTATCTCACATGTTCCAGTTGGCATTTATTCCCTATCACGATGTGGGGTTGCTGTCTGGACCTCATGGCACTGAAAAGGTTGAGAATAGTTGAGTGTTTTCGGAGTCACCCTTATTAAAGGCCACTACTTGGGTCATCCTTATGTTGTCTTCACATTTGTGGTTTCTTTTAAGGTTATGAGCTACCATACTATGGTATCTCTAATTAATTAGGATTTGCTGTAATTCAGTTTTTCTTTATAGTCATGTTTGATTTAATGAGTTTAGACGGTTAATTTATAGCTTTTGAAATGAACATATAGTGTTTGTAAGTTATATAAGTTGTATTTAAAAAATATATTTATAAAACAAATAAAATTTTTAAGTGCGTTTATCCTTCAAATTAAAGTATTCAACCAAAAATAGACTATATTTATATTTAATAAAAAAACAAAAAAATAGCGTTTATATTGGTGTCATTAGAATGGGGTATCACTTGAGAGAAATATGATGCAATGAGAATATTTCTGACTTTATGAAGTATGTATAATAAATGTCTAACGATTTGGTGGAAGAATACATATAGAAGCACAAATACATATATATATACTTAAATAAGTGGTATACGGGGTCAGCTAATAATCAAACAAGACTTTGAATATACAAGTCAATTAAAAGTTGCCCAATTGTTGCAACTTTTTCTGCTTTTATTTCTCCATGGGAGATTATTAAATTCTCTACTGCTTGAGATATGAAATTCTCATTTTTTTTTGGTATAAAGAGAGAGACAACTTGTTTTATGACATTAAATCTCATAAATTATACAGGACACTGAATTTATGATTAGTATAGGGAATTGATATCGCTTTTATTTTTATTGGTGAAAATATTAATTCCCTCAATATATACTTTTTATATCTTTACTCACGCTCACAAACAATTACAATTGCATGAAGTTTCGAAATAGTTCTTCAATTTCAAAGTATAAAACTGTAATAATTATTAGTTTAAGTTAGATAATATAATTATAAAAATTTAAAATTATCTATATATTAGTATTAATTACAGTATTTATTATTTTTAATTATTAAATAAATTATCTTAATTTTAAAATATAATTTTAAAAAAGTCAAATTTAATTATATACTTTGAAACATAGAGAGTATTATATAAGGATCATTTTAAATATAACAAATATACTCTCTCTCTTATTTTACTTGTCCTATTTGGTCAAATTAACCAATTTTATAATTATTAATTAAACAAGTATATTATAAATTTTGAAATCAAATAGGTTGACTTTGATAATGTATTTGATATACTACTTTCTTTAAGCAATAATTTCGTATTTATATTTAATAAACTTAAGAATAATATTTAATTTTAAATATGATCAATTTAACCATAAAAATAAGTTAGCACAAATAAAACTCGACGGGAGGCGGATTAATTAGAAGATTGGTAGATTGTTGTCCCAATTGAATGTCTAGTAAGTACTTTCTCCATCCCATAATATATAATATTTTGAATAATTTTATTTTTTTTAAATTATTTGTTATTTTATATAATATAAGATAATTAACTACTATTTTTTTAAAATTATTTCTCATGGAAAAATGTTATAGACAGAAAGAGAGTGAGATAAATATGAGAATTTAATAGTATTATAAATAATTGATATTATATTTAATATTATATAATTAATATTTTTTTAATTCTTATAGACAACTCTAAAACGTCATTTATTATAGCACGGGGAAGTAGTGCTTAACGACTACTTTCTCAATTACTCTAACTAGACGTGGCCACCAATTGCTCGAGTGCATTGGAATTCCAAGCATCCGTAAGTGACCATAAGAAGATAACCCTCCAAAGCGCAAGCGCTCCCCTCTAGCCTTTATATATATATATATCAATATCAAACTCAACACCCATTCATATCCCTGACAAATTTCCTCTGAAAAAAGATTTCACCTTAGCCTAAGTTCTTACTATACTCATCACACACTCATGGCTCTTTCGCGTGCCACGCTCGTGCTAACCTTATCTCTCACTTTTGCGGCCTTATCTTCCGGTCAAGCTCCGTCCCTGCCACCCACCACGGCGGCACCACAGTCTCCTGTGGTTGCAACGCCTCCACCAACGGCGGCACCACAGTCTCCGGTGGTTCCAACGCCTTCACCAACGGTGGCCCCTCCTCCAACGATTTCAACACCAACACCTACGCTGACCCCTTCTCCATTGGCATCTCCACCTATTTTAATCACCCCACCAACCATAAGCCCAGGTCCATCCATCACTTCACCACCGGCACCAATAGCTCCGGGAGTGTCACCGTCACTGGGACCCAGGGGACCATCATCCTCTATCGGTAAGCCACCGGTGACCTCCACCCCGGACTCGGGTGCTTTCATGCATGGGAGTACTAGCCTAGCCATGCTAGCATTGCTTGGATCAGTTGCACTTCTTGCTTACAAATAATGGTCATGGTCTTATTTTCTTTTCATTTAAATTTGGTATAGATTAAAACAATTATTTATGTATTCTTTTGTCTTTAATTTTTATTTTAACTTTGATATTTTAAATTTTTCCTGTTTGATTAATCCACTAGTTGTTTGTGATGAAGGCTGAGCATATATAATTTGGAGATTTATTGTATGTTACAGATCTCTGGTATCATTTTAATTTGTAATTCTCTTGTTTGTGGATCTTTTTCTTCTTATTACTGTACTAATTTACTGGGATAGGATTGATTATCTTTTCCTTCTTTATGGTGCATGTGTCAACTTTAATTTATATACCCCCCATCCGATTAAAAATAATAGAGTTTCATTTGATTATGCTGAACTTCCAACCGATCGAGACTGGGTGAAAATTGTCAAAAAGGAAAGAACATAAAATATAATTGAGGTAGCTTTATGTCAACTACAGTTGGCATGATCGAATGGGTTCCGTATTATAGAGATTGGAGGGGACGGACAATATTCTTAAATAACTACGATCGACTCGATTAGGCTAAAGTAACAAAAGACAGCGACGAGAAAAGGTAGTTATTATTTATGTGATAGTAGGAGTATTTTGTTTTGTCTATAAAATAATAATACCAAGTTTCTAACAGTCATATTTGAAGAACTTTTAACTAGCATCATGCTAAGGATATAATACTTCAAGTCCTCGTCTTATAGGTATGTCTCTAAATTTTAAATTATCCATCTTTTTAAAGAATTAGAGGATATTTAGAATTGTTTATAATTAATTAGTTAAATATGTTTATAATCAATTTTAATAATTAAAAATAGGTTGGTATTTGATTTTAAAACCGCTAATAATTTGAACATTCTGATTATTTGTCAAATCTAATAATCAAGTTTGATCAAATATAATACTAATATATATCAGTTTATTTTAATTTTTTTCATTCATTACTCATCTTTACTTTTCAAAAAACTCCTTTTTACTAATTTATACTTAAAATAAGTGATTAACATTTTTTATTCCAAATAATTCTCACTTTTTTATTAATCAAGTATTTTTTATTACTTTTTTAAAGCTAATTATAGTAATCACATTTTTGAAGAAATCACAAATATAATCTTAATGGAGCTTTCCCACTCGCTTGAGTACCGTATATAAAAAAAGTGGGTTGTGAAATGAAAGTTGTCCTTCAAAGTTAAAATGGAATTATATATTGGTGAGTGGGAGGGGCAGCTGTATATATTGGAATTATATATTGGGTTCTAGTGGTGGTCCGGTGGAAGGCTGGGTTCACTGGAATCATATTGATCAGATAACAATTGGTGGAGGTGGGCCTTTGCTTGATAAAAAGGAACATGAATGGGCAGGATTATAGTCATGTACTCACATGCTGTGCTGTCTGCTTTTCCTATTTTAGTATTTTAGTATACACTGTCTATGACACAATTTATAAGAATTTTATTAAATTATTATTATTGAATTAGAATTCTATGACGACGATTTATAAGGATTTTTTTATAGGGATTTTATTGAATTAGGATTCTCTAAATTAACCTTATTTTTTTAATTTCTTCAATACACATTCAACAATTCAAAAATTATTTCTAATGACATATTCAATGACACAATTATTTGGGATGAATTTTATTGTGATACTAATTATTTATGACGAATTTTATTTTATCTTTAAATATAATTTTGTGTTGTTAAATGTGTAGGATAAAAATTAATGGATCTGGTTAGTATGAAATTTATTTTTTGGTAAGTTAGTCAATTGATCAATAAAATATTAACACATATAGAGTTTCGCTTGCGTGTCAGAACTTTATTGACCAATTAACTAATTTATTCAAAAATAAACTTCATACTAATCACTACCAAAATTAATGAATAAATATAATAGAGGAGATTCTAATTCCACAATTTCTTAAAAGTAGTACTCCATTTTTTAAGGGAGACAATTATATTATGAAAACAAAATAAACCGGACGTTATGTGAAAGGTCATGTCTGTCAGAACTCAGAAGCATTGGATTCCGTTTTGTGAAACAAGAATAATTTTTTTTTGCCTTTCTCCACTTATCACAAACTTGTATTTCTATTTGAGTAATGCTAAGGACATGGAGTATGCCGCATGGAGTATGTTACATCAGTCAATTTATAAAATATTTATAAAATAATTAATGTCTTTAGCATTTTTCTTTCTATTTTACTTGGCTTGAACATAATCTAGGAGTAACTAGTTGCAAAGCTCAATCCGCAATATTCATAAAAGATTTCACTCCCTCATAATTATTATTTTTTAAAAATAAAATATCCTAATAAGAAGAAAACTCATTTATATCCAAATTAGAAATGCAGGCATATTTGTGATTAAAAAAGGATAAAATTACACTTGGAAAGAAAGAAGAAGAACATGTACATGGGTCCAAAACTGAAATTACAGTAAAATAACAACTCATCCAAAATAAATTTGAGTGCTGTAACAAGTATTGGTAGATACAGGTAATAAATTAAACTAGGAAAGTTTGACTATTTCTCAACGAGTAAAATAAACGGAAGAAACACTAACAAAGAACCTATCACCTCAACAATTGTTACCAAAAACTAATGGAATACCTTACACAGGCAACTGCATATAAACAACACACCATGACCATACCAACACTGGAAAATCCATCCATAATCCACCAGTTTCATTTGTCTCAGCCCAGCTGGTGTGTTACTTACTTGATCACAGGATTTCTAATATCTTAACTTACTCAAGTATTCTAGAAATGGATATAACAGGATATGCTTGCTAATGAAACTCGATTATCATTAGCCCTTCTCAACCAATGTCCAAATCCCCAAGTTAAAAAACAAAACAAAAAAAACTGGTGTGGTCAATTGTTTGAATAAATGATCCTTTCAATTATCTATTTCCTTGTTTCCTATGACACTCAAAACATTCAGTAGAAGATAAAGTGCTTCTACTTGAGTCGCTAGCTAGTAGTTTGCCAGGTGGAATTTTCAGGTCTTCCACCAATATCTTGCGGAGCTTCATATTTTCCTCCATCAGCTCCTCAATGAGTTGCTGGTGCTTTAGGACCTGGATGAACACAGAATTTCAATTTTTAAGCAAAATTACATATAACAAAAAATGGGAAGATGGTGAAAGATAATATAGCACCACTTCCAACCGGACTACAGGCTTCAAAAACCTATAGTTGACAACTGGATCACATATCCGCAGCAAATGATCTATATTAAATGAAACACCAAATGCATGAACTAAATTCTGGATTACATAGCCATGCAACCTAATTCCATTTAGGATAAAAGGAACAAGTTGATATTTTTGACACTCCAAAAACAGTTTCAGTTTCTTTTGTTTCATATTAGTGCAAAGTTTTGTTTTATGAGTACCAATAGTTGTTTTTGGATTTAATTATTTTTTATTTTATTTTTTTATTGTGCAGGATCCTCGGTTTATCAATGGCGTAATCCAAAATTCAGAAAGAGACGAGTGAGCGACTCAAAAGAATTCCCAGATATTATTACGCCAATAACTTATCAAATTAATTAGTTCAGAACAAATGAATGACATCAAGATGAAATATTACCAGCTGAAGCATGTTGTTCTCTGATCGCAAGCGCTCAGCCTACAAAAGCAAAATCTTGCGATTAGGATTTCTCTAACAGTTCACATGAAAATTTAAGCTCTAACTCGAGCTTTTAACAAAGTTCCCAGTTAGATTACTGCGTCACTAGGGACATAGCAATGACATCTTAAGGACAAAGAAAAATTAAGTACCACAAACATTTTGAGTTGACCATGGACTAATGAACTGCAGCTTCATTTGCACAAGCACTAGTACACACTCAATGAAGCAGGTGACCATTAATATTATGTTGTTTATAAGAACCATTTTGGTTTAAATCATATTTATAAAGACATATAGCTCCAAATGTGGCTGGCTTCTAGGTTAAAAAGGTGTAACAATAAAGTATGTTAAATAAACCAAAACCGCTTGGGTTCCAGGAATAGATAAATAGTTGATAGTTTAATAAATTAAGGCGTTATCTGAAATTAATATAAATAATAGGAGTGTTGGTTATTTCCACATCTTATAGTTTCTAGAAAGGACTGTATAGCGAAGACAGTTTAGTGTCTCAAATATGTAAATGTTGTGCAGCAGAATAACTCTATAGAGTAGTACCATTCCACCAAATACCACCCTAGACTCCGATACTTTCATCCCTTTTGAGGAAAAAGCAGGACATGTCACACGAGTCTTTGTCAATAAGGGTAAGAGAATATGACTAGATAAAGAAGCTAAAATTCCTCAAAATGACATGATTTTTATAGCTGTAATACTGAATAGCCATCACTGGTAACAATAAATCATCATCCGAAAAAACAGATGATTGACAGCAAAGAGATTACTTGAAGTAAACTCCATGGTCTCCTGCACAGAAACCACCTTTGTAGAGAAGGTCCCTCAAAACTTATTGTGCTGCACTTTTTAAGCAAATTGAATGAATGTTTCTTAGTGGCATCATCTTATCCGTGAACTTATTGGGAGACTCAACTTGTTAATAAAATTACTAGAAGATAACAACTAACATGGGACACTCGTCTGTCAAGTTTTTAATGATCTACGCAAATAACAGCATGCATATTAGTACAACCAAAGTTCCCAAGCTAATCTCACATTCTACTAAGAAATGGATTAAAAACATACAGTGTCACGTAGTAACTCATTTGGTTCTCTGTCTTCACTTTTCAAAACTGAATTTTGCAGAAAATTATTGATAACCTTCTCTGTTCGGCTGCCATACGGCACGTTTAATGGAGGGTTTTTTGATGCAAAAGTTTCATATGTAGAAACTATTTGTGAATTTGCATCCTGAGACAAGCCTTGAGATGCGTTGTCAGGTACTTTTTTTGCGAATCCCATGATACTTCCAGTTTGATTTTGATTGGTAGGATCATTTAACATGGTCATGCCACTTTGCAATGATGCTGGAAGGTTGCCTTGAAAGGTGGATAAATTGGGTGCTATCCCAAATTTCATCATCATCTTTGTCATGGTTTGCTGGTAAAATTGGAGATATAACTTTTAATGGATTTAGTGTAAATACTGATAATACTAAACCTACATGAAAAAAAGAAAGATACATACAACAAGATAAGATTGAGCTTGATGCACAACCCCAGGCTTCACCGCAAGACCTGCAATATAAACACAAATGTCTGAGCTTTCTAGCCAAGAAACATGAGGACTCAGGAAGTGACACTACAGTTTTAAAAAGTAATGGATGACTAATGTATTATTAGATTCACACGTAAAACAACTGGCAATTTGAAAAATATAACATGCCTTTTCTTAACACAATCAGATTTCTAGTACTGACAGTGTGTGGAACCCTAGCCTCAGTAGTAAAGAGTAACTCAACTCAGGTTTGACTCGAAAAGAAGATGATTGTTTGATGTAATGATATGCAAGTTGTGAATTGGTTAGCCATTATTCTGTTGGCCTCAACCTTCATGCATTCCCATCTAGGCAAACTTGTAGCCTTGCACATTCGGAAAGAAGAGGATGATAGCGTGACGTTGTGATTAGATAATAAGGAGACTTGGTTAGCAAAGATAAAGACATCCAGAGTACTAACCTTATGTGTGCTTAAACTTAATTAGACCAATTCCAGGCAGGATTTTTTACACCAGAGAGTTGAAAGGGGAAGGAACCAGTAATTTGCAAGACAATCTAATTTTGAAGAGGTTTTATAAGATTTTTCCTGAGGCATTATGATTAAAAGGGTGATATTATCAAAAGGTGGGGGAAAAAATCATATATGAGTTGAAGGTTTGTTGAGTCCTCATTCAACATATCAAAGGTTTGTTACTAAAAAGATTGTAATATAATATTTTTCTCCGCTTTTTAAATTTTATTTTTATATAAAAAAAATCCATGATCCGCCTTAAACCACATGAGAATTTCAAGCTCCATCTTTAGGAATTTCTTACTGAAAGCTTTAAAAATGAACAATGAGCAAAAGTCAATTGTTACTTACGTAGGAAAAAGGAATAGTACATCATTGATAACAAACAAAATAGTGAGTAAACAAATGGAAAATCTTGTGCTTTTGACTTTAACAGTTTTCAGGAATTGAGTGTTCTAATAGATGCTTATGAAGAATACAGTTTCATCGGCAAAGAAGCTATTGGTATACATAGGCAAAGTCTCACTTATCTCCAAGATGGCAAAAGAAGAAAAGTAGAAAACAAAAAGAACAAAAGATATAAACCATCAGAGTGAAAATATGGTTTTTTTCAACTATTTTTTCCCCTGATAAGTAAAGACATTATTAACACAAAACACCAAAAGGGGCCTTCAACTCAGTACTCCCTTATTGGTGTTTCTTGAAACATGTATATCATAAACTGTCGTATTTGACAATTAACACACAAGTTGAGACGACTCATACAATTAGTCCTAGAAGGACCAAAATTTGAGTGCCAAGCACCTCCATGGGCGGAAATATAATACCTTTGTTGAAATAATATTTTTTCAATTATATTCAATTACATATGTTTTCATAATGCATCAGTATCATAATTCATACTAAGTTGTAATAATTTTTCTCTATACATACCAACTCCAAAACCGTGGCCAAAACCTACCCCGCAACCAATGCCTGCTTCAATGTTCTTTGCTCCGAATTTTTTCAGCTAAGAGAATGCACAAGAAAAATTTACATGTCATGAAAAATTCAAGTTTAAAGGAATCAAATTGATCTTATATTAATTAAGTAGTAAAAGATATAGGACTAACATACAGATTGATTAACATGTCTACCAACACCAGAAAAAGCATCTGTTGCACCTCTGGTAGCAACCATAACTTCGTTCAACATTGGTATTGCACCTGATACACAAAATAAATTAAAGCTTTATGTCTAATAATCATGATTCAAAAAAGAATGAACTTCCTGAATATTGATGATTTCAGTCACATTTTCTGTTCCTGATTCGTTCGACCTACCGAATCAAACCAAGATCTAGGTAATATTTTCTAAAAATTCTCCCAATATTTTCATGTTTTAAAAAATTTGTAGAATACATGAATGATACAATTCTGATCAGGCTCGCATCAAACGATAATAACTCAATTCAAGTTCCAATGATTTATCAAGTGATTTTAAATAATTGAGCTGAAAATTATTCAAGAGAGTACAATTCAAGTATTATTGGGCTGAGCCAAATTTTCCCTTCCATTTAATTCAAGCATGGAAGTATTATATATCAGGAAGTTTACTTATCTTTTCACATGACATGGTAATTTGGCAAGGTTATTTGATCACGTGGGACATACTTGTTTCAAAGTTATCATACTTAATGATATCATCATCCATGCAAAACATGCAAAGTGGGCATCAAGCATAGTCAGATTACATAAATATATCATGTGGGCCAAGTAACTTAATTCAAGGCTTCAAGTATATAGTGATGTCACGTGGTGGGGCCATTAGATCTCAAAGGAAATCATCATATATATGAGATTACATGGAATCCTTGATAGCCACGAATTTGACTCTCATTTGGTTTATGCGGATCTTAGGCACGCGGCTTGGAAAATACCAGCATAATTCACGCGGCTTTGGCAAAAGAATTTCGGAATCTAGAGTTAATTTTAAATTCTATTATAATTAGGATTTTTTTTTAATTAGAATTTCTTTTCTAAATTGACTTCTATTTCCTTATAGAAATTAGGGTTATAGCTTATAAATTCCTATTAGGATTTGGATTGTTTTGAGTAGTATAAATAGAGGTTCAAGTTATGTAATCAAACACATTATACATTATTATTATTCAATATATTTGTGAGGTTATTCTCTACTTTTGGTTCTTTGAAGAATTCCTAAGTATTTTTCTTAGTTATTTCTTTGAGATTCAATTTGACTTATCATACAACAATTCATAGTTGTGTGTGGCGCCTTCTTTGCATCAATCGTCGATTGTACCGAGATTACCGCTTCAATATAAGTCGAGGGGTCAAGGTGTCGTTGGTGTCCATTCAACGCAGTAATTCAACGCGAGCAATTGTACCAAGATTACCGCTCACATATAGGCGAGGGGTTAAGGTGTTGCAAGCAATTCATCCAACAACCGTCTTTAGAAGCGATCGGGCGACAACCACCTCACGCAAAGTCGCGTCCGTGGAGTCTATCATTTGGTATCAAAGCTAAGCCTTTCTAGCGAGTTACTTATCTTTAATTTCCTGTCGAAATATATATTGTAAAAAAAAAAAAAAAAAAAAAAAAAAAAAAAGAAGAAAAAAAGAAAAAAAAAAGGAAAAGAATTTTTTCCTTTCATATTTTCATTGTGCTAACCAAACTTGTAGCACACCATCAAATTCCAACGAAGATTTCATACTGCTCCATCATCATCAATTACAAACGAGCTACAATTTACAAATTTGACGATACAAGAGGAGTACAAGGCAATCGATCGGTGATTTTGTGTGATATTCTAATAGTTACACCATCTATAATTTTGTTTCGTGATAAGTAATTTTTGAATTGATTAGTAAAACCAAGAATTTTGCTAGAGAATTCAAGAAGAACCTATTAGAGAGAATATTAGAGGTAAAAGGCAAGAGTGTAAGATTATTAGAGGTAAAAGCCAAATTTGAGCGATACACGAGTGATTCATCATTATTCGAAGCGAAACACGTGGAAGTGGAGTGTGAGGAAAATTTTTATCTACTAACCTTTGTTTTACAACAAACATGTATGGCTACAATTATGAAAGTTCTTATGGGTCTCAAAGGAATACTTTCCAAGGCAATATTGATCTGAGGGCATATCCGAGATGGGAGAGAAAAATGGAGCGAGAATTTGACTATCATGATTACTCCGGTAGGAGGAAGGTCGACGGCAATTCAAGAGTTCTCCGATCATACAATTATATGGTGGCGAACTTATCAAACAAAAACATGGGGAGCGTCCGTTCGAGACATGGGCAGAATTAAAAACAACAATGAGAAAGCGATTTGCTCCAGTACAGCGTGACAGGAGGAAGGAATATACATCTAAAAAATTTGTAGAGCAACCTTCAAGGCGATCTACATTAGAAGATGATATGAGGGTTCACAGACATGTAAACAAAGAGGATTCACATTGGAGACAACCCCAAGACACTTTTAAGGCATCCAAGAACTTAAGAGAAGACATCAATGAGAGCTTTAAGGAGGTGGAAGAAATTATAGAATATGCAGTCCAAGGAGAGTTATTGGGTTCAAGTGTTCAAGATGAAATCCATGATCAAAAGCAAGATGGTGAACATCCGAAAGAAAGTAATCAAGAAGATGAGTTCGTAAAAGGAAATACATGTGGAAAATATCGACAAAAAGAAATTTTCGAAAGATTGATAATGTTAAAGAAAAAATTGAAAGGAGTGAGAATGAAAAGAAAAGAAAGATTGAGAATGAAGAGAATGAGAGTGACCTTGAAAACAAACGAGAGAAAAACAAACGAGAGGGTGAGCATAAAGAAGAGAGAGAAGAAATATGTGACTATGAAAAAGAAAGTGAGTTGAAAAGTGAGTTATATTTTGAAAAGCCAATGACTCGTACATTGCATAAGAGGCGGTAGCTTTTGAATACTAACATTAATGATTCTTCTTTGTCTAGTTCTATTTTGTCTCTCAGACAGTTGTTGATGATATACCTCGCGCTATCATTCTATATCAATCAGCTGATAGTATTCCCGAGAAGACGACGGAGTTACCAAGGCGGGTTGGAGAGTTGGTGAAAGTGGGTATCATGAGAGAAGACATGAGTTCGTGTGCTAATTATGAGATCATAGTACCTAAGGAGAATGAGACAAAAAATTTGTGCATCGATTTTGAATTGGTAAACAAGTATCGTTATTCTTTTCTTTATTTAGATAATATGTTTGATAAATTGCATAGTACTTATGTTTTATCTACATGTGATAATGGTCATGTGATGATAATGCCTAATCAATTTAGCACGAGAGATTGTGATAAATGGAAAATTGTTTTAGCATGTGAGTTATATAGGTGGTTAGTTATTTCTGTTAGATTAACTGATGCATCTAGTGTTTTCATGAGTTATTTAAAACATGTTTTGCATGCTTATTGGAAAATTTGTTGTTAGCTATTCGATGGTAGAATCATTTTTATCATAAACTATGGAGGATATTTGATTTATGTTGAGTTAGTTTATGATCATGATATATATTCTCGTTTTCGATGTGTTTACTTGCATGAAATTAATTTTAGGTTTTGTTATCCAAATATTGACTTAGGGTTTCATGCTAGTTAATCTTTACATGAATTGTTGTTAGTTGACAATGGTAGTAATCATGTTGTTTCGTTAGAGCAATCTTCATTCCATGATTTGCAATTATATGGTTTTGATTCAAGAAGTGTTGATCATCAAGATGATTTGAGAGATGAGTTATTTGCATGTTTAGTTAGTTTACTTGGATTAGTTAAGGCATTGCATACTTCCATGGAATTGTTGAATTATATTTTACATTTTTTCATGGGAAAATTTGTTATTCTCTCTTTTCATGATATTCCGATTTTTGTCAACATTTTGGGAAATTCTTTAGCATGTGTTGAGTTTGTTTGTGATCATCGTCGATATGCTATTGAATTTTCAACTTATGCTTGTGACCTTTTTACTCTGTTGATAACATTATTTGTTCTTTATTGTGTTAATGTCAATGAAAAGAGGGAGGTTGGTTGTGTTTTGCAGATTCGTGATAGGATCATATTCATCGAAGGAAGCATGGATCGTGCAGTTTGTCCCGTTCAATGCATAAGACATCTACAGGGGAGTGTTTTGAATATTGTTTTAGTAGACTATGCATATGATTTTGGTTTATTTAATTTCTTTGTGATTAGACAAAAGGAACTTGTTGATTTGTTTTATTCTGTGTTTAATCCAGGGATTCAGGTGTATGGGCTTATGCGACCTGATGAATTTCAAAAATTGATATTTGACCCAGGATCATTGACGTGGTTATGTTTGAAAATGATCGAGATCATAAGATTTCCGTTTGATCCGGGAATTCGCCGTTGGGAAAATCTATCACATGAAGAGTTTTTCATTTTGATATTTGATCCGGGAGGAGTTGAAACTTTTCAAATTATTGCTTCCGTTGTTGATATTACTTATTCGTTTATCCTGCTAGGTGGGACTTGTGCATGGTTATGCTTTGATAGGTGTTACTAACTTGGTTTATTCTTATGTAGGATCAGAATTATGGACAAATTTTTTTCGAGAGGAGAGGATGTCAGATTTGAGGACAAATCTTTTTCAAGAGGAGGGGAATGATACAATTCTGATCAGGCTCGCATCAAACGATAATAACTCAATTCAAGTTCCAATGATTTATCAAGTGATTTTAAATAATTGAGCTGAAAATTATTCAAGAGAGTACAATTCAAGTATTATTGGTCACCAAATTTTCCTTCCATTTAATTCAAGCATGGAAGTATTATATATCAGGAAGTTTACTTATCTTTTCACATGACATGGTAATTTGGCAAGGTTATTTGATCACGTGGGACATACTTGTTTCAAAGTTATCAGACTTAATGATATCATCATCCATGCAAAACATGCAAAGTGGGCATCAAGCATAGTCAGATTACATAAACATATCATGTGGGCCAAGTAACTTAATTCAAGGCTTCAAGTATATAGTGATGTCACGTGGTGGGGTGTTAATGCAATAACTTAGTTCTAAGCTTCAAGTGTATTGTGATGTCACATGGTGGGGCCATTAGATCTCAAAGGAAATCATCATATATATGTGATTACATGGAATCCTTGATAGCCACGAATTTGACTCTCATTTGGTTTATGCGGATCTTAGGCACGCGGCTTGGAAAATACAAGCATAATTCACGCGGCTTTGGCAAAAGAATTTCGGAATCTAAAGTTAATTTTAAATTCTATTATAATTAGAATTTCTTTTCTAAATTGACTTCTATTTCCTTATAGAAATTAGGGTTATAGCTTATAAATTCCTATTAGGATTTGGATTGTTTTGAGTAGTATAAATAGAGGTTCAAGTTATGTAATCAAATACATTATACATTATTATTATTCAATATATTTGTGAGGTTATTCTCTACTTTTGGTTCTTTGAAGAATTCCTAAGTATTTTTCTTAGTTATTTCTTTGCGATTCAATTTGACTTATCATACAACAATTCATAGTTGTGTGTGGCGTCTTCTACCGCATCAATCGTCGATTGTACCGAGATTACCGCTTCAATATAAGCGAGGGGTCAAGGTGTCGTTGGTGTCCATTCAACGCAGAATTCCGAACGCGAGCAATTGTACCAAGATTATCGTCTACATATAGGCGAGGGGTTAAGGTGTTGCAAGCAATTCACCCAACAACTGTGCTAGAAACGATCGGGGCGACGACCACCTCACGCAAGCGTGCCGTGGAGTCTATCAATGAACCTAGTGGAAAGTAAAGCATGTGGCAAGGTGGGTCAGATTTCAATAACTTCGCAGTGAACTTTGAAGTCTTCATCATGATTTACATAGCATTCTAATTATCTTATGCCGAACACCAAAAACTCGCAAATTTTATGCCCTTCCCATTTTATAAAGCTGATTGTAGCAACAACTGTTAATTCTTTCAAGTATAATATGGCTTTTAACAAGTGTTTTTACAAAGAAATGGCATGCTACACCTAAACTGAAAAAAAATCAACTTGCAGGTCGAAACAAACATGATAATTAATTAGATTATAGACCAATCTATAACTAACAGAACTTGATATTTTAACTTCTTAACCAAATACTATAAACGCTGCAAACCCGTTAGCAACTTAATTACATATGAACATAATAAAGAATTGATAGAAATGAAATATACATGGATTTTGTGTACTCGTATCTTTGGGTTTGCCTCCAAAATTCATTTTTTTTCAACGCTCACTAAAATAAGAGTAACAGAGAGTTAGAAAAAGAGAGAAGTTCAAGTACCTAGATTTAAAGGGCGTCCAACGCCGATACCAATACCACAGCCGATGCCAAAGCCAGTAAATACTTGACCCACTTTCAAAGTAAATGGATTCTCCATTCTCATTCTCTGTTTGCTCACAATTATCCCACCATTATTACTATTAATACTACCAGTACCCTCCATTTCTTAAATCACAATACACCCCTTTTTCTCTCTCTAAAAAGCTTTAAGAATTAGAGAGAGATTCATCAGAATTTCATAGAAGTCAGAATTATATCTCCCTATTTCCCTCCGTCAGAAAATTACTATAGAGCACAGCAGTGTTTAGACTCTTGATGAATTAGTTGGTGTGAATTTGGGCCGCCCAAACCAGTTCGTCACAATTTTTTAAGGGCTTGTTGATCATTCTAATCGTGGGGTTAGGAAAGAACATATGGCCCACTTAAAAATTCATAAATACAGTCATCTAACTTCACTATGGGCCTATATTTATAAAACGATAATTACTAGACGAAAAATATAATCCTAAAACAATATTCCGATTATTGTTTTAGGATTATATTCCGATGGCATCACTATCATTTAATATAAAGGAATTGTTAATTTGCTTTTCAAAATTTAATTCACATGAATTGTTAATTGTTATTGGTCAATATTGTGTAAAATTTTGAAAATACAAAAAATACTTGTGAACTTATAATTCTATAAAATTTTAATTTTAATTTTAATTTTAATTGCAGAACAGAGAAAGGGAGAGAGTTTTAAATGTCCAAAACGAAGCGTTTCCTACATAAGTCACGCCTCATTTCCCTTTTCCTCATAAGTCATTTAACTTCACTTTGCGCCCTCTTTCTCTTTGCTTCTTTGGGTTTTAATGGTAAAAGAATCGGGCCGATCAGCCCAAACTACTACTTTTTTGGGTCAAACCGTTATAACCCATGGGGTCACAACCAACAAAAGGGTAGCTTAGTAATTTTAAAACAGTGGACGACACGCGGCGAGCATTTACTCATTTGCTACGTCACTCCCACCACCTTCATAATTCCGACAAGTTGGGCTCTTTAAACTTGAAAAAATTCTGTCTTCCCTTTCAGACCTCTCTTCTCTCCCTCCCCTCTTTAAATTCTATCTCGCCGGCGAAGATCTTGAAGAATTACGGTCAAATTCTCGCTAGATATCCAATAAAATTCCGTCTGTTCCATCCTACTCGCTCCTCCGATCACTCGACCTCAACACCGTACGGTCATGAATCCAGAGTAGTAAGTAATCGTTATGTATCTGTAGTCGAATTTTTAATATGTTAATTTGTTTTTTTGTTATTGGTACATGTTATACAATTCATTTAGATCTGTGATATTTTTTGTAATGTTGCGAATTTCGTTTGTTCTGTGGATATCCTTGCCGCTTTGTATCGATTTAGGTTTTCATTTCTGATTTGGTGCTTGTTTGGATCGTATGGCACGATTAAATTTAATATGCTAGGTCCAGCTAATATTGCTTCAGATCTATTATTAACTGCTGGTTTTATTTGGCATGATCAAATATGTTAGTTCTATGAAATCGTCTACCTGTTATACCAATTTGATCCTTCTGCATACCGTGACTCTGGATTATTATTTTTTACTATTTCTTTTTTTTGTGTGTGTGAATTTTGGCTTAAATCAGTTAACAACTTTGAGCATCTTTGCTTTTTTATACTTTCCTTTTTGGTATTTCAACTTTGAAGTTTAGATAGGTTGGTAGAATTCAGCTGACAGGTTAAAACTATTAATTTCAAATGAAGGGTGAACTTTGAGCTGTAGTCGTAAATTTATGTGAACCTTGCAAGGTTATTAGCTATTACCATATTGCTATGAAATCCAGATGACTGTACATACTACATATGCATATTAGTCTTCTGGTTATACGTGGATCTTATGTTCTTGAAGAATGATTTAAATTGAAAATTTAATCTAACAATCCCCTTTAACAAATTGACATTTAGCCGTACAACTTGAAGGCATAGATGAATTATGAATTTTAGGATGATTGATGGTGGTATGTTGGAATGCTTGATTGTTAGCTTGCATGCTTGAAGCATATGGGAATTAAGATTAATTATATTAGCTAGTTAAGAAATTAGGATAATATAGTCTGAAAGGCTATCAAATGTTTTTTTCCTTATATTGTTCTCTTCTTTCCCAGCATATTTTACAAGTGAAAAGTTGCCTCTATGATAGTAATTAGTATATTTAATTTAAAATTGAGTTTATGGTGAGTGGAGAATAGTTAAAAAAGGCAATTATGCATTAAAAAAATAAAAAGGAAGTTTATGCATATGTTTAGTAACTTATCTTGTTTGATAGTGTACCTTCTGTAGATATTACAATTTACAGGTAATAACACCATAGACTGTGAGTAAGGGAAAAAATTATTTGGGGGTAATGGGAGGAGGAAAAAATCATAGGATGTACCTCCTTTGGGGGATTTGTACAGCAAGTTGATTAATTTTTGAAATGGAAAATTTTGTATTTTGATGGAGTAAATTTCATATTTCCAATTAATTCCCTTTATTGATAGAAATGTTCCCTATTATATGCTCCTTTGCAGTGACTACCTGTTTAAGCTTTTGCTTATTGGAGATTCAGGTGTTGGAAAATCATGTCTCCTCTTGAGGTTTGCTGTAAGTACAACATGCTTCTTTCTCATTCGTATCTTATATTCCTTGATTTCGAAATTCCTAATGTTTGGAGCTAGTGATTTAGTAGTAATAATTATTAGCAATTCAAGTTTAACAAGGTTGGTGAAAGTGTCATAATGTAACTTTTAGATAACGAAAAGTCTTTCAGTGGGTCTTAATGGTTATTGGTGCTTACTTTATTTTCACTTTTCAGCAGTTTAGAAGGACCTAGGCGGCAGAGGGGACGCCTAGCGCCTAAGCGGACTAGGTGTTTTCTTAGGCAGTCTCATTGATCTATTTTTTATTATATATATACTTGTTATTGTTTTAATATATAAAATATATAGTAGATGTAATTTTTTTTTTAAAAAAATCATGAAATATTAATACAAAAACAATCTTTTAAGACTTAACAAATTCATTTTAAGTATGTAGAGCTTTAAAGTAGAGATTTGATTATGCCCACGCAGGGGTCTAGGCGCCCAACCAAATCGAGGTATTAGATGACCGCTTAGTGTCTAGACGGAGATTTTTTGAACATTGTTTCAGTACCATGGACCGTGTTGATGTAATTGTTTTGTGAATCAAAATTCTCTCTCTTGACATATGCCAAGTTCAGTTCGACATTTCATAGAAAATGTTTACATATTTCCTGACCATTTTTTTGGTGGGTATTTCAGGATGATTCATACTTGGAAAGTTACATTAGCACCATTGGTGTTGACTTTGTAAGCAATATATTTTGTCGATAAAATTTTACTTTGAAATATATCTTAGTACTGATTTACAATGTTCTCTTATCTAGAAAATCCGCACAGTGGAGCAGGATGGGAAAACTATCAAACTCCAAATTGTAAGTTTTATGTATTTATGTTGATCAAGGACTTTTTCTTTTATTATTATACGAAGGATCAAGGGTTTCTTTATCAGCTTCAGTGTTTCTTCTTATTGAAATTTAGTTGTGAGTATCAAGTTCTACAAGTGTCATGGTGAATTATAGCATGTTTTAATAATAATTTGATTTTGTACAGCAAGCTTCTAATTTTTCGTTTTTCTTTTCGTTCTCAGTTCTCAGCTTCATGACTATTTTTTTGTTGGGCCTGGTTTTTTCATTCGTCACGGATGTCGTGTCACCTCTTATTTGTATATATGGCTTCTTAGCTAACAATTTAATCTCCTCTACAATATATTTTCTTGCTTATACAGTGGGATACTGCTGGACAAGAACGTTTTAGGACAATTACTAGCAGCTACTATCGTGGAGCACATGGCATCATTGTAAGTAATCCGTGCTCTCCTCGAGTAGCATCATCTCTTATCAAGAAATGCAACGAATTATAGTCTCATTCAGGTTACTTTTCTGGCAGGTTGTGTACGATGTGACGGATCAAGAAAGCTTTAACAATGTCAAGCAATGGTTGAATGAAATTGATCGTTATGCAAGCGATAATGTAAACAAGCTTTTAGTCGGAAACAAGTGTGACCTCACAGCACAGAAGGTTGTTTCCTCTGAAACAGCACAGGTAATAATATTTTGCGTATGTTGTACTGTATTATTATTTTACTTTATAGTCTGTTGGAGAGTAGCAAAGCTTTATTAAATAAAGTTAAATTGTTCTTTATGTTTTTCTTCTACAGGCATTTGCAGATGAAATTGGTATTCCTTTCATGGAAACAAGTGCCAAAAGTGCCACCAATGTTGAACAGGCTTTCATGGCCATGACTGCTGAAATAAAGAACAGGTACGATAATTTGATGGTTTGAACTTTTAATGTTGTCTTAACATTAGATGAAAAAAGTGAAAGATGCACAGCATATGCTTCCAAGATTGTAGGTAGATATTATAGGAGTTATATAATAATTTGAAATTATCTTCCTTATACAATGTCTTTTAATGTCTGGCAGGATGGCTAGCCAACCAGCCATGAATAATTCCAGGCCTCCGACTGTTCAGATCCGAGGACAGCCTGTCAACCAAAAGGCTGGGTGCTGTTCTTCTTGAGAGGGAGGAGTTTGCTCAGGCTAATGTTGTTCACGTGCGTCAACTGTGGGATGTAAAACTAGAATTTCTTCTTCTTGATGCTTTGATACGAAGAATACTGTTGAACATGATTTGCTTCATTCTTGATATACATTGTTTCACCCCTGTTTAGAACCTCAATTCTTTCTATGTATTTGATTTCAAAAAACATTTGTACAAAGTAGAATATTGGTGGATAGCAAGCAGTATTTGCATTGATATTCTCAACTATTTGTCATTTGTTTTTATTTTATATTTTATTTATATTGCTAATGTTTATATTATTAGATTTCATATTTAATGATTTATATTTTGAAATTATAATTTTCTATTTTAGGCATATTTAGATACTTGAGGAGACAACTTTGTCCTTTAAAAGTTGAGCATGACAAGCAACTACTCAACATTAAAAACAAATGACTTTAAATTGAAATATAGAGGATGACACTAAAACTAGTGCACAAGATGAAGGAAAAGAAATGCCATTGAGCTTATGTGGGTTATGCAACTGGCGGAAACTTCTCTTCCAAGGCTTCGCCATGATTGGTTCTTTGTCCTGATATACCAAATAAAAGGTGGGTGTGAAGAGAAACGTTGATAGTTCGAAAGAAAAAGTTTTGGCCGGCAGGCTTTATTGTTGGAAAGTTGGGAAAATTTTGAGTAAGGGCAAGAATAGAATCTCTTCTAATTATAAGATACCGAAAATACATTACTATGTTTAACTGCTTGAACACAACGTAATTAGTCGTGGCTCAAGGGTGTAGGAAACGCAAGCCACGGTTTGCTTCCCCAAGGCAAACTTAAAAAGTTAATTGAAACAAAAGTTGGGTAAAATTAGGATATCCCCACTTCCAATAGAAACAGAAGAAAGTTGGAATAGTAAGTAGAGCATACAACTTAATCAAACCCCATGGCCAATGGCATAGGGGCCATGTTGAAGCTCCAAAAATAGCCACGTAATCATTTCATGCTAAAGTGAAACAAAGAAAAAAAAATCCCCTCCCCTTTCTGCCCCAAACACTGAAACCCAAATTTAAACTTGCACCAATATGAAACCATCAATCCATTTAGAAACCATATAAAAAGAATCGCCATCTTGACAAAAGACTCAAAATTGTTCCCAATCAACTTCAAAACCAAAACTGGTGCCATCATTTTAGAATCCACGATAAAAATAACCTAATTCCCTACATTTGACAGGATTCATAAGAAGTCACAAGTTAAGAGAAACCAAGGGCATAAACCCCCAGTAAGACATCTAAAATTTACACTCTTAATAGACCATAAATTTCTCATAAAATTTTAATACAGAAATAGACAATATTCCTGATGATATCCCCTGCCACTGACAAACCACTCAATCTTGAAAAAAGGAAGACCAAAAAAAGCACTAGGGCAGGAAAGAGGAGGCCTCTCACTTTGCACCCAATGAAGGGAATTGGTTAACATCTGCTATCGCCGGGGCTGCAGCATTGTTCACATTGTTTCCTCGACTATATCCTCCTCTTTGACCACGGCCGCGTCCCCGACCACGGCCATAGTAATTTTCACCTTCTGCAGGCTTCAGAAACTCATTTATGCTGAGGGCCTACATATTAGGAACAATAAAATTTTTATGTAAAATATTTACTATTGACCATGTATGTATGTATTGATAGGACATATAACTTGATTGGATATTCAATTACTACTCTAAGATCCAATTTAACATATAAAAGTAGGTTGATCTGCAGGTTTAAAAGCTTCATTTACAGTTCACCTACTATGTTCCTTGGGGATTGGTCTTGGTTTTGATATATTATTCAATTATATTACTGGAAAGCAGAATTAAGCCGAAGAAATTAAAATAAAAGGGAAGTCCGCTACAAATTCCATAACCATATGTACAAGTAACAAACCAAGATTTGAAGCCCTCAAGCGCACTGGAACTTAGTTCTAGAATAAACAAAGAAATTACCACTGGAAAAGAATTAGTTGACATTCCAAGATTATTGAAAATGAAACAAGCAATCTTTAATCAAGTACTCAAAAGTTGAAGCGGAAGCGACCAAAAGTGAGGACATCGCATTAGGGTTAGGCCTTGGAAGGGGATCGTCAAGAAATTTGATAACCTCTCAAAACAATATTGATCAAAAATAGAATCAGTTATGGTGTTAAATTTTGACATGACTTTTGCTGAGCAAACCTGAATTTTTATAGATGGAAAATCTAATACTACTATGAATTTACAATGGTGCAACCATAAAAACTCATGGACACTGATATTGCATGTGACAAGATGAAGGATATACATCATTTTTCTACCGCTGCTAGTCAGACGCAATTTTTTGTTTTTAAAAAAACTTAATTCGGCTAAAAAAATACCCAGGATGCGAGATGATCTTTGTACATTGTTGTTGTTGAGTATTGGGTCATACAGTAAAGATGGTTTATGTGGAATTATTGAAGGTATTATCATGTTGAGCACTACACATTTTTTAGTAGAAAGAATTCGTTAGGCATCATCAATAAATTACTGGGGCATGCAAGTGTTCATAAATCTGAGATACTCTTGATTTTGAACACAAAAAGTAGATAGATATTGTAATACTGTGTGACCAATGTTCTAAAAATCGGCCTAGGCGGAGGACTAGGCGGGGAGGCGGGCCAGGCGTGAAAGGCGGGGCCTAGGCGGATTTTTTTTAATTACCACCAAAATCAGATTTTGATGTATTTATTTTTCTAATGATTTATCATATTCTTAATACAGGTTATAGCATATCAAATCACAACAAGAAGTGAACAAGATCAAGTCAAAATGGATAATTTTATTATAGTTGTAATTGTTTGAACTTGAACCAACTTCAAATTATATAGATGATGATACATTTGTAATATTTAGTTTAATTCAATATAATTCTTAAATTTATGTTTAGTTTCTTAAATTTTAATATTGAATTGAATTCTTAAAATTTTAAATTTTATTATTTAATATCAATTGTGTTTATGAATAAAACTATTAAACTAATACGTTAAAGATATGTTAGTCATACTTAGTATATGGCATTTGTCATTTTCTTTAAGTCCTCAATTTTGAATATTACATAAATAAAAATAATTTTATAATTAATAATATCAAATGTCTCACTCAATAAACTTCACACTAATTTTTAAAAATAATATTTATTTAAATTTATAAGAGAGAAGAAATAAGTATATAATTATATATATAAAGATAATACTTACTAATTACTACTTACTAGTTACTAGTAACACTAATTCTATAATTTAATTATTTCAAGCAATGAATATATATATATATATATATATATATATATATATAATATAATATAATATATTCTTAAATTTATATTTAATTTCTTAAGTTTTAATATTAAATTGAATTCTTAAAATTTAAATTTTATTATTTAATAACAATCTTGTTTATGAATAAAAGTATAAAACTAATAGCCTAATACGTTAAATATATATTAACCATACTTAACATATGGTATTTGTCATTTCCTTTTTATCCTCAATTTTGAAGATTACACAAATAAAAATAATTTCATAACAAATAATATCAAATGTCTCATTCAATAAAATTCACACTAGTTTTTACAAAATAACATTTATTTAAATTTTTTAGAGAAAAGAAGTATATATATGAAGATATGTTAAATTTTAACAATCTTATATTTTTGTGTATATTCTTGAAATTTGAAATTTGTGCATATTCTTGAAATTTTAAATTTGTGTATATTCTTAAAATTTTAAATTTTATTATTTAATAACAATCTTATATTTTTATTTATGAATAAAACTAATACATTAAAGATATGTTAATAGTTAGCCATACACCATACTTAGTATAAGTGTATAACTGTATAACTATATATTATATAATATTTGTCATTTTCTTTAAGTCCTTAATTTTAAAAATTACACAAATAAAACTAATTTTGTAATTAATAATATCAAATTTCTCATTCAAATAAACTTCACACTAATTTTTAAAAAATACATTTATTAATATTTAAATAACATTTATTTACAGCTTTTAATAAAAAAATCAACAATACTATCAACTATCTAGTATATAGTAACTAGTAAGTGGTTGTGGTTTATTAAGTAAAATCTTATATAAATATATAATTTTTTTATTTTTTTTAATTATTTTTTTTCATTTTTTGTAGATTCATACAAAGAAGAGTAAAAGACTAGATGCAACAAGGTTGAACAATCTAGTCTATGTCCAATTTAATACAAGGCTTAACAACAAAAAGAAACGGGAGAAAGATAGGAAAGTAGATGTGCTACTAGCAAGTGATGCTTCAAAAGCGCAAAGATGGATTGTTGAAGGTGGTGGTGGTGATGAAGATGAGGTTTGTTCGGGCCTTACTTGGGAGACAGTTGATGAAGCATCCGAAGCGGATAGCGTGCTAGAGCCTAGGAGAAGTAGTAGAAATGTTGGGAGTAAGAGAACTTCATGAAGAAGATTTTTTGTCTGATGATTACACAAAGGAAGAGGGAGATGAGGAGTATGTGTGAGTAGGGATATGGAAAAGAAGAGTTAGAGATATAGAGGGATATGGGGATGAAGACTATTAGTTTGAATTTTGAACAATTGTGTGTTTGTTTAAAATTTAAAATTGGCTATATGGATGTGTTTAAACTTTAAACAAATGCATTTATTATCTTTATTATAGATTGTTTTGCATTATATTATTGTTTTGTTAGAATAATGTAAGATAATATATTAAAATTGACTTGCAATAAAAAAATCCCAGGCGCTAGGCCCCCTGGCCGCCCAACTCCCGTCTAGCACCTTTTAAAACCTTGTGCGTGACATATTAACTATATGGGTAAACAAAATCATATAAAACTAATGGTTATTCCAAGATGCATAAAGTTTAAGAGATGCCAAATGCAACAATTTCCCAGATTTTTTTCCTATTAGATGTTCCAGACATTCTTAAAGGAACCAAATACAAACACCACTAAAATAAGTATACCTTTTTGGCTCTCTCCTCTTTCTCAGCAGCCTCTTTACGCTTATCCTTGTCAGATCCCTAACACAATCATATAATTCAGTTAGTCATTAGGCTATTCATACAGTAAAATAGTATTGTTCATAAATTCTATTCTACAAGTACAAAAAATGCTCACCAATTTAACAAATATTTCCTCATCATTCTTCTTGCTTGAAAGAAGCTGCATGGATTCAAAATCTTTATCCAAGCCAACCTTCCTTTCCTCAGATTTAAGAGCTAGTAAGGTCTTCCTCTTCTCTTCAAGTACTTTCTCATACTCCTCCAGAGTCATTTCCTATGATAAAAAAGTATATTTCAGCCATTAATTACATTGATGAAATACTTGGGAAATCAAACCATCTATTTTTAAGGCCAGATGATTATAGAAAAAAGTTTCATGATGTAATTAACATAAAAAGTTGAGGTCATTGTATTACTGAAACATGTTTTAACTATCTTTCTAAAATTGATTCCCCTCTTCCACAATTTCCCAATTACAAAAGAGAGTAAATAGGATGGCCATAAAACTATCTCAAGACAGAAATAGTTTCTCTCCAGATTTGCACTGAACTTGACAAATTATTGACGTGTGCTCAGCTAAAAAAAGAAAGCAATATCAGTGACATCATCTAAATGTTCTGCTTTGGCCAAGAGTTGGACATTCACCTTATCTTCAGGCTCCTCTTCTGGCTCGGCCACAGGATTCTCCTTGTTGATATCCCCACCATCTTCCTGCCCCAATTTCTTTTCAGCATCAACATTCTTCTCACCATCATTAACCGGCTCTTCAGTCTCCCTAAATAAGAGCATGAGATCAACTATTTAAAGAATAACATCCTACAAAGAATTATATTTATTAAACAAATCTAGAAGTCCATATCCAAAGTTAAAGAGTTTAAAACAGGGTCCTAACGGAGCAATATCATCAGTGGGAGTTCCCCAGTTCCCCCGACCAGCACCATCGCGTTTCATGAACTCATTTCTGCAACAACACAATATATATTGTGGAATCAGATACATAGAATCGTGATATTATAAACATAAAACATTATTTGTATAATCAATGAAAAAAAACTAACCCCCTGCTAGTCCCACTATGGCGTTCAAATACCCTTCGGGAGCGTTCCCCTTCTGCAACGTCTCCATCAGAAAAAACCCCGCGGCGACCACCACGAGGACCCCCGCGAGGTCCACCATATCCTCGTCTTTCAGAGGACTTGTCTAAATCACCTTCTTCAGGTTGTCGGTCCCCTCCAGAATAGCTGTTGCTGCTGCCGAATGAGTTCACATTATCGGCCGAATCTCGCCTAAAGCGTCCACCGCGACCACGACCAGTTCCACGTCCACCAGTACGACCTCCACCACGCTGGCCATCAGTCCTGGCCTCCCTAACTATTCACAAAAATAATCATGATAAGATAAATACAAATAATCATGGATACAAGACATTCTTTTCCCTATGAGATAAATCACACATTAAAACATACAAGGATCTTTTCTTATATGATATCAGTTGAAAACAGATATTGTGCCTAGTGAGCTTGAATGTACCAGTAATGATGGCAGATGTAAATGGAAGATTACGCAACTAGTATACCACAAGAGAACCACATTTGCGCAACTGGCAACAAAGCATTTAAGAAAAAGAGAGGAAAACCAAACAGTACACAAAACAATTATGACAACACATACTCACATATCAATACATATAGCTGTATAAAGACCTAAACCTACTTAACACACATAAACCACACAGCATTTCACTTTTTCAGTCGTTTTTTGTGAGTTGTGTTAAGTGGTTAGGTCACAAATGAGACAAACAGCACATATTCTTCCATTTTGGATTAGTTCTTTTGTACAATGAATAGGGTTTTTTTTTTTTTTGGGGGTGTTGATCAAGTTTAAAACCCCTATGCGGCTTGTATTCATGGAGCTTGCATAATCATATCCATTTCTAACCAAAAACACAAATAGCCAGAGAAACTTCAACTGAAGCTAGAAAGGAAAGATAATTTGTAAAAAAATCATCCACTGTATCAGAAAACTATTAGCATATGCATATATGTTCCATCTACATATATACAATATACACAAAGGATGCTTTAAAGTTAGATGAATGGAATTTAAAAGGATTAAGCTGATATACAACGAAATACTTGCCATTTTCAGCAATCTATCAAAAATACTTGGATCCTTAGCTTTTATCATGTTATGTATAGATAAAGATTTCATATTAAGCTTCATTGCACTACATTTTTATAGACACCCAACAAGAGATGTACATATATACCGGTAAAAATACATATATATCAAAACTTATTTCTCTTCGAGCGGAATAAGGAAACGAGAAGAATTTTACCAGCCTGGGAAGGAGGGAGAGGCTTGGAGGGAAGCTTAGCAGACTTAGCCGGCTGAGCTGCAGCAGCTTGAGTTGAAGCTGGGGATTTCTTGACCGGCGGAGGGAGCTTCTGAACAAGCTGGCTCAGGTCATCGTTATCATCATCAACGAGAAGATCAAAAGGGTTTGTGGTCGCCATTTCGTTACAGCTGAATAAATAACTGATATAGCTCTAGCTTAATAAAGAGTATAAGCAACCACAAAACCCTAGTTCTTATTCAATTCCATGGCTAGATCTGATTAATCTTTTATTTTCGATAGAAATAGGGCACGGAGAGTGTGTGAAGTAGAGAAATGGTGGCTTGGAAAACCCTAAGCGCGGCAGAGGGAGAAATAGCGAACCTAATTTTATAAACCCTACTGGGTGGTGTTACTGTGAGGGCTGGTTCAGTGTATCAACTGTGTATAGGCTTATTGTGTAGCCAATCCAACCCACTAAGAACATATATTTTGAGGCAGTGAATGGGCCAGGCCCAAGTGGCAAAGTACATATGAGTTTCCTCCAATTATAGTAAAATAAATATGGAAGACAAGACTTATTTTATTTGTGGAGTAAAATCTGAAAGATTGTATGCCGTTAGAATTGTACTTGGAGATGTCAATCCAATCTAACTATACAAAACACAACTGTTTTTAAAAAAAATTAATTTCCCACCCAAGCTATTAAAAGATCAGACCGTTAAAAAGTTAGGATAAATCTGACCGTTGAAAATAGGATTCAAGCTAGAAATTTCATTACCCAAGGATTCCAAGACGGCAGTCTCGTCGATTTCGTTCACATTTTCTACCCAAAGAAATCTTTTTTCAAGCTCAACGAAGTGTCGCCAACATCGCTAAAATCCACCGGAAAAAAGATCGGTCTAAGGCTACTGATTCAGAACAATGAAGTTCTCCCAATCATCTAATCCAGGTCCAAGACCGAATCTTTGGGAGCTTCCAGGTCCAACAGTTGAAATGGGTTGGAACTCCGCGGCCCACACGGAAACACGGAAGGGGTTCAAACTCCAGTCGCTTCTTCTTCGTTCTCTCCACCCTAAAACAAAGGTTACTGTTGATTTCTGGCTTGCTTCTTCTTCAAATCTTCAAATCTTTGTTGATTTTTGTTTGCTTCTTCTTCATTCTCTCCACCGTAAAACACGGAAATAAGGGTTTCTTCTTCATTCCCTTTTGCTTGCTTCTTCTTCTTCAAATCTTTGTTGATTTTTTTAAAAAATCTTTTGTGCTGTTAAGGTGGGAAGCCATAAACCCACAAGGGTTTTTGTGGGTTTTGTTAGATCTAATTGTCAAGTTTCCACAACTTCCAAACCTTCATCAAAATCCTCTTAATTTCGGTTGGAACTAATGAAGGCATTAAAGAATTGAAGTTGCAAACAAACGTGTGAAACCATAAACTGGTTAGCAAGCTAACGTGGGAAGCCTACTCTTTTGTAAGGTAAGCCATGTATTTGGTTAATTTTATGGAAATTGAAAGTTTACATAATGATTGTTATTCTGAAATTGATGTGCTTGGTCGAGAAACTATGTGTTGTCAAGGACTTCTATGAATTTTTTAGCTGTAAACCATGCCTAAACTTCTATGAATTACAAATTATAAAGCTATGCCCTTAGGGTGTTTGAAAATTTGTCCCAAAGAGGTCAACATGTGTAAAAATTGAAAATTACTCAATGATTAGGACTAGGTAATATTTATAGATGTGTTATGATGTAAACCAAGTTGGTTAGGTAAATCAAACGGAGTTTAAAATCAATTTTATGAAGTTTGAATCAAATTGGATTCAATGAAAATCTGTGGTGACAGGGCATTTTCAAGCCCCTGTAATTATCGTTTAAATGCTCTTTTTGGCTATGTTATATTTTTATAAAATACTATGAAGTACCATCTAGAATATATTAAAAATGGGACTCAATCGGATGTAAGGATCTCAAGTTACAAAATTGCCAAGTAGGTGAGGGAAAAAATCCAAACTGCAGAATGGGCCACCTTGAGATTTAAACAACTTTTCATCCTTCATCATTTGGACAATTTTTTGGGCAAAACCTTGCATTGCTATCTGCAAACACCAAAAAGCACTTAAATAACTCATAAAAAACTATGAATATTGCGCATAGTAATAGAGAAAATAAATAGAGAGAGAAATTATACTTTTAAAAAGTAATAGAAATGTTGTCATTGTACTCTGCTTTGAAGACATACTAAAAGATTACGAGTATGAGAGAGAGATGGAGAACCTTGAAAGGTTCATTATCTGTTCTGAAGCTGATGCATGGAACATACTTCAACCAAACGGAAATCCCCTATGGTGAAAAATATGCAATCACATTATTGAACATAAAATAAAAAACCCCCATTACATCAAACTATATAGAAAATGGGTATAAGTATTTACTACCCAAAATTCCACTCAAGCACAAATATAAGGTCCAATGCGAAGATGTAAATATAGCCTCGCTTTCTCGGACCATCTTAACGAATCGAACCAAATCATATCTTCCTCAAAGTTATATTATAAACCCACAAATTAAAACCCATCAATACATGAACTAGTTACATAATCTGAGAAAATACTTAGAATATTAAAGAAAACAGGGGAAATAAAGCAGGTATTTCTCCTCTGTCCCCAAAGGAGAGCATATTAAGATCTCAAATAATACACTTAAAGCATAATTTTATCAAATGGAAACCTTAACATGCCCAAAAACAAAAAGAAATTAGGCCTCATTTTGGGACATAGGGTTTTTAGCCAAAGCAAGATACTTACATTGCAAATTTGAAGGTTCATGAACATTCCAAAACACATATGTATCAATAGCATCCAACTCGCCATCTTTAGCCTTCAGATAAGATCTTTCCACATCTCGCATAATTCTCATTTTAATTTTTTTATCATTTTACAAGAAAATACATTTTCCCGAAACTCGAGAATAAGAAAAGGATAGAAGAAAAAAGTTGGGTACTTCATGGGTGCTTCTTGGGTAATGAATGGAGCTGAAAAAAGAATACTCTTTGTCCATCGATGATCGAGCCTTCCTATCAGTATGTGACATCGCATCACCGTTAGCTAAATGCCCGATATTAACAAAGACGCAGAGCAAAATCATTGGAAATTGAATAACATTGCATATCCTCTTTCATTTCTAGAATCTGAGAGAGTTTCTTTTGGTTAGTGGAGAGAGATATAATATATATATATATATATATATATATATATATATATATATACAAAATAGATAGATATAGTTAATACTTAATTCAAAATATAAGATACTAACAAACGAAGGCCATGAGGTAAAATTCATATTGAATTTTTTTCGTTTTTCAAAAGATCTTTGCTATATCTGATGTAAATGAGGTAAGTTGGGGAATTGAAAAATTGTGTATAACCAACATATTTATGGAGTTCAACTTTTACGGGAAAGCAATCAAATGATCAAGTTGAAATGTTTAACACAACAAAGCAGTGCATTTCATGTTATAAAGAAATTAATACTAATAGTGGTGTTACGGTTAATGAGTCAACCTACCTATTTTTGCAAGTCGATTCACCCACTTTGGTATATATATTGTTTATGCTATTTTTACGGTTAATGAGTTAATTTCATGCCAATTTGATAGCTTAGGTATATATATTGTTTTGCAAATAAATAAGGCTGGTAAGTTGGGTTAGTCTTAAAAGTCAGTTTGTATGTATATAATTTTGAAAATTAGGATCTTGCTCATATTATATGTTGGAGTTATGATTGATTGTGATAGAAGACTTGCATGATCTATATATTAAAGTTTGAAAGTTGGAGTTTTTGAAATCAATTAGTTTACTTAACATGTCTCTTTACATGTTATCTGTTACAAATTTTTACCTTTTTTTTTTCTTTTCTGCATTAATCATTTTTATTGACCTTTTTAGCAGAAATGTTTCTTTCTTTTTCTTTGACTGTTTAAGATACTGTAGAAATCTGTATTAAACGGGTAATGAATATTTGTTTTCTTTTCATTTTTTTTACTTTAATACTTTTTTTTTTTTTTTTTGGGGGGGTTTATTTGCTCATTTTGTTTTAATTGAAGGTAAGAAGGTAAAATTAGTTATTTGTAAATTTTATCTGAGGCATCTATCTCTCTTTAGAAAAAAGGAAAAACCTCAGGTTGTTGCTCATTCATACATCTTTGTATGTGTATTGTGTATATACATTAGGATCATATTTTTAGAGTTTGTTTTCTGTTGTGATTTTTGCTATAATTGACTCATGGCTCATTGCCTCAGTTATAATTGACTCATGACTCAAACTGCCTCATGCTAATAAAGTTAATTAATATCTTATTATTTACTGTATGTATACAAATGGTAAAGTGACAAACAAGACAGTCAAGTAAAGTTTGCATAAATTATCTAAAGAAAAAAGGAAAACATTTCTATAGCTCAGAACCTGAATCCTACTTACAAGTCATACCTAACAACAGAAAATGCATTATATAGTACACACTTTAGCCAACCCACTTCCACTCACCTAATTTACCAAAAAAAAAACTTCAGATTAACTATACTAAGATGTAGCAGCCTACTTTCCTAAATTTTCATGGCAAGACAATCAACTATTCAACTAACTTTGTTAAATACATGAAATGTAAATACATCGAGACACTTCGGTGTTGGACTTTGAATCTTGACTCTTGAATTAAGTTTTATGGCAACTTTTTATCACATAATTCCTTGATATGAAAAACAAAGTGACTTACCAAAAAAAAAAGGGGACGGTGAGGCGTAAGTTTGGATGTGGAGTGTATTGATTTGATAAAACTGAAGGCCACAACTAATAAAAACAGAACAGTGTTGGCTTAGGAAGAATTTGAGCTGGAGTTGGTGGTTTGTGTATGGATTTGTATACTTCATAATAAATATGAAAGATGAGAAGAAAAGAAGAATTGTGTTTCATCCTCTCAAGAGTTGGACTACATATGAAAATCACAATCATAAATCCACAAATAAACGCTAATAATGGATAGAAAGCCTAATATGAGTATGAAATCCTCTCCTAAGACTTCCATAATATAATACAATTCGAACATGACCTGAAGAAGAAAAAGTATCACAATCATACTTTTTGTTTGATTTTGTTTTTTAAAGTGATGGTTTGTTGTGAGGTTGAGGATTACTTTCTTGAATCTAATTGAAAATTTATGTTTTTAGTTCAGATTCAGATTATCTAATTGAATCTAATTGAAAATTTAAAGACTTTATAAAAGTAGTGGATATCCTATCACTTTGTTGGGTTTTAGCTCTTTGAGATTTGGTGGGTTGCCGATGCTACTATTATTGGTTTTAATTTAGAGGTTCAATCTCATTTTCAGATTATTATTATTATTTATCATAAATCTCAGGTGTTATTTTACTGTGGGTGATATAAGCTATTCTTCAGTGTATTTATTTATTACTACTAATTTTTGTCTAATTTATAGTGGTGCGTTGGAGTATATATTTATGGGATACCGAAATCATGTATGTTGATAGAAAATTAGAGCATTATGTTTTTTGTCTCATTATCAAGAAATGTTATTCTCGACTACCCCTACCTTATAGTACAAACTTATTTGCTACGATTTGCATGGAACCATTTACATGTCTTTAAATAAAAATCTAAAGATGACCCTCGAATAACAAAATGGTGTATTTTAGTAGTGGCTTACATTTCTAAATAGTTCATTCAAAATGAGATATTTACCAACCAAAATCTATCTATAATGTAAATGGTTCTATTCAAATTGAGGAAAAAATATTAACAGGTTCTATATTATTGATAAACATGCACATGGAACTATTACATGTGTGTGTATTTACTAGGAGGAAATGGTGTTCTAAAGATGAGGGAGTAAGACGGGTGAAGGATATAATTATAATTTATTAAACTTGAGGTTAACTCTTATATTTGTTATTTTGATTTTTTTTATCAAGACACCTTTGGAGGCATAGGTGATGTGATGTATGTGGTTCCGGAGAGTGATGTCTCTTACATCCCATTCTTTGATGTTTATTTATTAGTTTCCATGCCAACTATTTATAATTTAATCATGCAATTATATATGCGTAAACATTCTTTTTGTAAACAACTCATGTAGCAAAGGTAAATATTTATGCTTTTAAAGTTTTGTGTTTATTGGTTCCAAACCCTGTACCTGAGTTTACCTTAGGTTTTGTATGGAACTCAAAATAATAATGAGGAATAATAACCTTTATATGCCTAAGTATAATGACTGTTTTGGGATGTTTGTATGCTAGCCAAGTAGTTTGGTGATGGTTTACTAGATGTTATCTATTAAGTCATCCTGATATATATATGATGGAAATAAAACTCATTCATATACACTATGTCAAAATCAGTCCATGTTTTGGTTTTCCATGTGTTATCTATATTAGGCTTTCCATGTTTTTTTTAAGACAAAGAAAACTTAGAGGTGGACTGTTTTGGTGATGAGGGAATGGGGGTTGTCGACCATTTTGTTAACAAATTGCAATCAAATCTAATTTGGAATAATCCCCTGCTACTTCATGGAACCAAAAAACAGTTGTAATGGGATTTCATTAAGCAATGAATCACTTGGTAACTCAAACACTTGGTAACCAAAAACAACTCATGGAACAATAAAATTTTGAAATCAGTCAGATGTTCAAGTAGATTTTGAAAATTTTCATAGTTATTCAACAAAGCACACCAATGAGAGGAGAATCATAATAAAAAAAAAATAAAACTCTCCAAATCTTTGTATATCAATATTGGAGAGAGGGAAACTGTGTGGGCTAAATTACACTGTGTGGGCTAGCAAGTGGTAGCAACCGCAAGACCATTTTCCATTATTGACATTTTCAATTAATCATGTTTTCAGGATTTGTGGAAGTTTCTTTAATTGTTATTCTTCAATTTGCATGGAATTTTTGTTAGACCTGAAATTAAGGTTTGGACACCCCAAGTTTAATCCAAGCACTTGCTTCATTGGCTCCAAGCAGCTTATCCCAAATTTTCAGCTTGGCTACCCTACTGTAAAATCTAGCCCCAAAGAATTGGGCTTAGTGCCTAAAACTCATTTCTTGATTGGTAAAATGATACTAATATCTCAAACGGCCCAGCTTCTGCCTCCAATATTAAAGGTTAGCTAAAAAATTCAACTTTGAAACTATCACACATTTAATAGACATTAATTAATAGCGATTCTAAGAAAATATGACCAAATCCGTGTTAAGTTTTTATTATTTCAATTTAAGTTACCAAAGCATACATCGAGTTTTAAATTGAAGCTTAAACAACATGTAAACATCAGATCATGAAATAAAAGAAGAATGTTGTACATTTGCCTAGAGTACTTCATGCTTTGCCCTAACAAGGTTATAAACATCATCACATACGCAAATCCATATTCTCGCAATTGGAACTGTTGATTATGGTTTATTAGGTCGATTGCTGAAGGCATAATTGAAAAGTTTTTGTGACTTAGCTGAGACTACCATGACCTGATCTGTGTTTTTATTCCAAGAAGTTTGGAAGGCATGATTACATTCCAAGAAGTTTTTATTCCAAGAAGTTTGTTATAAATTTAACTTCCCCAAGTAAAATCTAATTACATCAAATTTTGTTGTAGAACGCATTATCAAGAGATATTTTTCCTCGACACAACGCTTTTCGAAATGATGATCCTTTCAAACCTCCTAAGGTATGTTAAATAACATCTTGAAGCTTGATCTGACATATACTGAGAACCATAGTTTTCTTATTTGTTCTTGAAAATTAAATTGTAGGTTTAATTGTTGGTTTTTACAGCTTGCTTTTTGATTGCTCTGTTTTAGTTCATTTTTATGATATTTATTCAGCTATATGTGTGGATTTGTATGTCAGAAATAGCTCTTATTTACTTTTGTGTGTGTGTGTGGGGGGGGGGGGGGGTGGAATTGTGGGTTTTGTTCAATTTCTCACATTTGAGACGTAAAGATTGATTTTTGTGTTGGTATAGTTTTAAAATATTTTTTTGTTTTAAAAATATTTTTTGTTCCGAGCAGTACTTGCTTTGTTACCTAATTGGTTGTTGAGATTGTGGGACAAATGATAGAAATAAAACCTATTTTATGTTTCTTTAGCTAATTACATAGCATTTGCTTAGCTATAATGAGTTTTTGAAAGAAACCTACACCACATGAACTTTATGTCCAAACTCATGATTTGGTCTCATCCCAGCTAGATTGGGGTTTTTCCTTTTAAATTCTAATTGTTTGTTCGGAGTTTGTTTTAAAAATGAGAATTAACTTTAATTTATTTATTACTTCTTTGGATGCATACTTTAATTTGAAATGTGAGCTAAAATAAATATCATTGAATGAAATAATTTCTTATGTCATTTTACTTAACTGATTATGGTTGGTGGTATGAAGGTTTGAAATCGATACTTTTTTACTGTTCATTCCGATAGCTTGAAATCTTTAACTGAAGATAACGAATATTTAAAGTCTTCTTATAAAATAATCAATACAAAGAATATTTAAAGTTGACGACAGCTTCAGGTTTTGAATGTTTGTGTTTAATTTGTGTGTTTTAAAATTTGTTTTAAAACACACAAATTTGGGTGTTTAGATTTATTTTAAATTTGTGTTCTCACTCTATATCTCTCTCTCTCTCCCACACCAATAGCACGCACACACACAACAACACATTTGGGTGTCTTTTAATTTGGCTGTTTTTATTTTTATTATGAAATAGGTTTATAGTTATGATGATATAGATTTTTTAATTATGAATGTTAGGATGGAATGGATGTTGAGCTGATTATTATTGAGTGTTCATTTTGTGAAATTTATAGGCTAATTTAGGTTGTCTTTTTCCTTAATTTTGGTTCTGGAAATTGGATGTTTATGTATTATGTTTGATTAAATGCATGTTAATTGTATGAAATTTCATTGTAATTGATGTGAATTATATATGGCTTATGAAATTTATTATGTAGCTACAACCGTTTCAACTGCACAATCATCGACCAATGGATGATGTTGTTATATATTTGGTAGTGTAAGTTTATCATCTGATTAACTCTTTCTAAATATATCTTATTGCTTTTTTTAATAACTTATTTGTTTTAATTTATTTTCATTAATGTCGTGACAGATGGATGACGACTTAAAAAATACCGTATGATAAATTATTTTAATCATCATTTTCTTACCTTTTATCTAATCTTTTTACCCGCTTATTTACTATTCATTATTTTTTTGTCTATAGGTTCGAAGATTTCGTCATAATAATGTAGTAGTGGTAATTCGGAATGAGTATGAACTAAATTGTCTCCGTACACACAACACACATAATATATGCACAAATACACACACATAACTGTAAACAATCAAACACTCACAAATCAAACTCACACCATTATCATCGCCACTCAAGATCTGATTTATGATTTAAATCATTACGCAAATGAACCGTTTGTTGAAATGGTACTAAGAAAACTTTATTTGATCGTAAGTCCATATCTTTTTCTAAATAAATTGATTATTTATTACAATCTCTCTAAATTCTTACTTATATCAATCTAAATCATTCCCCCCCCCATTACATACAAATATGTGTGCTCATTTGTAAATAATGAGCATGTAGATACAATTTGTGGCAAAATTCTTGACAAATGAGCACACAAATCTCATAAAATAATAAATAAATACACTGAAGAATAGCTTATATCACCCACAGTAAAATAACACCTGAGATTTATGATAAATAATAATAATAATCTAAAAATGAGATTGAACCTCTAAATTAAAACAAATAATAGTAGCATCGGTAACCCACCAAATCTCAAAGAGCTAAAACCTAACAAAGTGATAGGATATCCACTACTTCTATAAAGTCCTTAAATTTTCAATTAGATTCAATTAAGATAATCTGAATCTGAACTAAAAACGTAAAATTTCAATTAGATTCAAGAAAGTAATCCACAACCTCACAACAAACCATCACTTCAAAAAACAAAATCAAACAAAAAGTATGATTGTGATACTTTTTCTTCTTCAGGTCATGTTCGAATTGTATTATATTATGGAGGTCTTAGGAGAGGATTTCATACTCATATTAGGCTTTCTATCCATTATTAGCGTTTATTTGTGGATTTGTGATTGTGATTTTCATATGTAGTCCAACTCTTGAGAGGATGAAACACAATTCTTCTTTTCTTCTCATCTTTCATATTTATTATGAAGTATACAAATCCATACACAAACCACCAACTCCAGCTCAAATTCTTCCTAAGCCAACACCTGCTTACTTTTTTATTAGTTGTGGCCTTCAGTTTTATCAAATCAATACACTCCACATCCGAAACTTACGCCTTCACTGTCCCTTTTTTATTTGCAAGTCTGCCTGTTTTCATATCAAGGAATTATGTGATAAAAAGTTGCCATAAAACTTAATTGAAGAGTCAGTATCCAAAGTCCAACACTGAAGTGTCTGATGTATTTCTGTTTCATGTATTTAACAAAGTTAGTTGAATAGTTGATTGTGCCATGAAAATTTAGGAAAGTAGCTGCTACATCTTAGTATAGTTAATCTGAAGTTTTTTTTTTTGGTAAATTAGGTGAGTGGAAGTGGGTTTGCTAAAGTGTGTACTATATAATGCATTTTCTGTTGTTAGGTATGGGTTGTAAGTAGGATTCAGGTTCTGAGGTATAGAAATGTTTGCCTTTTTTCTTTAGATAATTTATGCAAACTTTACTTTACTATATAATATTTGTTTTTCTTTAAAAAACAAATATTCATTACTCTTTTAATGCAGATTTCTACAATATCTTAAACAGTCAAAGAAAAAGAAAGAAACATTTCTGCTAAAAAGGTCAATAAAAATGATTAATGCAGAAAAGAAAAAAAAAAGCTAAAAATTTGTAACAGATAACATGTAAAGAGACATGTTAAGTAAACTAATTGATTTCAAAAACTCCAACTTTCAAACTTTAATATATGGAGCATGCAAGTCTCTATCACAATCAATCATAACTCCAACATATAATATAAGCAAGATCCTAATTTTCAAAATTATATACATACAAACTGACTTTTAAGACTAACCCAACTTACCAGCCTTATTCATTTGCAAAACAATATATATACCTAAGCTATCAAATTGGCATGAAATTAACTCATTAACCGTAGTAAAATAAAGATAAACAATATATATACCAAAGTGGGTGAATCGACTTGCAAAAATAGGTAGGTTGACTCATTAACCGTAACACCACTATTAGTATTAATTTGCTATAACATGAAATTGCCTGCTTTGTTGTGTTAAACATTTCCAACTTGATCATTTGATTGCTTCCCGTAAAAGTTGAACTCCATAAATATGTTGGTTATACACAATTTTTCGACCCCAACTTACCCTCATTTACATCGTATAGCAGCATGCTTTGGAAAAACGAAAAAATTCAATATGAATTTTACCTCATGGCCTTCATTTGTTAGTATCTTATATTTTGAATTAAGTATTAACTATATCTATCTATTTTGTATATATATATATATATATATATTATATTTCTCTCTCCACTAACCAAAAGAAACTCTCTCTGTATCTAGAAATGAAAGAGGATATGCAATGTTATTCAATTTCCAAGCAGATTTTGCTCTGCATGCTGTTAATATCGGGCATTTAGCTAACGGTGATGCGAAAGTCACATACGATAGGAAGGCTCTGATCATCGATGGACAAAGAGTAATTCTTTTCTCAGGCTCCATTCATTACCCAAGAAGCACCCATGAAGTACCCAACTTTTTTTCTTCTATCCTTTTTCTTATTCTCGAGTTTCTTGGGAAAATGTATTTTCTTGTAAAATGATAAAAAAATTAAAATGAGAATTATGCAGATGTGGAAAGATCTTATACAGAAGGCTAAAGATGGCAGGTTGGATGCTATTGATACATATGTGTTTTGGAATGTTCATGAACCTTCAGCTGGCAATGTAAGTATCTTGCTTTGGCTAAAAACCCCTATGTCCCAAAATGAGGGCCTAATTTCTTTTTGTTTTTGGGCATGTTAAGGTTTCCATTTGATAAAATTATGCTTTAAGTGTATTATTTACAGATCTTAATATGCCTCTCCTTTTGGGACAGAGGGAGAAATACCCTGTTTTATTTCCCCTGTTTTCTTTAATATTCTAAGTATTTTCTCCAGATTATGTAACTAGTTCTATGTATTGATGGGTTTTAATTTGTGGGTTTATAATATAACTTTGAGGGAAGATATGATTTGGTTCAGTTCGTTAAGATGGTCCAGAAAGCAGGGCTATATTTACATCTTCGCATTGGACCTTATATTTGTGCAGAGTGGAATTTTGGGTAGTAAATACTTATACCCATTTTTCTATATAGTTTGATGTAATGGGGGTTTTGCTATTTTATGTTCAATAATGTGATTGCATATTTTTCACCATAGGGGATTTCCCGTTTGGTTGAAGTATGTTCCGAGCATCGACTTCGAATAAATAATGAACCTTTCAAGGTTCTCCATCTCTCTCTCACACTCGCAATCTTTTAAGTATGTCTTCAAAGTAGAGTACAATGACAACATTTCTATTACTTTCTAAAAGTATAATTTCTCTCTCTATTTATTTTCGCTATTACTATGCGCAGTATTCATAGTTTTTTTATGAGTTATTTAAGTGCTTTTTGGTGTTTGCAGATAGCAATGCAAGGTTTTGTCCAAAAAATTGTCCAAATGATGAAGGATTAAAAGTTGTTTGAATCTCAAGGTGGCCCATTCTGCAGTTTGGATTTTTTCCTTCACCTACTTGGCAATTTTGTAACTTGAGATCCATACATCCGATTGAGTCCCATTTTTAATATATTCTAGATGGTACTTCATAGTATTTTATAAAAATATAACACAGCCAAATAGAGCATTTAAACGATAATTACAGGGGCTTGAAAATGCCCCATCACCACAGATTTTCATTGAATCCAATTTGATTCAAACTTCATAAAATTGATTTTAAACTCCGTTTGATTTACCTAACCAACTTTGGTTATATCATAACACATCTATAAATATTACCTAGTCCTAATCATTGAGTAATTTTCAATTTTTACACATGTTGACCTCTTTGGGACAAATTTTCAAACACCCTAAGGGCATAGCCTTTATAATTTCGTAATTCATGAAGTTTAGGCATGGTTCTAGCTAAAAATTCATAGAAGTCCTTGACAACACATAGTTTCCCGACCAAGCACATCAATTTCAGAATAATAATCATTATGTAAACTTTTAATTTCCATAAAATTAACCAAATACATGGCTTACCTTACAAAAGATTAGGCTTTCCACGTTAGCTTGCAACTTCAATTCTTTAATTCCTTCATTAGTTCCAACCGAAATTAAGAGGATTTTGATGAAGGTTTGGAAGTTGTGGAAACTTGACAATTAGATATAACAAAACCCACAAAAACCCTTGTGGGTTTATGGCTTCCCACTTTAACAGCACAAAAGATTTTTTAAAAAAATCAACAAAGATTTGAAGAAGAAGAAGCAAGCAAAAGGGAATGAAGAAGAAGAAGAAACTCTTGTTTCCATGTTTTACGGTGGAGAGAATGAAAAAGAAGAAGAATGAAGAAGAAGCAAACAAAAATCAACAAAGATTTGAAGAAGAAGCAAGCAAGAAATCAACAGTAACCTTTGTTTTAGGGTGGAGAGAACGAAGAAGAAGCGACTGAAGTTTGAACCCCTTCCGTGTTCCGTATGTGGTAGCGGAGTTCCAACCCATTTCAATTTGCTGGACCCAGAAGCTCCCAAAGATTTGGTCTTGGACTGGATTAGATGATTGAGAGAGCTTTAATTGTCTCAATCAGTGCCTTATACCGATCTTTCTTTCGGGTGGATTTCAAATGATGTTGGCGATTTACACTTCGTTGAGCTTGAAAAAGATCTTTATTGGCCGGAAATGTGAACGAAATCAATGAGATCATCGCATTGGAACCCCGGGTAATGAAATTTCTAGCTTGATTCCTATTTTCAACGGTCAGATTTATCCCAACTTTTTAATGGTCTGATCTTTTAATAGCTTGGGCGGGAAATTATTTTTTTTTAAAAAACAGTTGTGTTTTGTATAGTTAGATTCAAAATTATTATTACATTTGTCCCAAAAATACTTGAGTATTGGTAACATCAGTAAGAGTATAAGGATTTCTCATGTGAGTCTTTTCTTTAAAGTATTGTTACACAAACACCCACACACATTACACAATATTTACAACTATTCCTTTAGAAGATTCATTTTGAAAACTTCTTTTGAAAGATTATTTTATTATTTCAAAATTATTTTAAAAGTTTACTCCAATTCATTTTATACACTGCATCAATTTATTTTACAAATACCATTAAGTCAATTTTTGACAATTTTACAAGATACAAATTAGTGTGCACTATAAAACTTATATGTGATAGTTACTGATTTAATTATAAATACATATAAGTTGGCCAATTACAAAAAAACGGATTCTATCCACGTGTTAAGGTAAGAGAGATTATTTTTTTCATACTCCTAAATTTAAACTTTCTATGATAAGAAATTATTATTCGTTTCTACAGCCCTTAACATTAAACGGTGAAAATTTATGAAATAGTAATTTGTTAAAATTTCTTTAATAATTTGTGTTTCATCTAATAGCTTTTGACTTGAACTTTCATATTGAATTTTAACTGTTGTATTTGAACTGTAAACTTTTGGACTGTGAAAATTTTGGACTTTAAACTTTACATTCAGACTATGAATGTTTTGACGTGAACTCAAACTCTATTTGGATTGTAAATATTTTAGACTATTAAATATTTTATTGAATCGTAAACTTTACCGTTGAACTTCTTATCTATGAATCTTGGACAATACATTTGGACTTAAATTTATTATGATATTCTGTATATCGTATTGATAATTTGAACATTATAATACTATGAACAAAGTAAATTATTCCGTATAAAACATACATAAATTGTAGATCTCTAATATTAATTCATTGTTTAATTATTATTATTTCTATTTATTTTTTGTTATTTGTATTAACTATCATAACTCAAGTTGTTGTGAATGTCTTTGGTCTGGGTTCAAAAATAATATGATTGTTGAGGGTTTTTAGCATGTGTGATAAAGATACGTGCTGAAAGTTCTCATTGGTCTATGTGCAAAGAAGAACGGTTGTTTGACATGATCATGACCATTGGTGTTATCGATGATAGAGTCCAAATGATGAATTTTAATTTGAAGAAAATATTATACATTATTGTCTATTTGACTTTCCTAATGAATTACTTATTCTGTTACAAGTTACTCGTTAAAAATTTATTATGTCTAATATTTTCTAAACCTCTGATTTAATCACTGTTGAAGGATAAAGATAATTTTATTCTCTGTTATCTTAGTTATGAATTATGATATCCATTATTGGGCTATTCCAGCTCACTATTTTGTTTCCTAATTCCTTTTTGAAAATGAGAATGTAGTCGGGGCTAGCCGAAAAAACAGAGAATTAAAGTAATGGTCTAAATTAGTAGTTGTAGTATTTCTCATCAAGTTGTAGAATAATGTACCAATAATTATAATGATTACTTAGTACGTATATTACTGTGCGATACACGATGTTATAATAATTATAATTACAAGTTAATGTTGTATTTTGTATTTTGACAATTTAAATTGGGCTGAGTAAACTCCAATTTTGTAACGTCATATAAGGAACTTCTCCACTTAGTATAAACTAATTTTAAGTCGAACATAATATTAGAGTTGAGGTCTTCTCCCATTCATATTCATGTGTACTAACAATGCAAATTTCACCATAATATAATCATTATTATCATCACAACATATTATTGTGACACCATCTAAAAGAAACATATTATCTAGCTACTAGTAGTGTTAATATGTGGGGTAGAGTTATGTGTTATTTTAAATTAATAATATCAATTTTATGATTTTTGTTGTTGAAAATTATGACTTTTTAAAAATTATTGATAATCTTATATTTTGAAATTGAGAAAATATATTTTTTTCTTGTAAATATAAATATTAAATATACCACCAATTCATAAAATAATCAAAAGAAGTACTCATTATAAAATACTCAGAATATGTATCCTCACATTCACATATCATACAGTAAGATATAAATATGATTATTGACCATAACAATTCATACTATAAGTTATGTCCCAAATTCCCAATTGACAATTGGTTTGGGCCTCTAGGCTTTGTATTAGCTTAGGATTAGGTATGTGTAGTTAGCAGCTATGAACAGGGATTGTGCAATTCGGTAGGATTGGGCTTGTAACAAAATTTCGGTTGGTCTCACATATCAAGGCATCCAGCCCAATACAGTTTTAAATTTTCTTTCTTGTATTCAGATATTTCATCAAATATGGTAATAGAGATAGTTAAAATTTTCAATTGTGTGACTAGTCATTTGGTAATATACCCCAACTTATTTCTAGCAACAGTTACACATCATAGTAAAAAAAATTAACCTACAAGAAAAGATGAAACTTAATGCAATGGAAACAATAATACTACATTCGTTCTAAAATTAGAGATTTTTTTTAATTTTTTAAAGTTAATTCATGAAATTTTAAAAATCAAAATTAATATAATTTCGTTCAAGTTTTAGAAATAACAAATATGATAATTAGTAGTACTTTATAGTTAGTTTACAATTCTTATATTTGTTTGTATTAAACCTAAATAACTTCATATCAATTTTAAATTTTATGATTTCGCATAGTGATTCAAAAAAATAAAAATGTATCTCTAATTTTGAAAAGTAATATATAACATTAAATCAATACCTACTGTTTTGAATTGTTCATATTTAACAAATAGAGTTTTATAGAGGATGCAAGCAATAAAAAAAAAGTGGAGTATAATTATCTCGCTTGGGATTTAGTTATATATATTAATAATAGTCAATTCAATTTAGCAGAAGGGAAGCATTTTACAGTGTTAAAGTACACTTCCAGGAAGGTGTACATTAGATCGGGTCGAATTTTTTATTTTTTATTTTTATTACTCTCTCCGTTTCCCAAAACTAGTCCCGCTTAATTTTTTTGCAAATATATTAACACTATATATATATATATATATATATATATATATATATATATATATTTTTAGTTCCATGTATCACTTAATATTAATAAATTGTTAGTTTAGTAATGAAGTCTAATAATAAAATTATTATAGTAGTAACAAACTTGAACAAATTGTATTAATTATTTATATTAGATTATTTTTATGTTTTTTTTTGACAAACTGAAAAATGGAGGGAGTATTATGAGTAACATTTTAGCTATTTTTTTGCTTGTTGAAGTTCTTGTTGATTTTAATATTTTATTTTCAGTCATAGAGGAACAAAGAATAATTAAATCCAAAAAAGCCGGAGAAACGGAAAGGTCAAATTTAGAAGTCAATTCCAACATAGACTATATATGGCCGAAAGCAATTCAACAGTAATTCTTTTTTTTTTTATTCTTTTCCGTTTTTTGGAAAACAAGAAACTGTTGACAATTTTATTTATTTATTCACCAACCAACCCAATTCAGGTTTATTCATGATATCCGTTCAATTTTTGTTTCATAGCTGCGTGTCAAAACAATCCACTGAAATTTTGAGATAACGACAACTCCAACAAATTTCACATCAACATGCATGGAGATTATTTATTTCTTATCAGCAAAGGATTAGGTTTCAGCCTTTTGAAGCCCGCCCGCAGTTCATTTTATGTTGCATATATGTCAAATAATTGCGTCGCTGGTATTAACGCTAAAAATTTATCGAGAAAACTAAGTGAAAGATGTAATATTGGAGAGGGTTCTAATTGATAAAAAGGGTATAAAGTGTCATTTTTTTCTGAGACATTAATAAAGAGGCTTTCTTTTACAAAAGGAATGATAGATTTATGTTCTTCTTGATATAATGATATTGAATAATTAGAGAGCATGAATTTGGGTGGTTTTGATAAATTTAGTAATGTGAAATAGCAGAAAATAAATTGGAAAACAAATTAAGGTGGAGTAATTAATTAAGAGACAAGAAAGAGGCCAGGGTACATTCAACTTGGAGTTTATACTAGAAGTGTATTTACTCAGTTTTACCCATAAAATTAAAGGGTATCTGTCTATGTTCCTAAAATTACATAAATATTTTTAAGATGGACTTGGCAAGCAACTAGACATATGCAGAATATCCCTTTTGGGATTCAAGCTCAATGCCTTTGCCTTACTTGTATACAACTTTTTCACATTTGAGTTTTGTTCATCTAATAACTTCACTAAACTTCTCTTTGCATTCGTTCTAAACGGACAATTTGATGCTAAGAAACCATCAACCAAATGCAGATAGGCCTCCAAATCATGGCAACATGCAACATCCGCATTCGGCTTCAAAAAAGGCGACATCTTTGTATCCACACGTAATTCTGTCCCGACGTGCGAATACGCCCACGGCATGTTGTTGTCAAGCACGTTTAGCACACCGGCAGCAGCAGATTCTCTGAGCTTTTTGTCGAGCTCTTCGCTCACAAACATACCCGGAACCCTAGTGATCACATCTTGTGAGTTTACTATACGCAACACCTTAACGTCTTTTGAATTTAAACGATTGGCAAACCCTCGGTTACCCACGCGTGGGCCGCCAAAGGAAAAAACAGCCACTGGTGGCATATTTGGGGCTGATGAGCTGAGCTCATCCGCAACCAATAAAGCCATGGCCCCACCGAGACTGTGCCCGGTTACGGTTATGCTTAGGGTTTCACCTTTGTACATGTCCATTAACCTATGAATTTCACTAACTACTGATTCAGATAGGCTTGGCATTTGAGCTCCAGCAGTCTTGTAGAGACTCAAGAAACCGCATTCAACTTTGGTAATGGATTGTCCATTGGGTCGATCTTCTTCACCTGGCATTTGAACAAGTAAATCCCTCATATTCTCTGCCCATTCTAGACACGTGGAAGTTCCACGAAGGGCGATCACGATATCCCTCCGTCCCATCCGTGCGATCTCTCTCTGATCCTCGCAAACAGCCACGTACCCGATACAACTCGACCGTTGGGTCATCCAGCCGAGATCCGGTGCCACATTATCCACCCACTTAGGCAAACCAACAGATGACGTGGCATAGAGGCTTTTGGTCACTCGGTACGCCCTGTCGGGTAATGCCACATGGCGTTCTGGAGGGGCAGCATTAGCCGACGTGGCCGGATCGGAGTGGAAACAATGGTAAGCTGCCTGAATAAATTCACCATACCTAACCACCTCTCTCCGCAGATTCTCGTCTAGCGGGTCAAGTAATCCGGCCCAATCGTTGCAGCCGTGGTATTCCCGCCAGCGGCTACCAAGAGTATTCCTGGGAGAATATTCAGCCGATTTTGATAACATCCGCCGGAGGCGGTTAAGATGGCGGGGAGATACTTCCTCAGCCGCCTTAAATTCTGGCCAAATTCTAGCCAAATTAAGTCCTTCCAAAAGACCTTTTCCTTTTTTCTCTTCAGGCAATGGAGTATCCACACCCATACCCGTATCTTCAAGAAATGGGTTGGGTGGGATGGGCTCAGCTTGCTTCTGAAGAAACTTTTCAAGATTGGATAAGTGCTTTCGGGTGAGCTTGGTGGATGAAACTGCTCTCACTGTATTAACTGAATTAACAATTCTAGATGAAGAGTGTAATGAGGATTTTGTACACTTGAAGCCAGCTCGCTTTACCGAAAAGGCGTTCAAGTTCTGTGCCGGAAGTTTTAATCCGGTTTGCATGGTTAATTATATTTAGAGAGGAGTTTGAGAAAAATAAAATGAGAGAGAAAGAGAGTCAATGAGTTAATTGGGAAGAGAGAGAGAGAGAGAGAGAGGCAGCTCTTAGTTGGAACTGCACCAAGTGGGAATGAATGGATCGATCAGGGGTATATATAGAGTTGAGTGTTCATAAATGCCCTTGCATTATTATAATGAATCAATACTTGGAGTATAGTACAAGTATTAATGCAAAGGGTATTGTGGAAATTCAACACCCCTGACCCGACCACTTCTTTCTTAATAATGCAAAGCATAGCCATCGTTGTCTGAAATGTCCGCGGGTGGACGCGATTTAATTGAACGAAATGAAATGACAAACAGCGTCCATAACTAAAATACTACTACATGTACAAATAAAGGATGTTTCCTACCATGTAGGTGTATAATTTTATTTACTTTATTTTTTTTTTGACATGAGAATTTTTTCTCAAATAGTAAAATTTTGGAAGTTTTCTGACATATTAATTCTACCAAACTATCAACCTTTTAAAATATGGTTCAGACGGATTGGTCGTTAATTAATGCAGCTTTTCACTACGTACAATAGAAGATGTACTCTATAGTAGTATAACTTGTAATTATTAATTTAATAATTTTAGATCAGATATTTATTCCTCCTATTACAATTCCGATCCTTTAATATGTCTGCAATTACCTAATATACTCATGTTTTGTTTATTTTATTTTTTTGGTATTAAATAAAATGTTGGACCATATTAAAACTGAGTGAATGTCCGCGTGGTAGGTATAAGTTCATGTCCGATCACTGGACCACGACATGGTTCATCCTAGCTCCTAGCATTTTAATTTCAAGAGTTTTAGCCTATGATCATATATTTAAAAGTGACGTAGGGATTTTAAATTTTTAATCTAAAAAAATGTCTCAATAATCTCTCTTTATATTTTTACATATACTTTATTTACTGTTGAAGTTAGAACATAAATATGTATTTTTTAGTATTATTGGATAATCTCACACTCCACATAAGACAAAAATGATATTTCTCATGATTTTATATAGTGAAACTCCTTTATTAACACCAAATAGGGGTGAGTATGATACTGTTTGAGATTCAAATCGCACACCAAACTACTTAGTTGCGTTTTGATAAATCTAAAATCGCACATGAAATCGCTGCGGTTTCATGCAATTTAAATTAATAATTTAACATCACATAATATTAAATATCACTTTGATAACACACACAACCTTACTTATAATATTTTGTCTAAACAAAAGTTAAATATAATAGAGTAATATGATGTAAATTATTCGAGTAGAATATAATAGAGTAAACAAAAGTTAAATACAATATTTGTTGCTCTATTCTTAGTAACAATATGTTGTAATATTATTAGTAACAATATGCTGTAATGATTTATAAGTTACTCTACCATATTACAACATATTGTTATTAAGAGTAGCTCATTCATATTACAACATATTATTAACAAATATCATATTACAATAATTAATATTACAATCATAATACAAAGAGTCATAAAACATTATAGGCTACTCTACCAACATGGTGCAGTTTTGATTTTCTGCGTGCAGTTTTGACTAGTAACCAAATTGGAACTGTAAATTTAGTTTTTCAACCCACCTAAAATCGTCACATATGCCGGACACGTTTATACGATTTGTGCGATTTCGATTTCAATTTGATTTCTTACTCACTCCTAACACCAAGTGTAACGCGAACTCAACCTCGCGACCTGTGGCACTTTAAACGCGCAGTTAGCATTGTGGCGCACGTGACGACATGTGGCGCGTGTGTGAGATCGGATGACTAAGATTAAATATTTTAATTTTATTTTTTAAACACTATAAATAGAGAATTTTGCCAATAACAATATTTATTCTTTCCCCTATATTTTCTGTTACCAAATTATAAGTCATAGTATTCTTTTAAGGAAAATCTTCAGTTTTGTTCTGCTGATTTTGTTTGTTTTATTTTTTACTGAAAGTGAATTGCTTGTAATTGAGTTGCAAACTCAAATCAAGTGGAGATAATTATCACTTTAAAGATAGTGTTTACACGTGTCAAAATCAAATCAAATCATTTTCTATTTTATATATAACTGTTCTAACATTTATTCCAAAAATTTGTTAAAACTTATAAAATAATATCATAAATTAGCTAATAAAATTAAAAATAAGTCTTCTAATTTGATATAATCGGAAAGAGTATCATTTAACAATTGAAAATTATTCATTAGCATGTCACTCCTTTCAGTGCTACGGACCACCATGCAATTAATGTTGCATATTCCCATTTCCCACTCACTTCGTGCTCCTGTTAACATTATTCTTAAATCATATATAGCGTCCATAGTTAAAGTTGGTATAATTAAAATGAAAAAATCTTTGAGTTTCGTCACACAGGCCACACCATACCATATATAAAATCGTGTCATAATTCATAACACAAACAAAAGAAGTTGTTGGCTCCTTAATAATTACTGGAGAGGGGAGGTGGGAGGGGGGGAGGGGAGGGCATATATATATATATATATATATATATATATATATATATATATATATATATATATATATATTTTCTCTCTCTCTCTAAGGACAATATTTGTATATTCTAATAGGACACTAGCTAAGCATGGTCACTTTCGAAGGAATAAATATTTTATAAACCTTTTAATTGTAATTATAATACATTATATAGTAGCTAGCTTTTTAAATAACAAACGTGGTTAGCGTTCACTAAAGAACATGTGACACGGCTAGACACGCGCTACCTACCTTGGAATCGCCGTGGCATTGCCTATTAAATTCTACATTTACTCAACATAGTCAAAACATATGCTCCCTCCTATTTTCGTTTTAAAATTATTTATTTTTTCGCTTATTGGGTCAGTTGAAATTGACAGGGCTCGAACTTGCTCGCAATTTTTGACGGTGTTCCGACCAATTGAACCAGAGAATTAAGGGTTCTAACAAAAAATTTAATTCTTTTTTATTTTTTCGTATCGAATATTTATGAAGGACAAGTGAATTATATCATCTCATGGTATATTGATGAATTGCTGGGCTAAACTGAATTTGAACCAGCATAGACATAATGTCAATAAATTTAAAATTCGTTCTCATTAATCGTTCGAACATCAACTCAAGAAGAATGATATTTTAACACAAAATAAATTTAAATCATTAAAAATTATGAAACAACTTTTCAATATTTTTATAATTAAAAATATTTTTTTGATAATTTATAATATTCATCAATGTATTGATTAACATTAAAGTAATATATGTCAAACCAAATGTGATAACTTAATGAAAAAAATATTTATCTCCCTTTACTTATAAGGTCATAAGTTTAAATCTACCCTTAAATAAAAATAAAATTTAGCGACACTATAGATGAAAGATAAGTTTCACCTAAATTTTCCTCCTAATTTATATCAGTTTTAAAGAAATGAATCCTTATAATTAATGAATAATAACAATATAGGACTGCAATAAAAAAAAAGTAATTTATGTCCATTTTAAATTTTAATTTTTTTCATATTACTTTTAAAAAATTAATAATAACCTTATATTTCGAAATCACTTGGTATTAATAAACGCAAAAATATCCAAAGTTTTCAGTAAAAGGGAGACCACCGACCCACCTGGTCGGTGTTTTTTTCCTACTTGGAGCCTAGAGGAGACGCGTGAAATTGCAACATATGATAGCACATGGATTGAGAGTTTCTTTGCACTTTCTAGCTGGGCTAATCTAATGGCATAGTAGTTATATTAAACAAGTTGTGTAATGCATGTCTATTTTGTTTATTAGTATGGTGGAATTAAGCCTATATATATATATATATATATAGCGATGTATTGAATCGTTGTTCGGTTTGTCGTTAAAAAAAATGTGAATAAGATATGTTTAATAAGAGGTGAATTTAATATTTCGTATATATATATATATATATATATATATATATATATATATATATATATGTATATGAGGTAGCGTGACCCACATAATCAAAGTAACACTAAAATTTTAACTCGGTTGAGTAGGCCATCTGCAAAGCAAAGCAGGAGATCTTATGTTTAAATTTGTGTGTTTAATTTAAGTCAAAATTAGTATAAAAAATAATAATAATCAAAGACAGAAAGTAGTTCAGTATTCTCAACAACTAATTGTGATGTTTTTTTTTTCAACTTGTAGATTAGTTAATTAATCGGACAGGGATTAAACAGTAGTTCATGTTTCGGGTAACTTTTTTCACTGATACAACACTAAAAAAATTTCTTTTTTGTCAAAATTTAATCACCCCAGAATTCGTATAGTAGATACAATCTATATCAGGGCCTTTACAAGAAATTATGTGTTTTTGGCGTCCGACAGTGAAAAAATATTGTTTACATTCATTTTCTTGACTTCCTTGAAAGTTCAAATCTGACGTTAATCAAAAAGTTACTGATCCAGTTGAAAGTACACCTTCGATTTCAAAGATGATTGAATATCAAAATAATCTTGCGTGCTCCAGTTCTAGTTCTGATAATTAAATTTGCAATAAACATACAATATATAACCCTCCATGCTTGTCTTATTTAAGACTCTTTTTTCATGCAAATTTTGTTGTTAGGAATTCACAAATGAGTTAGTTAGAGACCAATATTTAAGGTTAAGTTGTCTAATTAATAATCCAGGTCAAATTTAGAATCCGAATTAAATCACATTATAATAAGATTTGATGCGCTTTTTCAATAATACTATCTTCTTGATTCATTTTAGTATACCACGTGCACACCTAAAAGATTATGACTAAATGTATTAATTAGTAATAACAATTTGAGTCCTTATGTTATATATCACAATATTACATATATTACGATGTGTAATCAAAACATTTTTGTCTTCAACTTTAGCTAATTTTTGTCTCATGCAGTTGGACTTTAGCATTCATAAGAAAAATGTCTAACAAAAACATGTTTTAAGGAAGGATGTATAATGCTTGTAGAGTAGATCAAGATTTTAAAATTGAAGTACCTTTTAGAAAGCAAGTATTCGCCTTCTTTTATCACTGAAAAGGATTTAATTTTTTTTCTTCCGTCTTTCGTATTAGTCAAATCTTGAGATTTTAAACGCAAGAAACACAATAAATTAATTGCATGCTTAAGAATTACAGCCGACATACTCTCCCCTTTCTATTATATAAGTCGTTTTAATTAATTTTTTTTTTTTTATAATTATATAAATAAACACATTTAAAAGGGATGAATATGTATAGATACCTAAAAATAATTTACCGTTCAATTTATAAATATTTCAGTTGCAACTTATAATCGAACAGGTTAATCCAATCGATCTATTTTAGTATATGTTCTTCATATGTTATATATAATTGGCATCTAATCTCTGTCTGTGTTAGTGTATCTTCAAGCACAAACTAAACCTGAATATGCATAATACTAAAGCAGATAAAAGAAAAGAGCAGAACATTAATCACACCAAGATTTTTACGTAGTTCAACCCCTATCCTCTAATTTAGTGACTTAATCTACGTCCAATACCAACTAGTATTGCAAACACTTTTTTATTAAAACTTAATATTCAATCTAGTGGCCTAATCTGCGTCAAATACCAACTAGTATTGGAGACACATTTTTTTTATTAAAACTTAATATTCAAAATATTACCGATCGAAAACTCTCTATACTACGAAGATCGATTCTGATTTGGACAACTCTGTCCCTTGCATCTCCGCAACTTCTCTCACCTCTGAGTCCTTGATGCTTCCGTTGTACAAACTGAATATTACAAAGACCCTCAAGTCAACCTAGACTTATGTTTGATTTACAAAAGATATGATATTGAAGTACAATGACTTTCCAATTAAATGAGAATTCAAGAGAGATATAATAACTGAAATAAGACTCAGATAGCTTTTAGGATGAACACAATGATAATTTTTAGCTTTAAGCCTTGTTGTACATTTTGCTGAGCATGATGAGCATAAATAGAATAGTCAGCAACGACTATTTTAATCTGTTAGCATGAACAGCTCAAAGAAGGATAACAATCTCAGTAATATGTTAGCTAACGGCTAATAAATTCAACATGATAAAAGTATAAATATAAGATAAGCTGAATTAAAAGAGTCAAAAAAGTATTAAGTATAAGATAAAAAGAGACCATACCAATATAATACATGTTTCTTTAAAAGACTGAAGTATCGGTTTAAAAGAAATTTCTTAACTAATCAAACTCCTTAAAACACTCCAATTTAAATTTAAATTAGTTTCAAAGCTAATCCGTTTATTAAGAAATACCAATATAGCAACTGTTTAAACATATAAAAAAAAAAGCATCCCTGCTATATCTGTTTCCTTAAAGAATTTGAACGTTAGAATCAAATAGAATTCTAATTATAATTAATATACTCTAATTGATCAAGTATATTTAAAAAAATATTCTTAGCACAAAATATGCTTGCCATGATCTTTTATTAAAACAACTCAATAAAAATAATCTTGACCATTATATTAATATCATATAAGCCCAAAACATAATACATGCAATCTATAAAATAACCAACATGTATATTTATATTGTCATCATTAAAATTACCAATAATAAAAACTAACATTTTTTTCTTATAACATAAGACGTTTTACATATATCTAGAAGAAATGACTAATCATTTTCTATTTTGTCCTTAAAAATTTGAGTAATTGAGAAAGATGATAAAGAGTAATTAATTAATGCATAGGTAGTAATAAAAATTCAAATCAATATTAATTATTTAACTTTAAAATTAATAAAATTCTTAAATTGTTAAGAAATGCCACTTGCTACTACCTATTTTAGAAAGAATTAAGGAAGTCGTGCGTCTGTTTTTTCTTCCGGCAACTGCTTTAGGACTTTTTCCTTGTATCTTGATACCCAAACAACCAACCCACTAGGTATAAGTGTGTAACCAGGCCAATACCCTTTTTAACTCTAATCGTTGACATGTATTCTCAAGAAATTAATTAATTAAGATGGCTGATTTTCATACAGTAATACCGCTCGTTTATGAAAGTGCTTATCACACTTCTGACGAAGCTTCCGACTTAATACAGTTGTATAATTAACTCATTGTCAACTTTTATTTATTTATACCGTCCATGCAATGCTCAGATTCGGCGGACATAAATTAGTTTTAGCATTTTGTAGCAGTATATTTTTATTTAATAAAATAAAATTATATTTATTCATATTTTTTTTTCTTTTTGAAGGGCAATGAACGAATAGTCCATATCAAATTGTATTATCATTTATATTTTTTATCGTAAAAATAAAGAAATATTCTTGTTATTCAGGATTTGACCAATTGTGAGTTTTTAAAGGTTTTTTTTTTTTGTATTTCAAAATTGATGCAATTAAATATTTGTCATTTATAAATAATAAATTTTGAATATGTAAACCGTCTGTCATGATTTAAGTGTGTATGATTTAATACTCATCAGACCTCACTAAATTTGGCACAATAAATAGCTAGCCTCACTTGATTTTACACAATAAACAACTATCACATATATGTAATTACGGATATTAACCCGTAATAATTTTGGTTGGAGAAAATTTATTGTGACCCTAATAATTTTCATCGAAAAGATTTTATTGCGACTAATATGGGCCTACCAAACCAACTATTGTCATAATTTTATCTTTTTATATATTGTTATAGATTTCAAAATAGTATTGCTAAATGCTAGCTATATATATATAGTCCGATACTAGCTAGCATGCATGCAGTCATATTTATTCGGCAGAAAGGAGTCAAAACTAGTTAACGTACAATTAATGGCCGTGGACAATAAATTGAATTAAGATTGTGTGTGTAAACTGTAAAGGTAGTTGTTCAACAGATTGAATGGCTGTTTAAATTGAATTCTTTCCTTGAAAAAATAATAAAAACTAGAGGTCAGATTTGGGGTTCTGATTTTTTAAAGGCTAAGCAAAGAAAGTGGAAAGGAAATTGAGGTTGGCAAAATTAATTAAGGTCTCTTTCGAGCCAAATTACGTAACTAATCGTGTTTTGATTTCTATTGTCCATTTGGTGCATCGCTCTGAGTCCAAGTCTACTGTTCCATCTCTTGTCCTATCTCATATATATATATATATGATTATTATTAAAACAAAAATTATTTATCAGCAATACAAAAGAGGAGACATAAATTGAGACTATTAATTTTTTTAAAGCCACTAAGTTTCTTTTATATGAAGCAAATGAAAGATAAAAGTTTGTACCTACGTTTTCACCCTCCAGAAATGCAAAGTTGATAAAAAAATATTGAAGAAATATTTTGATGGCGATGTCAAAAAGAAATAAAATAAAGAAGAAATAAGAATAATGGAGGTAAATTAAGATATCTTTTTCTTCGTTTCTTCCGCTAATACATAACATACTTATTGGACTTCTTTAATTATCTATTCTCCAAATAAGTTAATTAATAATTCCAATTAGACACTCAAACGCACAGAGAGCCAAGGAAAAATGACAATCTACAAATTAATTAAGATCATAAGAATTGTTTAAAATAATTTAATGAGATAGAGTCAAAGTCAATCCCTTGTACTAATTACTAATTACCATGAATTTGATCACGCACACATATTGATATGCTTAAGTATTAGTGTTAATTAAGTACGTAGGATATTACTATCTCCGTTTTTAAAAGATTGTCGTTTAAGGTTTTTGCACATAGATTAAGAAAATATCATTTATCAAGTAAAATTTGTTTGAAATTCTATCACTATCCCTTTATGAGAAGTTGAAAACTATTAATATAAGAGAGAGAATTTCTTGGGACAATGAGAGAAAGTAAGGATAATATAGAAAAGTAAATAATTTATTCTCCTCGAAAGTTGTAAACGACAACTATTTTGGAACAAATTTTTTCTTCTAAAACGACAATCTTTTAGGAGTAATTCACAACCCAAATTTAATTAAGAAATTAAAACACCTTCAAGCCCTCCAATTAACCCACATAAGGTTCTATTTTAAGTATATATATGTATGCATTATAATTTAGACGACATTAATTATTCATTTTATAATTGTATTACTGTATATATAGGTTAAAAAAATTGTACAAGCAAGCAAGAATTGTTCAGCGCCTAAGACCACTACAATCAATCCTCCGTACCCTTGGAGTCAAACGAAGACTTCCCTGTAGCAGCTGACAGTGTGAACCGGAAATCTGGTTCCGTTCATGCGTTGGTTTCCCCGACATTCAATTCAAAATTTAAATTGGAAATAAGTGTATATTTAAATTATATACTGAACTGTAAAATTAATTTTATTAACAATTTATGGATTGACATTTTATCCGTTTCAGTTCCGTACAAAGATTGAAGTGCTTAATTGGAATTGACATTTTATCCGTTTCAGTTTCAGTCATTTTTTTTGTTTTAGGAAATTTCATTTATTGATGGTTCTGCTCATAATCAACATGCAAAAATTATCCTAATTAAACTTGTGTTAATTTTAACAAAAATTTCATACTTTCTTTTTGATTTATATACCAAAAAATAAAATTTATTTGATTATTACACAATTTGACATGCATATATATATATATATATATATATATATATATATATAGTTTCTTATATATATAAATGTATATATAATATAAATTCATAAAATGTTGGTGCAATATAATGGCCTGGAATGCCTTAATTGTTAAAGTTCTAGGAGTCAAATACTATAATGTTGGAGGCCGGACGGGGAAAATAAGACTTTTCTGGATTAAGTCTTTGGGAATATATACAAAATATATTTGATATATTTCTGGATTAAGTCTTTGGGAATATATACCAAATATATTTGATATATATATATATATATATATACACATCTAGTTGAATATAATAAAGGTAGACATTATTTGGTCTGTATTAGAATTGTACAACTGTTTTGAATTCTCCACTATATTAATTGCAAATGGTAAAGTATATTCTGCTCCCTCGTAGATTTTTTTTTTTACTTTTTTTAATATTAAAACTTTATACAAGACACATTTAAGTATTATTTTTTGTACTCCCTTTGTCTCTCGTTAACTTTTGCGCATATTAAAAAAAATCATAAAATTTATATTTAAATTCTCTTCTAATTGCATAGTTTTTATATATGACTAATAATACTTTATAAATATGTATAAAGAAAAGAAATGTGATAATTAATACTAATAGTATTATTGGTAAATTATTATAAAAAATAGATTATTTAAGATAAATAAACATTTAACTTGAAACTAACTAAAATATTATTAAGAACTTTTTTTTATCCTGAGACGTAAGGAGTGCTATTTTTCTTTATTAACAAATTCTGCCTTAAAACTTTAACGTTTTTTTCCCAATCTAAAAGTGTCCCAAGGAAACCTTTTTATTAAGAAATAATAAATTAAAAGAAAGACTATTTTTTTTCCAATAAGGAGGAGTATAATATTTTGGGTTCATATGGAATAAGCTCCAATTTTCCACCAAGTGCTAGATCTCTCTCTGACCAAACCAATTGTTAGTCACAATGGTTTAAAGACAATACCAAAATAAAGAAACAAGTAAGAAACGAAAAGGCATTATTTATCTACTATATATAACATATATATATATTTATCTAATCTATGACTAATTCTTCCGACCATGCAGTTCCTTCTTTCTCCTAAATTACTCATCTAAATTATCAAGGTCAGGATATATATTAAGCTATATATATTGGATATAAATACAATATGATGACAATTAAGTTTTTTAATTATAGCTAATTTGGGTACCAACTGATAATTTGTCATTTTGAGTACTCTTGATAAAGCTTTTTAGCTACTAATGAGGTTACTTTTTTTTATTTACAATTTTTTTTCTCTTTTGAATGGAAGGGGAGAGTAATTTTCTCTTAATTCACTTGCAGTCTCCTATCCCACGGAATAAAATTTTCAAATTTGACAGAAATGTAAATAGTTCATTCTATTTTAATAAAACAATTAAACATATATATATTTTTAATTCCGTGTGAATGAGTCCTTACATTTTATAACACATCTGATAAAATATAATCCAAACATTATTTTTTTTCAATGCTTAGTAAAGAAGAAAATGTTCAAGGCTAAACATTCTCTCTTTTTTTTTTTGGTTGATGAAAGCACATTCTCGGTCCGGACATTGACATAAATGTAGACTTGAGTACTGGAGTCGTAGTAAGCTGACCAAAGCTTTTTCATTCTGGTTTGGTAAGGCTTTTTTTTTGACGCTAAAGGGTTTATATAAAGTTTTAAATCCAATATATCATGTACTAATTATTAGATAATTATATTTACTACCACCAATCTAAACCAAAGTTAATGCAAATTTCTTTATCCGCAAATTAAAATAAATGCACGGGATTTTCTTTTATTTTTTTTGTAACTGATTCGAAACTTTATATACTAATTAAATTAAATTAGAAAAGTGCTAAATATCGGTACATATATGATCCATATATAATAAGAAATATTAAGAACATTGAACTTAATATCCTTCAATATAATGGTTATACAATCCTCATACGTAAGGTACTGTACTAATTAATTCTCATTTATCGTATGTATGTTGAGAAAACAAAATTACCAAATAAAAAAGATAAGACACATGCATGTTACGTATAAAATTATTTCAGATTAACTTTATACATCCATATATAAAATAAAGATAAGAACAATTCAGCAGCTAATTAATTGCCTAATTACTACACACTAGTATTAACGGACCAATCCAGGGTTGCATGATATATACACTCCTGGGTTGCATGATATTTAAATAAGAACTTAAATTACTGACATAATAGTATATTTTTAAGTTATTTTAACTCATCAATTTATTTAAAAAGTCACAATTAAAAATATTAAATATTATTTTTATATTTTTTAATATAAAACTGAGGTGTTACATATACCATCATCGATGGTCCGCACTTCTCCCTGTTTATGCGTAGGTGTATATATATAGAATATTTTAAAATGTAAACTACTTTTTTAATAGCAGGATTCGAAAAAAGAATAATTTTTTTTTAGTGGGGCGGTAACTTGAAAAGAAAGATTGCCTAAGCAAAGAAGAAACTTAAAAGTAAATAGTTAGTGCGGTGTGGTGCAGTGAGAATGCCTGCCTAGGCAAAGTACCAGCCCCAGGCCTAGTCTCTTTTTGGAGTCAAAATTTTCTCGATTGACTTTTGTGAATAACATGCATGGTCTACAATTATGTCAGTAAAGTTATGAGTTCATAATAAGACCTAATGCCTCTGGTCCTTTTTCTTTTTCTTTTTTCCAAAAAAATAAAATAATTTAAAACCCCTCGGGTCATTGTTAGACAGCTGTAGTTATGTGTTCAAGAATGAATTTACATTTACATGAAGAGTAATTTCCATCAATTGTTAGGTATCCAAGGTTGCTTCTCGAGTTGCAATTTGCAAGACAGCCCAGCCCCCCGCCTCTCTCTAACCCTTCCATAATTAAAATTTAATACAGAGATAGAAAAAACAAATTTACTATTATTCTCTTCATCCTAAATTGCGAGTAGTATATGACTTCTCATTATTTATTTTTCTTTTACACAGCTACTTTAATTAGGATACAATAATTTCAAGAATATATTTTAATATACAGAGTATCATTTTTTATGGAAAAATTATATCAAAATGTGCCTTAGATACATTTTAATAAACATGTCAATTTTTTTTATTTTTCGAAAAGCGCTCATTTAATTTTAAAAAGTGAGAGCACGTAAAATATTGCTACACATCAGTACCATAACTATACATTGCTTACTCAAATTCTTCCACACATATGAATTAATTATAAATATCAAGATAATATATAATCAAGGAAATTTATGTAATTCTCACTTTTCATTTAACTTGATGAAGGGAAATTATTGAACGAGGAATCACATCAGTACCTAAACATATAAGCATGTTTATGACTTTATTTTTAATGTTGAAGGTAATAAAATAGGTGAGCTAGCTAGGGTGGGTTGTTTGTTTGATGAGAAATCTGTTGAGGGCTGTTTTACCCAGAACCCTCTTTTGAATCAAAAGCTGTTTCCTGAAATCTCCCCATGTAAAAGCCACGTACTTTCTGCTACTAGGGTTTTCCCCGTCTTCATCCACAAGTAGCTGAGGAGGGCAATCGATGATGGCGTTGCATGCTGGGCTCATAAAATATGCTACAGATAGTCGTCTCTTCTCTTTATTTACTACTGCTCTGTGTACTACACTTTTCAGCCTCCCGTTTGTCCATGCCTGTAAGACCATTGTATTGTATGATAATTCAAATATGACGTACGATATTGCGTTAATTATTTTATACTATCATCACAATAAAAATAAGATTTTTTTTTTCTATAATAAAAAGAATTGACATGTGAAACTCTTTTTATGAAAGTGAGAACGTGTGGATTTAAGAAATACGTACATAGAGTTGGTTAAATCTTAATGATATATTTGGATTGAAAAAACAAAATTGGTTAAAGGAATGAAATAAACAAGGGGATGGATGTAATGGAGAGTGAATGAATCATTTCATACTCTCCCCCATAAGAATAAAATTCATAAATTTGGAAAGAATTAATGAGGATGGTATATTCTATTTCAATGAAGAAACAACATAACATAATTTTTTTTATTCTATATATGTTAATGAGTCTTTTCATTCTCACCTTCATTCCTGCAATCCAATTATATATAGTAGTAATATTTATAGAAAATTGTTAAATCCACAACATAAAATATGTTATCTCCACAACAAAAGTGTCGTTATAGATCCTATAGCGACGGTATACATCTAGCGACACTTTTATTGCGTAAATAACAAAAAGTATTATAAATTTAATAATTCCCTATTTATATACAAATATTAACAAAAATAAGATCCATTCTGTAGTGTATTTGGTGAACCACCTTACTATAATATATACACTCCTGTTTGGGTGCATGGGGATTTATTAAATCAATTGGAAACCTTGAAAGTTGAAATAAACATGAATAATTTAATAATGTAAATATGTTAAGTTCTAAGTTTTTATTGGTCGTAAAGTGTCAATTAGTGGGAGGAGAGAGTGAGAGTACTTCAAGGGTGTCACCAATATTGATGACAAATGAATTTGGAACTGGACGAATGCCAACCCATTGATTATCATCCTTTAGAACCTGAAGACCACCAACCTCATCTTGTAACAATATTGTCAATGTATGAGGGTCCGAATGACTTCCCAGTCCCAAACATTTCTCCGGGAGTGGACAAGGCGGATATCGATTAATCCGGATCATTGTGGCCTCTTTCTCATCAAAATTCCTAGTGAAAAAATCATCAGCAAGGACTAATCCATGAGCTAACATCTCGAAAATTGTCGTTCCCAATTTGTCCAAAGCATTCATGTACTCAATCATCGCGTCACTGAAATAATAATTGTAAAGAAAATAAATATATAAAAATGAACTTAACAAATTAATACATTAATTTTGATAGACGACTAAATTAATTTTATACCTAAAAGGTTGATGTTGATCACCAAGCACCTTTTTGGCAAAACCTAAAGCCTGCTGGGGGGATTGAAGTAGCTGTATGATTTCGGCCCAGGGAAGATTTTCACCGTAGTCAGGATTAGTGGCACAATAACCTAATGGCAGGCTTGCTGATCGAGCACCCTTAAGTTTTTGCTCCATAGAAAGATCAAAAAACTCGTGTAAGCGCCTCTTCATGTTCTCAATTATTTCAGAATCAACTCCATGATCAACCAACTTAAAGAATCCCCATTTTTCGCTAGCAGCCACCATGGATTGACATATTTTCTCATAATTTTGACCTTTTTTTGCCTCCAAAACATCTCGGAGACTTATACTTGGAATATCATGTCCGTCCTCAAAATCATTGTAATTTAGAGTTGGCCATTCTTTTTCACACCAAATGAAATTTTTAACTTGTAATTTCTGGTCTAGTGAAGAAAGTGGCTCAACAGGCTGTTCTTCAATTCCTGGTGCCATTGGAATCTGTGTGAGATATTGTCCTTAAAGGTGCTACGTATATATATATATATATATATATATATATATATATATATATAATAATTGTTGGAATCTTTGATCTGTAATTCCTAAATAATTTTGGTATGTTTATAATTTTGCTTTGTTTATGTTGTTGGCAGAGAGAATATTAGTTAAACATTGTTTTCAGCTAGGGGGTATATATAGACAAGGTGAAACTTTGTTATTGTTATGGATTCTAGTATCAGTATTGTCAGGACTAGAAGATTGAATAGTAGAACAAACCTTAGAATATTTGGATGATTCAATGCTACTATATATATGATATGATTCCTAAGATACCAAATTAAAGAAGCATTATATATTAATCTTTGGGGTTGAATACTATGAATTTGTAGGCCATCTTTTTTGGAGGTTATGAATTCAACCAAACTAGATGTTGTAAGATTCAAATTCCGTAACATATACAGAGCAGAGAAAGTTAAAAAGTACGGGACAACGGACATGCATGATTATTAATTTAAAATTAATATATATTTTTATACATGATTCTTGTGACGCTCCCAAATTCGGATACTTGAAACCCATATTCAGTGCTCACGATATAAAACTTCCAGAATATAATAAACATAAACTTAATAAAGTTATTACATCAAAGTTCTTCTAATCCTGTGTATTAAAACCTTTAGCGTTTATTACATGATAGTTTAATATTTACAAACATGAAAACTATCTATTACAACACTCTTCACTTTTTCTCCTATTTTTCCTTTTCCTTGTCTTTTCCGCACCCTTCCACCTTTTGAAGTGCGCCAAATTTGAAACATTTAATAAAACAAGTATGAACATTTAATTACTCAGCAAGTAATAACATTCCTTAAAGCTTAACAAGAAATAAATGTTTTCTTTGAAGCATGCTTTGTCAGTGAATCAAAACTGTAAAGCAATAAATCTTGAATCATTCACATTTTTTGAAATATCATAACAACATTGAATAACTGAGAGGTTTTAAGACCATGAACATATTTTTCTTTTTCTTGAAAAGGTTCAATCGTAAATATTATCGTATCGATGAACCGTCTTAACTTACGAGCAGACGTAGGGTGATCAACCTTTATGCCTCAGACGATCAATACTATCTTTTCGAGAACAATTTTCATGTTCTACATCACCACTCCCAGTGCAATAAAATATCCCATTCAAGGGTATGTTCATTCTCGATTTTAGATTCCAACTACAACAATATAGTTGGACAACTTAAATCATAAAGACAATAATATTTCAAGATATAAAGAAATTGAAATATTTTACATCCGTGTTCCGGCCAAGAAATGGCTCGGACTTCTTTTGCAGAACTCGCTTCATGCATATGAAATTTCATTTGATATACATGATAATACATTACCCAATCTTTTGAAGATGATTGGAATAAAAGGTTATTCAACCTTATAATATTCATAAATAAGGAAAGATAGCCTCGTAATTTAAAGAACTCATCCACATATGAATAATCTCGAATACTTGCTCAATAAAGAGTAAGATTTAGATATCTTGCCTTGTTTGTAGACTATTTTTACAATTTCAACTTAACTTGTATCCTCACGGATCCTACATAATTGTTTGCATTCACAATCATGTCAACCAAATAGCCAAATCATGTAGCTGGTAAATTCATGTATTACATAATCACAGTGATCATATGAAATATTTTTATACATTTTTCAAATATCTCATCCATGTTTTTATAACAATCATTTCCTTTTCTTTTATAGGGTTTGACATAACCTTTTGCTCACGATTATTCTATGATTTTAGATTATATTTCTTTTCCAAGTTATGTCAAGTTAGTTCCGTCGCGGTGTTTAGCAATTTTTTGAGACACTAACAGCCTAAACTTGGCTTAGTAACTTTAAAAGTCTAATCATAACAACCATGGTTTTATAATAAATTACATGTTTTAGGTATGACTAAAACTTGTTTTAATAATTTATAGTTCTAATCATTTGTAGTTTTAAATTTTTTTTTTTTATAATAAGATGCTAAACATTCTTTGCTTACTTTTAAAATGTCCAAAATCGCTCCAACTTGACCTCCAAGGCAATCAAGCTTCGCTTGGCCTGTGGGGGCTTAAATTTAGGGCTTAGTGTGACCTTGCAAATTTCTAATCGAGCCTAGCAACCCATAATCCTTGCAATATTTTTTTTTAATTTGATTAGCCTTGTCTTATACCATGCTATCCCATTAATATTCTCTACATAAGACTGCATTGTTGCTAACCATCTACTACTATCGCATTCTTTATCAAAGATAATGACCTTTCGCTCTTTAATTTATGTCTTTCTTGGCTTTTTATTGGTAAGTTAATTACAATCCTTATTAGAAAGGTAAAATAGTGCACCTACCTTTTAAACTATCTTACAAAATAAGGTCATTACATAAGGTACACAACCAACTAGGTGTCAAACTGTTTGTTTGGCTCTGCTGACAACCTGACAAAGACAAAGATGTATAACTGAAAGAGCACTTTTTTGCTTTACTTGCAGCAGCCTTGGCCACCAAACCTCCTCCAAATTTCAACATTTGCTTGCTACATTATCTCTTATATACATGATGTTTCTTTTCTTTTTATTGCACCCAATTCCAACAGATATTAGATGTGATAACAACCAACTAACAAAATATATTAAGTTCTCATGATGAACTTCTTAAGCTGCCCAAAACAGAAAGTCCAAGTTACATGTCATACAAGATCTAACTCTTCAACGATAAAAAAAATTTGTTTTGCTTTAGCTTGACATTCACAAACCATCTAATTAACATCACATATAAATCATAAATTAAACCCAAGCTATAATTTTACCAAAGTTTGGATTTTTGACTAAGACAGGTTAAAGAAAGACTTTTCTCAAGCACTTGGAGTGCATAGTTCTAAAAATCCCTTTTTACATGGCCATTGATTTGTATTCTAGCCTTATCTTTCTCACCTTATTGTTTTCTCACGGTCAACATATATTCATTAATCAAAATTCCAGCCACAACAATTTATCTCACAGATTAGCCAAACGTATTTACCATAAACAAAATACATATTAGCCTATCTCTAAATTTTGAAAAAAAAAATTGATATAAGCAAATCGTGAGTTTTGATAACCCAACATGCTTTCGTTGTTATACAATTTAAACTTACCAATTACTTTACCAGTTAAACATACTCAACCCTTTAATCCCAACATCACAAATACATCAAATAACACATTTTTTTTATACATGTATTTGTATTATACGATATAGAGAAATTACCTTATAATTTCAACTTCTCTGCAACGCTAGCTTCCACTATTTTTCGTTCCAGCTCTTCTTCCTCAAAAGAAATCCCAAATTTGGGTATTCTTCTAACACTTACTTACTTAACTTAACCCAAAGATCTCTAGAGTTTAGATACCACTAATAGAGTTTTACTTAAGAAAGAAGCTGACCTTAAGAATTGAAACTCTGCTATATAAGCATACTGGCTCAGCTAAGCACGTTATACACAAGCTGACTAATAGAGCTAAGTTAACAAATAGTTGCCAGAACATGCTAAAATACCAAGTCATTAATTCTCGATTAAAGGACACGTATTAACACTAAGTCGAAGTTTCCATCTTCTATCGTTAAGTTTTAAATTTTTTAAGGCTATGTTGTGTTTGGTGAAAACTAACATATACACCTCTTTACGTACTTATTGCACCACTTATAACATATTTTAGATATACTAAAAAAATGCATTTCAAAATTTTGGATAAAATATCCATACATCATTTCCATCAAAATAGAGGGTATTCATTAAATATAATAACTAACAATTATTATATTTAACATATCACCACGTCACACATTATTAATCGCATACGAGAATATAATAACACATACAGAAGTATATAAACAAAATATAAAATAAAATTATTCCAATAAAAACTTATTTTATTTACTCTAAAAAATGCGATTCGCTACATTTTCCTCCCTTATAAAGATTCCGTCCTCGGAATCGACAAGTACAATTACCCAAACAAATGTGGATAATTCTTTTTCATTCTTTCTTCCAACTCCCACGTTGCTTCTTCAATGTTGTGGTTTCTCCACAATACTTTTACTAAAGGTATTGTCTTATTCCGCAAAATTTGCTCTTTCCTATCCAATATTTGCACAGGAATCTCTTCGTAGGTTAAATCTTTTTCAAATTGGATAGGCTCGTACTCTATCACATGTTTATAGTCTGGTTTATACTGGTAGTAAAAGCGATACGTGAAACACATTGTGAACATGCTTCTAATTCGGAGGTAAAGCTACTTCATAAGCTACCTCTCCCACTTTTCTCAAAAAATTTCAAACGGTCCTATAAAACGAGGACTGAACTTTTCTTTCTTTCCGAAACGTATCTTCCCTTTCCAGGGAGATACTTTCAAGAACACATGCGATCCGACTTCAAAATCTCTTTTTGTATGCAGCAAAATGCATATACTTTTTTTGGCGATCTTGAGCAACTATTAATCGCATTCAGATCAATTTAACTACTTCGCAGCTTTGTTGTACTAGTTCGGGACCTAGTAAACGATGTTCACCCACTTCATCCCAACACAAAGGTGTTCTCATTTTCTTCTTCCATACAACGCTTCATAAGGTGGCATGCCTATACTAGCGTGATAGCTGTTGTTGTATGCAAATTCTATCAGAGGTAAGTGATCGTCCCAACTTCCCTTGAAGTCCATAACACATGCACGTAGCATATCCTCCAAAGTCTTTATTATTCTTTTTTCGCTCTCATCCATCCATCGTGGATGATAGGTCAGATTTAATCTTAACTGTGTCCCCAGATGTTCTTGTAAACTTTTCCAAAAATTTGAAGTAAATCTTGGATCTCTGTCTGAAACAATGGATACTGGCACTCCATGCCGGAAATAATCTCCTTGATGTAGAGACTAGCTAACTGATCTAGATTATATCTGATCTTGATTGGCAAAAAGTGTGCGATTTTGTTAATCGATCAACTATAACCCAAATCGCATCAAATCCCTTTTGCGTCCTCGGAAGTCCTACCACAAAATCCATTGTGATATACTCCCATTTCCATTCAGGAATTTCCAATGGCTGTATTTCCAATGGCTGTAAAAGACCACTAGGTTTCTGATGTTCAGCTTTTACTCGTTGACAAGTTAAACATCTGCTGACATACTCTGCAACCTCTCTTTTCATACTTGGCCACCAAAAATGTTGTCAGAGGTCTTGATACATTTTGGTACTACCAGGATGAATTGTGTATCTTAAACAATGAGCTTCTTGTAGTATTTCTTCTTTCAGCCCAGATACCTTGAACCCAAATTCTTCCTTCAAATCTAATAATCCAATCCTTATCGATATTAAACTTTCCTGTTTTTCCTGATGAGATTTTCTCTTTCAATTTCTCACATTCCCTATCTTTAAATTGCGCTTCCTTGATTCTATCCAAAAGAGTTGAGCAAGTCTCTATTGAATACAACTTTTCATTTGATTCTTGTGGAAGTTTCACTTCCAACTCCATTCTTTCCATTCAAGCTACTTAACTCATCTTGAAATTTATCAATAACATCAATTTCTCGCGACCTTTTCTGCTTAAGGCATCAGCTACCACATTTGCCTTACCTGGGTGATAAAGGATTTCACAATCATAATCCTTAATCAATTCCAGCCATCTTCTTTGTCTCATGTTGAGCTCTTTCTGTGTGAAATATATTTTTCGGACTTTTTTGATCTTATGATATTTATATTTTTTTCTCCATACAAATAGTGCCTCCAAATTTTTAAAGCAAACACCACGGTTGCCAATTCTAAATCATGAGTAGGATACCCTTTCTCATAATCCTTTAACTGCCGTGATGCATATGCAATAACCTTGCCATGCTGCATAAGGACACACCCTAAGCCTTTATGTGATGCGTCACTATATACCACAAAATTCCCTGTTTCATCGGGTAAGGTCAACATTGGAGCATTACTCAATCTTTTCTTGAGTTCTTGAAAACTTTCTTCACATTTCTCATTCCATACAAATTTAATTGTCTTCCTTGTCGTTTAGTTAATCTGGTGGCTATCTTTGAAAAATCTTGAATGAATCTCCGATAATATCCCGCTTAACCCTAAGAAGCTACGCACTTCAAGAGGGCGTCTTGGTACGCTCCCGATTTATAATTGCTTTACTTTCACCGGATCCATGAGATAATCCATCTTTGTCAATCACGTGACCCAAAAATTGAACTCTTTCTAGCCAGAATTCACATTTAGTGAATTTCGCATATAACTTTTCCTTTCTTAGTGTTTCTAACACTATTCTCAAATGGTCGGCATAATCATTCTGTGTTTTGGAATAGATCAAAATATCATCAATGAACACTACCACAAACTTATCCAAGTATGGTTTGAATATTCTGTTCATCATATCCATGAATGTAGCCGGTGCATTCGTTAATCCAAAAGACATAACCAAAAACTCGTAATGACCATAACGAGTTCGGAATGCTGTCTTTGAAACATCTTCATCCCTTACCTTCAACTGATGGTATCCAGTTCTCAAATCTATTTTTGAAAAATATTTCGCCCCTTTCAGTTGATCAAAAAGATCGTCGATTCTGGGCAAAGGATATTTATTCTTGATCGTCACTTTGTTCAACTCTCTGTAGTCAATACAAAGTCTTAACGATCCATCTTTCTTCTTTACAAACAACACAGGCGCTCCCCAAGGAGATGTACTGGGTCGAATGTATTTCTTATCCAGCAATTCCTGCAACTGTATTATCAATTCTTTCATTTCTACAGGAGCCATTCTGTATGGTGCTTTTGAAATTGGTGCTGTGCCAGGTACTAGATCAATAACGAATTCTATTTCCCTGTCTGGCGGAAGGCCTGGTAACTCGTCAGGGAAAACATCTACAAACTCATTTACTACCACAATGTCTTCTATCCTTGCTCCTTCTTGTTGAGTGTCTACCACATATGCGAGATAACCCATACAACCTTTTTGTAACAACTTCTTTGCTTGCATCATCGTTAAGCATCGCGACTGCTTTGGTGATTTACTGCCGTAAAACACGATCTTCGGTTGCTTTGCAGGTTTAAAACTCACAGATTTTCTTTGGCAATCGATGGTTGCTCCATGTTTGAACAACCAATCCATTCCCAAAATAACGTCAAATTCCCCGAGTTGTATCGGAATTAGATCTACTGTAAGTTCACGTTCTCCTATCTTAACGCAACAATCCTTATAGACATGCTCTACAGGAATTACTTCCCTATTAGCCACTTCTATATTCATGGGTATTTCTAAATTCAATAAGGGCATTTCTATGCGCTTAGCGAATTCATGTGATACAAAAGAACAGTTGCCCTAGAATCAAATAATACGTAAGCATTAATATTGTTGATTGAGACAATACCTGAAACCACATCCTTAGATGTTACCGCATCTTTTGCCGTCATATTGAACGTTCTAGCAGTTGGTTTGCTTGGTGTAGCTGTGCCAATTGTAAGTGCTTTAGTGCCACTGTTTCCTTTATCACTGCTTCCTCCCTCGGCTCCTTTCTTTTTGGACAATTTCTCGCAAAGTGATCCATCGATCCACAAACATAACACCCAAAATTTTTTTTTGGAGTTGGATGCTAGTTAGAGAGAAATGTGTCCCTCTCATCCACACTTATAACAAAAAACCATCCGCCCTTTTAGACAAAATGCCCAAATGATTCTTTCCACATTTCTTGCGACGCTTCAATTTTCTTCTTTTGCTGTCCACCTTGAACACCACTTGTGTTCCCAACATTATTCCATTTCCTTTTCTTATTCCACTTATTAGTACCCTCTGGTTTAACCAACCCTTCAGACTGTCCTTTATTCTTCTTATCTTTGCTATACCTACCTGCTGTTTCGCTACCACTTTCTGCTATAATTGCTTTCTCAAGGAGGACGACATAAGTTCCAATCTGCAATACTGACAACTTATTGTAGATCCAAGGCTTCCATCCTAACTCAAACCGTCTTGCTTTCCGTTCTTCTGTAGATTCACTTGATGTGGAGCCAACCGTACTAACTCATTGAACTTGGCAAAGATACTCGAGATCTGATCATATCACCTTGTTTAAGATCAAGAATCGGACTTCCATCCTACTTTTGCATTCCGGAGGAAGTAATTTTCAAAGAAAAGTTTCTTAAACTTGGACCACCTTATTACACCTGTCATCTATTTCGGTTTTATTCGCTTCCCACCAAAAATTTGCTTCCCTTCAAAGATATAGCAAAGAAATGAAGTTTTCTTTTCTTTTTCTTACCCTGGCTATCTCAAAAGCTTTCTCCATTTCTTGAATCCACGACTGAGCCTCAATTGGTTCGGTAGTCCCTCTAAACTCAGGAGGTCCTACACTTTTAAAATCTTTGAAGCTAGCCCTGTGAACAACTGGTGGTGGTGGTGGAACATTCGCGACAGGTGGTGGAGTATTCCTGTTCTGAAAAGCTTCCATCATAAAACGTGCAAATTGCTGCATAGGACTCTCTTGGGATTCATTCCTATTTTCATTTTCATTATGAACCTCTTCGTTTCTATTCTCAGTGTTAGGTTCCACATTAGCATTTCTTCGTACCCTAGGTACTCTTCCTCCTCTAATTCTGAGTGGCATTTTATATTTGTTTTATATTATAAAATCATTCATTATATGAACATTCATACAAAATGTAAAAGAATAACATTCATAACAAACATATTTAATATTATTATAATTTAAACATGCTCTTACATGTGCCTTGATCATTTCTATCTTTGTTAGCTCCACCGGCTATTACATATTCACCTTTTACTATGTACATAACATTGCTAGCAAAAAAAATAAATAAATTTACATATACTAATCCTTAACCATTTTCAGGTTAGGATTCCCAAAAGATATCCCCATAGAGCTACCAAAAGTGGGATACTTTTGCATCCTACATATACGAACCCATTTACAGTATTTATATTATCATAGGTATACATGTCATAAACATCTCCAGACTGACACTCAAATATCCCTATCCCAAGATCGAAGTGATGGAACGACGCCTCCTCTCTTCAAATAATAGCCATAACCTCTGCTCATGAAATAGAATATCTAGTCTGTCCTAGCTCCTGGGGGTGATTCCAGACAGATGTCTGGACCCTTTCCATGGAATGAATATATAAAAAATACATCATTTCTTTTTGTCTTTTGCACTCATCCAACCGACCCTCTAAATGGTGAATATAATCATTAGAGGCTGTCATAATATTTTCCATTCCATGTCGTTCTTCATGCAATCCCTGGATCTGTTCTTCCTGATTCTGGACCTTATCTTCACATACCTGAAGTCTAGCTTGCAATTCATTGTTCTGCTCCATCATATAATGGATCATTGCCCCTAGCTGTATCATTGCTTCTTCCATCTCGTCCTGTTGAGGCCCAACATCTGGTACCTCAAGCATCTCCTCCTCTGGATCCTCCTCTTCTTCTATAGGTTCTGGATCTAAATCTATCACTTGCACTGGGGCTAGTGGTGGTGGAGCGATCTGCTCCCCAATAATGACTACTTCCTCCGCAATCTCCGCCATCCTACACATAAACAAATAACTTGATTAATACGTAATACAAGTTATATAACAAATAACAGATAACAATTATTTTTAAATTATTTTCATTTATATTTTAAAATGAACTTCCACAATTCATCTCTTGTAACTCTATATGAGTTATTTATTTCATGTCTATCGCCCTAACTTAAAGTTATAACCCAAGGTTCCCATCCTAAGGCTTCTAACTTAAAGCTTTGATACCAACCTGTGACGCCCCCAAATTTGGGTACTTGAAACCCTTATTCAGTGCTCACGATATAAAACTTCCAGAATATAATAAACATAAACTTAATAAAGTTATTACATCAAAATTCTTCTAATCCCAGGTACGCAAACCTTTAAGTGTTATTATATGATAGTTTAATATTTACAAACAAGAAAACTATCTATTACAACACTCTTCAGCTATTCTCCTATTTTTCCTTTTCCTCGTCTTTTCTGCACCATTTCACCTTTAGAATCCCTTTCAAATTTGAAAACATTTAATAAAACAAGTATGCGCATTTAATTGCTCAGCAAGTAATAGTATTCCTTAAAGCTTAACAAGAAATAAATGTTTTCTTTGAAGCATGCTTTGTCAGTGAATCAAAACTGTAAAGCAATAAATCTTGAATCATTCACATTTTTGAAATATCATAACAACATTGAATAACCGAGAGGTTTTAAGACCATGAACATATTTTTCTTTTCTTGAAAAGTTCAATCGTAAATATTATCGATGAACTGTCTTAACTTACGAAAGACGTAGGGTGATCGACCCTTTATGCCTGTAGACGATCAATACTATCTTTTCTAGAAACAATTTTCATGTTCTACATCACCACTCCCAGAGAGTGCAATAAAAATATCCCATTTAAGGGTATGTTCATTCTCGCTTTTAGATTCCAACTACAACAATATAGTTGAATGACTTAATCATAAAGACAATAATATTTCAAGATATAAAGAAATTGAAATATTTTACATCTGTATCTGGCCCGAAGAAATGGCTCAGACTTCTTTGCAACCTGCTCATGCACATGAAATTTCATTTGATATACATGATAATACATTACCCAATCTTTTGAAGCTGATTGGAATAAAAAGGTTATTCAACCTTATAATATTCATAAATAAGGAAAGACAATTCAGAATTTAAAGAACCTGTCCATATATGAATAATCTCAGAATACTTGCTCAATAAAGAGTAAGATTTAGATACTTGCCTTGTTTGTAGACTATTTGTACAATTTCAACTTAACTTGTGTATCCTCACAGATCTTACATAATTGTTTGCATTCACAATCATGTCAACCAAATAGCCAAATCATGTAGCTGGTAAATTCATGTATTACATAATCACAGTGATCATATGAAATATTTTTATACATTTTTCAAATATCTCATCCATGTTTTTATAACAATCATTTCCTTTTCTTTTATAGGGTTTGACATAAACCTTTTTTCACGATTATTCTATGATTTTAGATTATATTTCTTTTCCAAGTTATGTCAAGTTAGTTCCGTCGCGGTGTTTAGCAATTTTTTGAGACACTAACAGCCTAAACTTGGCTTAGTAACTTTAAAAGTCTAATCATAACAACCATGGTTTTATAATAAATTACATGTTTTAGGTATGACTAAAACTTGTTTTAATAATTTATAGTTCTAATCATTTGTAGTTTCAACTTTTTTTTTATAATAAGATGCTAAACATTCTTGCTTACTTTTAAAATGTCCAAAACCGCTCCAAACTTGACCTCCAAGGCAATCAAGCTTCACTTGGCCCTAGCTGAAACTTAATAAACTTAGTGTGACCTTGCACCTTTCTAATCGAGCCTAAGAACCCATAATCCTTGCAATATTTTTTTTAATTTGATTAGCCTTGTCTTATACCATGCTTATCCCATTAATATTCTCTACATAAGACGTTATTGTTTGTAACCATCTGCTTCCTACCATTGCTATCAAAGACAAAGAATTTCCTTTCTTAATTTATGTCTTTCTTGGCTTTTTATTAGTAAGTTAATTACAATCCTTATTAGAAAGGTAAAATAAGTGCACCTACCTTTTAAACTATCTTACAAAATAAGGTCATTACATAAGGTACACAACCAACTAGGTGTCAAATCGTTTGTTTGGCTCATAAAGTAAACAAGACAAATAAATGACCAATTGTCTAGGTCATAGCAGCCACCAAATTTGAAACCTCCTCCAAATTTCAACATTTGCTTATTATCTCTTATATACATGATGTTTCTTTTCTTTTATTGCACCCAATTCCAACAGATATTAGATGTGATAACAACCAACTAACAAAATATATTAAGTTCTCATAATGAACTTCTAGTCGCCCAAAAACAGAAAGTCCAAGTTACATGTCATACAAGATCTAACTCTTCAACGATAAAAAAAATTTGTTTTGCTTTAGCTTGACATTCACAAACCATCTAATTAACATCACATATAAATCATAAATTAAACCCAAGCTATAATTTTACCAAAGTTTGGATTTTTGCCTAAGACAGTTCATTAAAGACTTTTCTCAAGCACTTGAGTGCATAGTTCTAAAAATCCTTTTACATGGCCATTGATTTGTATTCTAGCCTTATCTTTCTTACCTTATTGTTTTCTCACCACAATATATATATTCATTAATCAAACTTCCAAATACAACAATTTATCTCACAGATTAATGAAAACGTGTACCATAAACAAAATACATATTAGCATATCTCTAATTTTAAAAAAAAAAATTGATATAAGCAAACCGTGAGTTTTGATAACCCAACATGCTCTATTGTTATATAATTTAAACTTACCAATTACTTTACCAAATTAAACATACACAACCCTTTAATCCCAACATCACAAATACATCAAATAACACATTTTTTTTTATACATGTATTTGTATTATACGATATATGAGAATTACCTTATAATTTCAACTTCTCGCAACGCTACTTCTTCCACTATTTTTTTGTTCCAAATTCTTCTTCCTCAAAAGAAATCCCGAAATTTGGGTATTCTTCTAACACTTACTTACTTAACCCAAATTTGCAAAATCTCAGAGTTTAGATACCACTAATAGAGTTTTACTTAAGAAAGAAGTTCGACCTTAAAATTGAAACTCTGCTATATAAGCATCTTGGCTCAATTAAGACGTTATATGTAAAGTTGACTAATAGAGCTAAGTTAACAAATAGTTGCCAAAGACATGCTAAAATACCAAGTCATTAATTCCCGATTAAAGGACACGTATTAACACTAAGCTTAGCTTCCATCTTCTACAGTTAAGTTTTAAATTTTTTAAGGTCGTGTTTTTGGCGAGAAACTAACATATACACCTCTTTCTGTACTTATTGCACCACTTATAACATATTTTAGATATACTAAAAAAATGCATTTCAAAATTTTGGATAAAATATCCATACATCATTTCCATCAAAATAGAGGGTATTCATTAAATATAATAACTAACAATTATTATATTTAACATATCACCACGTCACATTATTACATCGCATATGAGAATATAATAACACATACAGAAGTATATAAACAAAATATAAAATAAAATTATTCCAATAAAAAACTTATTTTATTTACTCAGAAAAATGCGATTCGCTTCAATTCTTATAGATATATACTAAAGTTTGTCTGTGACACACTTAAACGCGATTTTTTTTAATAGTTACGGTTAAATGATTCACCTATCAATATGATCAAATTAATATATCTTTGTGAAGATCTGAGTTACTGTTCCCTACTGAAAAATGGTGTATATGTAGATGCAGCAATGAATTCTTCCTCGTTTTCAAGTTTGGAAAATGGAGGTGTCCACAAAAGAGTGAGCCAAATCTAGGTCCTCCATTAAAGGAGCTTCGGCATAAGCGTTGGGTGCATCGATCCTGTATGTACACCATATCATCTGTTGGACCAGATGTTTTGAGTTTTAATTTGGAGGCCCAAAACAACTATTATTAAAGTTGAATTCGATGGACAGTTATATAAGGATTGATCCAGTCCTTGACAATATATAGATAGTCATCCACCTAAATCATCAATGGCCAAGTTAAGCTCTCATACTCTTAAAAGGGAGGCTTCAATCTCATCAAGGGTATGGGCCAGTCTAAATATATATAGTACATTTAGCATTAGATTTTTTTTCTCTAACCATAACCTTGGCCCGAGTCTATACCATGAATTTGTAGCCGAGGCAAGCCATGAGAAATTAAACTTCCATATTTTATATAGCCCCCAGCCCCAGTGAAGATAAGGAAATGTAAAGTGCGACAAAGTGGTGACACTCGATCGAGTATGCTAATCTTCTTTCTCTCTCCTCTTGCATCACCGGACTAAGCTACGTGTCGAGCAGCAACCTACTTCTCTTCTTGCAAAACCTGCATCAGACAAACAACACCAACCACGTCACACCATGCATATATATCTATCTTTATTTATTTATATATACACCCTCAAAACTCTAAATCTCTCTACACCAAAACCATTACTACTTCTATCCATCCCATTTAATCTAGCTCTCTCAATGGCTCAGTATCAGCAGCAACCATATCAACACCAGCAGTTATCTCACAAGGTGGCCAAAACCACCACCGCCGTCACCCTCGGTGGCTCTCTCATGGTTCTCTCCGGTTTGACGCTGGCGGTTACCGTCATCGGACTGGTGCTGGCAACGCCGGTGCTGGTCATTTTCAGCCCAGTGTTGTTCCCGGCGGCCATCACTATTTTCCTTTTGTTGGCAGGGTTTTTCACTTCCGGAGGATTAGGCGCCACAGCGACTTTCGTACTGGTTTGGATGTACCGATACACGACCGGCAAGCATCCGATCGGGGCGAACCAGCTGGATCGGGTCAGAGAGAAGATTGCGGGTGCGGCCAAGGAAATGAAGGAGAAGGCCGAGCACCTTGGCCATGAAACTGTTAAGGGTGCTCAGGGTACTTAATTTAAATAATTAATTACTCTCGTCTCTTTGTGTCTCATCTTTTATCAGTTGGATTGATGAGAAATGAAAGTTTAAAGTTCAGTGGCTTTGTTTTATTTAGCTTTTATTCTGGTCTACTTAAACTGGGTTGTCCTGATGGCTGATATATATATATATATATATATATATATATATATATATATATATATATATATATATATATATATATTTGTTTTAATTCATGTTTTTGTGTTGAATTTTCATTTCTTAATTTAATTTTTCATGTTAATTTTGTATTTTTCAGAAATTAATTAATTCCCATGTGAATAATGAGATGTGGCTGGATATTTTCTCAGATGAACAAGAAAAAAACATATATAGGTCCCTGAACAAAACCAGATAAATTAAATTCTCCTAAATTAATTAATTAGCTAGCTTCCATGAGACTGATCGAAGAATTGCATTAACATTATTATATATACTTACCAAGAAGGAAGAGATGAACGTGTAGATCTATGTCCCAAGTATATTTGAAATTAATAAAAATTTGAGATGTTAATTCTCTTATATATACTTTTATCATGTTAATTCTTTTTGTGACTAGAGTTTGAACTAAGTGTTGAATAATCGTTACTGGCTCCATTCCCTTTTAATTTAATTGAGGTTTTTGAATTAGAAGGCAAAATTTTGTTCAAGTAAAAACATAAGAGAATTTAAATAGGTCCTTTACACAAAGTATACAATTATTAGAAAGATATTACAAGAATAGTGCACCAATTAAATAATTATAATAATAGTGCAATAATATATAATAATATCAATAGTAGTGCAATTCACGTCACAGATACCAAACCAACTAAATTATAAACACCTTGATTCAAGGGAAAAACTACTCTCACTATATACGGCAGTTACAAACTCAACAAAACATTTAAAAATCGAGACAAGAAACGAATGTTCCTTAGAAGAACAAATCAAAAGCTTTTACAGATAATCATCATCTTCAAGATCGGATCATTCGGAAAGAAGCAGAAACATTCATACAAAAGAAGCGTAATTCAAAAGCACAGAAAAGCAAAAATAGAGTATCAAAAAAAACGACATGCACAAAACCGATCAAAGGTTTCTGAAACTGAAAGAAAAGATTTAAACAGAGATTACAAATCGGGTAATCTATATAATGAAATAATTTGTTGTTACCTATGAATTGTTACGCATACAAAGTTTTAGGGACATTCATATGAAGATTTGTTTACCTTGTTTTAAGTGTTCAGTATTTGGCAAATCACCTTCACGACATCATAATTTGTTTTTTGAATATAGACGGAATGAAAGCAGTACTTTACAGTATTAAAGATACCAATAACATATAATTTGGTTACTTAACAATATTAATTTGGTAACCAATTAAATAGCTTTTTTTAATTTCAGTAACCAAATAGTATTTGTTACAAATTCATATTTTGGAAGCATTTATATAATAATTTGGCAACATTCATATAAAGATTTGGATTCCTTATTTTTAGAGTTTATATTTAGCATTTCATCTTCAGGACATTATAAATTGTGATGTTTTTATAAACAAACTAAAAGCAGTTTGATGCATAATAATTGATACTAAATACATCTATTTTGGTTACTGAAAAATGTTTCTTTAGTATCCAAATAATGAATATACCTTGTTTCAGTTACAAAATAGTATTTGATACACATTCAAAATTTTAACATAATTTAAATATTTGTTTTGGCAACATGAATATAAAAATGTTTGGTTACCTATATTTAATAGTTGATATTTTAGTATTTCACCTTCAAAACATCTTAATTTTTTGATTTACATATTAGATTTTAAATAGAAAAAAAAAGTGAATGATTAAAAAATATGTATACTAAAAAAAACTATTTTGGCCACTGAATAATGTTAATTTGGTCACCAATTAAAGAATATAAATTATTACAGTTACCAAAGCGTATTTGTTACACAATCATATTTTGTTACACATACAAAGTTTTGGGAACATTCATATTAAGATTTGGCCACTAATTTTATTATTGTGTGAATGTTACTTTTTCAGTATTCGAACCATGGATATGCTTCCAATTGTAGTTTACTTCAACAGAACGTGGACTGACAGTAGCCAATATCAAAATTTTGAAGTTATCGGCCTACTAATCCCTTTAAATTGTTCATTCACAGAAATACATAACTTGATATGTACTGCATTAAGTCTAGACTACAACACAACGAAATTGTCAATCAAATTTCAGATTAAAAGCAACATTCCTCCGATCAAGGTGACAAATGAAGCAACCTTAAGATTCTATATGGAAATCAGTAGAAGTTCAGATGAACATGGCAAGTATCCACTAATAATAGATTCAATACAACATCGAGGACTACAATCTTACATAACGTGATAAATGAAGAAGAATATATAAGTCGCGAAGAAAACGCCAATGAGATTGACACAAATGGAATTACGAATTTGTTTCGTTGGCAACGCAAGAAGACCAAATTGAATCACAATATGTTGAGTCATTGGCAAGTGAAGTAAATTGACAAAGAACAAGTCGTAAACCGTAACATAAAGCAAACACTAGAGAACAATGTGATGAGGTCATTTCAGATCCGAATAAGTTTGAAGTCAAAATACATCAAACTTACAAAGACAAGAAAATTTACATCACATAATAAGGCTACATTCCATAAGGCAAAATAGATAACACAAGGTTGAAAGAACAAGTGGTAGAGATTACTTGCGGTATGCATAGACAATGGAAATTGCAAATGGAAACTAAGAGCATCAAAGTTTCAGAAAACAACTATGTTCAAGGTAAGAGAATTTAATGATGTACACACTTGTACGTCCAACATACTGCTTGGAGATCACAGACAAGCAAATAGTGAGATAGTTAGTGAGTGCATAAAGCATAAACTAACTAACTTCAAGAAAATTTACACACTAACCGACATTATAGAAGACATGATGACGAAATATAATGTCTCCATCTCCTACCAAAAAGCATGGAGATCAAAGGAAAAAGTAATGAAAAAAGTAAAAGGAAATCCACACGACTACACTCTGATCCCTTCTTGGTTGCACATGTTGCAAGAAACAAATCCAAGTAACAATTGTAAACTGTAGATTAAATGTTTCAAATATTTTGGTTACTCTAATGAAGTAATTTAGTTACCTACAAATACATGTTTGGCTACTACATATTTTAATGAAATAAAACTGAATCTGATTTTTTCAGCAGAGAAATATCTACATAAAATGAAACTATTAAATAGCATTTTAGATACCATCTTAACACTATGAAAGACATTAAAATATAAGTAATTAGATAGCAAAAGTAATACACATGATAATCTTAACTACAAATTTGGACAATATTGATTACATATAATTACATTAACCTTACTTTAAAATTCATTTCGTGTGAACCATCACATCCTTGAGTTGGAAAAAAAAATGGTCGCTTAAATATCTCTTCTTCGCAATAGGAGCATCCATCAAGCATGGCAACATTGTTTCCCAATCATTGTAGTTGATGGAACATTCATACAATCAACTTACGGGGGTACACTGCTCATAGCAAGCATGCAAGATGCAAACAGGAACATTATACCGATTGCTTTTGCAGTTGTTGACAGTGAAAATGAAGTATCATGGAGATGGTTTTCATCAATTTGAGAAATGCTTGTGGTGTTGTAGAAGGACAATGCATCGTTTCGCATGTATACGAAGCAATAATCAAGGACTTAACTCAGATTCCCCGATGTAATGCACTGCATTTATGCACATACCATATCTTGAAAAATATAAAAAGCAGATTCAAAAGAAAGGAGAAGAGATAAAAGAAAGCATACAATGCAATTTTTAGGGGCTTACACTATAGAAGGATTCAACATATATATGGGTTGAACTCGATCTGAATTGATACTCGAATAAGGACATATCTGGAGGAAGAAGTTAAGCTAGAAAAGTGCACGAGTGTGACGCCCCCAAAATAGGTATACAACACCCATTCTGAGTCGCCAAATACATGGTACAGAAAGCAAACTACAACTTCAATAATATAATTGTCGTGCAAAATATAATACAACACATACTGTGAGTTTAAATACAAATATTGTCTTCTAGACAATATCCACACCCAAATAAGTCCTCATTACAATTATTCATACACTATTTTACAGAAATAGTGAGGACTGCTAAAACATCTTTCTAGAACTATCACTACATACCCTGACTCGAACCTGCTATGTTCTCACCTCCTGAGAAGAAAAATAGAACAAAAAGGAAAAGGGTGAGCTCAACTAGCCAAGTAAAGAATATTATGACTAAGATAATATACAACAAATTATCATTAGTCTTCAACAGGGAAAAATCTGATAGAATATAATAGACAACAAGTGTTAGATCAACAAATACAGCGGAAACAGAAATCCATTAGAAGAGTCACGTAGAGATTGAATTCTACTATCTTCTAAGATTTAAGAGTCCATGATCAATATTTTATCCCTGTAACATCAATCAATATACATCTTTTAATCAAATATTCATCTTTGCACTACAGGCCAAAGATATTCATTTATATCACCAGTTGGTCATGTTCATCTCAACACCTGTTCATTTTTGCACTACGGGCCAAAGATATTTATCAATTATTCATTCATCTTTGCACTACAGGCCAAAGATATTCAATAATATCATCATTTAGGACTGAGGATGATGAAAAATATTTTAAAGAAAACGAATCCAATGAGGCAGAAGAACAAATATTAGGGATTCGTATAACAGTTTATCCAAGATCAATAATACTTCATAATAACCAATTGTGAAACAGAATTCGAAATAAAGATCAAAACATGGATACAATCAAAGATAGTAATCATAATAGACATCTTGGACAAAAAGAAGAAAATTTTTATTTTTTGGTGAATAGTGCCGTATTCGTGAGTAGTGCCGTATACGTGAATAGTGTGGTATACGTGAATAGTAACCCCGACACAAAAAGTTTCAAATTTGATTAAAAGTCCACCAATATTTTGGCATAATGATATTGAAGAAAATAATATCATTTGAGAAGAAAATAATATCCCTTACCTCAAAATAACGGTACTTTTGATCGGAATACCGGATAGAAAGTCGAAGGAAACTTGTACCGAACAACAACTCTCAAAGTATCAAAATACTCACAAAAATACGCTCGAGAATCTAGAGAGAAAAAAAACTTGTTTCTGGTGTGATTTTCAATTATAACCTAAACGTCTATTTCTAGGAAAATGCTAGAACGCCATATGAGACTAAAATAATAAAATATTATTATCTTTATATTCCTTCCACGCATGCCCACTTTGTTGAAAGCCTAGCATGTCAATTCTGAATTTTCTCCAGCAGCCAACATGTTATTAACACCAACCAAAGTGGGTCCCACCCTATAATTTAATAAAAATCATTTTATTTTTCAAAATTTCAATAATTCATAGAAAATAGCCCGTTTATCAGAAAAATACGAATTTTATGTCCATTCTGCCTGAAATCGAATTCTCTACAACTTTGTAGCTTTGAGTTTTTCCAAATTCCAAACAGAAAATATCCAAAATTCACAAACGGGTGATTTTTAATACTTCCCTTCTGACAAAATACTGATAAAACACCTCAGCATTAATTTCTTCATTTATAACCACATAAAATAAATAAATCAATCATTTATATCTACATCAAATAAATATTTCCTTATCATATAAATCAATAATTAATTATTCATAAATAATATTACAGAATCACACTTATGACAACCAGGCAGTTCCCAGGAAAGAGGGGACTTTCAAATAAGGATTTCTCCTTACTGGCACGCAATTAAGTGACCAAACCTCTCCTTGACAGAACTTTCTAGACATTGCCAATAATGTTATCTGATAATATTATTCAAATAATATGAATTATTGATCTAATAATGGAAAATATCATGCGTTGACAATTATTGAAACAACAATAATATAAACTATCAACGCAAAGAATTATTGAATCAATAAAATAAAATATTGAACAAAGAATTCACCGTAACAATTATTGAGTAGTTTCTTCTTACTTATGAATCAATAATTCAACAATACTATGCAATACCGTATCTACTTTATGCAACCACGCGACATATCAGATTTTTAACCACCGGGTAACCCAAACAAAGATTATTACTGTTATTCATAAAAACTCATACTTTGTCGCTTTCTTCATCCGAAGCAGCTTATTCAAGTATAGGGCCCATAATTGATCGCTACTTGTCGTATGCGGATATTCACGACAAAAAGAATATTCCACGACCAAACGAATATTTCCCGACAGAAATGAATATTTTATAACCACTTGCTTATTTTTTAAATTTTGCACATTTTACCCATAACCAAAGCATTATATCAAATTAACACCTTATTAATTTAGAATAATGAATAGAGAAAAATCAATTTTATTTATAATAATTTGGGGTCTTACAACGAGGCTCCATGGAACTGTAAGCAGGTATTCAACAATAACTTCAAACACCGTTGAATCTATTAACCATGCAATTAAGGGAATCAGAGATCTTATAGTTGCGTCGATGATTGAATGCCTACGTTGTATGGTTCAAAGATGGTATTTCACAAACAAGCAATCAGCAATATCAACTTTCACAAACCTATCCACAACAGCTGAAAGAAGATTGCAAGATAATATCATCGAGTCAAAGAAACTTAAGGTCACCATAAAACTCCTAAATTGTTCGATATCTTCAAAAAATAGAATTTACATTTATAGGAAACCACATTATGCATTTTTGGTAACCAATATAAACTGTAAAAGTTATCAACAGTACACATGACTTTAATTATTCCATCTTTTCAAAAAAAAAAATAACTTTTATACATACTAACTACACTATTAAATTGTGTTGTAGGTTGAGACATCGAATCTAGTTATTTTTACTATTTACGATGTCACCAAACAATTTATCGTGGACATGGAACAAAAGACATGCACATGCCGTAAATTTCAATACCATGAGATGCCTTGCTCACACGCTACTGTTGTTATTAGCAAAAAGAATATGAGTTGTTATTATTTTTGCTCAAAATATTATTCAAAATTTTTTTTGGTAGACACATATTCAACTTCAATCATGCCGTTAGATGACAAAGAGAATTGGGATGTTCCAGGCGAGATTAAAAACATATTTGTCAAACCACCAAATACAAGAAGACTGGCTGGACGACCAAAGATTGGAAGGTACAAGCATGTGTCTGAAAATACAGTTCAGAATAAATGCAGACGATGCCAAGAAAAAGGACACAACAAGAAAACATGCAATAATCCACCAATTTTGAGGCCAAAAACGTTCTAGTATTCTTCAACATCATAAAAATTATAACAGACTCCTTGATGTTTACTGAGGTTGCTCAATATCCATACATATTGTAATCATTTTATTGATTAAATAAAACAAAATTTATATTGCACAATATTAAAATATGTTTATTTTCATTAATTTCCTTTTATCAACAAGTAATTCTAACTTCAAATAACATAATATATAACAGCCTTATTTATGTATATTTTGGTTACTAACTAAAACTAAAATAGTTACCTGTAAATGAAATTTTGATTACGTACTGTACCATATAAAAAACAAATGCTATTACACACATTGTTAGAGTAATTTTAAATTAATATAACTATTTGCTAAACCACAAATACCGTTTATTATAAACAATATATGTTGTTTGTGAACCAACTAAACCATAAAAAACTAAAACATAATATAAAGTGACAACTGTTATATAATTTCCTGTAAAATAAAATAAAATATTGAACAGTAACTACTGTAATAATTATTGAGTAGTTTCTTCTTACTTATGAATCAATAATTCAATAATACTACGCAATACCGTAGTACTCATCTTGTGCAACCACGATATTATCAGATTTTTTAACCACCGTGTAACCCAACAATTATTATTACTACCGTTATTCATAAAAACTCATACTTTGTCGCTTTTCTTCATCCTACGCTTATTCCAAGTTATGGGCCCATGAATTGATCATACTGTCGTATTTGGATATTCACGACAAAAGAATATTCCACGACGAAACGAATATTTCCTACGAAAATGAATATTTTATAACCACTTGCTTATTTTTTTAAATTTTGCACATTTTACCCATAACCATAAGCATTATATCAAATTAACACCTTATTAATTTAGAATAATGAATAGAGAAAAATCAATTTTATTTATAATAATTTGGGGTCTTACAACGAGGCTCCATGGAACTGTAAGCAGGTATTCAACAATAACTTCAAACACCGTTGAATCTATTAACCATGCAATTAAGGGAATCAGAGATCTTATAGTTGCGTCGATGATTGAATGCCTACGTTGTATGGTTCAAAGATGGTATTTCACAAACAAGCAATCAGCAATATCAACTTTCACAAACCTATCCACAACAGCTGAAAGAAGATTGCAAGATAATATCATCGAGTCAAAGAAACTTAAGGTCAGTCATAAAACTCCTAAATTGTTACTGCATATCTTCGAAAAAATAGAATTTACATTTATAGGAAACCACATTATGCATTTTTGGTAACCAATATAAACTGTAAAAGTTATCAACAGTACACATGACTTTAATTATTCCATATTTTCAAAAAAAAAATAACTTTTATACATACTAACTACACTATTAAATTGTGTTGTAGGTTGAGACATCGAATCTAATTTATTTTTACTATTTACGATGTCACCAAACAATTTATCGTGGACATGGAACAAAAGACATGCACATGCCGTAAATTTCAATACCATGAGATGCCTTGCTCACACGCTACTGTTGTTATTAGCAAAAAGAATATGAGTTGTTATTATTTTTGCTCAAAATATTATTCAAAAATTTTTTTGGTAGACACATATTCAACAAGAAGACTTGGGATGTTCCAGGCGAGATTAAAAACATATGTGTCAAACCACCAAATACAAGAAGACTGGCTGGACGACCAAAGATTGGAAGGTACAAGTATGTGTCTAAAAATACAGCCTTCGAGAATAAATGCATTTATGCCAAAAAAAGGACACAACAAGAAAACATACAATAATCCACCAATTTTGAGGCCAAAAACGTTTCTAGTATTCTTCAACATCAAAAAATTATAACGAACTCCTTGATGTTTCATCGAGGTTGCTTTCAATATCCATACATATTGTAATCATTTTATTGATTAAATAAAACAAAATTTATATTGCACAATATTAAAATATGTTTATTTTCATTAATTTCCTTTTATCAACAAGTAATTTAACTTCAAATAACATAATATATAATGACCTTTTATTTATATATATTTTGGTTACTAACTAAAACTAAAATAGTTACCAGAAATGAAATTTTGATTACTCACTGTATCATATAAAAAACAAATGCTATTACACACATTGTTAGAGTAATTTTAAATTAATATAACTATTTGCTAAACCACAAATACCGTTTATTATAAACAATATATGTTGTTTGTGAACCAACTAAACCATAAAAAATAAAACATAATATAAAGTGACAACTGTTATATAATTTCCTGTTATGGCTGATTTCCTGTTTTTAAATATGTTTATATTCATTAATTTAATTTTAACAACAAGTAATTCTAACTTCAACTAACATAATATATAAAATACATTTATATGTATTGTGGTTACTAACTAAAACTAAAATAGTTACCTGTAAATAAAATTTTGACTACATACTGTACCATGTTAAAAACATGTGCTATTACTCCTCAGGATATAAAGTGTAAAATGTGATAACATTTCCTGTTATGGCTAATTTCTTGTTTTGAAATATGTTTATTATTCATTAATTTCCTTTAAAAATAATTAATTCTAACTTTAAATAACATAATATATAACATACATATTTATGTATATTTTGGTTACTATGTAAAACCAAAATAGTTACCTGTAAATGAAATTTTGACTACCAACTGTACCATGAAAAACACATATGCTATTACAAATATAACTATTTGAAAAACCACAAAAACAGAAATTTTAAATAAATATAACTATTTGGTAAACCACAAATACTGATTATTATAAACAATATATGTTATTTGTGAACCAACTAAACCATAAAAAAAACATAATATAAAGTGTAAACTGGGATATAATTTCATGTTATGGCTGATTGGTTACTAACAAAACTGAAAAATGTTAACTATATATGCAAATCTGGCAACAAATTGAATCTTTAAAAAAATCAAGCAAATTGAATTTTAAATTTGTACATAATTATAACTATTTGCACACCCACAAATACTGATGATCATAACAAGAACCAACATTATTAGTTTTAAAATGTTTTTAACAATATATGGTTAATACTAATCGGATACCAATAACAGATCAAATAGTTACCTTAATATTCAAATTTAGCAACCCACTATACCATAAATAAATACAAAACAAAAAACAACAATGTGAGCCTTCAAAACATACTCATACTTTCAATAGTAAAAATTAAAACATCATTCAATTATCAAAATAGTTACAAAACGTTCCACAACCAATAACCATATCAAATGGTATCGAATAGACAAAAAAATAAAAATAACATTATGCATAAGCAAACTAGTCTTCACTAGCGAATCTTCCTGGATATTCTGAATCAGATTCATATCCACCTAGTTGTTTATTCCTCGCATGGTCGAACAAGTTGACACATAGCTTCTTGCGGTATTGAAGGATTGGAAATGGTTTTGGCATTTCAGAAATCGTCTGATGAAGAAAATGTTCCGCAAAAGAAATTGTAAACATTCCGCAATCGCTGAAAAAAGAATAAAGATATAAAACAAATCAAGACAAACTTCATGATATATGGAAAACGGAAAAATAAAACAATGTAAACAAACCCTTCAATTTGTTCAAGAAGACCCTCAGCAAATTCGAGATCAACAATATCGTGTTCTCCTTTGTTGCGGTATGGAACACTATTGAAATCTATATCATATCTATTCTTCCAAAACCCGCAATCTAGACAAAATTATGGGAAGAATAAAATGTACGCCTCACATACATCCATAATATTTGTGCAAGCATTATATTCTCGTCTCTGTTGTAGAGAATTATAAACCACTAATACTCATGATGCACATCAAAAACCAAAGAAAACCAATGACCGGGAGTCGATATATATACGGAAATATGACAAAATCAATCAGTAACTACCACGGTGTGTTGACTTCCATAACAACGCCATGAATATACTCACTATATCACCAGAGGCCAACAATGTATTCTTATCGTAATTTCTATTACAATATTCCCCATACAAATTGGACAACTTTATATGGAACCAATAATCATTGTTGTAACCCTTAGTTGAATTTTGTTCGAGTGTCACAGCCGGCTTTCTTTAATGTAGTACAAACATATGTTGATGTGCTAAACAAAATTAAAAAATGTAATAAAGAATCGAGATAAACATAGAAAAATAATAATAATATCAGAATGTATATAAAGAACTAACGATACTCATATAAGAACCAATATGATTACATAAGGTAACCGTAACTAACAAACATATTTACAAAAGGTAATAAAAAACTCACATCATCATCTAGCCAACGCCCAAGGGTCTTTAGCTTGTAAAACAACATTTTGAGCAAATTGACATGCACTCCAAATCAAATGGAGGCTCAATTTTGTCATCATTATTCGAAAATTTTTCAATCCTTCAAAATAATAACATATTACAAATATAAAAGAAATGATTTTATAACATATTAAAAAACATAATGCAAGTATATTAAACTCCAATATACATACCGTTTCCTGTTATTTAATCCAATCTTAAACCACTGCTCAAACAGACCATCTTCAACTTTCAAAGGAATACCCATACAAATATCAGAAAATGCTGACATTCCTGTGCATAATTGACTAACATCCACATTAGAAGAAGATGAATCAGCTAAACCGAACATTGACGTAAAGGGACTCTTCAACACAACACTCTTCGCAATTGCAAGTAACAGCCCGCCAAGGGTTTTCTTTGCTGCATTTCTCAACTTCATCACATCAAGACATCCCGAGTTGATAATATCATCTCATCAAGAATCGACTTGTCTGATTCTTTAATTTTATAACCCTTTAATATTTTACAATACATGAGACACAAAACAATGACAATATCAAATTAAAAATACAAAACTTCTGATCAATATAAACATAAATACTATGCAAAGTAACTAATACAACATATGAAGGTAACTGCTAATTAAAAAAATTAAAAACCTCAATGGGGGTAAAAACAACAATTTCTTTTCAACTAGATTGACTGAAAATATCAAAACTAGGAATGTCATTGCTCTTTTCAGCCTATAAAAAAATACAATTAATAAATATAACACGTTAAAAAAAATAACATTTTTAAAAGAAATGCATAACCTTTTCATCCTCAAAATGAATATGAGCCCCTCTAGGCGTATAAACAACAATCTCTTTCCCTTTAGAATTTAAACTGACATTATTGCTCTCAATCTGTAAAAAAAAAAAAGAAAACAATAAGCATTTAATTATTAACAATGAAAAAAAATGAAAACAAAAATAAATGTCAACCTTCAGATCCTCTTCTTCGACGATCGCTTTCAACAACACCACCAACAGGAGGATCAACACTTCCTTTAACATTACCACCATCAACATTCTCACCCAACTCATCATCATCATCACCATCACCATCACCATCACCATCATCATCATCATCATCATCAACAACATTAACATTTCTATGTTTGCTAAAACTAGACTGACCACCTAAATACTTTCTAAACATCTTCTTTACATCCCTACAAATCTGAATTTGAAATACTTGCATTTGATCTTTTAATTCAACACCCAAATTATCAATTTCTTTTTTCACCTCCATCACCTTGCTTTCCAAAGGTTTAACCCGTGAATCGATAACTTTTTTCACATCAAAAATAGAAAACCTAAGATCTTTAACCTTTCTTGATGATTCAACTTTAAAATCAAAAATTTTTGCTCCACTATCATTACCATTAAAAAAATGAAAACCCCCTAACCCCAACCGAACCTTTTCATCCTCCGTAGTAACAAGAGTCTGAATAATCAACTGAAACATAATAATAACAACAAATATACAATGTCAAAAACATTAAATATAAAACATAAACAAAACATTACAAAAAAAAACAGTAACCAAAAAAATATATAAAAGTAACCAAATATAAAGCAAATGGTAACCAACATACCCCCTGGATCCAAAAACAAGATCATTCAATTTTTCATTCTTGGGAGGCTTTCCTATCTCCCCTCCATCTAAATAATCTAAACTCGCAAAGATGATCACAACACAAAAGCCTCTCGACTTTCAAAGTAGGTATTGTTTCAAACAAAAAACTTGAAACACATAAGGTAATCCATCGAGTTTGTAAGATTTGCGAAGAATTATCCCTATAAAAATTGTAAATCACCCCACCATGCTTATCCTTCCTCATACATGACCCTTTTAACCGCAAGTGGATAGAGAGTTCTTTATTTGTTGAAAACAAATTTACCCCATGGATAACTTTCAATGTCCCCATAAGACAAAAAGTTAAACAAAGCTTTATCAACATAATTATGTAAAAGAATGGCTAGTATGAAATTAAAAACCAATAAAATAATGGACATCCTGACTACCTCATCATCATCATCAAAAACAACGCTCCTATATATCCTCCCGATAGTAGAACGGGTTACAACCTCATCACCAAAAAACTTCTCCACCATCAAATTTTCAATGTATTTAAAACTATCAATGTCTTCAACTCCTCGCCAATTCAAACCAGAATCAAACAAAATTCGGCAATCCAAACCTTACCCTTCTCTTACCAAATAGAAACCAAAACTCCCCATCATCCCTTTGATAAACTTCCTAATCAAAGCCCCGATGAATTATCTGGGGAAAACATCTCATACGCCTAAACTCTAAAATTTTTTCCAAAACATGTCAACTTAAACTTATTCAATTGTACTCGATAATTTGTTCTTAATAATATTTGAACCTCCATATCACACCAATAAATAACTTTTGTTTAAAAGTTTCGATTATGCTCCTCGTAGAATAGATCCCAAATCAAAATACAAAAATTACATTAAAAACACATTAATCAAAATAAAAACAACTTTAAAACTTTAAAACAAAAACTATTAAATGAACAATATCAATGTTAACCAAAATAATTTCAAAGAAATGATCATAACCCAAACTAATTAGACTCTTTAATATATAACAAATTATATACTAAACAATTTAGATAATAATACAAACAACTATGATATCAAATAGCTTCAAACAATACAATATTGGTAACCAAAAATAAATTAACAAGTTACCCGCATTATTTAACTATATAATAACAATAATGTAATGTAGTAACAAAAATTAATCTAATAAGAATCGAGATTCAAATATAATGAAAAACAATGATTTAAACAACAACAATTTGAACAATCCTTAAAACAACACAAACTCTAATAAAATATAAAACTTTTTAACAACTATTACAAAAAATCAGCTTCAAACATATAAATGAAGGTAACCAAACATCAATTAATAAGTTACTAACAAAACATAATAAACATGTATAATCACAGAAATAAAATTTAGGGACCAACCGAGAATATTCTTGTATCAGACACTAAAATATGAATGAAAATAAAAAATTTATTAACAACAATTTGAACAAAACTTGAAACAGAATAAACTATGTTTCAAAAAATACACTCGGAATTGAAACAAAAATTTTATCAAACAACAACTTCAACATCAATAATACTACTGAACAACAAAATAAACAACAACATACACCAAAACACCACCATGCAGAAAACAAAAACATAAAAAATCAAAAACAAATAAAAAATATATATTCTTAAAAAAAATATAACAAACCTTCAAATGTTTCTGTCGAGAAACAATTTTTCGGCTATGAGCCTCAACTTCATCTTCTTTGGCAACTTTTTCGATAGAACCTTCAAAATCGGAATCAATATACACCAAAAATTTATCCTTCTTCTTCGTATGTCTCACAATATTCTTATCATCAACATCTGATTTCAACAATAACTTCTTCCCTTGTTTTGAAGACTTTGTAGAACTATCCTTCACCATTATAGATAACTTCAAAACCTTCAAATAATAATCATCTGAAACTCTTTTCTTCTTCCTATCAGGTTTTTTATCCCCACTCCTCCACGCCTTCTTCGTAGTAGAGACCATCATGAAAAAAGAGAGGAAGAAATCAAAAAATGTAGAACCGAAAAATATGAACAAACCGAAAACCTTAAGAATAAACACGAACTGAAGCAAAATACGACAAAGACGAAGTAAAAACCAAACGTCGACACCATCAATCAACTAGAAATATAGACAGACACTAGACAGAGAATACGATAGTTTTGCAAAGAAAGTTCCCAAAACACCAAATAAGGGTTTCCAAAAGAAAAGAGACGGTACAGTGAAAAAACAAAATTTAAAATGAACCCAATCCCATAAAAAACGCGAATTCAATTTTTTATTTTAAAAAAAAACTGAATTGCCATGTCATCAGCAAATTAAAACACATGTCATAATTAAAGGAAGCATAGCTATGTACTAATAATGAAAATAAAATTTTAAAGACATTACTTGTGTAAATATTTAAAGAGTGCACTATTGATGTAATTATATTTTAAAATGTAATATAAAATGTAATTGTTCTATTTAAATACTATAAAACATAATTTGATATATTCCTTTAAGTTGGGCCCAAGGCCCATAGAGTCTAATGTAGCAATGGTTTTTTCTGAATCGAACCAACCTCTTCCAAAATTCCTAAAAATATTGGTACGTTTTTTGAATCCAACTAGAATTCCTAAAAACCCAACGTCTTTATTAATTAGTAAGTACTTACTGTTTTAAGTTCCGAACTGGCTTGCCCCTAATGTACCTGAATATTCACCTGTAGTTTTAAGAAATGCTAAATGACTAGACAAATTATTACTTAACATATAGAAAAAGTATTACCATTTTATGAACATTAAATTTCGCATATAGCATATCTAGAAATTTATTTTTTAAAATGTTATGTCTGGGTGCATGGTAACTTTGATATTTGCCAAATAGTTAAATGTATTTTGATTCTTTACTTGCTAAAAACATTTATGAGAATGTATTATGTGTCGGTTCGAGATGTAATATATCATGTATCATATACATGTTTTAAAGTATAAAATGCAATATAGTACTCTCTCCGTCCCAGGATAAAAATTTGTGAACTTTTTACGTATATTAAGAAGAGAAATGAAATGACAAAATTATTCATAATAATGTCATTAATTATTTTCAATGTAGGTGAGAGAGTGACTTTTTAGCTATTTAATTCAAAATATTCTCTCTCAATACTTATTAAATATGGAGAGAGAATTAGAATAAGAAAAGTATGAGATATTTAATGTTACGGGTATAATAAAAAAAAATATGTAAAAATTTGGTTATTAAAGGAAAGTGGACATTTAACATGAGATTACTCATAATAATAATAAAGATTTTTATCATGGGACGGAGGGAGTATAAAATATGATAAACTTAGGTTATACAAAGTGCATTTAACTTTTTGACAAAAACACAAGACTTAGAGCATTAACAACGGTTTCCCTAATTAATTCTTTATCCCCAATTTTAAAGAATGCATCAATAAATCATTATCCAACAGCTTCCTTATCCTTGTTTGACTCTCTATTTTAATCCCTATATAGGATTTTATTCTCCATAATGAGGGAGTCAAAAGACCATTCTCTATATAAACAAAATGACAGTTCACACCCTCATTTAAGTGGACAACTCATCAATCATACACATCTTGACATTTTTTAACTACTTTATTTTTAAATTATAAACTTAATATTGACTTATATTTTAAAAATTAATTTCAAACATATTCAAATTTAAAACTGATATAAATTAATTTAATCTATGTCAATATAATTATAAATATTATAAACGTAATAATAATTATAAAATTTATTATTTTCAAATTTTAAATGAATCATATTAAATTTAAATTTAAAATATCATAAATTAACTTTTAAAAGTTAATATTAATCTTATGTACATTTACAACTACAATCCATTCAATACTCACTTCATAAATTACTTAAAATATAAAATAAAATAAATATTATTTTACGTTGAAATATAATTGATAAATTATACTCTCTCTTTTATAAATTATAAGATTATTATTAATTTGATATTTTGGCTATTGGAAATTTAACTTTTAACTTTTAAATTTTAAATTTTATTATTTAAGGAATCAATATAAGAAACCTGTTGGGTACATAGTGAAAAAATTGAATCTTTATTTTGCAAATGATCCAATAACACTGTAGAATAGGGATAAAAATAAAAAAACTGTTACGAATGCTGTTAATGAAGGTAAAATATAGAGATTGATTTTGATGCAGTTACTTAAAACACGAGCGAGCTATAATTAATTATCAGTGATTTGAATTGGTAGAGCCTAGACTAGAGTAGAGGGGCGAAAAGGAGAGAGAGAGTCAAAAGGCAATTAATTAATTAATTCCCGGATGGGATGGGATGGGATGGGATGGGAAGGTAAGAGGAGCTTTCCTTGCAAGAGCCAAGGAGGAATATTACATTTACGTACATTGACCCTCTCGCTCGCTCGTGCGTTCAACCTTTACGGTGACGATCATACTGACCCGTCCGTCCGTCTGTCTCTACCATCCAAAATACAAATAATAGTACTACTATTTGTTTTGTGTGGGTTAGCAACAAATGTTTCCGTTTCATGTTTTACTTTTATGATTTAATAAATGTTTTTTTTTCTTGATTAAGGATTTATAAATCAAGGTTAGAGAAAATAAATTAATATTGATATTGTCAAAGCACAGTAAAGTTATAAGAGTTTGACAATTACACATACTCATCCTATATATATTAATATTTCCACATCTAAATATTCAAGAAAAATGACTAAAAATGAGAATCCAATTCTCTTATTTATCATCTACTACTCATGTGACGCCCTCAAAATAGGTATACAACATTCATTATGAGTTGTCAAATACATGGTACAGAAAATAAACTACAACTTCAATAATACAATTGTCGTGCAAAATACGACAACACATATTGTGAGTTTAAATATAAATATTATCTTTTAGACAATATCAACACTCAAATAAGTCCTCATTATAATTATTCATACACTATTTTACAGAAATAGTGAGGACTGCTAAAACATCTTTCTAGAACCATCACTCCATACCCCAACTCGATCTTGCTATGTTCTCACCTTCTGAGAAGAAAAATGAAACAAAAAGAAAAAGGGTGAGCTCAACTAGCCCAGTAAAGAATATTATGACTAAGATAATATACAACAAATTATCGTTAGTCTTCAACAGGGAAAAATCTGATAAAATATAAGACCCCAACTTATTATAAATAAAATTAAATTTCCTCTATTTATTATTTTGAAATAGTAAGGGTTGATTTGATTAATGTGGTTAGTTATGGGTAAAATGCACAAATATTTCAAATATGCAAGTGGTTATAAAATATTCATTTTTATCGGAGAAATTTCGTTTGGTCGTAGAATATTCTTACTTGTCGGGAATATTAAGACGACAAGCAGCAAATTGTGGATCCCATAACTGAAAAGCGATTGGATGAAGAAAACGACAAGTATAAGTTGTTTATAAATAATGGCGTAGTTATTCACAGATTATCTTTGTTGGAATACCCGGTGGGTTAAAACACAAGAAGCACACCAGTATTGCACCAATTATTGATTCTTACGTAGGAAGGCATTACTCGATAATTATTACAATGAATTCTTGCTCAATATTTTATTTTATTGATTCAATAATTGCTACATTGATATTTTATATTATTGTTGTTTCAATAATTGTCACTACACAGTATTTTCATTATCAGATTAATAATTCATATTATTTGAATAATATTATTTGTGAGACCCCAGATTTTATAAATAAAGATTTAAATTTCTCGAAATATTTTTTTTGAATATTAAGGTGTGGATTTGAGATAATGTTATAGTTGTGGGTAGTATTTGAAAATTTTGCAAAGTATGCAAGTTGTCATATAATATTCGATTGGTCGGAGAATATTCTTTGTGTCGGAGAATATACGTACGACGGCATAATCATTGATGGACTACACAACGGAATTATTGTCGGATTGAGAAAACGACAAAAATATTTTTATTGAAAATAACGGCGGAAGTTTTACGGATTGATCTTCGTTGAACTACTTTCAGTAGTAAAAGCATGTCTGGCATTGCTTGCGTAGTAGCATATATGTTGGGAAATGATTTTGAAAATGGAAGAGTATACGTATGGAAGTATATGTGTGTTTTGAGTATATAGTGGAAGAAAATGATATGTGAAAGTGATAGGTGTGTGAGTGGAAAATGGTAGAAAAGTAGTAGTATGATAGTGATGTGTAAGAGTGTAGTGAATTTGATTATTGGGTGGGTGGGGGATTGATGTTGGTTATGGAGGAGAAAAATTAAGTGGTGTATATATAATATTGATATATATAAGTTGAAAACATGTGTTTATATATATTATATTTTAATTTTTGTTGTGATTTTATTGGTTAGTTGATTGACTTTATTGTATTTAGTTGAAGAAATAAATCTGCAGAATTATTTTTCCTTGCACAATACACTTCCATTCTCCTATAAATAGAAGCTCATTCCTTCATTATTTCTTACAAATTCAATTGAAACTCTATAGAGAAAGAAGAAAAGATTTCGCTTTTAACTACTCTTATATTCATTCTTTTTACTGTAAGGGATATTATTCTTTTATATTCACGAAGAGAACTTACATTATTCCATTTCTTATTATTACATTGGAATAACTTGATACGCTGCTACCCTATACTTGGTGATATTCTTCATTATTCATCTTTATTATTCTCATTTGGAACATCCTATCATGTGTTTTTTACACCCAACCGGTTCCGTCTTTATTATTATTACGCTGGAACATCCTGTGCATGTGTTTTACACCGGACCGGTTCCGCTCTTTATTATTATTACATTGGAATATCCTCACTATGCGTGTGTTTTTTACAGGACCTGAGTTCCGATTATTTATTATTCTATTGGAACATCCCATTGTGTGAATTTCACGACTCGGTTCCGTTTATTATTATTCCATTGGAATAACTTGCATACATCTACGCCAAGTACCGCATGCATGGTGATTTCTTTTGTTATTCCATTCATTATTATACTCGGTTGGTTAAAATTTTGACTTATATACTCCATGAAATTAGTGAAATATCCTTGATATTTGCGCTTCATCCATATTTTTCATGAAAATATTCTTCCGAGCATTCTTGAATTTTACTTCTACAAAGCAAAGATTCATGTTGACAATTTGGGCGTTATTAGTTCCCTGAATAAATTAATTAATTGAACTTGTTTTATTAAATTCTTATATCATTGTCATCATCCTCATGTTTATATTTTTTTAAAGTCATCTATGGCACCGTAGAGCATGGATGGACTTGATATGATTATGACCGAGGATTATTCGATTGTAATCATGGCCAGTAATGTTACAAATGATGTGGTAAAAGTTCTCATTGGCCGATAAAGTGCATTGATGAACAGTTGTTGGCATGATCATGACCATTGATGAATACACAAATATCCTTAGCCCGTAGTGCATGAAATTTGTGGTCGTGACCCAAATGAATATCGTTAACCGTAGTGTTGGGATGATGTGGATTATTTATTAAGCTGAGTCTCAGCGATATAAGTGATAAAAAACTTCGTAAATCATAAAAGATAGTAGATTTTATTCTCTACTTGACTCTTTTAATGGATTGCATGTTCCGCTGCAGTTAAACTTGAAGTCTATTGTATTTTATCAGTTTAACATTGTTGAAGACTAATGATAATTTTTTCTGCATTATCTTAGTCATAATATTTTTTACTGGGCTAGTTGAGCTCACCCTTTCTTTCACTTTCTTCTTCTTGAAATGAGAACGCAATTTAACTAGTCGGGGAATGGGGTTACGGTCCAGATGATAGTATTAGTAGTTCTCACTATTCTGTTAAAAAGTGTGACAATAAATATAATGAGGACTCTATTTGAGAATGGATATTGTCTAGAAGACAATATTTGTATTTAAACTCACAGCATGTGTTTTGTCGTATTTTACATGACTATTGTATTATTAGTTTGTATTTGAATTTTGTACCATGTATTTGACGACTCAAGATGGGTGATGTATACCTATTTTGGGGGCGTCACATTATTAGATAACATTATTGGCAATGTCTAAAAAGTTCTGTCTAAGGAGATGTTTGGTCACCTAATTGCGCGCCAGTAAGGAGAAATCCTTATTGGAAAGCCCTCTCTTTCCTGGGAACTGCTTGGTTGTCAGTATTGTGATTCTGTAATATTATTTGTGAATAATTAATTATTGATTTTTATGATAAGGAATGTAAGACCCCAACTTTTATGAATAAAAATGAATTTTCTATAATTATCATTTTTGAATATTATAGAATAAATTTGATATAATGTTATAGTTGTGGGAAATATTTATAAATTTTGCAAAAGTCGTGAGTTGGTTATAATATTCGATTGGTGGAAATATTCGCTTTAACGGGGAATATTAAATACGACGCACACCTGATCATTAGTGGACCCGAAACAACGAAATTATTGTCGGATTGAGAAAACGACAAAAATATTTTTATGAAAATAACGGCGGAAATTTTACCGTTAACTGTTGAAATACCCGGTGTTAAAAGTACAGGAATACGCGTGGTTGCATAGTAGCACACGATATTGATTATTGATGCTTACGTGAGAAGTCACTCAGTTTTGTTCAATTATTATCGATATTTTATATATTATTAAATCAATAATTGAGATGACAGGGTTATTAATATTATTATTTGCAATATTAACGATGTCTAGAAGTTCTGCCAAGGAGAGGTTTGGTCACCTAATTGCGCGCCAATAGGGAGAAATCCTTATTGAAAAGCCCCTTCTTTCCTGGAAACGACCTGGTCAATTAATATTGTGAATTATAATAATGATGATAAATGTTGTTAAAAATATTGAGAGGTTTTTTTATGAAATATAGGATGTTATTATATGGACCCCCATTTACCTATTTTTCAAAATAGTAATGGAGAAGTTATCTCAATTTAGTTTATTATATATATATATATATATATATATATATATATATATATATGGGTGTTAGTCAAAATGGGTGGGGTGGGGTGGGTGGGGTGGGGTGGGCCAGGAGAGTATTATTATATATTATATATATATGTAAGTTTGAAAAAGTGGATGGAGGGAGAAGATGAATTCACGGGTTTTCCACCCGTGATTTTTTTTTTTTCTTGCACATGTTATATATATATAATATATATAATATATTATATTTTATTTAAAAGTTTTATTTTATTAGAATATTTTATGGATTTGTCCGATTAAAAGTAAATCAATCTGGACCGTTCATGAATTAATTCTTATTCAGTCCATTCTTACATAAATAGAAGCTCATTCTTTCATTATTTCTTACGAATTCAATTTGAAACTCTAGAGAAAGCGTAGAGAGAATTATTCTTCTATCTTGGCGTATTTCTTTAGCGTTTAAGAAAGCTTTGAACGTAGTGCAAGTTTCTTCAAGTATATTCACGCCCTACTGGTCGAGATACTCTTCTTTATAAGGTAAGGGGTATTATTTCTTTTGTATTCATGAAGAAACTTCATTATTCCATTCTTTATTATTCTATTAGAATAACTCAGTGTATCTGTGAGCTACCCTATACATGGTGAAATTCTTACATTATTCCATTTTGTAATATTCATTGAATATCATATCGTATGCAATAATTTACAGGACTGGTTCCGTCTTTATTATTCTCATTGGAACATCCCGCTTGGTCTTGAATTTTGCTGACTGGTTATGTTATTTATTATTACATTGGAATAACTTTCATATCATCAATTGCGCGTGCATGGTGATTTCTTTTGTTATTCCATTCTTTATTATACTCAGTTGGTTAAAGTTTTAACTTCTATACTCCATGAAATTAGTGGAATATTCTTGATATTTGCGCTTCATCTAGTATCTTTTCATGAAAATATTCTTCTGAGCATTCTTGAATTTTACTCTACAAAGAAATATTATGTTGACAATTTGGACATTATTAGTTCCTGAATAAATTAATTCTTGAACTTGTTTTATTGAATTCTTATATCATTGTCATCATCCTCATGTTTATATTTTTTTTTGAAAGTCATATGTGGCCTGTAGTGCATGGAAGGACTTGGTATGATTATTACCAGGGATTATTCGGTGTAATCATGACCGTAATGTTACAAATAATGTGGTAAAAGTCCTCATTAGCCCAAGTGCATTGATGGACAAATTGTTGGCATGATTATGACCATTGATGAATACACGACTATCCTTGGCCCGTAGTCATGGATAATTTATGGTTGTGATACTTATGAATATCCTTAAATAGTAGTGCGGGGATGAGTGGATTATTTATTAAAATTTGAGTCCCGTGATAAAAGTTATGAAAAACCTTTTAAATCATAAAAGATAGTAGATTTTATTCTCTACTTGACTCTTTTAATGGATTGCGTGTTCCATTGTAGTTAAACTTGATGTCTATTGTATTTTATCGGTTTAACCTTTGTTGAAGACTAATGATAATTTATTACGCATTATCTTAGTCAAAATATTTCTTCTTGGGCTAGTTGAGCTCACCTTTTCTTTCACTTCATTACTCTTGGAAATGAGAACGTGGCATGGACTAGTCGGGGAATGGAGTGACGGTCCAGATGATAGTATTAGTAGTCCTCACTATTCTGTTAAATAGTGTGACAATAAATATAATGAAGACTTATTCTGAGAGTGGATATTGTCTAAAAGATAATATTTGTATTAAAACTCACAACTTTCTTGTTGTATATTAAAGATTGTATTTGTATTATGTACCATGTATTTGGCGACTCAGAATAGGTGATGTATACCTATTTTGGGGTCGTCATAAATTTTGTTCAAGGATGGCTGATTGTCCAGCCTAGCATGCGTAGAGAAAAAAAAATAATTATTAATATTTTATTAATTTAGTCTCCTTTGGCGTTCTAGCATTTTTCTATAAATAGAGGGCTAAGTTAGAATTGAAAATCACACCAGAAATAAGTTTTCTCTCTTTTTCTCTCTATATTATCGAGCGTATTCTTGTGAGTATTTTGATACTTTGAGTGTTGCTATACGGTGCAAGTTTTTGTCAGCACTATATCCGAAATTCAGTCAGAAGTATAGTTATTTTGAGGTAAGGGATGTTGTTTTCTTTATATATGATATTATTTCTTTCAATATCATTATCCCGAAGTATTGATCTGAACTTTTAATCAAATTTCGAACTTTTTATGTCGGATTACTATTCACGTATACGACACTATTCACGAATAAGACACTATTCACCGAAAAATGAAATTTTCTTCTTTTTGTCCAAGATGTTTATTATGGTTACTATCTTTGATTATATCCATGTTTTGATCTTTATTTTTGAATTCTGCTTCACAATTGGTCATTATGAAGTATTATTAATCTTGGATAAACTATTATACGAATCCCTAATATTTGTCATTCTGTCTCACTGGATTTGTTTTTTTTAAAATATTTTTCATCATCCTCAGTCCTAAATGATGATATTACTAAATATCTTTGGCCTGTAGTGCAAAGATGAATGATTAATTGATGAATATCTTTGGCCCGTAGTGCAAAGATGAACAGGTGTTGAGATGAACATGACCAACTGGTGATATAAATGAATATCTTTGGCCTGTAGTGCAAAGATGAATATTTGATTAAAGATGTATATTGATTGTTGTTACAAGGATAAAATATTGATCATGGACTTTTAAATCTTAGAAGATAGTGCAACTCATTCTCTACTTGACTCTTCTAATGGAATGTTGTTTTCGCTGCAATTTTGATCTAAAACTTGTTGTCTATTATGTTTTATGTGACGCCCCCAAAATAGGTATACATCACCCATATTGAGTCGTCAATAACATGGTACAGAAACAACTACAACTTTATTAATACAACGTGAAAACTGTGAGTTTAAATACAAATATTGCCGTCTAGACATTATTCACACTCAAATAAGTCCTCATTACAATTATTGGTATATTATTTTACAAAAATGGTGAGAACTACTAAAACAACTTTCTAGAATCATCATTCCACAGCCCGACTAGAACTCGCTACATTCTCGCCTCCTTAGAAGAAAAATAGAACAAAAAGGAAAAGGGTGAGCTCAACTAGCTCAGTAAAGAATATTATGACTAAGATAATATAGAACAAATTATCGTTAGTCTTCAACAGAAAAAATCGATAAAATACAATGAGCAACAAGTTTCGGATCAATATTCGCAATGAAATAATAATTTATAGAAAAGTTACGTAGAGAATGAAATCTACTTTTATCTATGAATTTAAAAGTCCATCATCAATATTTTATCCCTGTAACATCAATCAATATTTATCTTGAATCAAATATTCATCTTTGCACTACAGACCAAAGATATTCATCAGTCGGTCATGTTCATCTCAACACCTGTACATCTTTGCACTACATGCCAAAGATATTCATCAAAAATTCATTCATCTTTGCACTACGTGAATAGTTTCGTATACGTGAATAGTAATTTCGACTCTAAAAGACAAGAATTTCACAAAAAAAATCTTACCAATAATCTGGCATAATGATATTAGAAGAAATAATATCATTTTAAAAAAATAATATCCCTTACCACGAAAAGATCATTACTAAATGGAATACTGGGATATAGTCTTTGAAGGAACTTGCACCGTATAGCAACCCAATATCAAATAAGGTATAAACTTCACTAGAGTTTATGATAAAACTTACCTGTGATGACCTCATTCGGGTTCCTTTGCTTTCGAGGAGGTCACGACAAACGCCTCCTCTCCACTTGCACCTCTTGGCTTTGACTTTTCTAGGCGTCTTTTGGTGCCTCTATCCTAATTGAACTTGTCTTCGGTGAACGTCAAAATCGGGCTAGGTGACCTTCTTCCACAATTATAACATCTTTGGGCGGCATCGCACGCTTTGGGTGATGTGTCCTCCCATCCGCATTTGAAGCATATGATAGGTGGTCGTTCTCCTTCCTTAACAACAGGTGCTGATGTTGACGTATTTCCATTATTGTTGAATCTTCTCTTCTTTAAATGTCCATTCTTATTGGTTTGGCCATGATTACCACAGAAGTGGTTACCATTTCTGGCATGTTGATTCCCTCCACGCTTATTGTCACTGCTTCGATGACTGTTATTAATGGTATTATCATTTTTTCGGCTGCTCTCTTTTGGTTGGGTTGACGCATTATCGCGTTCCAATAACTGAGCCCTATTAACAACATCTGAATACAAACACAGTTTATGAGAGATAAGATATTGATGTATCTCGGGTTTCAAACCTCTTAGAAATATTCACGTCATTCTCTCCTCATTATCAACCAAATGGGACGCAAACCGGGACAGCTCGACAAACTTGGCTTCGTACTGCGACACGGTCATGTTGTTTTGTTCCAGTTTAATGAACTTTACCCCTTTCATGTGACAAATACTTTCGGGAAAGTACTTGTCGTTCAACGATTCTTGAAACTTTTCCCAAGACATCTTGATCGGCGGGTTGAGTCGCTTTCTGATTTCCACCATGAATCGCCTCTGCTTGCAATAATGAAGGTGGCAAAAGGAACCTTTTGCTCCTCAGAGCAACCCAAGACATCAAATATCTTGTTGATCTGTTTTATCCACGTCTCCGCCTTAAGTGATTTTGGCTCTCCAAAAAACTCCGGTGGTCCCAGCTCCTTGAACTGTTTGACGGTGACCGTCCGAGAGTTGCTAGTGTTTTCACCTATATTTTGTACAGGAGCCGCTCTCGCCTGATGTTGCATGAATTGCATGAAGCCTCGGAACATTCCATCGTTCATCATTTGGTCAGTGTTGTTATTTGTATGAGGATTGTCGTCTTCCTGATGCACATTGTCCTAGTTATTGATCTGTGGAGACTCAACGGTCTCTTGTGCTCCATTGATGTTCTCAACATTCTCGAATGCCATTTTAAAATACTGTCACAAAATAAGGGTTAATTAACATATCACATATTATCCCTATACCCTGACCGACCAGTTAAATACCAAATAAACTTAAGTAGGTCATACTAGCGAAGGAATTCCCCGTCTCTCCCTTCATAGTTGTTGTCTCACATCTTAGCCAGGGATCATATCCCTAAGCTTTGATACCAACTGTGACGCCCCCAAAATAGGTATACATCACCTATTCTGAGTCGCCAAATACATGGTACATAATACAAATGCAATCTTTAATATACAACAAGAAAGTTGTGAGTTTTAATTCAAATATTGTCTTCAGACAATATCCACTCTCGAAATAAGTCCTCATTACATTTATTGTCACACTATTTAATGTAAGAATAGTGAGGACTACTAATACTATCATCTGGATAGTCACTCGGTTCCTCATTAGTCCCGACTACGTTCTCATTTCACGAAGAAACGGTGAAAGAAAGGGTGAACTCAACTAGCCTAAGTAAGAAATATTATGACTAAGATAATGCGAATAAATTATCATCGGTCTTGAACGATGTTAAACCGATAAAATACAATAGACATCAAGTTTAAGCTGCGATGGAACATACGATCCATTAAAAAAGTCAAGTAGAGAATAAAATCTACTATCTTTTATGATTTAAAAGGTTTTCATCACTTTTATCGTTTGGGACTCGACAATAAATAATCCACCTCATCCACCTTTACTGGCGAGGATATTCATAAGTATCACAACCACAAATTATCCACGCTTCTACGGCCAAGGATATTCGTGTATTCATCAATGGTCATGATCATACCAACAATCGTCCATCAATGCACTACGTGCCAATGAGGACTTTACCACATCATTTGTAATATTACGGTCGTGATTACAATCGAATAATCCACAGTCATAATCATACCAAGTCCATCCATACACTACGAATACGAGATAACTTTCAAAAAAAATATAAATATGAGGATGATGACAATGATATAAGAATTCAATAAAACAAGTTCAAGAATTAATTTATTCAGGAACTAATAATGTCCAAATTGTCAACATGATATTTCTTTGTAGAATAAAATTCAAGAATGCTCAGAAGAATATTTCCATAAAAAGATACTGGATGAAGCGCAAATATCAAGAATATTCCACCAATTTCATGGAGTATAATAGTTAAAATTTTAACCAACTGAGTATAATAAAGAATGGAATAACAAAAGAAATCACCATGCATGCGGTACTTGCATGTAGGCGAGTTATTCAAATGAATAATAAATAACGGAACGAGGTCGAGCAAAATTTGCACCAACGGGATGTTCCAATGAAATAATAAAGATTTTAACCGGTCCCACAAAAAAAAAAATTATGACGAGGATATTCCAATAGAATAATAAAAGATTTTAACCGGTCCCGTGTAACGCATGTGACGAGGATATTCCAACTGAATATTACAGAATGAATAACAGAAGAATCTCACCATGTATAGGGTAGCCCGCGTATACAAATTATTCCAACAGAATAATAAAGAATGGAATAACAGAAGTTCTCTTCATGAATACAAAAAAAATAATACCCACTTACCTTATAAAAAAGAATACTCTCAGCGGTAGAGGCGGGAATATACTTGAAGAAACTTGCTTCTGTTCAAGTTTTCTTAAACGTTAAAGAAATACGCTTCGAAGATAAGAATAATTCTCTCTACTGTTTCTCTCTCTACAGAGTTTTCGAATGAATTAAATAAGAAATAATGAAGAATGTGCTTTTATTTATAGAAGAATAGACTGAATAATAACTAATTCATGAACAGTCCAGATTGATTTACTTTTAATCGGATAGTCCATAAAATATTCTAATAAAACAAAATTTTTAAATAAAATATAATATATTATATATATTGTAAGACCCCGAATTTTATGAAATAAAATTATTCAATTATTATTCAGTAAATGGTTATATTGATAAAAGTTTAAAGTTATGGGTGAATTATGCAAATTTTACAAAATACATGAGTGGCTATAAAATATTCATTGTTATCGGGAATATTAGTTTAGTAAGTGGAATATTCTTCTTTGTCGGGGAATATTAAATGCGACAGCAAGCGATCTTTTAATGGGCCCGTACCGTGAAACGATTGGATGAAAGAAAAGCGACAAATATAAGTTGTTTATAAATGGCAGGCGTAGTTATTCTGAATAATCTTTGTTAAAATCTTTGGGTGGTTAAAACACGAGCACCATTACGCAGTATTGCACGAATTATTGATTAACTTACGTGAAGGCCTTTACTCGATAATTATTACGATAATTCTTGTTCAATATTTTATATTTGATTCAATGATTCTTTGCGTTGATATTTTATAATTGTCCTTTCTGCGGTATTTTTTCATTATCGGATCAATAATTTATATTATTTGAATAATATTATTAGATAACATTATTGGCGATGTCTAGAAAGTTACATCTAAGGAGAGGTTTTGTCACTAATTGCGCGCCATTAAGGAGAAATTCTTATTGAAAGCCCTCTTTCCTGGGAACTACTGGTTGTCGATAATGTGTTTACGTAATATTATTTGTGAATAATTAATTATTAATTTATATGATGAGGAAAATATTGATTTTATGAGGATATATATGGAAAATTTTTAATGTGACAATTGTTGAAAATTAATATTTTATCTTTTTACGATAAAATAATTGATTAAATATATTATTTTAATAATATATTAATGATGATATTTTTACGATGAATGTGGGATATATGAGTATATGTGGAGGAGGAGTATTTTGTTATCAAAAATATTTAAAGCATGTTTTATGTGTTTGGTGGACCCCATTTCTTGGTTGAAATTTGATTATAGCACAGAAAATCGCGCTCGTTTGTGGATTCTGGTCAATTTTTGTTTGGAATTTTGAAAAACTTTCTTTTACAAAGTTGTAGAAAATTGAATTTCCTATAAAAACACTACTCGAGTCAAATTTTTACGACAAAAAGGGCTATTTATTGTGAATTATTGAAGTTACGGATTAATTAATTAATATTATTTTTTAGAGTTTTAAATTAATTAATTGAGAAAACGCGTTTTTAATGTGTGGGCATCTTTAACACATGCTTGAATTCTTTGAAATTGGTTGATCTTTAGGGGTGCGCTTGAAGATATATATATATATATATATATATATATATATATATATATATCTTAATATTATAATAAATTTTATAACTTTGATGTTACAAGCAATTTCTATAAATAAGTGCTTGGGTTATAATTGAAAATCACACGGCTGAAGTTTTCTCTCTATATATTATCGGCGTATTCTTGTAGTATTTTGAGTATACTTTGAGTATTGCTATATATGTTCGTGCAAGTTAGATTCGGCGTTATTCGGTCAAGTCTTTTTCTTTTGAGGTAAGGGATAATAAAGGGATTTTAAGGATTATTATTTGAAATTCTTGAACCTTCAAAAATTCGGAAATATTTGAAATGATAATTTGATGAGTTTTGTTGATTGTGTCCAAAAATGGTAATTTTGGATGCATAGATTAGGAGTTATGGATTTTATGAGAAAAGACTATTTTAAAAGGCTAACTTATAACTCCTTGTGATTAACTCCAAAATTGATGAAATTTTTATTGTGAGTACATCTATATAATATCGATATCTGAGTGTAAATTTAGAATTTTTGGATAAAAGTACAATTTATGATAAATGTCTCGAATATTAAATTGGTTTTGGCCATGTGAAAAATAGTAAATGAATTTTAAAATTTTGAGAAAAATATATATTCAATATGGGACTATATTCTTCTAAATCCCGGAAAAGAAATATTTTTAAAAGCTGATTTGGTATTTTTCATGAAAATGTTCTAGTTATGAGTAAATGAATTAAATATGTTATGTGAATTAAGAAAATTGGAAAATATGATTTTATGGCTTGAGAATTATATATGAGATATATCTGATTTTTTATGAGGGTTTGGCTATTGGTGATGAGATCTTATGAGGTTGGCATTGTAAGATGATTAAATGCATTTATTAGTAAAGTGTAAATAATTAAAATAAATTATTTATAAGTTTAAGAAATGATTAAAATATTGTGGTAGTATTAATAATATTAGATTATGAGATTATTAAGTGATTTATAACATTTTGATTAAGTTGTTATGAAATCATTGATTTATGAATCTTACTCTTGAGATTAAATCTATATGTTGATTATATTGTTTTTATATAACATTCTTATAGTCCTAATGATGATATTTCTCTTTGACTTGAGTGTAAAGATGGATAGATTATTGGTATGATCGTGACTATAGGTTCTCTTTGGCCAGTAGTGCAAAGTAGAATTGTTGACTGGTATGATCATGACCATTGAATTTATAATTGAATATCTTTAGCTTAAGTGCAAAGGTGAATTGATCAACATATATGGTTATAATTATGGTTTATATAAATTACGAAATGATTATGTATTTCTTTGAGATATGAATATCTTTGAGTGCATGGTGCTGAAGATGACTTGTTGATGAATATCTTTGGCACATAGTGCAAAGATGAATTGTTGATGAATATCTTTGGGTCGTGGTGCAAAGATGACACAGTAGTTGAATATCTTTGGCTGTAGTGCAAAGATGAATCATTGATGAATATCTTTGGCCGTGGTGCAAAGATGAATTTATTAGTATGATTATGAACAGAAACTGTGATTTGGTATAACCATGATCTTTGATATTTCAAGTAAAGACAAGTGATGAAAATTATCTTCGTCCTAAATGAGAAAAAGAATTTAGAACAACAATTACGATTATGAGTTATACATGTGATTGTGGACAAGAATTGTTGATTGATGTTACAGGGATAAAACATTGTTGGTGGACTTTTAACATGGAGAAGATAATAGACTTTATAGTCTATTTGAGTCTTCTAATGGATTCTTTCGTTCATTTATGACTATGGTTGAAATTTTTTATCATCTACCATATGTTACAAATCTACGATTTATTATTGATGAAGGCTATTGATAATTTAATTATCTTTAGTCATGATATTTTTTATTGAGCTAGTTGTGCTCACCTTTTTTTCTCATAATTCCTTTCGGGTAATAAAAGTGTAAATTTGGACACAAGCGGGGGAATAACGAGGGAATAGAGCGGTGGTCTATAGATGTTGAGGTGAAGTGAATTCAACTTTGGAAGGGTGTTTTGTCACTATTATACAAGATGTTTAATGACATACAACCTCGAGTCGTCATAAAACGAGATTGTGCTTTCATCCACTTTACTTTGAGTATATCTACCAAAGACTTTACTATATAATCTTGGTATTTGTTTGGAGTATAAAACCCAATTAGAGATAGTGGAGATAATGATATGTCGAGAAGACTCACCATTGGGAAGAATATGATAGTAATCTTCTCGTTTTTCTTTAGGGTCTATTAGGGTGAACCAGGATAATTACGTGGTCATATGATATCTATCATAACTTTATCTGCATGGCCTCCACTTATGCGAAAGTTTCCTTGAGCACTTCCCAAAGATTCTAATTTTAAAAGCAGTTTTCGACTTATACCTTTATGTAAGGTGTCATTGTGACGTCTTCTGATTGGTATATATTTGTATCAAACTCACGACATATGTGTTATTGTATTTTGTCGACAATTGTTGTATTAAAGTTGTAGTTATTTTCTGTACCATGTATTTGGCGACTCAGAATGGGTTGGATGGAATGGACCTATTTTGGGGTTGTCACATATATTATATATATAACATGTACAAAGAAAAAAAATCATGGGTGGAAAACCCGTGAATTCATCTTACTCCCTCTGTCCACTTTTTCAAACTTACCTATATATATATATATATATATAAAATAAACAAAACTGAGATAACTTCTCCCGACTATTTTGAAAAATGGGTAAATGGGGATCCATATAATAACATCCAATACTTCATAAAAAAAACTTCTCAATATTTTTAACAACATTTATCATCATTATTATAATTCACAATATTAATCGACCAAGTCGTTCCCAGGAAAGAGAGGGCTTTTCAATAAGGATTTCTCCCTATTGGCGCGCAATTAGATGACCAAGCCTCTCCTTGGCAGAACTTCTAGACATCGTTAATATTGAAAATAATAATATTAATAACCCTGTCATCTCAATTATTGATTTAATAATATATAAAATATCGATAATAATTGAACAAAACTGAGCGACTTCTCACGTAAGTATCGATAATCAATCTGGTAATCTTTCTTATGCGACCACGCGTATTCTTGTACTTTTAACATCGGGTGTTTCAACAGTTAACGGTAAAACTTTCGTCGTTATTTTCATAAAAATATTTTTGTCGTTTACTCAATCCGACAATAATTCCGTTATGGGGTCCACCAATGATTGTGCCAACGTACGAATATTCCCTGTTAAAACGAATATTCCCCGACCAATCGAATATTATAACCAACTTGCTTACTTTGCAAAATTTATAAATATTACCCACAACTATAACATTATATCAAATTTATTCTATAATATTCAAAAATGATAATTATAGAAAATTCATTTTTATTCATAAAAGTTGGGATCTTACAAAATTAGCAGCCCATGTGCATTCAACACCAACCAAAAAGTGGGTCCCACCCATAATTTAATAAAAATCATTTTATTTTCCGAAACTTCAGTAATTCATAGAAAATAGCCTGTTTATCAGAAAAATACAAATTTATGTCCATTCCACACGAAATCGAATTCTCTACAACTTTGTAGCTTTGAGTTTCTCCAAATTTCAAACCGAAAATATCCCAAACGGATGATTTTTAATACCTCAATTCTGACAAAAATACTGATAAAATACCTCAGCATTAACTCCTTCAATTATAATCACATAAAATAAATAAATTCATCATTTATATCCACATCAAATAAATATTTGTTTATCATATAAATCAATAATTAATTATTTACAAATAATATTACAGAATCACAATTATGACAACCAGTAGTTCCGGAAAGAGGGGCTTTCGATAAGGATTTCTCCTTCTTGGCGCCTGATTAGGTGACCAAAACCACTCCTTGGCGAATTTTCTAGACATTGCCAATAATCTTATCTAATAATATTATTCAAATAATATGAATTATTGATCGATAATGGGAAATCTTTGTGCGGTGACAATTATTATGAAACAACAATAATATTAAATATCAACGCAACAATTATTGAATCAATAAAATAAAATATTGAGCGATAAATTCTGTAACAATTATTGAGTAGTGCCTTCTTTACATGCGAATCAATAATTCAACAATCTTGTCAACAACATTGTGTCTTCTTGTCTTTCTTGTGACCCCCAAAATAGAATCTACATCCCCAATTACGAGTTGTCATATACAGATGCGAAACAACTACAACTTTATTATTACAATAGTAAAAGCGTGAGTTTAAATACGAGATATTGCCATCTGCATAATATCCACATACAAATAAATCCTCTTCATAATTATTGGTACATTATTTTACAACAATGGTGAGGACTACTAAACAACTCTCCCTAGAACTTTCATTCCATACCCAGAGCTAAATTATTTCATTATATTCTCGCCTCCACGAGAAGAAAAAATGGAACAAAAAGGAAAAGGGTGAGCTCATTAATCGATAAAGAATATTATGACTAAGATAATATACAACAAAATTATCGTTAGTCTTGACGGGAAAAATATAATAGAATACAATAGACAACAAGTTTTAAATCAATATTCGCGGTGAAATAATAATTCATTAGAAGAGTTAAGTAGAGAATGCAAACTACTATCTTACATGTATGAATTTTAAAGTTCATCGTCTGTTTTTATCCTGTAACATCAATCGATATATATTTGGGATCAAATATTCATCCTTACTTCTTCTGAGCCAAGGACATTCACCATTTGGTCATGTTCATCTAAACACTTGTTCATCTTTGCACTACGGGCCAAAGATATTCATCGAAATCATTCATCTGCTTGCACTACGGGCCAAAGATATTCATCGAAATCATTCATCTTTTGCACTCTTGGCCAAAGATATTCATCATAAATCATTCATCTTTGCACTACGTGCCAAAGATATTCAATAATATCATCATTTAAGATGAGGATGATGAAAAATATATATATTTTTTTTTAAAAGCGAATCCAAAGTGAAACAAAATGACAAGGATTAAGGATTAAGGATTAGTAATGCTTCGTTTTATCCACGTCCAAAAATACCTCAAAAATAATCATAGTGGTGTAAAATTCAAGAATGATCAAAACATGGATACAATCAAAGCTAGTATCCACATAGATATTTTGACGAAAAGAAAAATTTTCATTTTTCGATGAATAGTCTTATATTAAATGAATAATCTGAGTATCGTGAATAATGACAAAGTATCGTGAATAAATAACTCAGACACCAAAAGTTTCAAATTTGATAAAAACTTCATATCAATATTTCACATAATGATATTGAAGAAATAATATCATTCTGGAAAAAAAAATAATATCCACCCTCGAAAGATCGATTTAATCTGAATCTTTGGATATAAAGCTATATCTTGAACTTTCACCGTATAGCAATACTCAAAGTATACTCAAAATACTCACAAGAATACGCTCGATAATATAGAGAGAAAACTTGATTAATCCGGTGTGATTTTCAATTCTAACCCCAAGACCTATTTATAGGAAATTGCTTTAGAACACAAAGCGAGAAAATTTATTATAATAATAATATATATAAAAATTTTCTACGCCCATTCTTAGAATCTGCAAATTTGAATACAAACCACATGCTCCCTTTTAGAAGAAGTAAAAAAAACGTTTTTCATAAAATAAACAATTAAAACTTTCAAAAATCAATTATTTCGGAGCTTCAGAACTTCAATAATTCATAATAAATAGCCCTTTTGTCAGAAAAATTGAATCTCGCGCGTTTTTATAGGAAATTCAATTCTCTACAACTTTGCGGAAGAAAGGTTTTCCAAATTCCAAATGAAAAATTGATGAAATCCACAAACGAAGCGATTTTAGAGGCATAATCAAATTTCGATCGATAAATGGGGTCCCACCGACATGTTTAACATGTTTTAAACATTTATTGCAACAAAAATACTCTTCCTCCTCATATACTCATATATTCCACATTCGTTGTAAAAATATCACCATTATTATATTATTAAAATATAATATTATATATATTTAAATGAATTATTTTATCGAGAAAAAGATAAAATTTCAATTTTCAACAATTGTCACATTAAAATTTTCTCCATCTATATCCACATAAAATCAATATTTTCCTCATCATATGAATCAATAATTAATTATTCACAAATAATATTACGAATCACAATATTATTATTGACCGAGGCGGTTCGAGAAGAGAACTTTCGATAAGAATTTCTCCTTCTTGGCGGCGCAATTAGGTGACCAAACCTCTCCTTAGATGTAACTTTCTAGACATTGCCAATAATGTTATCTAATAATATTATTCAGATAATATGAATTATTGCTTCGATAATGAAAAATCTTGTATAATGACAATTATTAAAACAACAACAATATAAAATATCATCAACGACAATTATTGAATCAATAAAATAAAACAACGAGCGATTAATTCTCGTAACCATTATTGAGTAGTGCCTTCTTATGTAAGAGTCGATAATTGGTGCAATACTGGTGTCTTCTGCAAATGCAACAACGGCGTATTCTGCGCGTTTAACCACAGGGTATTCCAACGATTAATAGCGGTAACTTACTGTAGATTATTTTTAAGCGACTTATATTTGTCATTTTCTTCCTCCAATCGCTTTTTGTTATGGGGCCACACATGGGTTGCTTGTAGTCGTCACGAATATTCCCAAGCATTTCACGAATATTCCACGACCAAACGAATATTCCCAAACAACAATGAATATTTTATAACCACTTGCTTATTTTGAAATATTTGCGTATTTTACCCATAACTATCCACATTAATCACATCAACCCTTACTATTTCAAAATAATAATTAGAGGAAATTAAATTTCATTTATTAATTATTTGGGATCTTACAACCTCCCTCCTTATGAAATTTCGTCCTCGAAATTGGCGTCGATACTGGTGTTTTGAAAAGATGAGGATACCTCGCTTTCATTTCCGTTTCAACTCCCGGTCATTTCCTCTATAGCATGGTTTCTCCACAAGACTTTAACTTGTGGTATGACCTTCGTCGTAGGACATCTCTCCTTCTATCCAAGATCTTGACAGTGCTTCCTCATACGTTAAGTCTTGGCTATCTCGTCCTGGTTCTAACTCAATAACGTGATTCGGTCTTTCACATATTTACTGAAGTGCAGATATATGAAACACATTATGAACACGAGACATACTTGGAGGTAACGCGAGTCGATAGGCTACATTTCCTACTTTCGGTCAAGAATTTGAAATGGACCAATAAATCGTGGATTGAGCTTTCCTCTCTTCCCAATCTTGTAACTCCGCTTCCATGGGGCAACACGCAACAATACATGATCCCCATACTAAATTCCACATCCTTTCGATGAAGATCCGCATAACTCTTTTGTCGATCTTGTGCCGTTTGTATCGTTGTCGAATCATTTGGATCTTTTCGGTGATACGTACGTCTTAACTTTCGGGTCCCAACAATGTTGCTTCACCCACCTCATCCCAACATATTGGAGAGCGACACTTTCGTCCATATAATGCTTGAATGGGGCCACACCTATACTTGCGATAAGCTTGTTGTTGTAGGAGAATTCCACCAATGGTAAATACTTATCCCAACCGCCTTGAAGTCTAGGACACGAGTCTTAATAAATCTTCAAGAGTTTGAATAGTCCTCTCGATTGTCCGTCTGTTTGAGGATGGTATGCGAATCGAATCTTAAATCCGTACCCATAGCTTTTTGCAAGCTAACCCAAAATCTTGAAGTGAATCTTGGGTCACGATCCAAAGCGATGGATCTTGGCATGCCATGCAATCTCACAATCTCATTTACGTACATTTGAGCAGGCGTTCAGGAATAAGTCTCCGTGTCGGCAAGAAATGAAGCGGACTTGGTTAATCTATCAACAATAACCCAAATAGCATTTATGCCTTGAGAAACCGTGGGGAAGTCCCGTATTGAAATCCATGGTAATGTGTTCCCACTTCCATTTCGGAATCTCAAGTGGTTGCAATGGTCCTTTAGGCACTTGATGCTCCGCCTTTACACGTTGACAAATTAAACATGTTGAGATAAACTTTGCAATCTCTCTTTCATATTGTTCCACCAAAATGTATGTCGAAGATCACGATACATTTTAGTACTTCCGGATGGATTGCAAATGGTGTATTGTGTGCCTCCATCATAATCTTGTACTTCAAATCGAGAATCGTTAGGAACACAAAGTGCGGAGTGGACTCAAGTATTCCTTCTTCATCAATTCTCGCTTAGGAATAGCTCCTTCTTGTACTTTCTTCTTCATATGCATCACTCGGGTTGGTGGCTTGAAAGCAACCTTAACTTTTTCTATTAAAGTTGGCTCTGTCGTATATCTTGACATCATCGCTTTTCGTTCCTGCATATGATCTTCTACTCAACGCGTCAATTTACCACGCTCGCTTTTCGGGATGGTATTGAATAGTGTGATCGTAGTCTTTCAATAGCTCGAGCCAACGCGTCTACTGCCGCGTGTTAAGTTCTTTTTTTGAGTGAAGAAATATTTAAGGCTTTTATGGTGCGAATATATCTCCACTTTCTCTCCATATAGATAGTGCCTCCAGATCTTTAAGCAGCAACATTATTTGCTATGACTCTAGATCATGAGTAGGATAATTCCTCTCATATTCTTTAAGTTGTCGTGAGGCATAGGCTATGACTTTTCCACGTTGCATGAGAACACATCCTAACCCTTTGCACGAAGCATCGTTTGTAGATAACAAATCCATCCGAACCGGATGGTATTGTTAGAGCAGTCTTAGAAATAAGTCTCCTTTTAAGCTCTTGGAAACTCTTCTCGCGTTCTTCGCTCCAAGCGAATTTTGTATCCTTAAGAGTTAGATGAGTTAGCGGAGTAGCGATTCGAGAAAACCCTTCCACGAATCTCCGATAATAACCAATTTAAGCCCAAAAAGCTACGTCTTTGATCCACCGAAACTTGGTTGCTCTAACTTTGTATTGCTTCAATCTTGGCAAGGGTCAACAGATACTCCATGTTTTGACACCACATGCCCAAGAAATGCTACTTCCTCGAGCGAACTTCGCATTTCTTTAACTTGGCATAAATCTTGTTTTCACGAAGCCTTTGGAGTACCGAACTTTCAAATGGTGCTTCATGATCTTCACTGCTTTTGGAATATATGAGGATGTCATCAATAAAGACAACAACGAACCCATCCAAATACTCTTTGAATACTCGGTTCATCATATCCATGAAAGCCGCGGGAGCATTAGTCAATCCGAAAGACATAACTAAGAATTCATAATGCCGTCTGGGGAGTTCTAAAGGCGATCTTTGGAATATCCTCGGTTCTAATCTTGGTGATGATATCCGAGCGAAGATCGATTTTTGAAAAGAATTGTGCTCCTTGCAATTGGTCAAACAAGTCATCAATACGAGGTAGAGGATACCTATTCTTGATAGTGACATGGTTCAATTCCAGATAGTCGATACAAAAGTCGCATACTCCCGTCTTTCTTCTTTACTGAATAAAACAGGGAGCACCCCGAGGAGATGTACTGGGGCGAATGAAACCAATGTCCAACAACTCCACGTAGTTGGACCTTTAACTCCTGAAGTTCAATAGGAGCCATTCGATATGGGGTTTTAGAAATGGGCTTTGTACGAGTTCAAGGTCAATAAAGAATTCAACTTCACGTTACGGGGTGAGGCCAGGAAGTTCTTGAGAAATCGTCGGGAAAGTTAATAACAACAGGAATATTATTCAATTTTGGCGTGTCTTTATTCAAATCCATAACATGGGCTAAGAAAGCTTGACATCCGTTTTTTAATAAGCGAATAGCTTTATGATTAGATATGACGATGATTGATTTTAATGGTTTAGTTCTTGAATTGAACAACGGGTTGTTTAGGAATATGAAAGCTAACAACCTTACTAAAACAATCAATTTTGGCATGATGAGTAGTTAACCAATCAATCCCTAAAATCACAAAAGCAAGTATCTTTAAAGAGATAAGGTCAACAAGGTAAGATAAGGGTGCCAACATGGATTAGACAAGATTTATAAACAATGGATGTGATGAAAGTTTCTCTAACGGAGTTTCCACAAATAGGTCAAAGTCTAATTTCTCCTGAGTCAAGTTTAAGCGTTGAGCACAAGCGGGAGAGATAAATGAATGGGTAAGCACCGGTATCTAGTAAAGTATAAACTTCACAAGAATTTATAAATAGCTTACTCGTGATCACCTCGTTTGGGTTCCTCGCATTTTGACCCGGTCCACAACAAACGCTTTCTTCCGAGAACAGAATTGACTTTGACTTTTACGGGGCGATCTTTTGAGTCACCGTCCCATTGAACTAGGTTTCGCTCTAGTGCCATCTCGGCGATATGTCCTTCCTTTCCACAATTATAGCATACAGGAATCGTTGTGCGGCGGTTGGGTGATATGTCCCTCTTTCCGCATTTATAGCATATATGATGGGTGGTCGTTTCTCCTCCTCGGAACCGATTCTTTCTTTGGCGCTGTCGTCTTCACATAGTCGTTGTTGAATCTCCTCTTTTAAAATCTCCTCATTTCGCTTCTTCTATTTTCATGGCCATGATTACCACCAGTGGTTACCATTTTTGTTAAGCCTTTTTCTTTCTCCACCGGTTATTGTTGTTTTGTTGATCGCTTATCTCTCAGTATGATCCTCGATTGTGGTACCTCGGTTGGCCAGTACTTCGTTATCTCGCTTCTAAACAATTGAGCCACATTTAACAACATCCCGAATAGAGAAAAATTTATGAGAGAGATGAGATCTTGGCGTATCTGGGTTTCAAACCTCTCGAAACATCCGCGTCATCGTTCCTCATTCTCCACCAAATGAGGTCTGAAACACGGATAACTCTGCAAACTTCGCCTCGTCTTGAGACACTTGTCGTGTTGTTCTCGCTCCGATCTAATAAACTCCACTTCCTTCGTATAGCGAACACTTTCGGAAAGTATTTGTCATTAAATAGTTCTGAACGTCTCCCAGACATCTTTGAGTCGGATTTGGATGGAGTGCTTCATGAGACTCCCACCGATGGTCTGCTTTCGCCACGGAACATAAAGGTGGCGAATGGAACCTTCGTTCCTCTCAATGCATCCCAAGACATCGAATATCTTGGTAATTTGCTTGACCCATGTTTTACGCCATGATCGGATCGGCTTTCCACTTAAATTCGGTGGTCCCGACTCTTTGAATCGTTGCATTTGTGACAACCCGTGAATTCTTATCATTTCTCCTATGTTTTGAAGGCGAGTCTCCTCGTGCGATTTTGCATGAATCGCAAAAAGCTTACAAATATCCCTCGTTCATCATCTGCTTTCCGGTGGTGTTGTTCATATGAGGAACATTGCCACCGACTGTTGCCGTTCTCCTCCTCGTTGGTGAGTCTGAGCGTCTCCACGGTCTCATTTCCATTGTTAATATTCTCGATCGACATTCTCAAATCTTTATCATCACAACAATCATCATCCTCGTTGTTATAACCACTTGCTTATTTTGAAATATTTGCGTATTTTACCCATAACTATCCACATTAATCACATCAACCCTTACTATTTCAAAATAATAATTAGAGGAAATTAAATTTCATTTATTAATTATTTGGGATCTTACATGTGCAACCACGCGTATTACTGTATTTTAACCATCAGGTAATCCAACAGTGTTAACAGTAACAATTACGTTGTTATTTATAAAAACTCATACTTTGTCGTTTTTTTCATTCGACAATTATTCTGTTATGAGCTCCACGAATGGTTGCGCCGTCGTACGAATATTTCCCGACAAAAAGAATATTCCACGACCAAAAGAATGTTCTCCGACAAAATGAATATTTTATAACCACTTGCTTATTTTGTAAAATTTGCACATTTCACCCATAACCAAAACATTATATCAAATTAACACCTTATTAATTTAGAATAATGAATAGAGAAAATTCAATTTTATTTATAATAAGTTGTATAATAAGTTGGGGTCTTACAACTCATCTTACTCATGAGTCTATTAGGTTGTGTATCATAAAATTGAATGTCTTAACATTCGAATAATGTAGAATATCTGTCTAAAATTATATCAGATTAAAAAAATATTGTTTGATAATTAATTTTTTTTAAATATCTGAATATTAGTATTTAATCATTTTAACATTTTGAACTGTTTAAGTGAAACTTGTTAAATGAAGTAATTAGAAAAATTTAAATAATATTTTAAATGCATATTTATAATATTTTGATCAGAGTAAAATATGTCATCATCGATCCCGTTCTAAAAGAATTACAATATGTCAATATATATAATTTCACACACATACATTTTTATTAATAATTAACTGTACAAACAAAGAAAATAATAAACAATACCAATAGCGCAAATACTCAACTATATAAAAACTAATGATAAACAAATAAATGTACTAATTTATTACATCTCAATCTAAGATTTTTTTTTTTTTTTTATATTATTTTAGGGTTTATAAACAAAGGACTACGATAACAAGTAACCAAAAAAATCATTCAAGTTAGAAAATAGGACATACCTGTCAATCGTTACTCTCAATCCAATATCAATTGAATTTAACCAACGTGAATCACACCCAAGAATCAATTTTATTTGGGGATTTCTTAACTTAGGATCAATTGATCGATCAACTTTGAAACGATTGACTTAGGGTTAAATTTTGTTAAATGATCAAAATACAACAAATGACTCTTGATATGACTTCCAACAGATTTGGGAGAGTTTTTCCCTCCAGATTAACATAATGAAGTACCTTGTAAGAATAATTTTATACGTATGCAACTGATGTGTTCATTTTCATTTAAAGTGAAAAAAATTAACGACTTTTTAACGTTTTGTAAGAAAATTAAAGTTTAGTAAGTTGACTATAAAAAAAAATTTAGTTAATCGTTTATAAGTTGACCTAAAGTACTGAAAAAATTATTTAACTCACTTATACCATTAATTTCACTTTTAAAATTAGTAGTTTATTATGGTAAGAAGTTGTTACTTTTTGAGAAATGGTGAAAAAAAATCTAAATATTGTACTTGAAGGTTAACTCAAAATTTTTATAGGATCTTATGGTATTTATCCAAAAATTCTTATAGAATTATATGGTATTTATCCAAACATTATCAAAAGATAAAAACAAGCCAACAAATATGTGTATATACACTTTGGCAAACAACCCCCCCACTACTGGAACACATTTTATTCCGACAGAACCTTCCTATTCACTTTCCGAGCATGAAGAATCCGGCCACCTTGACAACTTCTTGCACGTGAGTCGAACCGGAACCGGCTCCGGCTCCGGCTCGCTCGAATTAATCCGAAGTGAGAAATTCAAGATGGCACGTGACCCGCGCATGCGGTACGCCGCTGTGTCCTAAGCTAGAGCGGCATCCTCAGCCGTCTCAAACGTTCCAAGCTAAACTCTGGCTCTATTTTTTGCCGGATCCCTTATCTCCGCCGCGAACTTCCCCCACGGTTGTCGCCTCACCCCTCTGTAGTGCTTTCCCTTCAATTGCAGCACCGCCGGCGACGATGACGATGAAGAATTGGAAACCTCAGGGAAATCAGTTGCAATTTCACTCTCGGACTTGACGGTGATGGGTGACGGCATCCATCCGATGTTAACGGCATCGAGAAGCATTCCGTAGAGCATCCTATCCTGAGAATCGTCATCATTTAAGGACAATTGTCCGCAATTGTCAGTTAAACAAGGAAACAGTCAGCTTCCTCGCTCGCACTATCTTTTTCAGCAGTCACAAGTAAACAATATGACAAATGTTTTACATTGATAAATATTAATTATAATATTTTTAAAAATATATATAATAAATAAAACTCTCTTATAATTTCTATTAATCATGTATCCATAAATTTTATAATTTAATTTAATATAAATTTATCTTAATACATAAAACAACAATCTATAATTCGTATAATATGTTACTATTATTTATTGAAAAAAATTCGTATACCAATCGAAAAACATGGACAAGGACATTGTATTTGTACAAAATGCTCAATAACGACAAAACAGCCGTCGGCAACACATGCGGATTACCCCAACATTAATCCAGTATACCTCAAATTTAATTTATAAAAAATTGCTTAAAATAAGAAAGAAGCCAAAACGTGGTGAAATATGGTGGTGAGATGATGTTTCTCATATTATATTGATTTAATATGCAGTTATAAAATTATATTTTAAGCTCACTGTGTTGAAAGTAAGAGTTATTTAACAAATCTAATAATGCAACTGGCTATTTTTTATAATTGTTCTTTGAATTTTTATACTTAATTCTGTATGTACAAGTTAGTAGAATATATGCAAGTAGTGGTCCTTAATAAATATAATTATTAATTAATAAAGTTATATTCATTGTCGATATAATAGCGTATAATATTTAAGAATAATTTGATTGCCTAACATTAGAGTCGTTTTCTAGGAATATTATAAGAAGACTTATCTTTCAATGAATGTATTTTCATATATTTTGTTGTAGTCAAACTTCACATATATTTTGTTGTAATCGAAATTCTCATATATTTTATTGTAGTCGAACTATCATGTTTTAAGTTCCGAAAATACACTTTTTTTTATACAATTTGTATTTTTTATTTATTTATTTTTACCTTTATTGTTCAGTGAAAACAATGTTTCTAAAAGGTTCTCGTTTTTAATTTTTGTTTTGGGTCACCAAAATCTTAAAAACGGCTCTGCTTAAAACAATGAAAATATGTAAATTATATGCAAAAAGTGAGATGAGAATGTTTGAATATAGACATCAATAATACTTTAAACCAGTTGAATTGAATTAGGTAGCTTGTTAATATCATAATTTTGATCTTAAGTAGGCTTTAGCTTTTAGCTCCATTGGAAACAAGAAAAAAGTTTGCTGATAAATTATTTTCTGGGAAACCATTTTAAGATAATTAATGTTTTCAAAATAAGATTTATGATAATTCCACTTGTTCCGTTGTTTCAGTGTCGGAACTATCCTATGGCCACCCGACTTTTTTAGAAGTCGTAACTTAAAACCCTTACAAAAAATTCTTCTATATTTATGTAAATTATTCAACAACTAGAAAAGCATATATATACATACAATAAAGTGGTGAACCCATTCCAAAATACAATATTTTACTATTTTTTTTATAATCAACTAATTCTTTAATTGTTTCTCTCTTACAATAAAATGAGTTATTTTATTTTGTAATTTGATTAAATTTGTTGCTTTCACTAACATAATTAATTATTATGTTAATTTCAGTAGTAGTTTTTTATAATTATTATGACCCCACCCCCTCCCTTCCTTCCCTATTTGAATTTTGGTTCAGCCCCTGCTTGTTTGAGTTGTGAAACTGGCAAAACTAATAATGTGAAAGTGTTTAGAATATACTACAATAATATTTAGTTGGTGAATAAATTTCAACAAATCTTACCTGGGTGGTTGTGAAAATGTTTGGAATTATGAGTAATTTGAAAGTCAAAGTTATAGATAAGCTGTTACGTACTACGTAATAGTCTTTAATTGCCACACGTGTAGTCGACCTCGACCTTTACTTGATGTTACCAGGCAGGCAGCAATAGCATATGATGATTCAGGCTTCTTGAGACGGTGTCATGTAGCTACGTACTACTACTACTACAATTATAAGGAAAGGAAAGGATAGCTTGCTTGTACTCCTATAATGTTCTCCTTTCCTTTTATTTTTTAATACTAATCCTCCCCTTAACACGAACTCTTACAATATATTCATAAATTTTATAATCAACATTAATCATAATATCCAAAAAATCAATTACAATATTTATAAAGCTCATACTTAAAACTAACTAAGAATATAATATCAAAAAAGTTAATTACGTAAATCTCATCTCTCATTCAAAAAGACTTATTTAAGCATAACTATTTTTTGATTAAGTGTAATATATTGAGATATTATATATCATCCTTATTTTATGTGAATATATAGTAAGTAGTATATCATTCTTATTCTATATGAATAATAAGTATATGTCAGTGCGATAATTAAGGTGACATTTGTCATGAATATTTTAAGGAGTATTAAAGAATTTTTGTATGAATTAAATAATTTACATCAAGTTTCTTTTAGAGAGAGAGAAGAAATCAACAAATAATTGAAACTCCACATGCATCTAGATCTATCTAGTTTATCGATCGAGGAAAAGGAATGCCTCTAGTATCAGCATTCTTAACATTTTAAACCAGAGAGTTGAAAAAGTCATCATCCATTAACCAATTCTGGAAGGACTCCACTTCTACACTCCCCATCCGTTCCAACACCACCCCCGGCGCCACCGTCTTCCTCCTCTTCCCTGTTGAAACCGACGTTGAAGAATCTGAGTAGGAGGACGACGATATTGATGACGAAGAATTCACCTTGTTTCCCGCTGATCTCTTCGACGTTATCCGGACTGGCTCCGGCTCGCCGGAATTAACCCGAAGGGGAAAATTCAACATGGCACGTGACCCGCGCATGCGAAACGCAGCCCTGTCATAAGCCAAAGCGGCATCCTCCGCCGTCTCAAATGTCCCCAGCCAAACGCGGGCCCCGTTCTTCGCCGGATCCCTAATCTCCGCCGCAAACTTCCCCCACGGCCGTCGCCTTACACCTCTGTAATGCCTCTCCTTTGGCGGCGCCACCTCCTCTGCCTCTATCTTTGGCTGCACTGCCAGAATGTTTACAAATTCCGACGAGGCAGTCTCAATTTCAGGTTCACACTTGACTACAATAGTGTCAGAGACTGAGGTCATCCACCGGAGATCGACGGAAATGTCATCAGATTCGTCCAGTAGGTGACGCCTAATCGATTCGAGGAAAGCAAAATCATCAGAATCAAAACTGCAATTTTCTTGAATCATTTTTTTTAATTAGAAATAAATGAGATCAGTGTGTTTACAGATGAAAGAAAGATGATAGAGAATTGTTGGGATAATATTTTGGGAGAAAATGGATGATGAGGGAATTTGTTTATATAGGGGGTTGATTTAAAAACGAGGTGAATGAACTTGGTTGAGTTGGGGTCCTTGAATATTATAATATTAGTAAGAATATTATTTTAATGAATTTTATAACAAAGTTATTTGGATTTTAATGGAGGACTTAGCTTCCCTGAAACTTCCCATATCTGGAAGAGGGGTATTAAGACACGTGATTGAATAAAACTTTGAAGTAGATAACATAACATTGTTGTTAATCAACAAGTTGAGTTTTATCATGTAACATGAAATAGTAGTTTTATATATATATATATATATATATATATATATATATAAAAAAGGATCAAGAGTAGAATTCTTAAATAACAGAATGTTTTAAATAATAGAATTTTATTAAAACGACGTAGTTTTGATAAGACGCGGTGGTATTTTTGTAAATACGCGGTGGCATAGTATTTATAAAAATACCACCGCGTCTTATCAAAACTACGTCGTTTTGATAAAATTTTATTATTTAAGAGAATTCTACTATTTAAGAAGTGTACTCTTGATCCTGTCTGTATATATATATATAAATTACTTTGTTCATCGTATAAGGCTGAAGGTGTGACCTTTTATAATAAAGGGAGACATTTATTAGTATTATACTATCACTATAATCTTGTAACATGAAATTATCTATATATTAATGTTTTAAAGAGTAGAAGCTAGCTGACAATGTACAAATATTAATTAGTACGCTGTTCGTTTTTTAATCTAAATCGTTTTAAAGTTGTGTATAAATATTAAAAATAAACAGAGTGTTAGTATTCTTCTCGTTCCTCAATTATTTATATTGTCACTGTATTAAAAAAAAGAGTGTTATTTATTAGATAAAAAATATTAAAAGAACCAAATTTATATTTATTACTTAAAAATAATATTAAAAATTAAATAATTAATATTTATTTAAAATTCTCAAACCACTCATATTAAAAAAACAAAAATATTTCTTTAAAATCAATTATATTAAGGTGGGATGGAGTATAATATTGATGGATCAACTCGAACCAAAATAAAATAAAATATGATACGAGGGAGAGGGATTAATGCGCACCAACAATCTTAATGCATGCAGTCCCAGTAGTAATTCTATTCTCTTCTCTTCTCCTCTTTAGGATAAATATCAAAATATATATATATATATATATATATATATATATATATATATATATTTTTGATGTTGAAAGTCCTACTACTTTGTTTTCCATTTGTTGCTTAGCAACTAGTCAGTTGCTCTAGGACCCAATTATGAGCAAGTTGCATTAATTAATTAAATGTTGGATGCATGTACAGCCACAAGCAATCCTTTCATTTTCTGGAAATACGTTTCAATTTTGACTAATACTAAATTTTATATTTAAAATTAATCAAATTTTAGATTAATTAATTTCTATAGAGGCAATTAAATGCAAGGTTTGGGGGTACAAATCGATTTGAATATGAATAATGTAGCTTTGAATCTGACTGACCATGTTAGTCTAACCATTTGACCACTGACGTGATATTAATAAGCTCACAACAAGAATAAATAATAATAATAATAATAATAATAATAATAATAATAATACAGAAAATAGTGAACCTTCACCACGTTTCAATTAATTTGGGTGAGGAAAAGGAAAAACTTAATTAAAATCAGATTCTGACGATAAAAGTGGGCAAATTGCTGGTATTTGAATGTAATAAAAATTGAACCTTCAATCAACTGCATTGAGAGTTAGTTTCCTCAAAGAATTTCAAGGACCATTTATTGTTTAATTATTTTTTCCCTCCCTTCCAAAATATAAAAATAATCTTTACTTTTTTAATGTTTATTCGTGATAATTTTAAATATAAAATTGATATGACACCTATCTTAAAATACTACTTCTAATTATTTTAAAATCTGTATGCATGATATATCACATTAATTTTGAAGTATCTTATATTATTTCAACAAATTATTAAAGCTTAGAACGGAAGAAGTATAGAGTTTTTAATATTATTCTCACCCAGATATACACTTGGGAATTCGCAACAAAAAAAATAATATTTTCACATTAAAATTACTAAGATTATTGTGTAATTCATTGTTGTACTATATATACTCACGTCCCTCCGTAATGGGGAATGATCGATATCTATTATCTATTATTTATTTATTATCTATTATATATACTAAATCACATTACATAACACAATATATTAACATTTGTCCTTATATAAATTCAACACCCGTCCATCTTATTTAATGCTCTTTATTGCTCTTAACAAAAATACCCCTTATAAATTCGCGCGTCTAAAATAACAACTGAGACCCTAAATACAATCCTCTAATTCTCATAAATCTGTAATCATACATTCAAATTCCCCTAAATTTGGGATCATTTCGTATTCACTGGGAGATGAACTAGGCCGCGACGAAATTGGGGTGACGTATGTGTGCAGTGATAAAGTTTCGGGGGAAGTTTTTGCCTGCAAATTAATATCGAAGAAGAAGCTAGCTGAGGACATCCTGAATCAGACCCAAAGAAGAAGTAGAATACGGCAAAAAATAATCAGAGTGTTTGATCTGTAAGCACACCATGGCAAAGAAGAAACAGACCTAAAGGATTGATTCAGAGCATTCTAGAACAAATTCTCAAACCTTCGATCTGTAAGACTTTTTTATTTTATTTTAGCTTACTATAAGTTTTGTATCAAAAGCTTGCCTCTTTAATTAATTAATTAATTAATCTTTTTATTGCTATCTGGAAGCGAATATATGTGGTTTATATTTTTTTTCTATCAAGGGATTTCCTCTTTTCAATTGGTTGGGATTCGCAAAATTCTTTGATATCAGTAAGAGTGAAATGGAAAAATACTCTACCCAACTAGATTTAATTTTTAATCCTTTTTGATGTCTGATTTAATAGCTGATGGGTAAAATTGAACTGCGACATGAATTATATGAGCCAAGTGCTGGAGTTTTAGTTGATGTTTATTAATTTAGGGCATATTGATTATGAGACTATTTCTAAGGTCGAGATTAGTTCTTTTGTGTTGGAGATTTTAGGCTCCCTCTCACAATGTTAGAATAATCATTTACGTGTTTGAATTTTCACTTTTGGCATATACTTTAATTTGACATTTCAATATGTTCAATACGTATTTATTTGGCATGTTGAATTATGTGATAATCTTTAAAGGTATATTTGTGTGTTCATATTTAGTGCACTAATTAACGAAAATAACAGGTAGAATGCAGGGCTGTTACACCCTTTTACTATCTTTTATATATACTAAATTCCAAGCAGTATGAAGAAGATGATCCAGAACATAAAGGAATAAAGGAGATCACGGGAAGCCACAGTGACGAGGATATATATATATATATATATATATATATATATATATATATATATATATATATATATGCTCAAGGAATGTAATATGGATCCCAACGAGACCACACAGAAGCTCCTTCTCCAGGGTTTGTTCTCTATTTCCATCTATATGTTGTTTGTTTTTGATCTTGATTTCCACATATTATGATGATCTATGTTTTCATTCGAGGATTTGGTTTTGAGTACGATTGCTGAAAGTGGTGGATGGAAATCTCATAACACTCTCAATACCCATGTAAAGATAATTGCTTTATTGTTTCCTAAACCTAGATTTCTCCCTCCTAGATTATACATAATCTGCTGTCTGAGTTGTTGATGAAAGAAGATGCCTAGGCCAGGCCCAAGACCTTATGAGTGTGCCAGAAGGGCTTGGCACAGTGATAGGCATCCACCCAAAAGTGAGCAATTCTGACTTCTGTACAGTTTGTTTAGATTCAAAAGAAACGAGGAGATAAAGAAAAAAGGGAGAAAAGGATTCAACTTAACAAACTGTCGATGGGCTATAGGAAAATGTTCATTAACGATGATTTATTTAGCTAAGATTTCATTATTTATCTGTTGTATGTAGGAGAAAAATGATTACAAACTAGAAGAACGAGATCCCTGATATGTTTTTGAAAAATACCTATAAGAAAAATAGATTCCCTTTCTCCTTGATGAAGTTATTTGAATATTCTCACGGTCTCATATCTTTTTATCCTATGCATAAAAGAAGAAAATAAAAACTTGAAGTGGACTCGAGAGTGATTCATCAGGTGGTCTACATAATAGTTGTTGATAGAACAAGATTTTAATGGTCTGCAGCCATAATCCTAAGGACAAAGATAGTTATAGACTATATTATCTACCTGTGACCCAAATGTGAGTGAAAATTTATAAGTCAATGTATTAGTGTAAAAATTTAACATTTTTGTGTTGAATTCCCCTCCCCTCCCTCCCCCCTCCCCTCCCTCCCCTTGAATAAAAAAAAACCATAAATTTCTCTGGGGCATGTGGACAGATAAAATTTTACTTACTTGCATGTTATTTAGTATTCAATTTGAAAATGAACTTTTGTTTTGGGATCCCTCAACAAGGAAAGTTGTACAACCCTTTACTGATCTTGACAATCTTATATTTATGTATCTCATTTTTTAGTATCTCCTAAAATAAAGTAGTGATTTTAGCAAATCAAGATTTGAAGATCTATAAATTACTATATTCTTGCTCAGGGTTATCATTTTACACCACAAATCAAGATTTGTGGAGCTGGTTTTCATCATTTGGTTTAGTTACAGAAGGTAATATCGGCTTTTAACTTTGTTTTTTGGTGGGTATTTTAGTATTCCCTCCAATTGTTGAAGAATTATTGAGTATTCCCTCCAATTGTTGAAGAATTATTGTTCTAGGTAATTTGTATTCCTTTATTGTAAATGGGGCATCTGTTTTGATTGGGTTTGATAACTATAGTTGTATCGATTTATGCATATAAGTTCCTTATCTGAAATTGGATAAGTATTTTGCAATTCATTTAATTGAAACAAGTTCTTCGTATTGTTCATTTTTATGGTTTTACCATTATTTACCTGTATCAACATCTGTAACCATGTTTAACTTCAAAGGATTTATTAACAAAATCATATTTATCCTTTTAACCATTGATAGATAATACACTGCATCTAAAAAGGAACAAAAAAAAGTCCCGATTGGCAATTCTGAATGGCTTCTCTATTGCATGAAGCAGACCCCTGTACTTTTCAAAGGGATTGGGCATTCGTTAAATCCAGCCAACAGTTTGGTAAGGTTAAGAAGTTTGTGTTTTATCTTTTGCATACTCACTATGATGTTTCAGATAGAATCCTATGTAGTTCAAAATGCTTAATTGGTTGATGGCTTTGTGGTGATGCTTCTTCATGTATCCAATCCCTAGGTTTTGAAGGTTCTCTCAGGTTCCCCATCAACATATTCTGCAAATCCCAAGTTCAAGTTATCAAATCCTCCTGCCCTTGTTGGATCTGCTCTCTCATTAGTTTCAATTGTGCAGGTCTGTTTCTGTTATCTGGCTTCCCGAGTTTGTTTTCCATAATCAGTTCAATAATAATTGATCTTTTTGAAAATATTATTATTGAATAAAATTTGAAAGTTCTAATTGGTGAAGTCTTGACCATCAAATTTGCTCATAAACATTAGTTCCTACACTATGCTATTTTGGGTGTCTAGTGTATTCTCTTTTTCCTTGGTAAGATTTGTCTGTCCCACTTCAAAGGCATAAAATACATATCATATAAACTCGTACGATGTTAGCATGATTACCGTTATAGTTGTGAGTACACTTGTACTCTATTTGGTTTGTTCGCTGATTGCACCATAGTTGTGCGCTGTACAGTATATATGGCCTATTGGTAACTATTTTGATTTTTGATATTGTTCCGTGTTAGTCCTTTGGTAGGTTATATTCTGAGTTCAATTATTGAGTGAACTTACATCCTAATATAGTTATTAGGTAATGACTAATATATCTAATCCTAATTGGAATATCTAATCCTTTCAATTGCTGGTTCACTCATGTTTTTGTTTTAAATTCTAAGGTTTAGAGGCTATGTTTGTTTGCAAGTACTATTGGGGTTTGGACTATTTAGTCCTTTAATGTGTTTAATACTATGTTGACATCAATGTGTTTGGACTATTTAGTACTCTAATGTGTTTAATACTATTTAGTCCTCTAATTTTCAAACAACAATGTTGCTCTTATATTATTTGGATATAATTATTGTTAGATCTAATAACTTACAACTGTGATATTTGTGCTTTAATATGTTATATGTAATAGTACATGATCTAACTCATGTTATCTTATCTAGGAGCATATGTGTTTACATATATACATTGGTGTACTTTGAATTTAGTACTCTGGTTGTAAATGGATTATCACATAGAAACATGGCATATATAATTCATAATAATTAATTAATAGGTTTCTACTTTTACCTTCAAGAGAGGTTAATCTTCATATTGTTATTGCAGGGTGCAGTCGCTCTTCACATATTAATAACCACACCTTCAATTTTATATCCACGACTTTGTGATTCTCAAGTTAGTTCTTAGTATTATTTCTTATTAACTCATGCTTACCTTAGCTTAATAATTTTATTTCTCCTAAAAATTATAATAAACAATTGGGATATAACAGTAAAGTGAATGAAGCCAAATCGTAGGTACAAGTTCATTGTGTGAACAGTGCTAAAAAAGAATCACCTTTTCTTTAATCTTTGTGATTCAAAAGTTCATAGTAGCATTTAATTTTTGTCTATGCTATGTAGAAAAATGGGTGAAATGGAATTGAAGGGAGTTGTTGTGGTTCCTGAGTAGTTCTTGAAAAAGCAGTAAAGGAAGGAAGAGTGGGCCCTTGCAAAGAAAAAAAAGTTTGAAGCTACAAATACGAAGAATTACAGAAAGCTTAATACTACTTTAGTTATTTGATAATCATGTATCAGATATTTAAATAAGTATTCTTATTCCACAAATCACTCTGTACATATCTTTGTGGACCATCTACATAAAAAGTAGATGCACATTTCACATTTCTGTTGTTCATTTTTATGTTCCTTTTATGCTATGATTAATTCAATAAAAATTATTGTTTAGCAGATCATCTAGATCTTAATGTGTATGCATTCTTGTCTGAAGCTATTTTGTCATGATGATTCATTGTTGTAAAAATGTCCGGCAAGGTCATTTTGTAGAATTTATAACATGTATGAGGTGTCTTTTTCTTGCATGTATAAATAAATCTTCACTAACTACTATTGATTTTGGTGTAATATGTAATTTGATTAATATTCTTCCAGTATTTATTAAGCTGAACCGTTGAAGATTTTTAAATTTTCTTATGAAAATAACAATTCTTTATATTATTAGAGATTTTATCCTAATATAGTGCTATTAATAATCATTGAAAAGAAAATTTTGAATCAAATATATATATATATATATATATATATATATATATATATATATATATATTTTTTATCATATGGTACATTTGTGTTTAAATGTAAGAACAATTTTTTTTTTTTTTCATAAAATTAGCCTCTTAGTCCTAAATTAAAATTCCCAAACTTCTCATTTTTGAATATTTCATGATAAATTGGATTTGATATATTTAAGTAAATTTTGATCTTAAATAATGTTCTTATGAGTTTTGAATGTTCTATAAATGTTTGTTTAATAATTTAATTCTAACTCACATGCGAAAATTTTACTCATAAACATATTCTATAGCAATTTTGACATGTTGCAATTAAAAATTAAAATTATCATGATTCATTTTTTTTAACCAATGGAGTTTCAAAAACATTTGCTAATCTCTTAAAAGGTACATATTTCATCTCGACGTTGAAATTATGAACTACTTGTTTGGTGGTTTTGGACCTGTACAAGAGTTCTAGACAAATCACCAGCTAAATATTTAAGTTTATCTCGGAATGCTAAAATAAATTTTTCAGCAACATTTAGAGCCTTTTCAATTTTCAAGAAAGAGATATACAAGTTACAAGGAAGAATTATCCATCACCAACTGTTGATCTACAGATTTATAATAATTTGATTTGTGTGTCATTTTTTTATGGCTTGCTGAGGACATGTTGATTAATTAGACATACATGACCAACAATGGACAAACCGGTTGACAAACCTTTCTTTGCAGTAAATAAAATACAAAAGTATTAAAGGACGGAGAAAATAAATCAATTGGCTACACTTTGGTTAAGAAAAAAATAAAAATAAATAAAAAAATAGAATAATAGAAAAAATGATTTGTCCACAAGTTGAGGTCACTTGCCTAAAAGTAATAGCCACATACTTAGAGTGTAATGCACAAATCGGTAAACTCTCAATACTACCCTTTACAATGTATATTCATTTATTTTTTTGTGTAAAATTTGATCATCGCACAACGATCTACCATCTTTTTATTATATTTTAATTTATTAATTATACACACACATTTATTATTAAAAAATTGAATAATTCTGCCGCAACGCGCGAGTTTGTATCTAGTTATATATACTAAAACACAGTACATGTCATAATACGTTGACATCTGTCATTCTACAACATCAACACCTGTCCATCCTAATTAATGCTCCTTATTATCTTTTACACAAATGCCCATCTAACCTAACATATGAAACTATTGTAAAAAAACCTAAATTCATGCCTCAAAGATATTAAATTTTTAGTACTGGCAGTGGCGATGGCCGCGTTGCCGTTCCCATCACCTCCTCCCCTTCATGATATCTTATACTTTCTCTCGCTTCCTCAAACACAAAAATTCATCCGTTTCACCAATCAATGACAGCCTATTTTTCATGGCTCAAACCGTTACTCTCTCAGAAAATCTAGACGACGACCATCTTTGTTCGGTAAACCCCCAATTTCTGGCCGAGAACTATGAAAAACAATAAAATTCTTTTTGAGTTGTCCAATTCCAAATGGGTGCCTGAGTGGAGAGTCGAAAATTGAGAGAGCGTGGGCTCACTGGAAGAAATTGGGTGAACCCAAGTTGATAGTAGTTCCAATGGTGGACAATTCAGAGTTTCTTTTTTGATTGCCAAGTCGCAAGTACGGTGCTGAAGCTGCTTATACCCCTATGCTTCACTCGCGTATTTTTACTAAGAATGAAAAGTATCGCTCTCTAGAATTTACCACTTGCAAGGTATGATAATATCATTGACTCAATTGTAATGAGTGGTTATTTGGTGTTATGCTATGTCTTTATAAACTTGAACATTTGTGTCTACCAGCATAGATTGCCTCATTTATACAGCTGAATTGATTTGCCATATTGCTAGAGAATAATTTATTTGTTGTTCAATTTTTCAGGCCATTGCAATTGAAGGCTGTTTCTTGAATGAAGGTTCTAAGCTTGTAGTTTGCCCAACTATTTTGCTATATGCTTGGGCTGAATAGTTTGAGCATTGGCTTTTTAATTGTATTTTTAAGAGATTTTTTAAACCTTTGCATATCCTTTTATTCTTTTTTTGTTATGGGTCGTAAAAAGTTAAGTTGAGGTAACCCTTTCTTTACAGTAAACAAATTACAAATGTAGTAAAGGACGGGGAAAATAAATCAGTTGGCTACACTTTGGTCAAGAAAAACTGAAAGAAAAAAAATAGAAAAACGGAAGAGTAGAAAAAATGATTTGTCCACAAGTTGAGGTCACTTACTTTACCACTAGCCTAAAAACAATAGTCACATACTTAGTGTAATGCACAGATCGGTAAACTCTCATCACTACCTCCTACGATGTATATTTATTTGTTTTTCTGTGTAAAATTTGATCATTGCACAATAATTTATTTTTTTTTATTATATTTTAATTTATTAATTGTACGTACACATTTATTATTAAAAAATTAAATAATTCCACCGCAACGCGCGAGTTTGTATCTAATTATAATGAAGGATTAACCTTATATTTAAATGCATACCAGTAGATTAATTCCAACTTACAAGCTGCATGCCTCAGTGTTTCGCTAGCCGAGATGTAGGATTTAAATTTTGAAATTTGAAATTATTTGTTTGGCAAATACAAAATCAAGTTTGATTTTTGAATTAAACACGCATGAGATAGATTCTTTCAAATTCAAATATCTAGCTGCATCAACTAGATCTTTATCTAAGAAATTATAATTAAGAGCACACACACACACACACATATATATATATATATATATATATATATATATATATATATATATATATATATATATGGAATAGAACAGGATAAGTTTTGTTATTATTAAATAAATAAATAAAAAAAACTGATGAAGCATTGTTATAGTAATTGATTTTAGGGATCTAAATATCATTTTTGTTCAAAAATGTTTGTTTCTTGATAGAGTATATGCTAGCTGGAGTATCTTTTAGGATGATCTGAACTCCTCAAATAAATAATTAAAGCTTTTCAAAAAGATAATGCAATCCCAAATAACTGATAGTTTGTTGTCTAATGCAAATATGTACCATGAATTATTGATTTCTAAAATATATATAAATCAATAATTTCCTATCTAATCCTATAATTATGTTTTATATATATATATATATATATATATATATATATATATATATATATATATATAACATAAGCATTAGTTGCTGTTTTTTGAGGAAGAAAAATTTACCCAAAACCATGCAATTTTTTTTAAGTTTGCTACTTTTCTCTCTTTTCACATTCTCCCATTCACTTCCCCTCTCCACATATTCCAGATGGATCGTAGATGATCCGACCGGCGAAAGAGTGAAGCTAGTTGGCCCATGTTGCCGGAAGGGCTTGATCAGAAGCCCTTAAGTGAAATTGCAAGGCACATAGCTTTGATGGGATTCAATTCTGTACGTCTCACATATGCTACCTTCATGTACACTCGCACCTTACAGTTGTTCAATCATTTCGTGATTTGGGCCTCGATGCAGAAATTGAAGGGATGTACAATTATAACCCAAATCTTTTGGGCCTCACACTCATTGATGCCCAAAAGGCTGTAGTCGATGAGCTGGGCTCACATGGTGTGATGGTTTTGCTGGATTGCCATTAGTAAACCCATTTGGTGCTGCAGTGATGATGATGGTAATGGCTTTTGGGGGATACGTATTTTAACCCAGAAGAATGGTTAAATGGCTTAGAGATGGTAGCCACACGTTACAAGAACACTCCTACAGTATGTTAATTAATATTGAATTTAATTTCGCGATCAATTATTTTATATATATATATATATATATATATATATATATATATATATATATATATATATATATATGTGAAAATGATCAAGTAAGGATCCTTTTTATTAAAATGAGGGACTTTTTTTGTTTTTTTTTTGCTTTTTTTTTTAAAAACAACTAAAAAAAAGTTTAATATTTTATGGGCCTGAAATTTTCCATAATACAATGTTTTTAGGCGTGTTTTGAATACCTATACCAAAAAGTGGTGACAACATGTCAGCACTGGGCCCCGTATACATACATGTTTTGTTATAATGCACTCAAATCACACCCAAAACATCAGATTATGAAAAAATTTCGATTCATAAAATATTAAACTTTTTTTTAGTTGTTTTAAAAAAAAAAAAAAAAAAAAATCCTCATTTTAAGAAAAGTAAGGATCCCTTACTCCATCTCTCGACCATATATATATATATATATATATATATATATATATGAGTTATATTATATACATAATTGTATGTATTATACAATGCGACTATGGAGACGGATTTTTTTGAATATGACAACAATACACATTGTCATAGCCCTAATAAATATGATGGCGATTTATTTCACCATCGCTATAAATTTCTTATGTAATGAGAGTTACCTATACGTACATTTTCATATATATATAGACAGACAGACAGAGAGACACTATAAATGTTGTCATTTTAAAAATGAGATCTGAGCCTATCAAATTAATAAAAAGAAATAAACTGATCATCAAATGCATTATGTACATACCTAAATACCTAGCTACACCAAACCTAAATATATAATTGAGAGTTAGGTTGCTGATACAACACACACATAAAGATAGTGACATATCTAATCTCCTAGACGCTTTTATAAATGTGTTTATTTATTTATATATATATATATATATATATATATATTATCACAAATTAACCAAGAAAAATGATAACCCAAACCATGCAAACCTTTCTTCCTTTACTTCTTCTCTTCTTTGCAACTCTCACCCATTCACACCCTCTGTCCACAAACTCAAGATGGATTGTTAATGATCGAACGGGACAAAGAGTGAAGCTAGCGGGCCTTAATTGGGCCGGACATGTCGGTCCCATGTTGCCGGAGGGGCTTGACAAGAGGCCCTTGACTGAAATTGCAAGGCGTGTAGCTTTGATGGGATTTAATTCTGTACGTCTCACATATGCTACTTACATGTACACTCGCCATCCCAGCCTTACAGTTGCTCAATCATTTCAAGATTTGGGCCTCAATGTGAGGCTTATTGAAGCCCAGAAAGCGGTAGTTAATGAGCTGGGCTTGAATGGCGTGATGGTTCTGCTGGATTGCCAAGTTAGTGAGTCCATTTGGTGTTGTGCTGATGGTGACGGAAATGGGTTTTGAGGGGACAGGAATTTTAAACCCAAAGAATGGTTAAATGGCTTAACTATGGTAGCTAAACGCTACAAGAACACTCCTACGGTGTGTACTATGTTAATATGAATTATTGCAACATGTATATTTGTGTTGATTAATTATTGTGTATCTAGAAGGTTAATATCTAGTATGTTAATATTTATGAGTTAACTCTAAAAACTCGTTGGATTGTAGGCTGACTCGTCAGCATGTTAATTAATATTTATGAGTTACTACTAATTAATGTCATTTTTTATATTAAAATTTAATTATAGTTAAATCATTAATTTACAGGTAGTTGCTATGAGCTTGCGAAATGAGCTACGAGGACGACACCAAAATTTAAATGACTGGTATCGCTATGTTCGTAAGGGTGCAAAAGTCATTCACAACACAAACCCTAATGTGCTAGTTATTGTTTCCGGCTTAAATTATGATCTTGATTTAAGCTTTTTAAAGACCAAGTCCCTTGGACTAAATAGTATTAAGAATAAGTTGGTTTATGAGGCACATAGGTACGCATTTACCAACGGACAGGTCAATAGTTGGGTGCAACAGCCATTAAACCAATTTTGTGACAATGTTATCCAAGATATCAAAAATAAAACTACATTTTTGATCAACGGTCCAAACCCGGCTCCATTATATATCACGGAATTTGGAGTGAACATGGTGGGCAATTATGAGGCCGACAACAATTTCTTAAGTTGTTACCTTATGTATTTGGCAGAAAATGATTTGGATTGGAACGTGTGGAGTTTGCAAGGAAGTTATTATTTTAAACAAGACCAAAAAGACGTTGAGGAGGAATTTGCCATGTTTAACAAGGATTGGACAAGAATAAGAAATCCTCAAATTCATGACAAGTTGCTATCTATACAAAGGAAAATTCAAGGTATAAATCCAATCCAAATTTAATTACTATATCTCTCATCCGTCATTAATTCCATATCAAGTGTAATTTATTTATTTCTCTTTGGAGAATTAATTTATGAAAGGTTCATTTAATTTTTGCATCTATACTACTATATATCAAGGTTACGCATAACACGTACACTTTAGATTATCTAAATGATCATTTTTCTTGTTAAATGTAGATCCAAAATCAAAGGCGCTAAAGTACCTAAGAATGTATCATCCGATGAGTGGTAAATGTATTAGGGTGGACAAAGAAATGGAGCTTCATGCAAGTGATTGCTATACCTTGAGTAAATGGAGTCACAATGGCAACCACGACCCAATCCGATTAATCGGAACTCTATTTTGTCTGGCAGCCGTCGGAGAACAGATGCCGGTGATACTCACAAGGGACTGCCATAGTGATCAGCAAAGTATGTGGAGATTGGCCTCAAAATATAACTTGTGCCTACACTATGATCCTATTTACTCTCCAAGAATATTGACCATGAAGTGCATTTGTCCAACTCGAGATGACCCTAGTTGTGTTGAAAATCCTCAAAGTCAGTGGTTCAAGCTTATTTCATCAAATGCCAACTAGAGAAGTTGTTTAGGGACTGTTTGGTTGTTTGGGATTAGTCCCTTAAATAAGTTGTATCTTTCATGTTACACTAGTATATATGATTTACACTAGTGGTACACCTCCATGCTTATTCATGCAAATGGTGATCAGGGTTTGAATCTCAGCATCATTAGATGCGATATTATCAGTGTAATAATTAAGAGATTAGTTTTGTATGGAGAAAAATTGTACCAAATAAAACTAACATGTATATAATATACTGGCTGGAGTTCAGTTAATTTTGTGTGGAATTCAAAGGCGACTGACATTTTGAATTTATTTTTTCTCTATCTAGACTCGATTTGTAAGAGCCTAGTTTTATGAATAAAAATGAATTTTTTATAAATATTATTTTTGAATATTATGGAATAAATTTGATATAATGTTATAATTGTGGGTAATATTTATAAATTTTGCAAAATACAAAGTTGTTATATAATATTATTGGTTGAGGAGAATATTATGCGTAAACAATCATTGATGGAGTTTATTGTACAAAAAACGACAAAAAATATTTTTATGAAAATAACATCTTTGTTGAACTACTCTACAAGTAAAAAATCGATACTGGCAAAAATAATACATCACTCATTTTGAGTCGTTATTGATAAAAACAACTACAACTTTATTAATACAACCCATAAATCGAGGAAATACAAATATTGTCTCTAAAATATACATACTTAACTAAGTCCTCATTATAATTATTGATATAATACTTTACCCAGGACTACTAAAACAACTTCCTAGAACCTTCATTCCAACACTTCTCATTTACATTCTCGCTCCACGAGAAAAAAAATGGAACAAAAAGGTAAAGGGTGAGCTCAACTAGCCCGATAAAGAATATTATGACTAAGATAATATAGAACAAATTATCGTTAGTCTTCAACAGGAAAAATTTGATAAAATACAATAGACAACAAGTTTCAGATCAGCAGCGAAAATAATAATTCATAGATGAGTTACGTAGAGAATGAAATCTACTATTATCTATGAATTTAAAAGTCCATCGTCAATATTTTATTCCTGTAACATCAATCAATATTCATCTTGAATCAAATTTTCATCTTTGCACTATAGGCCAAAGATATTCATCGATCGGTCATGTTCATCTCAACACTTGTTTATCTTTTGCACTACGGGCCAAAGATATTCATTATAAAATCATTTATCTTTGCACTACGAGCCGAAGATATTCAATAATATCATCATTTAGGATGAGGATGATGAAAAATATTTTAAAAGAAACAAATCGATGAAACAAAATAAATATCAAGGATTAAGTATTTAAATTTATTTCATGTCCAAAAATACCTCATAAATAATCATAGTGAAGTAAAATTCAAGAATGATCAAAACATGGATACAATCAAAGCTAGTATCCATAATAGATATTTTAGACGAATAGGAAAAAATTTTATTTTTTCGATGAATAGTATCGTGATAAATGAATAGTCTTCAGATATCGTGAATAGTCTTGATATCGTGAATAAGAACCCCACACAAAAAGTTCTAAATTTGATTAAAAGTTTAGATCAATACTTCGGCATAATGATATTGAAATAAATAATATCATATATGAAAAAAATAACATCCCTTACCTCGAAAAGACAGTACTCCTGACTGGAATACTAGATATAGTGTTGAAGGGAACTTGCACCGTATATCAACACTCAAGGTATCAAAATACTCACAAGAATATGCTCAATATATCGAAAGAGAAATAGAGAGAAAACTATAGTTTCTGGTGTGATTTTCAATTTTAACCTAAGCACCCTATTTATAGGAAAATGCTAAGAACACCAAAGCAGAAAATTTAATATAATATTAATATATTTATCAAATTTTCCTTAGCCCACCTCTAGACATCTGATTTCAGCACTTTGCACATGTTAATGATGTCCACAAAATACAAAAAAATGTTTTTTATCAAAAAAATAAATAAAACTTCCAAAAATCAATTATTTCAGAACTTCAGAACTTCAATAATTCATAATAAATAGCCCTTTTATCAGAAAAATTTGAATCACATGTCCTTTTCATAGGAAATATCATTCTCTACAACTTTTCAGAAGAAAGTTTTTCCAAATTCCAAACAAAAATTGACCGAAATCCACAAGCGAAGCGATTTTATAAAACTATAATCAAATTTCGGTCAAAAATTGGGGTCTCTGAGCACACAAAACATGTGTTAATCATTTAATGCAACAAAAATACTCTTCCTCCTCATATACTCATATATCCCATATTTATTATAAAAATATCACCATTATTATATTATTAAAATAATATATTTAAATGAATTATTTTATCGAAAAAAAGATAAAATATTAATTTTCAACAATTGTCATATTAAAAATTTTCTCCATCTATATCCACATAAAATCAATATTTTCTCATCATATAAATCAATAATTAATTATTCACAAATAATATTACGAAACACAATATCACAACAACGGGCGGGTTCCGGGGAAGAGGGGCTTTCGATAAGGATCTCTCACTTCTTGGCGGCGCAATTAGATGACCAAACCTCTCCTTGAAGCGAACTTTCTAGACATTGCCAATAATGTTATCTAATAATATTATTCAGATAATATGAATTATTGCTCGATAATGGAAAATCTTTGTGCGATGACAATTATTAAAACAACAATAATATCAACGTAGCAATTATTGAATCAATAAAATATAATATTGAACAATAATTCTTTGTAACAATTATTGAGTAGTGCCTTCTTACGTAAGAATAAATAATTGGTGCAATCTGGTATCTTCTTTGTGTTTTAACCATAAGGTATATTCCAACGATATTACTTGGTAACAACTCTGTGAGTTATTTATAATCAACTTATTCTTGTCGTTTTCTTCATCCAATCGCTTTTTCCATTATGGGGCCCACACAAAGTCACTACGCAAATAAATGAATATTCCCAAGCGATAAATAATATTCCACGATCAAAGCGAATATTCCCGTCGTCAATGATGAATATTTTAAAACCACTTGCTTTTTTTGAAATAATTGCGCATTTACCCATAACTTACCACATTAATCAAATCAACCCTTACTATTTCAAGATAATAAATAGAGGAAATTTAATTTCATTAAATAATAAGTTGAGGTCTTACTGACCTCCCTCCTTATGAAATTTAAGTCCTCGAAATTGATGTCGTACACAGTTATTTTGAAAAGGTGAGGATACCTCGCTTTCATTTCCGTTTCCAACTCCGGTCATTTCCTCTATAGCATGGTTCCTCCACAAAACTTTAACTTGTGGTATGACCTTCGTGCATGGGACATGCTCCTTCCTATCCAAGATCTTGTGAGATACCTCTCCTCGCGTTAAGTCTTGGCTATCTCGTCCGGTTTTAACTTTCGATAACGTGGTTTCGGGTCTTTCACATATTTACGAAGTATAGATATGTGAAACACATTATAAACACGAGACATACTCGGAGGTAACGCGAGTCTATAGGCTATATTACCTACTCGGTCAAGAATTTGAAATGGACCAATAAATCGTGGATTGAGCTTTCCTCTCTTCCCGAATCTTGTAACTCCCTTCCATGGGGCAACACGCAACAATACATGATCCCCAATACTAAATTCCACGTCCTTTCGATGAAGATCCGCATAACTCTTTTGTCGATCTTGAGCCATTTGTATATGTTGTCGAACCATTTGGATTTTTTCCGTAGTCATACGCACCAACTCGGGTCCCAACAATGTTGCTTCACCCACCTCGTCCCAACATATCTTTGAAGCGACACTTTCGTCCATCTGATGCTTTAAATGGGGCCACACCATGCTTGTCGATAAGCTTTGTTGTTATAGGAGAATTCCACCATGGTAAATACTTATCCCAACTCCTTTGAAGTCTAGGACATAGAGTCTTAATAAATCTTCAAGAGTTTGAATAGTCCTCTACGATTGTCCGTCATTTGAGGATGGTATCTTAGAACTAAATCGTAAATCCGTGCCCATAGCTTTTTGCAAGCTAACCCAAAATCTTGAAGTAAATCTTGGGTCACGATCCAAACTATGGATCTTGGCATGCCATGCAATCTCACAATCTCATTTAGATACATATGAAGCAAGGCGTTCGAGGAAATAAGTCTCCGTGTCGGTGAAAAATGAAGCGGACTTGGTTAATCTATCAACAATAACCCAAATAACATCGATGCCTTGAGAAACCGTAGGAAGACCCGTAACAAAATCCATGGTAATGTATTTCCACTTCCATTTCGGAATCTCAAGTGGTTGCAATGAACCCTTAGGTACTTGATGCTCCGCCTTTACAAGTTGACAAGTTAAACATGTCGAGATAAACTTTGCAATCTCTCTCTTTATATTGTTCCACCAAAATGTATGTCGAAGATCACGATACATTTTGGTACTTCTAGGATGGATCGCAAAATGGTGTATTGTGTGCCTCCATCATAATCTTATGCTTCAAATCGAGTCGTTAGGAACACAAAAATGCAGGTGGACTCGAAGTATTCCTTCTTCATCGATTCTCTTTAGGAATAGCACCTTCTTGTACTTTCTTCTTCATACGCATCGGCCCGGGATTGGGTGGCTTGAGCAAGCTTAACTTTTTCTATTAAAGTTGGCTCTATGCATATACTTGACATCATCGCACTCATTCCTCGCGCATATGATCTTCTTCTACTCAACGCGTCACTACCACGTTCATTTTCGGGATGGTATTGAATTGTGTGGTCGTAATCTTTCAACAACTCGAGCCAACGTCGTTCTTGCGCATGTTGAGTTCCTTTTGAGTGAAAAGAAATATTTGAGGCTTTTATGGTGCGAATATATCTCCACTTTCTCCCATATAGATAGTGCCTCCAGATTTTAAGCGCGAAGACATTTCTTGCTGACTTTAGATCATGAGTAGGATAATTCCTCTCATATTCTTTAAGTTGTCATGAGGCATAGGCTATGACTTTCCCACGTTGCATGAGAACACATCCTAACCCTTTGCACGAAGCATCATTGTAGATAACAAATCCATCCGAACCATATGGTATTATTAGAGCAGTGCCGAAAATAAGTCTCCTCTTAAGTTCTTGGAAACTCTTCTCGCGTTCCTCGCTCCAAACGAATTTTGTATCCTTCGAGAGTTAGGCGAGTTAATGGAGTAGCGATTCGAAAAATCCTTCCACGAATCTCGATAATAAGCCAGGCCCGTAGAAAAGCTACGTCTTGATCCATAGCTTGGTTGCTCCCAACTTTGTATTGCTTCAATCTTCGCCGGTCAACGGATACTCCATGTTTTGACACCACGTGTCCAAGGAATGCTACTTCCTCGAAGCGAACTCACATTTCTTCAACTTGGCATATAACTTATTTTCACGAAGCTTTGGAGTACCAACTTCAAATGGTGCTCACGATCTTCACGGCTTTTGGAATATATGAGGATGTCATCAATAAAGACAACAACGAACCGATCCAAATAATCCTTGAATACTCGGTTCATCATATCCATGAAAGTCGTAGGCATTAGTCGATCAAAAGACATGACTAAGAATTCATAATGCCCGCATTAGAGTTCTCTAAGCGGTCTTTGGAATATCCTCGATTCTAATCTTGATTGATGATATCCGAATCGAAGATCGATCTTTGAAAAGAATTGTGCTCCTTGCATTTGGTCAAACAGGTCATCAATACGAGGTAGTGGATACCTATTCTTGATGGTAACATGGTTCAATTCCGATAGTCAATACAAAATCGCATACTCCCGTCTTTCTTCTTTCTGAATAAAAGCAGGAGCAACCCGAGGAGATGTACTAGGGGCCAGAATGAAACCAATGTCCAACAACTCCTGTAGTTGGACCTTTAACTCCTGAAGTTCAATAGGAGCCATTCGATATGGGGTTTTAAAAATGGGTTTTGTACCAGGCTCAAAATCAATAAAGAATTCAATTTCACGTTCTGGGGGTAGACCGGAAAGTTCTTCAGGAAATACGTTAGGAAAATCAATAACAACTGGAATATTATTCAAATCTGACGTGTCTTTATTTAAATCCATAACATGGGCTAAGAAAGCTTGACATCCATTTTTCAATAAACGAATAACTTTATGACTAGATAGGACAGTGATTGATTTTAATGGTTTAGTTGTTTGAATTAAATGAACGGGTTGGTTAGGAATATGAAAACTAACAACCTTACGAAAAAGTAATCAATTTTGGCATGATGAGTAGTTAACTAATCAATCCCTAAAATCACATCAAAAACAAGTATCTTTAAAGAGATAAGGTCACGGGTAATGTGATGGTGCCAACTTGAATCAAACAAGATTTATAAATAGTGGATGTGATGAAAGTTTCTCTAATGGAGTCTCCACGAGATAAATCAAAGTCTAATTTCTCGGAGTCAAGTTTAAGCGTTGAGCAGCAAGTAGGAGAGATAAAATAAATGGGTATACCGGTATCAAGTAAGGTATAAACTTCGCAAGAATTAATGATTAAACTTACCCGTGATCACCTCGTTTGGGTTCCTCGCATTTTTCCTGACAACTCTTTCGCGAATAAACGTTCTTCCAGAATTGACTTCTCTGTACAATCTCGGCGATATGTCCTTCCTTTCAACAATTATAACATACCTTGAGCTGTTGTGGGCCGGATTTGGGTGATATATCCCTCTTTCCGCATTTGTAGCATATGACCGTGGTGGGTGGTCGTTCTCCTCCCTTAGAACCGATTCTTTCTTTGGCGCTTAACGTCTTCATATAATTCGTTGTTGAATCTCCTCTTTTTAAAATCTCCTCCCGACTCGCTTCTTCTATTCTCATGGCCATGACTACCACCGAGTGGTTACCATTTTGTTCGTCTTTTTCTTTCTCATTGGTTATCATTATTCTATTATTCTTATCTCCAAATATGATCCTGGTTGATCCCTCGGTTGGCCGTACTTGTTATCTCGCTCTAACAATTGAGCCTGTTGACAACATCTGAATAGAGAAAAATTTATGAGAAATGAGATCTTGGCGTCTGCGGGTTTCAAACCTCTCGAAACATCCGCGTCATCGTTCCTCATTCTCCACCAAATGAGGTATAAACTGGACAACTCTCTGCAAACTTTGCCTCGTCTTTGGGACAAAATCATGTTATTTTGTTCGATCTAATAAACTCCACTTCCTTCATATAGCGAATACTTTCGGGAAAGTACTTGTCATTGAAAACAGATTTCTGAAATGTCTCCCAAGAGACATGTTGAGTCTTGGTGGATGGAGTGCGCTTCACAGATTCCCACCGATGTCTGCCTCATTCTGGAACATAAAAGTAGCGAATGGAACCTTACATTCTTACATGCATCCCAAGACATCGAATATCTTGGTAATTTGTTTGACCCACGCTCTCGCTTTAATCGGATCCGGCTTTCCCAGTGCAGTGGTCCCAACTCTTTGAACTGCTTGGCCGTGACAAATCGTGCATTGTTATCATTTCCACCTGTATTTTGTGCACGAGTCTCCCTCGTCTGATTTTGCATGAACTGCAAAAAACTTCTAAATATCTCGTTGTTCATCATCTGCTCAGTGGCGTTGTTCACAGGAGGAACATTGTCGACTGCTTTGCGTTCTCCTCATTGATGAGTCTGAGCGTCTCCATGGTCTCATTTACTCCATTGTTAACATTCTCAGTCGACATTTTCAAATACTGCCATAAAACAAGGGTTAATTCAAGAAATCAACATATCACATAATATCCCTATATGTTGACCAACTAACAATAAGTTTAGGTAGGACACACTAGCGAAGGATTTACTCGTCTCTCCCCTCCTAGTTCTATTCCCCGATCTCCACCAGAGATCATATCCTACTAGCTAGATACCAATACCAAGCCCCAAAATGGTCACTCCCCATTACGAGTCATCGATAACATGATGCGAGAAGAACTACAACTTTATTAATACAACTCATAAAATGTGAGTTTAAATACAAATATTGTCATCTAGACAATATACATACCCAACTAAGTCCACATTACAATTATTGATACAATACTTTACAAAAAATGTGAGGACTACTACTAAAACAACTTCTAGAACCTTCATTCCTTTTACACTAAGACTACTTTTACATTCTACGCCTCTGAGAAGAAAAATGGAACAAAAAGGAAAAGGGTGAGCTCAACTAGCCCGATAAAGAATATTATGACTAAGATAATATAGAACAAATTATCGTTAGTCTTCAACGAGAAAAAAAATCGATAGAATATAATAGACAACAAGTTTCGGATCGATATTATGGTAAAATAATAATTCATAGATGAGTTACGTAGAGAATGAAATCTACTATTATCTATGAATTTAAAAGTCCATCGTCAATATTTTATCCTGTAAACATCAATCAATATTCATCTTGAATCAAATTTTCATCTTTGCACTACTGAGAGCCAAAGATATTCATCGATCGGTCGTGTTCATATCAACACTGTTCATCTTTTTGCTCTACGGGCCAAAGATATTCATTATAAAATCATTTATCTTTGCACTACTGAGGCCAAAAGATATTCAATAATATCATCATTTAGGGTGAGGATGATGAAAAATATTTTAAAGGAAACGAATCCAATAAAACAAAATAAATATCAAGGATTAAGTATTTAAATTTATTTCATGTCCAAAAATACCTCATAAATAATCATAGTGAAGTAAAATTCAAGAATGATCAAAACATGGATACAATCAAAGCTAGTATCTATAATAGATATTTTGGACGAAAAGGAAAAAATTTATTTTTCGATAAATAATGCAGTGATTGAATGAATAGTGTCATTATCGTGAATAATAGTCTTGAGTATCGTGAATAATAACCCCAAACACAAAAAGTTCCAAATTTGATTAAAAGTTCAGATCAATACTTGGCATAAATGATATTGAAAGAAATAATATCATATATGAAAAAATAACATCCATTACCTCGAAAAAGGCACTCACATTTGGAATCTTTTGATGGAACTCTTTTTGCATATAGAACACACTAAAGGTATCAAAATACTCACAAGAATATGCTCAATATATCGAGAGAAATAGAGAAAACTTGAGTTTACGGTGTGATTTTCAATTCTAACCTAAGCACCTATTTATAGGAAAATGCTTAGAACACCAAAAGCGAAAATTTAATATAATATTAATATATTTATCAAATTTTCCTTAGCCCACCTCTAGACATCTCTGATTTGACACTTTTGCACATGTTAATGATGTTCACAAAATACAAAAAACATTTTTTTATCAAAAATATAAATAAAACTTCCAAAAATTAATTATTTGAACTTGAATTTCAATAATTCATAATAAATAGCCCGCTTATCGGAAAAATTGAACCACATGTCCTTTCCATAGAAAATTTCATTCTCTATAACTTTCTGAAGAAGAAAGTTTTTCCAAATTCCAAACAAATTGGCCATAAAAATCCACAAACAGATTTATTTTACAAAATATAATTAAATTTCGGTCAAGAATTTGGGTCTACCGACACATAAAACATGTGTTAATCATTTAATGCAACAAAAATACTCTTCCTCCTCATATACTCATATATCCCATATTTATTGTAAAAATATCACCATTATTATATTATTAAAATAATATATTTAAATGAATTATTTTATCGAAAAAAGATAAAATATTAATTTTCAACAATTGTCACATTAAAAATTTTCTCCATCTATATCCACATAAAATTAATATTTTCCTCATCATATAAATTAATAATCAATTATTCACAAATAATATTACAGAAACACAATCTTGACAACGGTGGTTTCCTGAAAAAAGGGAACTTTCCTAATAAGGATCTCTCCTTACTGGCGCACAATTAGATGACCAAACCTCTCCTTAGACAGAACTTTCTAGACATTGTCAATAATGTTATCTAATAATATTATTCAGATAATATGAATTATTGCTCCGATAATAGAAAATATTGTGCAGTGACAATTATTAAAACAACAATAATATCAACGTAGCAATTATTGAATCAATAAAATATAATATTGAACAGTAATTACTGTAACAATTATTGAGTAGTGTCTTCTTACGTAAGAATAAATAATTGGTGTAATCTGGTATCTTCTTGTGTTTTTTAACCACCGGGTATTCCAACAAAGATATTAGCTTGATAACAACTACACGCTGTTATTTATAATCAACTTATTCTTGTCGTTTTCTTCATCCAATCGCTTTTCATTATGGGCCCACACAAGGCTGCGCCGTCGTACGAATATTCTCCGACAGTAAGAATATTCCACGACCAAACGAATATTCCCCGTCAACAATGAATATTTTAAAACCACTTGCTTGTTTGAAATAATTGCGCATTTTAACCATAACTTACCACATTAATCAAATCAACCCTTACTATTTCAAGATAATAAATAGAGAAAATTTAATTTCATTAAATAATAAGTTGGGGTCTTACATGGTTGCATTGTAGCACACAGTATTGATTATTAATGCTTATGTGAGAAGTCACTCTGTTTGATTCAATTATTGTCGATATTTTATATGTTATTAAATCAATAATTGAGATGACGAAGTTGTTAATATTATTATTTGAATTATTAACAATGTCAAGAAGTTCTGCCAATGAGAGGTTTGGTCACTTAATTGCGCGCCAATAGGAAGAAATCCTTATTGGAAAACCCTCTCTTTTTTGGAAACGACGTGGTCGATTAATAGTGTGAATAATAATAATGATGATGACGTTTTGTTTTATTCGTATTATTAACGTAATAAAACAGAATTTTTTTTTATATAAAACAGAATATTTTTATAAAGTTATTCGTTTTATTAGGTTAATAGTAAAATCTTTTTATTAAAATAGAATAATTTTATAAACTTATCTGTTTTATTAGACAATAATTAGAATATATTATATTTTATTATGCATAGTAGTTGCATAATGCTTGCATAGTATTTGCATAGTAAAATCTTTTTAAAAGTTATTCGTTTTATTAGATTATAAATAGAATATATTATATTTTATTTAAAAGATTTTGCTTTAAATATGGGCCATCCGATTAAAGTAAATCAATCTGGACCGTTCATGGATTGGTTACTATTCATTCCATTCTTCTATAAATAGAATCTCATTCCTTCATTATTTATTACTTAATTCACTTTGAACTCTAGAGAGAAAACTATAGAGAGAAAGAAGAAAAGTATTCTCGCTACTTCACTACTCGATATCAAGTTTCTTTTTACGGTAAGGGTATTATTTCTTTTATATTCATGAAGAGAACTTCTATTATTTCATCTTTATTATTACATTGGAATAACCTATATACGCTGCTACCCTATACTTGGTGAAATTATTCTCATATTCCATTCTTTATTATTACATTTGGAATATCATTATATCATCTTTTACGTGGACACGGTTCCGCTTTTATTATTACTGTTGGAATATCTTGTTCATGCTTTCTGCCGGACTGGTTCCGTCTTTATTATTCTGTTGGAACATCCTGTTGGTGTGAATTTCACCTAACCTGGTTCCGTCATTTAGTATTCTATTGGAATAACTTTTATCATCTGCCAAGTCTGCATGTATGGTGATTTCATTGTATTCCATTCTTTATTATTCATTGGAATATCCGTCGGTCGTATTATGCCTCGACCGGTTCCATTATTTATTATTCTCGATGGAATAACATGTCTATCATGCAAGTACCGCATGCATGGTGATTTCTTTTGTTATTCCATTCTTTATTATACTCAGTTGGTTAAAGTTTTAACTTCTACACTCCATGAAATTAGTGGAATATTCTTGATATTTGCGCTTCATCCAGTATCTTTTCGTGGAAATATTCTTTTGAGCATTCTTGAATTTTACTTTACAAAGAAGTATCATGTTGACAATTTGGATGTTATTAGTTCCTGAATAAATTAATTCTTGAACTTGTTTTATGGAATTCTTATATCATTATCATCATCCTCATGTTTATATTATTTTTAAAAGTCATATGTGGCCTGTAGTGCATAAATGGACTTGGTATGATTATGACCAAGTATTATTTGGTGTAATCATGACCGTAATATTACAAATGATGTGGTAAAAGTCCTCATTGGCCCGAAGTGCATTGATGGACAGTTGTTGGCATGATCATGACCATTGATGAATACACAAATATCCTTGGCCCGTAGTGCATGGATAATTTGTGGTCGTGACCCTAATGAATATCCTTGGCCGTAGTGCAGGGATGATGTGAATTATTTATTAAAATTTGAGTCTCAAATGATAAAAGTGATGAAAACCTTTTAAATCATAAAAGATAGTATATTTTATTCTCTACTTGACTCTTTTAATGGATTGCATGTTCCGCTGCAGTTAAACTTGATGTCTATTGTATTTTATCAGTTTAACACTATTGGGGACTAATGATAATTTATTATGCATTATCTTAGTCATAATATTTCTTATTGGGCTAGTTGAGCTCACCCTTTCTTTCACTGTTCTCTTCAGGAAATGAGAACGTAGCCAGGACTAGTCGGGGAACGGAGTGATGGTCCGAGATGGTGTCTTAGTAGTCCTCACTATTCTGTTAAATAGTGTGATAATAAATGTAATGAGGACTAAATTGAGTGTGGATATTGTCTAGATGATAATATTTGTATTAAAACTCACAGCATGTATTTTGTCGTATTTTACACGACTGTTGTATAATCAAGTTGTAATTGAATTTAGTACCATGTATTTGGCGACTCAAGATGGGTGATGTATTCCTATTTTGGGGGCATCACAGTTGGAATCAAAGCTTAGGGATATGATCCCTGGATGAGATATGAGATAAGAACTAGGAGGGGAGAGACGGGGAATTCCTTCGTTAGTATGACCTACCTAAGTTTATTTGGTATTTAATTGGTCGGTCAGAGTATAGGGATAATATGTGATATGTTAATTAACCCTTGTTTTGTGGCAGTATTTGAAAATGGCATCCGAGAATGTTGAGAACATCAATGGAGCACAGGAGACCGTTGAGTCTCCACAGATCAATAATCAGGATAATGTGCATCAGGAAGACAATAATCCTAATGCAAACAACAACACTGACCAAATGATGAACGATGGAATGTTCTGAGGTTTTATGCAATTCATGCAATATCAGGCGAGAGCGGCTCCTGTCCAAAATGCAGGTGGAAACACTGGCAACTCTCGGACGATCACCGCCAAACAGTTCAAGGAGCTGGGACCACCGGAGTTTTTTGGAGAGCCAAAACCACTTAAGGCGGAGACGTGGATAAAGCAGATCAACAAGATATTTGATGTCTTGGGTTGCTCCGAGGAGCAAAAGGTTCCCTTTGCCACTTTCATGTTGCGGGTAGAGGCAGATTACTTGTGGGAATCTGTAAAGCGTACTCAACCTCGCCGTCTCAAGATGTCTTAGGAGAAGTTCAAGAAGCTGTTCAACGACAAGTACTTTCCGAAAGTATTCGTCACATGAAAGAGGTAGAGTTCATTAAACTGGAACAAAACAACATGACCGTGTCACAGTACGAAGCCAAGTTTGTCGAGCTGTCCCGGTTTACGTCCCATTTGGTTGATAATGAGGAGAGAATGACGCGAATGTTTCTAAGAGGTTTGAAACCGTAGATATCGTCAATATCTTATCTCTCATAAACTATGTTTGTATTCGAGATGTTGTTAATAGGGCTCGATTATTAGAGCGTGATAATGAGTCAACCCAACCAAAAGAGCGACCGCAAAAATGATAATACCAGTGATAGCAGTCATCGAAGCGGTGACAATAAGCGTGGAGGGAATCAACATGCCAGAAATGGTAACCATTTCGGTGATAATCATGGCCAAAACAATAAGAATGGACATTTTAAGAAAAGAAGATTCAACAATGTTGGAAAGACGTCAGCATCAGCACCTGTCGTTAAGGAAGGAGAACGACCACCTATCATATACTTCAAATGTGGAGGGGAGGGACACATCAGTCCAAACTGTGCGATGCCCTCCAAAGCATGTTAAAATTATGGAAGAGAAGGACACCTGACCCGATTTTGTCATGCACCGAAGACAAGTCCAGCTGGGATGGAGGCAGCAAAGGTCGTCCCAGACAAAACAAAACAGGTTGTTCAAGGGAGAGCGTTTGTCGTGACCTCCCAGAAAGCAAGGAACCCGAACGAGGTCATCACGGGTAAGCTTATCATAAATTCTAGTGACGTATATACCTTATTTGATCTGGTTCTACCCATTCTTTTATTTCTCCTACTTGCGCCAACAGCGTTTAAATTTGACTCCGGAGAAATTAGACTTTGACTTATCTGTTAAAACTTCGTTGGGAGAAACCTTCATTACATCCACTCGCTTATAAGTCTTGTTTGGTTCAAATCGGTACCTCACATTACTTGTCGACCTTATTTCATTGAAAATACTTGCATTTGACGTAATTCTAGGGATTGATTGGTTAACTACTCATCATGCAAAAAATTGATTATTTTAAATAAGGTTGTTAGCTTTCATATTCCTAATCAACCTATTATACGAATTCAAGCAACCAAACCATTAAAATCAATCACTGTCATCTCAAGCCATAAAGCTATTCGTTTATTAAAAAACGAATGTCAAGCTTTCTTAGCTTATGTCACGGATCTAAAGAAAAATATGTCAGTTTTAAATGATATTTCTATTGTTAATGAATTTCCTGACGTATTCCCTGAAGAACTTCCTGGCCTACCCCCAGAGCGTGAAATTGAATTTTGTATCGACCTTGAACCTGGAACAAAACCTATTTCCAAAGACCCATATCGAATGGCTCCTATTGAACTTAAGGAGTTAAAGACCCAACTGCAGGAATTGTTAGACATTGGCTTTATTCATCCTAAGTACTTCTCCTTGGGGGGTGCTCTGTTACTATTCGTGAAGAAAGAAAGATGGGAGTATCGACTTTGTATTGATTATCGAAAGTTGAATCATGTCACCATCAAAAATAGGTACCCATTGCCACGTATTGATGACCTCTTTGACCAGTTACAAGGCGCCAAATTCTTTACAAAGATTGATCTTCGTTTCGGATATCACCAATTGAAGATTAGAACCGATGACATTCCAAAGACGGCTTTGAGAACTCGGTATGGGCATTATGAATTCCTAGTCATGTCTTTTGGATTGACTAATGCTTCTGTTGCCTTCATGGATATGAGGAACCGAGTATTCAAGTAATATTTGGATCACTTTGTGGTCGTCTTTATTGATGACATCCTTATTTATTCCAAAAGTCGTGAAGATCATGAGCAACACTTGAGGCTGATACTCCAAAAGCTTCGTGAATATAAGCTTTATGCCAAGTTGAAGAAATGCGAGTTTTGGCTTGAGAAAGTAGCATTCCTTGGGCACGTGGTATCAAGTCATGGAATATCTGTTGACCCGGCAAAGATTGAAGCCATTCAAAGCTGGGAGCAACCTAAATCAGTGATCGAAGTACGTAGCTTTCTCGACTTAGTGGTTATTATCGGAGATTAAGTAGAAGGGTTTTCTCGAATCGCTACTCCTTAACTCGGTGACTCGGAAGATCGAAATTCGATTGGACGAGGAATGTGAGAAGAGTTTTAAGAACTCAAAGAAGACTCATTTCAAAGATCTGCTACGACAATACCATCCGCCTCGGAGGGATTTGTCATCTACAAAGATGCTTGAGCAAGAGGGTTAGGATGTGTTCTTATGCAACATGGGAAAGTCATAGGCATTATCTTACTCATGATCTAGAGTTGGCAGCTGTTGTCTTCGCACTTAAAATTTGGAGGCATTACTTGTATGGGGAGAAAGTGGAGATCTTTACGGATCATAAAAGCCTCAAATATTTTTTCACTCAAAAGGAACTCAACATGCGACAGCGACGTTGGCTTGAACTGTTGAAAGATTATGATCATACCATCCAATAATATCCCGGAAAAGCAAAACGTGGTAGTGACGCATTGAGTAGAAAGATCATATCTTGCGTACAAGTGCGATATTGTCAACGCAAAGGCCCATCTTGTATGACTTGCAAAGGATGGAGATAGAATTAAAGACTCCAGGGACCTATGTGATGATGGCAAATATACGAGTAGAACCGACATTAATCTATAAAGTTAAAGCTGCTCAAGCTACAAACCTGGAGTTGATGCATATGAGGAAGAAAGTAAAAGAAGGTGCTATGCCGGAAGCAAGAATCGATGAAGAAGGAATACTTTGAGTCAACTCCAGACGTTGTGTTCCTAACGACCCTGATTTAAAGTATAAAATTATGATGAAGGCGCACAACACACTGTTTACAATCCATCTTGGGAGTACCAAAATGTATCGTGATCTTCGTCATACATTTTGGTGGAGCAATATGAAGAGAGAAATAACGTTGTTTATCTCAAGGTGTCTAACTTGTCAACGAGTCAAAGCGGAGCATCAAGTACCAAAAGGTCCATTGCAACCACTTGAAATTCTAGAATGGAAGTGGGAGCACATTACTATGAATTTCGTTACTAGTCTTCCCAAGGTTTCTCAAGGCATAGATACAATTTGGGTCATTGTTGATAGATTGACCAAGTCTGCTCATTTCTTACCAATACGAGAAACTTATACACTTGAACGTCTTGCTCGTATGTACATAAACATGATTGTAAAGATCGCATGGTATGCCAAGATCCATAGTTTTCGATCGAGACCCAAGATTCACTTCACGATTTTGGGTTAGTTTGCAAAAAGCTATATGCACAGATTCTGATTTAGTTCGACTTTATCATCCTCGGAGACGGACGAACAATCGAGAGGACTATTCAAACTCTTGAAGATTTATTAAGACTCTATGTCCTTGACTTGAGGGAAGTTGGGACAAGTTCTTACCATTGGTGGAGTTTTCCTACAACAACAATGCTTATCAAGCAAGTATTGGCATGGCTCCATTCGAGGCATTGTATGGAAGAAAGTGTCGTTCTCCAAAGATATCTTTGGGATGAGGTGGGTGAAGCAACGTTGTTGGGACCGGAGTTGAGTTGAAATGCGTATGACTACGGAAAAGATTCAAACGATCCGACAACGTATAAAGACCTCACAAGATCGATAAAAGAGTTATCTTTGATCTTCATCGAAAGGACGTGGAATTGATATTGGAGATCATGTGTTGTTACGTGTTGCTCCATGGAAAGGAGTTACGAGATTTGGAAAGAGAGGAAAGCTCGATCCTCGATTCATTGGCCCATTTTAATCCTCGATCGAGTAGGATTGTAGCCTATAGACTTGCTTTCTGCCAAGTATGTCTCGTGTTCATAATATTTTTATATATCCATATTACGTAAATATGTGAAAGACCCGAACCATATTATTGAGTTAGAACCGGACGAAATAGCGGAAGATTTAACGTATATGAAGAGGTTCCCTGTTCAAATCTTGGATAAAAGGAACATATTCTACGCCTAAGGTTATACCTCAAGTCAAAGTGTTATGGAGGAACCACGATGTTGAGGAAATGACCTGGGAGTTAGAATCTGAAATGAAATCAAAGTATTCTTACCTCTTCGACATACCAGGTACGTACCCTAATTTCGAGGGCGAAATTTCATAAGAAGGGAAGATTGTAAGACCCCAACTTTTATGAATAAAAATAAATTTTCTATAAATATAATTTTTGAATATTATGGAATAAATTTGATATAATGTTATAGTTGTGGATAATATTTATAAATTTTACAAAGTACACAAGTTGTTATATAATATTCGATTGGTCGGGGAATATTAAATGACTAAAGACAATCATTGGTGGACCCCACATTATAGAATTATTATCGGATTGAAGAAAACGACAAAAATATTTTTATGAAAATAACTACGGAAGTTTTACCGTTGATCTTTGTTGAACTACTTTCGGTAGTAAAAGTAATGATGTCTGGCATGGTTGCATAGTAGCACACAAAGTATTGATTATTAATGCTTATATGAGAAGTCACTTCGGTTTTGATTCAATTATTGTCGATATTTTATATGTTATTAAATCAATAATTGAGATGAAGAAGTTGTTAATATTATTATTTGCATTATTAACGATGTCTAGAAATTCTGCCAATGAGAGGTTTGGTCACCTAATTGCGTGCCAATAGGGAGAAATCCTTATTAGAAAGCCCTTGAATAATAATAATGATGATGACGTTTTTTTTATTCGTATTATTAACGTAATAAAACAGAAAAACTTTTTATATAAAACTGAATACTTTTATAAAGTTATTCATTTTATTAGGCTAATAGTAAAAAAAATTTATATAAAACAGAATACTTTTATAAAGTTATCTGTTTTATTAGACAATAATTAGAATATATTATATTTATTATGCATAGTAGTTGCATAATGCTTGCATAGTATTTGCATAGTAAAATCTTTTTAAAAGTTATTCGTTTTATTAGATTATAAATAGAATATATTATATTTTATTTAAAAGATTTTGCTTTAAATATGGGCTGTCCGATTAAAGTAAATCAATCTGGACCGTTCATGGATTGGTTACTATTCATTCCATTCTTCTATAAATAGAATCACATTCCTTCATTATTTCTTACGAATTCACTAAAACTCTAGAGAGAAAAACTATAGAGAGAGAGAAACTATAGAGAGAAAGAAGAAAAGTATTATGCTACTTCACTACTCCAATATCAAGTTTTTTTTACGGTAAGGGGTATTAAATCTTTTATATTCATGAAGAGAACTTCTATTATTCCATCTTTATTATTCTGTTGGAATAACCTATATACGCGGGCTACCCTATACTTGGTGAAATTATTCTGTATTCCATTCTTTATTATTCTGTTGGAATATCATGTTATATATCTTTACTGTAGAACACGGTTCCGCCTTTATTATTACATTGGAATATCCTGTATGCATCTTTCTGTGGGACCCGGTTCCGCTCTTTATTATTCTGTTGGAACATCCTGTTGGTGTGAATTTCACCTGACCTAGTTCCGTCATTTAGTATTATGTTGGAATAACTTGTCTGTCAAGATCTGCATGCATGGTGATTTCTGTTGTATTACATTCTTTATTATTCTGTGAAATATCTTGTCGGTGCATATTCACTTTGACACGGTTCCGTTATTTATTATTACGATGGAATAACTTTTGTACATCACGAATCTGCATGCATGGTGATTTCTTTTGTTATTCCATTCTTTATTATACTCAATTGGCTAAAGTTTTGACTTCTACACTCCATGAAATTAGTGGAATATTCTTGATATTTACGCTTCATCCAAAGATCTTTTCATGGAAATATTCTTCCGAGCATTCTTGAATTTTACTTTACAAAGAAGTATCATCTTGACAATTTGGGCGTTATTAGTTCCTGAATAAATTAATTCTTGAACTTGTTTTATTGAATTCTTATATCATTGTCATCGTCCTCATGTTTATATTATTTTTGAAAGTCATATGTGGCCTGTAGTGCATAGATGGACTTGGTATGATTATAACTAGGTATTATTCGGTGTAATCATGACCGTAATATTATAAATGATGTGGTAAAAGTCCTCATTGACCCGAAGTGCATCGATGGACAGTTGTTGGCATGATCATGACCATTAATGAATACACAAATATCTTTGGCCGTGAGTGCATGGATAATTTATGGTCGTGATCCTAATGAATATCCTCGGTAGTAGTGTAGGGATGATGTAAATTATTTATTAAAATTTGAGTCTCGGCCGATAAAAGTGATGAAAACTTTTTAAATCATAAAAGATAGTAGATTTTATTCTCTACTCGACTCTTTTAATGGATTGCATGTTCATTCTGCATTAAACTTGATGTCTATTGTATTTTATCGGTTTAACCTTTGTTGAGGACTAATGATAATTTATTATGCATTATCTTAGTCATAATATTTCTTACTGGGCTAGTTAAGCTCACCCTTTCTTTCATTGTTCTCTTCAGGAAATGAGAACGTAGCCGGGACTAATCGGGACTAAATTGAGTGTGGATATTGTATAGATGACAATATTTGTATTAAAACTCACAGCATGTATTTTGTCGTATTTTACATGACTGTTGTATAATCAAGTTGTATTTGAATTTAGTACCATGTATTTGGCGACTCAAGATGGGTGATATATACCTATTTTGGAGGCGTCACACGATTATTTTCTATAAATTTAAATATATGCTTATTTTAAAATTAGAAGATCAAACTCGAATAGAAGATCAAACTCGAATATTTTACACTTTTATAATTTCATATAATACAAATTACAAGATCTTTTTTTCTTTTTCTCTTTTTTTTAAAAAAAAAAACCTTTTTGAGTTTAAATTATAGTAAATTTTATTATATTTTACAAAAAAAATATGATAAATTATAATATATTTTATTATATTACTCCCCCGTCCAACTTTACTTGTCCTAGTTCGAAAGTATTCCCTCCGTTTTCTCTTTAAATGTTGTTTTAGAGAAGTGTTTTTTGTCTTTTAATATTTATCGTTTGAGAATTTCAATTAAACATTAATTGCTTAGTTTCTAATATTACCCTAAGTATTCAGTATAACTTTAGTTCTCTTACATGCCTATTAAAAAAAAAATTATCTCCAAATTACCAATCTTAATTACTTTATTATCATCTTTTTTGTTTTATTAATTTAATTTCCCAATTCTTTCTTAGAACAATAAAATAGAATAGGGAAAATGGGGGTGGTATGCCATTTTGTATTCAATAAAAAAATTAAGTTAAATGAGGCTATTATTAAAAAAGTAATGTCAAAAATAACTTTAAAAAGGAAAGATGACAAATAAATTTAAATAAATCAAAAAAATTAGAACAAATAAATTCGAACAACGAGAATATATCTTATTATAAATGAATTAATTTCCCTTGCACTAACTCTTATTTTGAAGAGTAATGTGATGTATTTTGATAGATCTGTATCGAACTAAAATTACAAAAAATTACAAAAATTATAAAAAAAATCTTATTTATTATGTAGTATATGTTTGTAAAAAAATATTACTAATATTTTTATACGTAACTAACCATTAAAAAATATACAAATATTCCTTCGATAAATTTGTCATTAATGCCGCCCGTATTAATGATTTTTTGACAAAACGATTAAACACTTGTATATAACGATACCAATACGTATATATGAATATTTTAAATAAATATTTTTTATCATCATATCTCTCTCATCAATATAATATTACATTTGAAATTTAGATCACAAAATAGAAATTCTTCGGTTCATTTAAAATGAAGATAATTCTAATTCGGGCAGGTTGGGATTATATCTACTCCATACATAAAAAAACAAAAATATCTAGTATTATTATACTGATGGGGTACGTGTCATAGGTCGATGAGCAATTAGGCGATGACTCACCTTCTAACATCTTCAAGGTCTAGTGTGTACACGAAGAAATATGTGCCTATACAACACCAACACATATATAAATATATATATATATAGAAAATGCTGGAGAGTTTTAGAGTAACTGATTGGCAGAAATACAGAGACGTGAGAGGAACCCAGAAGCCAAAAGAGAGACAAAGAAGAAGAAGAAGAAGAAGAAGAAGAAGAAGAAATAAGGAAATTTGCGCGTTCTTAGGTTGGATCAAGGGATATATATATATATATATATATATATATATATATACTCTGATTTTGCTCCCTGAATCTCGATAGGTAAGTGCTTGTTAATTCATGAACTGTATCTTAATTCCAAGTGTAAAATTTGATTTTGATATAAATATTCGTTTTGTCTCAATAAGAACGATAGTATTTGTTCTTGATCAACCTCAATATAGTATCCCTGAAAAATCTAAATCAATGTGATATAGCCATATAAAATAATTTCAAACAAATTAAAAAAAATAATAGTTAAGCTATTATATAAAGATAATAGTCTTTTATATAGCATTTTTGTATAGTTAAGCTATTTTTTATTGTAAACAACTTTATTTTTAATTTACTGGATGTAGTATTAAGTACAAAGTATTAGAATTTGATTTACACACACATACAATATGGAGAAGAAAATTCCTTGAAAAGTTTTTTAAGACAACCCACACATTTTGGGCCCTTGAATATAAAGTAGTTGTTATTTTGACTATGAATCACATGAATGATCTTTAGACTCTGGACCGGACAATTATCTAAATTTCGCCAAGATAGTGCTGTTCAGTTTTTAAAGCTATTTGTATTACTTCGAATCTATTGCACTATATAGACAATGGCTTGCTATAAATTTGTCAATTTCTTGGTTTGCAGAAGCTAATGCAATTTTTTGATACACCTGTAGATTTTCCTGAATTCTATAATCCATTAGATGCTACAATTCAATATGTTTTCGACTGTGAAGATGATGAAGTCTTTAACCACGAAAGCTAAGAATTTTGTCCTGAAGATCTTATGAAGTTTAGCCCAAGACGGTCTAATCCAGGGAGTTCTGGCTACAATTTTAGCGACCGCTGTCATTCTTCTTATTGTATTGTTATTAAGTGATACTCATACAGCCTTTCTCTCAACAAGTTCAAGATGGATTGTCAATGCAAAAACAGGACGGCGTGTGAAATTAGCCTGCGTAAATTGGCCCGGTCACATGTATCCCATGGTACCAGAGGGTCTCCATAAGAAACCTTTAAAAAACATTACAGAAAGTATTGTTTCAATGGGGTTCAATTGCGTTCGTCTCACCTGGGCTACCCAAATGTTCACCCGTAATAAATATAGGAATCTTAAGGTCGCAGAATCACTAAATAAATGGAATTTAGTTGCGGCTACTTTTGGAATGGACATAAACAATCCTGAACTAATGAACCTTACCCTTGTTGATGCCCAAAAGGCTGTCATTGATGCGCTTGGCGAAAAAAACATCATGGTGGTGCTTGATAACCATGTCAGCCTCCCAATATGGTGCTGTGATTGGAACGATGGAAATGGGTTCTTCAAAGACGTACATTTTGATCCAAAGGAGTGGGTGCGAGGCTTAACCCTCGTAGCTAGGAAGTATAAAGCAAACCCTACGGTACGTACATTTCATTGGAACTATACAATCAAGAATCTGTATGATTATATTGCCTAATAACTGTTATCAAAATTATCGGTCTTGTTCATTTTTTCATGCTATAAAACAAAACAATCTTATGCCGGATTAAAAATTTACTGATTTTAAGGCCTATATAGTTTATAGAAGGCCTCCCTTTCTACCTTTATCATAAATTGAATAGGATAAGAAAAAAACTCTAATTTTTCATCAACTTTTTTTATAATTAATGATCATTGTAAAAACCTTTTTCTCAATACTTGTTTGCTGATTCTCTGTTTTCTTTCATAAGTTATAAAAACAGGCAAAAAAAATAAATAAAAAGAAAGAAAGACATGTTTGGTTGCCTATAGTTTTTCTTCTTTTCTTCATGAAAACACCTCACGGCTCACTGAGAAAAACAAAGAAGAAAACTTTTCTATGTTATACTTTTCTTTTTTGGGTAAATTTTTCTCTGTTATACTTTTCTTTTTTGGGTAAATTTTTCTATATTATACTTGCATCCATGATTGACATTTTATCTTAATTTCTTTTTAAGAGATAAACACAAGAAATTATATAATTACTGTGTTGTCTTATTAGCTGGATAGATGTTATTTTCATCAATAAGGATGGTATTTAAATGTATACAGGTAGTGGCAATGAGCATACGAAACGAGTTACGTGGTCCGCGCCAGAACGAGTATGACTGGTACCAATTCATCGAAAAGGGTACTACTGCAGTTCACCAGGAAAACCTAGATGTCCTAGTGATTGTCTCAGGCTTATCATTTGAAACCAATCTCAGTTTCTTAAAGCAACGACAATTGAATTTTGTAGTGAATGTGAATAAGAAGTTAGTTTACGAAGCACATTGGTACGCATTTGGTGATCCACCAGAAAAATGGGTTTTCCAGACAAATGAATACTGTGCAGATATCACTCAATTGTTCATGAACCAAACAGGGTATTTAATGACGGGCCACAGCCCGACTCCCCTATTTCTGAGTGAATTTGGGAAGGATCAGACGGGTAAAAGTGAGGCTGAGAATCGATACTTCACTTGCTTGATGGCTTTTCTGGCAGAGAGAGACATGGAATGGGCCTTGTGGGGATTGCAAGGAAGCTATATGCTTAGAGAAGGTCAAATTGAATGGGAGGAGCCTTATGGCTTGTATGACTTCTCTTGGGACAACCTACGAAATTCATCCATGCTACAGAATTTACAACTTATGCAACAGATTATTCGAGGTATGGTTATATGATCATAATTCACGTAAATAAATGATTTTACTGTCATCTTTTATACTACAGTTGACACAATGTTGTTTGTTTTAATAATTGCTACTTGGGTGTTGCGTGCATTTGGTCAGAGTTAGATTAGTGCCAAAAAAATTCTTGAAAGTAAGGAACATTTGCAACTGCAAATTGTAGATGCTGATATGCTTAAGATTTTCAACTAATATCTGTTCTTCTTGAATGCAGATCCAACTTCAAACTATGAAACATACCATTTAATGTATCATCCACAAACAGGCCGATGTGTTCATGTAGGCAAGCACAATATAACTACATCGGACTGCTATGAATTGAATAGATGGAGTTACGATGGAGGAGATGGTAGTCCAATCAAGTTACTCGGCACTTCCGGATGTTTAACCGTAAAGGGTGATGGTCTCCCGGCAAAGGTCACAGGTGATTGTTCGAGCCAGCGGAGTATATGGAAGCTTGTTTCAAAATCAAAAATGCATTTAGCTGCTAAAGATGATCAAGGAAGGGACTTGTGTTTGGAGTGGGATTCCTTCAATTCAACAATTGTGACTAAGAAGTGCTTATGCTTGAGAGATGATTTGCAAGATATTTCTTGGTGTGGTGAGAATCCCCAAAGACAATGGTTTAAGTTTGTTCAAACAAATAAAGCTTAATAAGTATTGATTTGTATATTCATCTTCTTTTTCACTTTTCTTGAACATTGAAGAAATACAGTTTTTTTTTTGATATCACACGACACCAGACCAGTATATAAACACACAAACATCATATATCTTTTACTTTTAGCTATTGATACATTGCAGCAGGGCAACTAGGTTTAATGGGCTTCAATTGTGTACGTCTCAAATGGGCTACTGGCTACCTGTAGGTTTAGTTGTTTACAGTCCCTAGACAATTTGAGCCTCAACAGGCCCAGAGGGGGTAATTGCTAAGGAGCAAGGACAATACTAAATTGTTGAATGAGTTGTGGTCTAAGATGTGATTGTAACGCCCCCGGCATAAGATCAGGCTCATGCAGCCAGCTTCAACTAGCACTCTTTCCCTTTCACATGTTTTTTTTTTCTTTTCGGACCACACTTAATTTCACTTTGAAAGCTGTCTTCTCTTATGAATTTGAAACAACGTACAGAAACAGTCTTTTCTGAAAGTTAAAACTCACATTCCATACTTTTACTTTTCATTTTTAAACAGTGTATGAAAAACTTTTAACACTGCATATATTATGGAAACTATAAACTTTCTTGCAGAGTTTGACTCTCACATTAGGATTTTAATTCATTGTGGACTAGTGTGGAATATAATCCATAATATGTATCACGGACCATAGGATTCTGTCTCTAGTCCACTCTCAAGGGTTTGATAAATAATTACAACGAATTAAATAATATTTCAAAAAATAAATAAAAGAGATATTAGATGGGGTGGAAAAATGGCTAAAAATGCCAAACGTCACATAATGTTATTAAAACTCCTCCACTTCCTACAAAAACCAAACAAGCTTAAGACAAAAAAACAAACTTCTCTCTCGTCTCCCCCTGTTTTTTTTAGTGATTGGTGATAATGTTATTAAGGAGAACAGCTTAGGCTATAATATGACTTAAAATTACAGTGCATATTAACTAACAGGACTAAATCTGCCAAACATAATTCAGTAGAGAATTGGTGAAAATAAAAATATGAAAGTTTAATGCTAAACTCAAAAAAAAAAAAAACTAGTAGGGATTAATGGTTGGAGCATCTCCAGCAGGCCGGTAATCAACAAATCCTTTACTATATTTAGTCTAGGATACAAATCTCACTCCAGCAGACAGACTAAAGATAATCCAAAATATTATTATAAAATTTTAAATTAATTATAAAATTTAACATTAATTATAAAATTCTCAAATTAACGTTAAATTTTCAAATTTATTATAAATTTAAACGTTAATTAAAAATTTTAATGGATTCAAAATATTAATTTTCAAATTAATTAAAGTTTTGTGAATTACCTCTTATATATATAAAGTTAAAATAGAACATTTATTTTGGAAATGAGGTTGGATTTACTAGCTTAGAAACTCCAGATAAGACTTAAAATTTATTCTGATCTGCATGCAAAATATTTGGTAAAAATACATCGAAAAGAGAACATTCATTGGATGAAAAAATAAAGTCATTTGAGTTGGAATTACAAGTGCAGGTGCAGCCACTCCACATACATACCTCTTAGCATTATTAGTAGTATAATACTAGTATTTCTTAGTCCACATGACAGTATTACTATTACAAAGTGTTTGAAATCACAGAAACATACATGCATGCAATAAATGAATGATGGTAGCGAGAGAGAGTAGCAGTCAATTAAAATCATTTTGATCGGTTGTTATTTTTTCTAGCGATGAGTATAGAAAATTAATAAAATTATTGCTGGCTGTTATTCTTTTCGACAATTGAGTCTTTATCTTAATCATTCGATCTAATTTTGGACGACTAACAATATCTAGAACTAACATGTGTTATGGATCATTCCCCAAATTATATATATATATATATATATATATGTGTGTGTGTGTGTGTGTGTGTGTGTGTGTGTTATTTGCAGAGGTATGTGTTATTTGCATTGGTTCATACCTAAGGATTCTTATAAACCGTATTTAAGATTCACCAGCAATTGCACTCTTCTTGAAACAAACACTACTTCGTGTTAATTGAAGCCAAGATACATGTAATAAAAGGCCAAGCTGTCTCGTAATTTGCCTTTACATTTTTACATCGAAGGCTATACCTATACTATGTAATTCAAGGAATTATGTATATGGAATAATATTTAACTCCAATCGAATATACTATCATACTATATAGTTTTCACGAACACAATCTACCCTACCTCTTGCCGTTTAAGACACTTAAATTGATCAAGGGTTGTCATAATTATTTTCAGGACAATAAAAATTTGTCTTTAAATAATAGGAAAATAGTAACAAATATTATCCATCATACTTTTAATATTTTATATTGAAATGTAGACTTATGTTCTTTATTCTCCTTCCCAAACATATTTTTCATTATTTGTATTTTATTCTTTTACCGATGAGATGTCTTCATGTCTTTAACTTTGTCATTATAATTTTATTATTATATTAATTTTTTATTTTAAAATATAAGATCGTTATTAACTTTTTAAAGTCAATTTAAAATATTTCAAACTCAAAATTGACATGAATTTCTTTAATTTTAATCGATATAATGATAAATATTATAAACTATCTAAAAAGTATTATTTTATCATTTTAAGGTTAAAAATTCTTATTTTAAGTTTTAAAAATCAATAATGATCTTATAATTTAAAATAAAGATAATATTATTTTAATTAAATTAATAATTTTATTATCGTGAGGATAAATTTAATTATGAAAAAAAAAACTCTTCATAAATTTAGTTTAGTTTTTTTTTTTGTTTTATAAAAAATTGCAGTTGTTTTAAATTTGTGGTCACTCACTCAGCCGCCCCACTCAGTGATATTATGCGGCTGAAGTATATGATCATTCCATTGTCAATTAGGTATTGAGGAAAATCAGATTCTGTTTATACTTAATGGGACAAAAGTAATTAGGTAGGGCCCTAGTAGTTCGAAAATGGAGTAGTTCCAGTCAACATTTTAGGCGCACAAGTTTGAGCTAACATTACTTTAGACTAATGATTTGTCTTATCTTTGCCACGGTTAGACCTTCAAATAGTTCAATTTGTCTCATCAAACTTCAATTCTTAACTTAAAAATATCAATTTCATTCTCTCGAATTGAGTTTGTAAGTAAGGCTATAAAATAAATAAATAATTTAAATTTGATTTGTCATCGTTCAATTAAAAATTTAATTTGAATTCGACTTAAAATATAAATGATTTAAATATGAGTAAATTTTAAAATTCGATAAATTATTCAAATCTGTTCAAATTATAATTTTGTATTGAAACTCGAATCATATTCATTCAAAAAATTTAAATTGCTCGGATTCGATTCGAGATCGTGCTCGACTCGATAGCTAAACGAGTCTCAATCAAATTTTATTTTATACTCAATAAATTTTATAAATCAAATCTAAATAATTTAATACTCGACTCAATTTATTTGTACAGTTTGTTATAAGTTCACTTTTAAACTGGCCACGCGAAAAGGTTTTAATATTGGGTAGGCGTGGCTAACCCTATCGGCCTATCCAATCCAATCCACAGCAGTTTTTATTAACTTTTGGGAAATCCTAACCTCCTAAAATCTTTTATCTTTTGACTAGACTTTAAAGCGCGCGGAACCAGAGCACGGAAAGTTAATAAAAAAGAGCTCAAGTGTATTTGTTTGCCCAATGGTCCATTTTATATTTATCGTCCCAATTTAAGCACTTTTTCTACATTTTAAAGTGCTTTAAAATAAGTGAATTTATTTATGATTTGTTAATACAAGAAACTTAAAGGACTAATTTGTGCCAAGTTTGTGGACAATTTTTTGTGTGTAAGATTTATGATCAAATATAGCAAACAATTTCACATAATTAAAATAACAAAAATAAATAACACATAATATATTTAGGTCCACTAATTTATGACTAGTCCTACTTATAATATATTCATATATGTGTCTTTCACTCTCTACAACAATACACACCCACCAATATTTATATAGTAATTAAAAAATAATAATTACTATAACATATTACATAAGACTAAAATATTAGTCAAACTCAAGACAAAATTGCTAATAAATCTCCAAATCAAAACACAAATGACACCAGATGAATATACCCCCTACGAACCATGCCCGCTCATTAACAAGCGGGATGTCTGACTATACTGTTGTAACGGTCAGCAATCGGATACTCTGAAATATGAGTCAATCTCCATATTAAATAAAATTAATTTGTTTTTTTTTTTGCGAATGATAACAAAAAACAATAAAAAAATAAAAATCTTTGAAAACAATTTTCAATTTTTCTTTTATTTCGAAAACTACTAGTGAGCTCAATAGAAGAATTTTGAATTGTTATATTATTTTCAGTTGGAGAAATTCAGTGTTATCCTGCGCAGTTGGTAGTACAGTCAATATGAAGTGTTGTAGCGTCACAATAGCAATAATAATCATAATAATAATAGGGTGGACTATTTTTATATACGTTTTTTATATTTTTATATGTTTATTTTACAGATGAAGGTAAAGCTCGTTTGAAAAAACAAATATTAAAAATATATATAAAAATATCAATTTTCTAATAATAATTTATAAAAACTCAATTCGATGTCCTTCCTTCACGTGAGAAAGTAAACCGACCTACAATGAACGCTAACGACATTTATTGACTGTTTGGTAGTAAATATTTAAATAAATAAAAATAAAGTAAAAGGGATGAAACTCTAATATCTGAAGTCAGAAAATTGATGTCGTTTTCCTCTTCTTTTTGTTTTTCCATCTTTATTATGAGGAAAGAAGGAAAAGATGGAGAGAGGAAACTAATTGGCCCCATATAAGCTGTAAAATAAATAAATAGTTTGAATTTAATTCGTATTCAGTCGATTAAAAATTAGATTCGAGCTCGATTTAAAATATAAATGAGTTAAATATAAGTAAATTTTTAAAATTCAATAAATTACTCGAACATCTTCAAATTATAATTTTTTATTGATATTCGAATCATATTCATTTGAAAAGTTCAAATTTCAAATTGATTCGGGATTGTCTTTCAATTCGATAAATTAAATGAAATTTCAATCAAACCTTATTTTATACTACTACTTAATAAATTTTGTAAACTAAATCTGAACAATTCAATACTCGACTCGACTTAATTTATTTACACCGTTAGCCCCATATGTCAAATAATTACAATTTTGCATGAAATCAAAAGGCTTAAATTTTAAATGAGAGATTAAAAATTAATATAAGAAAAATATATATTTCAAAAGGATAGAAAAAAATATGAAAGATGGAAGACTTATTAAAGGAGAGAAAAGAGCAGTCATTCAATTGGTGTCCCCTTTCATTTTTCAGTCACCTAAGTTGATAAAATATCCAAAATACCATACGGTTTGTTGCTATCATCAATCAATTTTTGAACTTACAATGTGTTGTGGGTCCTTCTACTTGTTAAATAAAGTGAAAACAAAAACTCAATTTTTAATTTATTTTTTATTTTTTTCATCTCTCTCTCTCCTCATTCAATTGTGGAGGTGGGGGCTTTTGCTTGTGTTCATGGAAACATATCTCCACCAACAAATCACAACGCCGTATGAGTATTATGACTACGGATTTTAGCCTTTTAAGTCAACACTTTTAAACACCACCCCGCAGGATCCAATTTAAATGTGGGCCCTCATTCGCTGCATGCTTGCCACCCGTCCATACTGAATAACCCGCCAATCAAAGCGTTCTCGTATAAGCAAGAGCAAATCCTCTTTATCCAAATTATTTATCCTCCACTTAAATTTTAACATATATCTTTTTATTTAATTTTAAAATTAATTATTATTAAATAAAAAAATAAAAAAATTAAAAACAGAAGATCTGCTCTCCGTAACAGCAGCCTTTGTGGCTCAGATGGTGCACTAAGCAGTTACATATTAATATTATGCAAGAGGTACTAAGTTGAATTCCGCCTTATAAAAATATATTATGTACAAGTTAAAATATATGAATGTATTTACTCTATCAACAAAATTCATAATTTTTTATCGTAATAAATATTCTTTCTCTTCTATTAATACACAATTGTTAGTAAATAACATAAACATTAGGACTTAAACACTTAAAAAGCATTGTTTTTCCTTTTACCATTCATTTTTTATGCTTCCATATTCTTTTTTTTGGATCTAACACTTGAAAAACGAAAACAAAACTATGCAGATAAGGATGAATAGCAATTAATAAGACACATCCACATTGAAGAAGAAAATAACAATTACTCCCCCTAATAAATACTAGCTAGGTCAGTAAATAATTTTGATCTGTCAAAATTGATTAAAATTTTAAAGTTAAAAGAGTCGAATTAAGTCATACTTTAACCACTTATTTTTGAGTTTTGATTTGAAAAAAAGAGGGAAGGAAAGAATTATTATTTTTTAATTATTTTTATAAAGATGACATCTGTATGTGTAATAAACTAGTCAACTAAATCAATTTAATCAATTTATGTTATATTTGGATTGAATTATTTCATACACGGCCTCCACCGAAGAATAAAATTTATAAATTTAGAAGAAATAAGATTGATTCAATCTATTTTAATCGTAATCAAATTCAATTTTATTTTTTTTCATTTCATAAGAATGATTTAATCTAATCCAAACGTATCATTAAGGTCTACACATTTATTTTCATTAAAAAAAATAATAATAATAAATTAAATGTTAATCGGGTCGGAATTAATCGTGCGGATAAGTCATTTCTTTACAGATTTACTAATGAATAAGAGTGTAAACGAGTCGAACCGGAGCGAACAGAGAGCTACTCGAATTCGATTCGAAATGAAAAAATTGTATTATATTTGAAAATTCCTACTCAGATTCAACTCGACTCGAATATTTATTACTTAAATTCGATCCGACTCGACTCGAATATTTATTCAAACTACTTGCAAGCTTCAAATTCAAGCTCGAATTCGAATCTTCACATAATAACTAGTTTTATAATAAATATAATTATAAATTGAATTTGTTATTTTACTTAAAAATGAGAAAATATATTTATTATTACACTTTACAAATATAAAATCACAATTAAAATTAAAAATAAAACAAAATAATAACTAATTATCCTAATTTGATTTAAATTTGTATATATTATAAGAGAATGTATTGAATGTGACACCCCCAAAATAGGTATACATCACCCATTTTGAGTCGCCAAATACATGGTACAAAATTCAAATACAACTTAATTATACAACGATTGTGTAATATACGATAAAATACATCTTTGTGAGTTTTAATACAAATATTATCATCTGAGACAATATCCACACTCAATTTAGTCCTCATTACATTTATTATCACACTATTTAATGTAATAAATGAAGACTACTAAGACACCATCTCGGACCATCACTCCGCTTCCCCGATTAGTCCATTCGTTCTCATTTTACGAAGAATAAAGGTGAAAGAAAGGTGAGCTCAACTAGCCCAAATAAGAAATATTATGACTAAGATAATGAAGAATAAATTATCATTAGTCCTCAACGTCATTAAACCGATAAAATACAATGAGACATCAAGTTTAATAACTGCGCGAACATGCAATCCATTAAAAGAGTCAAGTAGAGAATAAAATCTATTATCTTTTATGATTTAAAAGTTTTCATCACTTTTATCATTTGGAACTCGACAATAAATAATCAACATCATCCATGCATTCTGACCCAATGATATTCATTAGTATCACAACCATAATTTATCCATGCACTACTGGACCGAGGATATTTGTGTATTCATTAATGGTCATGATCATGCCAACAATGTCCCATCAACGATACCTTTCTACGGGCCAATGAGGACTTTTACCACATCATTTGTAACATTACTTGTTACGATTACACCGAATAATCCTGGTCATAATCATACCAATTTCATCTATGCACTACATGCCACAGATGACTTTCAATAAAATATAAATATGAGGATGATAACAATGATATAAGAATTCAATAAAACAAGTTCAAGAATTAATTTATTCAGGAACTAATAACGTCCAAATTGTCAACATGATATTTCTTTTGCAGAGTAAAATTCAAGAATGCTTGAAGAATATTTTCACAAAAAGATCTTGGATGAAGCCTTGAAATATCGAGGATATTCCACTAATTTCATAGAGTATAAAGTCAAAACTTTAACTTACCGAGTATAATAAAGAATGGAATAACAAAAGAAATCACCACGCATGCAGATTGCGATAAACAGTTATTCCAATGAATAATAAATAACGGAACCAGGTCGTCAGCGTAATACTGAACCGGCGGGATATTCCAACAGGATAATAAAGAATGGAATAACAACGAAATCACCACCGTGCATGCGGTGCTTGGCATGAAGCGAGTTATTCCAATGAATAATAAATAATCTAATCGGTCCCATGAAAAAGATGACATGGATATTCTAATAGAATAATGAAAAGCGGAATTCGGTCCCAGCAAAAAGCGCATGCATATGATATTCCAATGAATAATAAAGAGCGGAACCGGTCCGGCGTAAAACGCGTGTAACGGGATGTTCCAATGAATAATAAAGAATGAAATAACAACGAAATTACCAAGTATAGGGTGAGCCAGCAGATACGGGTTATTCCATAGAATAATAAAGAATGGAATAACGAAGTTCTCTTCATGAATATGAAAAAATAATACCCTTTACCGTAGTAAAGAAGAGTATTCCAACCCAGTAGGCGAGGATATTCTTTAAGAAAGTTAAGACTACTGTTTCAAAGCTTCTTAAAACTCTAAAGAAATACTGCCGAGATTATAGAGAGAATTTTTTTGAATTTCTGGTGTGATTTCAATTCTAATTAAACATCCTATTTATAGGAAAATTGAAGGGGTACTGTTTAGAAAATATCACGGACGTAATAATTTTATAAATCACGGATGTCCTTTGCAATAATCGGTGCTTAAATTTCAAAGTCATTATTGAGTAAAACAAAAATAATATATATATAACACATGGTTTTAACAAAATCATCCATAATTCATCCACCTATCACTATCATCAGAACACTTTTCCACCATTAATTCAACTTTACACACACTCCTACACACACGGTACACATACACACATTTTCTAATTCTACCCCCATAAGTCCCTTTCATACATATATATATATATATATATATATATATATATATATATATATATACTCTACTAGAATTATTTTAAAAATGGTTAAATGAGGTCCAAATAATAAGTAAAAGTTTACAACAAGTACTTCATAAAATTCCTTCAATATTTTTAACAACAATTATCATCATTATTATAATTCACAATATTAATCGATCAGGTCGTTCCTAGAAAAGAGGGGATTTTCCAATAAGTATTTCTCCTGTTGGCCGCAATGATTAGGTGACCAAATCTCTCCTCGATGTAACTTCTGACATCGTTAATATCGCAAATAATAATATTAATAACTCAATAATCTCAATTATTGATTTAATAATATATAAAATATCGAAATAATAATTGAATCAAATAACGTGAGATCTTATGCAACAATTCTTTGAAACAAAAACTGAGTGACTTCACGTAAAGATTAATAATCAATACTAAGTATCTTCTTATGCAACCACGCCAGCATTCTCGTATTTTTACTACTGAGAGTAGTTCAACAAGATAATAACAGTGAAAACTTATAGTTATTTTCATAAAAAATATTTTTTCGTTTTTCTTCATCCGACAATTATTTAGTTCGCTGAATTCCACCAATAATTGCGATGTTGTACGAATATTTCCTATTAAAACGAATATTCCCCGACCAATCGAATATAATATAACAACTTGCATACTTTGCAGAATTTATAAATACTACCCACAACTATAACATTATATCAAATTTATTCCCTAATATTCAAAAATAATATTTATAGAAAATTCATCTTTATTCATAAAAATTGGGGTCTTACATTGAACATCTAATCGAATATGTATTAATCGAGTATGTATCGAATCACAATCAAAATTTTGAGTAGTTTGAATCTTAAACGAGTCGAGTATAACCTAGCTCAAATTCTACTAATATTTTTATTTAAATTATTTTTAATGCTCAAATTTAAATTATATTATTAACGAATTCAAATCTCACTCGTATATTTTGGAGTCGAACGAATTGTGTCGGCTCGTTTACCGGCTTACTAATGAATGCGGGTCGTAAAAATGGAGCGGTGAATTTTGGTACCCCTCGCCATAGAGCCCAGTAGCTCTATGGCTCTGAATATATATATGCATAGCTGACACACAAACTGCAAACTGCTCTCACCTCACATGACTATTCTAGTATCTGCTGCAACAACGTCTACGCTAAACAAACAACCGCTAAAAGACACTCATACCCCCCAACTCTTTCACTCATCTTTTCTCTTTTCTCTTTCTCTGGTAAAAAAGCTTACCCTTCTTCCCTCCCCCTCCTCTCTCTCTCTGAACAACAAGTACCCTGCCCACTCCATTAAACAAAAGCTCCTCCTCATCAACTCTTTCTTTCTTACCTTTTTCTCTCTATACAAAGCTCATCTTTGAAGCTTTTGTATTCTGGCTATCCCAACAATGGAAGCTTTCAGCTTGCTCAAGTATTGGAGAAGTGCTGGAGCTGGAAGCACAGGCGTTTCAGTAGCTGGAGACACAACCTCTGCGAAGGTAAGCACCGCCACCGCCTCTGCTACTACTACAACTACCATTGTTACTGCTGTGAGCCACCATCTATCGGAGTCCGACGAAGAAAACAACGCCGACAACGGCCCATTCTTCGACTTGGAGTTCACCCTAGATGACGGCGACGAGCAAGTGAAGAGTGAAGACAATGACGACATAATTTGTGCGGAGGAAAATGACAAAGAGAAGGATGACTGTACGGATTCTGATGAATCCGACGGTGAGAATGAAAGGGAGTTGAAGTTCACCCTTTCGTCCGCTTCCAGTGGCGATAACATCGATCCGAATGTTTCTCTTTCTCCCTCTGATGATCTTTTCTTCAAAGGACGGCTTGTTCCGCTTTCTGAACCGAATTGCAAGCCTATTTCTCTGCTGAAATCTGCCACAAAATCCACTAAATTTGATGTCATGATGTTGAAATTGAAGAAATCGTCAAAATCGAATGCGCCTGAAAAAGCACAATCCGATGAATCTGCTTCTGAAAATCCAAAACTAGAGAAAAAAGAAACCAACAAGCAGGAGAGCAAGCCGCAGGGGAAATTTTTCACTGTGAAGTTCAAAGTTGAAGAAGTGCCGATTGTGTCTTTGTTTAGAAGAGATTATAGTTCGAAAGGAGCAAATAATAAAGCACAAAAGCAGAATATTGAAAAATCGGTTCAAGACGAAAGGGGATTTTCAAAAGATGTGATGCAGAAGTACTTGAAGAAGGTGAAGCCTCTTTACGTTCGCGTGTCGAAGCGATATGGCGAGAAGCTAGGGTTTTCTGGACATTTGAGCTTATCCGGAGCAATTAAAGCCAGACAAGAGCCACCGCAGTCTACTACCTTTATAAAATCTCCGCCGGTGGAGAAAAGTGCGACGGAATCACCGAAGGTTAGCGAAACGCAACGACAACGCAATGTGAAGAATGAGAAGCAGGGAAGTTTACCGGGCGGGCGCCTTCATGTGGTGCGTAAGCATTTAGGAAAGGGGAGATCAGCGACGGTGGCGGCGGCATCACCGCCGGAACAGGTGTCTTCAAAACGTAGGGATGATTCATTATTGCAGCAACAGGATGGGATTCAAGGTGCTATAATGCATTGCAAGAGATCCTTCAAAGCCTCTAGAGGTACATTACACATTTTTACAGTGTATTATTAGTTTCAATTTTGAACTTATTTTAGGATTTATGATATTATTATGCGTAGGAGTGATTTTTAAATAAGCAGCTTGTGATTGTGATTGTGATTGTGATTTTGATTGATAGATTTGGAGGCATCAGGTGAATTGGGGTCGGTCGGTGATGAATCGCAGGAGAAAAGTAGGTGTGAATCTGGCAACTGAAAAAATGTTTGAGAGTTGAGTTGAGTTGAGGTGAGCTGAGCTGAGGTGAGGTTCATGAGATGAGCTGAAAATGGAAATGGAAAAGCAGCAGCATCATGTTATTATGTTTGGGTCATTTTTCATCCATTTTCAGTAGATGTGGGACGGATGGGATGATTAATGGAAGAAAAGAAATGACTAGAGGTAGAGGTAGAAGAAGATCTAGTAGGAAATGAGTTATCAATTATGACTTGGTTGTGCTTTAAGTGTAATGAGAGAGAAAGATGTTGTTAGTGTATTAGATAAATATTTTAGCAAAAAAAAAAAAAAAAAGATGGTAGAAAAATATAGTAATAGCATCTGAAGCTGCAGCAGCTAGGTAGTATAACAGTCTGTGTGTCTGTCTTTCTGCGGAAGTGGTAATGAAAGGTGAAGTAGTAGAGTAGGGTAGGGTAGGGTAGGGTAGGGTAGGTCCTTTTATGTATGTAATGCATTTAATGTGTATATTTAATCATTTATAATGTTTAATATTGTTTTCCATACCATTATTATATTAGATTAGATTAGATTACCAAAATAGATGATGATGTTGTTTCCATTTTGTTGCCTTTTTTCTTACGTATTTGCCTCAAGGGTCCAGACATTTGAGGCCTGACTGCCTGGTCGGGTCATTTGATTTTGGAGTTGGCCAGGGCTTTGATTCTAGAGGTCATGATCAAAATCCAAATGACCCAGATGATTCTACTCGTTTCTTTCTGATTTTTTCTGATATGTACTAGTGTCAAAGTTGGATGGAGTTTTTCTATGGGATTTATTATTTTCTAAATATTAATTAATCCACAAAATTATTTTTTAAATGTATTAAATTTGCATACCGTATGCATAATGACTGTGATGCTCTTTGGGTGTCACCTTCTGATTGTTGATATCCTTGCATAACTAAAACCGTTTGTAATTTTATGCAGCCTATTTATGGAATAAACTACACACACAAACATTCCTTCAACTCCAATTAAGTAAAGTAAGTACTACCCTCTCCGTTCCAGGATAAAAATTTTAGTGGACTTTTTACGCATATTAAGAAGATGAATAAAATGACAAAATTACTTATAATAATATCATTAAATATGAAGAGAGAATTAGAATAAAAAAAGTATGAGATATTTAATACTACGGGTAAAATAGAAAAATATGTGTAAAAGTTTGGTTATTAAAGGAAAATGAATATTTAACATGAGACTACCCAAAATAGTAATAAAGACTTTTATCATGGGACGGAGTGAGTAGTAAATAACAGAATGATCAAATTATATATATATATATATATACGAAAAGGATCTTAAGCTCACCCCGAGCTCACCCTGCCTTTTTTTTTTTAAACAACTAATAAAAAATGTATAATAATTTTTGGAATTGAAAGTTTTTTAAAAAAAAGTGTTTTGGGTGTGATTTGGGTACATATAACAATATTTCTATATTGTACATTTTTTTATTAGTTATTATACATTTTTTATTAGTTATGTTTTTTTTTATAAAAAATAAAAATAAAAAAAAAATACAGTGAAATTCGGGATGAAATTCAATAAAGAATATTTTAAGAAAATGGGACTTGTATATATATATATATCTTACATACAATAATATCTTACACCAAATAAATGAAATCGAAATTTAAACCTCAAAAAATAATATTCCTATAGTATCTATCTCTAGAGTGCAAGATATCGTTTGCACTTCTGATCCACAACTGTCTCGTTAGCTAAACTAACTGTCAAGGTGCAATCCAATTTCACTCCAACCGTCTTCTTGATAATATTGATAATCTCAACTCTTCCCTTGATGTTGGTCTGGGTACTCACCGGCATCGTTCCGGCCGTCAAATCTGCCACCAATCTGGGAACTCTCACTATTTTCTCCAGCATAAAATCCATTGTAATTTTCATTCGAAACGTTTTTTGGGCCTTGGCATTCCCCTGAGGATTTCTGGCCTCCCCAATTAGCACATCCTCATAGTAAATACTAGTGGTGGCATTCTTAAATTTAAAAGAAGCTGCGTTTGGATTTTTCACAGACACATCGGCTATAATTGTCAAGTTTGTGTTTGGCACCAAATTCAATGGGTTAACACCCTCTAGTCCTCGTATTGTCACGTAATTTAAATTCACCTTTGGATCTTTAACCTTAAAAACAGTTAGCATAAGCACCAATATAATCACTCCAAGAATCGCTAGTACCACCGTGGTGCAGCCGCAGCACTGGAGGCATCTTTTCCGGTTGCGCTTTTTCTTAGACTCCTCCGCGGGAGCTGTTGAGGAGGCGTTGTTGTCGTGGATTGCAATCCGATGAGCCTCCGGGGCTAAGGGATGTTCTTGCTCATTGTCTACCATGGCCAAAAATTAGACAATAATGGTGTATTTTAGAATCAAGTGTTGAGATGTTTATGCTATGTTTCGACCATATATATATATATATATATATATATATATATATATATATATATATATAAATAAAAGGCATGGGTATTTTATTTTATTTTATTTTTAGGACGCGTTACCACGGCTTTGAATATTTGACTATCGAGACTTAATTTGTTGAAGAAATTTTGTAGCCTTGGCAAAGACTCTTTGAGTGTTTCTACTTTTTAATTTCTTGACAGTAGAAAACAAGAATGTTGACGGAGTCGATGTATGAAAATTATTATAATATTATTAAATAAATAAAGGAATTAGGAAGCTTCTATATGAATATATATATTTGAATTAATATTGTTCATGAGTAGGTCGATTGTATGTATACGTATAAGGGGAGACGTGGAAGGGCTGCTGCAGGGATTTGTTTTATATAATAAGCATAAGCATCAAGTACACATGACATTTAATGTTAATTATTTGTGGTCTTGTTTGGCGGTCTGTAACGATTTATATTTGTAATTAAGAAGCAGACTATTCTATTCTGGATGAGTATTTGCTAGAGAAATTGATGGTATTATTGAGGAACTGAGTGTGGAATTGGGACCCGGTTAGTATGAAGTTATTTTTTTGATAAGTTGGTTAATTACTAAATAGAATATTATACACATACAACTTTATGCGTGCGTGTCAATATTCTATTTGCTAATCAACCAACTTATCTCAAAATAAACTTCATACTAACCACTTCCGTGGAATTGGTATTATTGAGTTCCTTATTCAAGTAGGAACTGACTGTGAAATTGGTATTATTGAGTTCATTATTCAAGGAACTGACTGTTTCACTAGTAGGATAGATTTCGGAAAATTAGAGAGAAAATAGAAGAATTTAGATACTCCCATTTCCTTATAATGATAGATAGTCTTATATATTATAATGACATTAAAAAGTAATCCTTAGCTCTTGATTAAAACACACCCACCCTTCTATTTCACCCAATACTAGTATTGAAATAATCCATAATATAAGAGGTCAGATTATTAATGTAGAGGTTGAAAGATACATGGATGGATGCCAATAGCAGCCTTATATTATGATGTAAACAAAAAGAAATCAATCAATCAGAGAGAAGGAGAAGCTATGCTTTCTCTCAAATATTTTGGCCAAAATGATAACTTTTTACTGACACCAATTATATCTTCACAATATTTTTAAATTCAAATAAAAAACTATTAAATTTCTATTTTATAGATGTTGAATAACGTGAAATTTTAATCGGTTACGCTTATTGTTATATAATAAATTTTATTAATTTAATTTTATAGTGGAGTACAAACAATTGAAACTGCAATGCATTTCTCTCTATTATTTCATTTATTTATTAGTTTATTCTTTGTTTTTCTGGAGATAAAGTCTGCCTTACATGATTGGGGCCTTGAATTCAAAGCTAAAATCATGATGGGCCGCCGTATGGCCCAATGATACACGGACTACTGAGTTTTATTTGTCTGGCTTTCAACAATTTTCTATGTGCTGACTTTCTCGTAATCCTGTGAATGTATAAATATTTTAATGTTTATATTTTATTTTGATGGATAGACGCAACCAAATGTACATTAAATAATTGTCTAACCTAGTATAATAATTTTGATTAATGTATAATAATTTTAATTTATGTATAATAATTTTGATAGTAATGTACAACCCTTTTTTTATTTGTAATAATTATTGATCCCAATCGATTTATCAATTCTCTTCAATATTACTAAAGCTTGGTCCAAATCAATTATACTAGTGTTCTAAAGACTCCAAAATAATTTTATCAACTTATAATGGAAGTCAGATGGGAAGGGCTAAAGAACGAAATCTTAAAAGACTAGATTACCCTTTATTTTCACATGGATAGGATTAGATGAAAATGCTAACATAATTCAGGAAGGATTACAATGTTCACATAGGAAATTATACAAAAATAATTATGAAATAAAAATTGTATAAGAAAGTAAAATAAAACGGCTGAATGATACTTCTGTCCCTCCAAATTGTCACTCACTTTAAAATCGTTCATAAAGTTCATTTTTCGTCAATCAATTAAATCATTAAAGTGACATTTTTTGGCGTTTCCATTCCTTCTATCCGATTTGAACCCAATTAAACCCATTTTGACCCAACCTGGCCCAGTTTGATCCAGCCCTAATTTTTAATATTTTAAAATATAATAATTATTATTTTAAGAAAATAATTTATTTTAAAGTAATAATTATTTTATTTAAAATATTAAAAATTGAGGTTGGATCAAACCCAGGCTCAAATTGAAATTCAAATCGAGTAGGAGTATCGAAACGTCAAAAAATGAACTTTAAGAGATTTACTTTAAAAATGGGTGGTAGAATTTAAAAAAGACAGTCATCATTCAAATAAAATAAAACTATAGTAAAAGTAGTTATAAATAGGTCGTTTTGCGTTAATTGCACCCAGAGTTGTTTGGGATCATTGAATGAAATTAATATTGTTAGAAATTGATTTAAAAGGATGTCTTCCATCCCTGTTATGCCTAATTTGTCCACTCATTATTTACATAATTTCTTAGTTTTAGTTATGAGCAAAGAAGATTCTGCATGAAGCAAGACAAAGTCTTCCTACACCTTTCGGAAATATATTGGAAAACTACTACTAGTATATTTCCCACCTCGCCCTCCTCCCCCTCCGCCTCCGCCTCTATATTTAGTACTAGTACTGGTACTAAACAAAATAAATTTAATGAATACGTTATTAAATGTGTATTAGAGAGAGTAATTATATGAAATGTGGAATGTAGGCGAGAGCTACAACTAGCTTGTATTTTATTCTCTCTAAATGCAAAATGAGTGTAAACAGAGTCTGTGGAGAAGAAAGAAGTGTATAGTCCAACTATTATGCTTATGCACATCTATCTTATCTTGTTACAAAATACATCTCAAATCTTGTATTGCTTTCGTTTTCAAATTAAGGCTCATAGTGCAATTCAAAACGGCTGTTTTGTGCCTTTTAATAAGGTTAGTTACATGCACTTTCCCCCTTAATCTACCATAGCTGCTCAATTTCACCAAACTTGATCCCATATCATTCCTGAAATTCGTATTATTTTTTGCCAAATATTCATTCGCCCTCGCCTGCACCGTAACATTGAAAACTCCAGTCTTTCTAGCTCTAACACGTCCTCCAAAAACATCCCCATCACCAAGACTCACATTTTCATATATAAGACTTGCCTTGTTGTTCTCCAATACGAATCGACCAAAATTTTTGTTTTGGACTGTGATTTGACCCACCATACTCATGCTCAATGAAGTGGCATTCGCGCTGCCATTTACTAGTAGATTTGAAATTGTGACTGACCTTAGTTTAGCCTTGGGAGAATTGGCTTTGAAAAATATGGAACCAAAAATTAGGAACATCATTATTAGCGAGAGGATTGCTATGAGAATGTAAACAATCAACTTACTGGCTTTTTGGGGGTGGGGATTATTTTGTTTTGCTATTGCCAACTGTCCGTCGCTCCGTTCATAGAATTCAGGTGGTGCCAATGGAGAAACCTGACTTTCTTCAGCCATGTTAATTATCAGCAAGTTTTTGTGTAGTCTTGAAGAGAGAGAGAGAGAGATTTGGTATACTAAATGATATTGCTTCTAATCAGTATTGTATGTATATATATGTATATAAGGTGAAAGGGTGTTGAATTGTATGAAGAACATGTCGTTATATTGACATGGGGTTATTCTGAAGGTTTCTCGGAAGTTATTTGTTGATTTATTCAAATAATGTGCTTCTAGTGTGTGTGTGTAGGTCCAAAGTTGATTTTATATGTAAGACTTGCTAACTCCTACACTAGTTCTGTACGGGTATTACTATAATAAAATCATTGCCGTCAGTTATGCGCTTATAAAGTTTTAATTATGGCAGAAACTTTGTTCCACTTGTGCTTAAAAGTTTAATTATGGCAGAAGCTTGTTCTTTTGATAGGCAGATTGTGATGTCTTCCATCCAATATAAATAAAACAGAGGACGACTTTTTCAGCTGGTGGAGGTGAAAATGTTTGTGTTAATCAAATTTTGATGTTGAAGTGAACATTTCGAGTTGTAAATTTGTCATGACGTTGCTTTCTTTTCTTTTTCTTTTTCTTTCTTGGGATGTCAAATAAATGAACTATCAACTTGGGACAATCATGCATGCCATTTTATTTATCAATAAGGCCAACCCCCTTCACCTGCCACTTGTCACTCTTAGTATCGCTTAACTGTAGCTGATCTTCAAATTCCAATCAGAACAACTTTTGTTGTCTTTGGTAAGTATATGGTAGTAGTATATCATTTGGTATTTTGATGGGTGTCAAATAGAATATTATTAGCAGATATATAATTCACATTCATCCTTCTTTTTCTGACCCGCGTAAAACTGTACAAAATCTCCCCTGCCGCTGCTTTCTTCATGCCAACCCCGAGTACTCTGGATTTGAAATACTTAGATATAGTCTTTGAATGGAACTTAGCACCAGATAACAACACTCGAGGTATCAAAATACTTTTCACAAGAATCGCTCAATATATCAAGAGAGATATAGAGAGAAAACTTCAGCTTCTACATGATTTTCAATTCTAACCTAAGACCACTATTTATGAAAAATGCTTAGAACACCAAAGCAGAAAATTTAATATAATATTAATATATTTATCAAATTTTCCTTAGCCCACCTCTAGACATCTGATTTCAGCACTTTGCACATGTTAATGCAGCCCACCAAGCAAAAAAAAACGTTTTTGTAATTAAAAATAATTAAAACTTTCAAAAATCAATTATTTCGGAACTACGGAACTTCAATAATTCATAATAAATAGCCCTTTTATCAGAAAAATTCAAACCACATGTCCTTTCCATAGAAAATTTCATCCTCTACAACTTTGCAGAAGAAAGGTTTTCCAAATTCCAAACAGAAATTGACTAAAATCCATTAACGGGCAATTTTACAGGCTATAATCAAATTTCGGTCAAGAATTGAGGTCTACCGACACACAAAACATGTGTTAATCATTTAATGCAACAAAAATACTCTTCCTCCTCATATACTCATATATCCCACATTTATTGTAAAAATATCACAATTATTATATTATTAAAATAATATATTTAAATGAATTATTTTATCAGAAAAAGATAAATATTAATTTTCAACAATTGTCACATTAAAAATTTTCTCCATCTATATCCACATAAAATCAATATTTTTCTTATCATATAAATCAATAATTAATCATTCACAAATAATATTACGAGAATCACAATAATCGACAACCACGAGCGGCTTCAGGAAAGAGGGGGCTTTCGATAAGGATCTCTCCTTCTTGGCCAAGAATTAGATGACCAAACCTCTTCTTATGGCGAGAACTTTCTAGACATTGCCAATAATGTTATCTAATAATATTATTCGGATAATATGAATTATTGCTCAGATAATGAAAAATCTTTGTGCGGTGACAATTATTAAAACAACAATAATATCGATGTAGCAATTATTGAATCAATAAAATATAATATTGAACAGTAATACTAACAATTGAATAAAATTATTATTGAGTAGTGTTTTTTTACGTAAGAATAAATAATTGAATAAATAATTGCTGCAATGTGTCTTTTAACCAACCAATTCCATTCAAGATTAATAGCTTGATAATAACTACGTAGATTATTTATAAATAACTTATTCTTGTCGTTTTCTTCATCCAATCGCTTTCCGTCAAGGCTGCGCCATCGTACGAATATTTTCCGACAGTAAAAATATTCCACGACTAAACGAATATTCCCCGTCAACAATGAATATTTTAAAACCATTTGCTTGTTTGAAGTAATTGCGCATTTTACCCATAACTTACCACATTAATCAAATCAACCCTTACTATTTCAAGATAATAAATAGAAGAAATTAAATTTCATTAATAATAATTTGGGGTCTTACATCATGTCATAATAATATAATGAGATTTACTCTAGTTCATGAAAAAAGAGGAAGAATTTGTACACATGGGCTAATTAACAATTAGGCTTAAATATAATTAACTACCTTAAACTAATTGACAAAATTAAAAGGTGGATCACCAAAGTGGAATATGACCTATAGTTTAGGGTACTAATTCATATTTAAGCCTAACAATTAATATAAGTTGCAAGATATACTAGAAGTATACAAAAGTCTATCACAGTCTTGATAAAAAGTTTATAAAAGTCTCTTACTTATTTCATAGAGTCTATAAAAGTCATTTTAAAAAAGTCTTTAAAGTCTTTGAAAGTCATTAAAATCTCACAAATTTTATAAAAGTATGTCACTTAAAAAAAGTTTTTAAAAATCTTAATTGAATAGACCCCCTTAAGAGTTTGATAATTTAATTGAAACTGAAGTGGAAAAAAAATTAATAATTTATATTTAAGTCATTTTATATAAGAAGCGTAATTTTACATGCACGAATACTATGAAGCCAAATTCTTTATAATAATTAGTTCATTAAGCTAAGCTCAAAATGTTAAAATCAGTATTGAAATAGTTGTGTTGGACTTGTTTTAAAATGTTGACCACATCGGGCCTAATTCACTGATATAGGGCTCCTAGATTGGAAGGAGGCTTTACTTCGATATTTGACTCGTCAAAAGACAACCAGTATCCATGATGATGTCCAACCCATCTACCGAGTACACCAGGAGGAGCATTTACGGATTCTCTTACCTAGTCAACCAGGCGCATTTACCGATTCTCCTACCGAGTCTTCACGCCACAAACCCTAACCAGCTCGCCCCCAAAACCCAAAAACCACAACATTCTCCCTTAAACCGCGATGAATCCCATAACGAATCCTACTGATCCCAAATGGATACCTCCACGGCAGCTGATTCAGCCGCCGCCGATGCTTCCTCGCCACAACTGGACGGCTTGAGCTTCTGGAAATACATGTTGGCCGGTTCCGTCGCCGGCATGGTTGAACACATGGCCATGTTCCCCATCGACACTCTTAAAACACGAATGCAAATGCTCACCGCTACGTCGTCACCCTCTTCTCACTCCGTGCAATTCACCCGTCTTTTCACCTCCATCGTCCGCACGGAGGGCCCAGTAGGCCTTTACCGCGGCCTCGCTGCCATGGGCCTCGGCGCCGGCCCAGCACACGCCGTTTATTTCTCCGTGTATGAGACCTGCAAGCGTAAATTCGGAGGGGCCCAACCCGGTCACCACCCGCTGGTGCACGCCGCCGCAGGCGTCGTCGCTACCACCGCCAGTGACGCCGTGTTCACGCCGATGGATGTGGTGAAGCAGCGGCTGCAGCTGCAAAGAAGTCCGTACGGCGGCGTTAGGGATTGTGTGGTGAGGATGGTGAGAGAGGAAGGGATTAGAGCTTTCTATGCATCTTATAAGACGACTGTGGTAATGAATGCTCCGTTCACGGCAGTGCATTTTTCGACTTACGAGGCTGTGAAGAAGCTACTGACAGAGGTGTCGCTGGAGGGTGCTAGTGAGGAGGGAATTTTGGTTCACCTGGCCGCCGGTGGGGCAGCTGGGGCGCTTGCTAGTGCGGTTACAACTCCCTTGGACGTTGTTAAGACAAGATTGCAGTGCCAGGTAATTGGCTTCATTTGTTTTTTTAGTGTTGGTTTATGACTACTTAAAAGTATTATTCTTTCTTCTTAATAAATGTCAGAATGGTACTTGAACTAGAATTTCCAAATTAAAGTGTTTAGAAGTATAGAGGTTGAAAAGAAGAAGTATACAAGGCTCCAAATTTGTGTGTTAGTGCACTTATGTGAAAGAAGTCAGATGATGGAAATTTTGAGGTTGGAATTACAGTTAACTGATTCACCACTCAACGTATATGAAACACAATCAACCAAAGTAACTTGTCAAAGAGTCCGATAGAAGGAATGATTTATATTATAAAAGAATCACAAAGATGGGACCAAACAGATAGGAGATTCCACAATCCACATAAATCCTGGATGTAGGAATTTCATATAGGAAAACTCCGAAGACCCAAGGGAGGTAAAGATCACCAACTATTTTATGTTTGATTGCTATACAAGGGTAAATTTACTGTTTATTGCTCCTTGTTAAGAAGGGTGCAAGGTCAAAAAACTTCCTTTAATGCCTTCATTGTTGGAATAGTATAAAGACTTCTAAACAAGACTCATGCTTGATTTTGATATTTTAAAAGATTTATGTGGTTGTACCGTCTTCTATCACTGTGGTTGTAAGCTAAAACAAAAAGCAGTGCAGGAGCTGCTAAATGTATACATATACTGCCTCTGTTCTGTACTGCTTAGTTCATGAAATTTTATCTTGGGCAGAAGCTGGGAAGTGAGCCTATCCTGTGATTAAGATGAACTTCTAGAATATGAGGATATTAATATCTGAAAGGTGGAAATAAATGAATGACAAAATGATATTAGTTACTGCTCCCGCTCCCGAAAGAGAATTTAAAATGTTATTGACATAGACAGCCTTCTTTTAATCATTTATTTTATGGTGCCTAAATCCAAATGTAGAGTCATGTACTGGTCATGGCGTCATGCAGGCTATTTTCCTTGTTTTCCTTTCTACCATCAATTTTATCGTCCGATTGTCCGAATTTGAGATTGTAGCTACAAATCAAGATTTGAGATTGGAATTACCTCAAAAATTTAATTCTAATTTCATGAAAACTTAGTCACATGTCCTACAAAATGGAAGGACGTCAGTTTGAGATTTTGCGATTTCTGATCCTGTACAATTAACTTTTTCAACTCCAAAACTTAAATCATGCTTCTAAACACCATTAAATATTGGAAAGTCCTTCACTTTCTGCAGTCAGTTTGAAACAATTTCTGATTACAATTTTTATCTAGAAAAAGAAAGAAATGCTTTCACTATGCAGTGAAACAATTGGTTTATGGACTTTCTTTTTTTTTTTTTTCAAGTTCTTAATCATGAACTTGCATAGGATCATCAGTGACGGAAAAAAAGGTTCCCTGTTCTCCATAATTATTGACTGTTGCTTATTTACTCCTTAAATGTAGATTGTTACAAGACTTGCCATTTTTTTTTAAAAAAACAAAGCCTATATTATTCATTTATTTGTTGGTTCATTCATGATTGAAACAGTGCACTAATAGGTACTGTGCTACAGGGTGTTTGTGGAGCAGATTCATTTAGCACTGATTCTATTCGGATGGCTCTTAAGCAGATAGTAGCTAAAGAAGGTCCTCGAGCTTTGTTGCAAGGTCTCAAACCCAGAGTACTATTTCATACTCCAGCTGCTGCAATCTGCTGGTCTACATACGAGGCTATGAAGAAATTTGTCCAGCATTTCTGAGAATGCCCAATCTTGCTGCATGTCGAAATGCTCCATGACTCCACAGCCTCTTGCCATTCAGCTTCTGTTCTGAAGAAGCAATTCCAAGTGAGTCCTGGCCTGTAGGCCCTGTACCACTTAAAGAATGTAAAATCCGTTGGATAATTTTGCCGTAATTGTTATTAAAGATCTGAAAATAATCATATCACAGATCATGTTCTACTTCTGCCTTGTACTTTAAAATATAATGGTAATTTGATTCAAGTAATAAATATTTATTTATCATGGCAATTGTGGGGAACCTCTGTAGGATCTGTTACTTAATTGTAATCGTCTGTCATTTGAAGTTATTCCATTGCAATTTAACTAAGGAACGAACATATACCGGGTAAAGGAAAGGAAATGAGCTGAAATTGACAAAAGCAATTGTAAGATCTTGGTTCAGAAAATTTATTTAAATTTAAATGGAGATGCCGGGTATCGATCCCCGTACGATCTCTCATCTCTCATGCTAAGCGAGCACTCTAACATCTGAGCAACATCCCTTTGTTTGGCTTTATCCAAGTTTTTTATATATATTTTGAATCCAACCGTTCCACATACACTCTCTTTCCAACAGTCGAGGGATTCTAGTGCAAACAGATCATGTGCTGATGTAATTTGTAAAAGAATTTTGACCGACAGGTTTATTTCCTATTTTTGATAACCAAAGTTGTTTCCTTAATTTCCAAAGAGTTGTTACACCCAAGGACATACCCCATACGGGTGAAGTTATCTTGGAATATTACCACATACAGACATACTCATTTCAATGGTGGCCATACTTCTTTGTTTCTTAATTTTTCATGTTTTTCTTGTCATCTTTGTTTCAAGAACACAAGCGCATGATGGCTTGGACATGGGAGAAAAGGAGAAAGTAGAGCATAATTTTAGTTACAAGTGGTTAGAGACATGATCAATAGAGAAAAGGAGAAATTATATTGTAGAGCATAATCCTATTTTCTATCGCCTGTTAAAATGATATACACTAGGCAAAAGAATGTGTGTTTCCACACCCGTCCACCGATTAATGTTACAACATGTGGGTTCCCTCTGCCACTGAGATGATAAAACCTTTCACTAGTTCTTTCCTAAGTTCAACACATTATATACAAACCTACACATTCAGAAATGACCCAACAACTTGGGATATATAATGGGGATAGAATAACAAACAACAATTGCAGAAAAGCCAAGCTTCATTCTGTCTTCATGACCATAGTGATCACTCCAGCTTCCCGCCTTCCCTGTTCCAACCCATTCGCATTAACTTCCTTGGCTTCGGCTGACTACTGCAAGGTGAGTCCAATTTCCTTACAGCCGGTGACAGCATATATGATTTCTTTACAATGTTAACACTATTTTGTTTTGTTTCCGCATCAGTCTCCCTGAATGATTTGCTAGGAGATGATCTACTTGATCGCGGCATAGACCAATGTAGTGGTCCTTTTGCGGTGGTATCGTTATGGACACGATCAGCACTCTTTTCATTCACAGAAAGAATAAGCTTCTTTGAGGGTATCATCTCCTTGGGAGTGTTGACCATGCTGCCAAATCCCACTTTTTGTTGTTGGTGTTGCAGATATGTTCTCAGATTTCTCATTAGGTTTTAAGTTACAAGCTCTCATGGACTTCTGGGAAGGTCTTTTTAGCCATTTTATCACTCCATAAACATTTTGCTTTGAGGAATGTGCAGCCATATCACATAGTATTTGACCAGCAGCCAGTACTCTTGGAGAATGCCCAGCTGCCATGAATAAAAAGAAAGTCATGTTAAGGAGAAAGTTAATTCCCATTTAAAACAGCAATCACATAAAAACATCACAACTGACTGATGCGACCCTATCTATTATAAAAAACTAACAAAAACTTTGCAATTCAAACAATGTGAAATGGGAAGTTATTCCACAAGATACATGCCATGCCAGTTATTCGTCTAAAACCAAGAAACCTAAAGCCAAACTGTAACTAAACTTCGTACTTGCCATCCAAACCGCCAGAACGTCCTCAAATCAGTTCAGAAACATATTATCTCTTATATAGTAGACCACTTTGTAGAACAGTGACTTTGAACTTCCGATCTCCTCATGACCACACTGTTCTTATTCTTTCTTTAGTTTTTATATATCTGAAGTTTTTGCATAATAAATATGCACAACTCCTTTAGTTACTTAATGTACATGCACTGAATGTGCCAGCCAGCCAGTCCGAGTTGTTTCGTCTTGCAGATAAAAACAGTTATGTCCATAAGGATGCGTATGGACTGCAAGACACACACAAATATTCACAGAGAAGAAATTTGAGACAGTAGACATTTATTCTGCTTACAGTTACAGAAACAAATACACTAACATAATTATATAGCTATAAACAGCAAAGCAGTTGGATACTTGGACACTGCATCTAATTTTAAATAAAATGTACTAAAAGAAGCTCCCCCATAAAGATTACTTCAGATGAATAAATAACATAATATAATATTGAAAGAAAGAAAGAAAGGGTTGAAACTAGTTCCTCATTATAAATTTTACCTAGTGAAGCCTGGGGATCCACTGGGCATGTAGAAGATAATAAACCTTGTTTAGTAATGCTAACAGAATTAGGCGAATCTTTTTCATTTCTCACAGGCACCAATTTTTGACATCCTGATGGCACTAGACTATGATGATAAGTGAGTGATTTTAACTCTGCAAGGAAACAAGACGTGGTCTCCAGAGAAGTGATAGGGTTTTCTATTTTCACCCATCTACCTTGGCATGTGGTCCTACTTGTAGATAGTTTAACTGCATCTGAATTAGACTTACAATGCCCAGAAGAAGCGTTTGACCAAGAAAAGGGAGGCAAACAACCTCGGTGAGATACAGGCTTGCTTAAACGTAGATCAGAGTTATTCCTTGAAGCTGCAGCTGGCTTGGCTGCATCCTGGAGCAAAACCTCCAAATCCTTGGGTGGAGGAAGAGTGAGGTGCTCAGAATATCTTTCGGTTGATATAATGGGAAGTCAAGTATATTAGCAGAGGTCTTGAGCTTGCTTCCAGAATCCTGAACCTTCAAGAACAAGTTAGAGCAAGAACAAGTTAGAGCCACGTATAGTAGACTGAATTACAATTTACAGAAAAAATATCATTGACCTATTAGATTGCAAAATTTACAATTCACACTGCCTATGTAATATATATCTGATTAAAACAACCAGACCACTTTTATTAGATTGTAAAATATGTACAGATGGCACTCATAATTCGTACAATTCAATTATATTTAAAATTCCTACTCAGATTCGACTCGACTGCCTATACTCATGAGCTAATTCAAGCTCGAATTGAATCTCCACATAATAACTAGTTTTATAATAAATATAATTATAAATTGAATTTGTTATTTTACTTAAATGAAAAAATATATATCTTTTACAAAAAATCATAATTAAAATTAAAAACAAAACAAAATTAAATTTGATTTAAATTTGTATATATTATAAGAATCAGAGCCACAATTAAAAATTCACTTTTAAACTATTTTTATTCGAACTATTTTAATCCTCAAACATATTAAATCTTCCGTTCAGACATATCATTAAAGTGAAAACAGAAAACATAACAGTCAGACAATTTGTCAGACCATTTCTAACATCATCTGCCTAACTTCCTATGTTAAACTTACTTGCCAAAAAAAAACACTTCCTATATGAATAAAATTTAACCTGTTACATAATGCAGGAACAAAATGTGGAATGGAAACAATTGATGGTAAAGTAGTGCCAAAATTTTCTGAAAATGTTGATGCAAGAGTGAGGGCGAGAAGATATATGCTTATTTTATGCCATTATTGTGGGCTAAACTAACTTATATACCATTAAACCATATATCTAATCAGCATTTTAGATTTCTTTTCAAACTAACCTTGTGGCTTGAAGATAAATCAGTCATCTTAGTGTCTCCTTTATCACCGACAGCACATCTGCTCGCTACAAAAGAATCAGAAGTCATAAGGGATGGGGGAGGAACTTCTCGATAGGAACCACCATCAATCTCCACAATTTGTGGTTTAATCTTTCGCATCCGAAGAATAGACCAAGCTTCTCCAAGAGATTGCAAAATATTTGCATTTTGATTTACTGATTTCTTTCCCCTGTCCTTGGCAAAACTAGGACATTTATAACTGTCATCAAGGAGCTCAGTCAATGAAAGCTCATCAACATGCTTTGTGACATCCTCCGTATCTGGTCTCGAGCCATATACTCCTGAATGAAGCATGTGCATAAGTTCATAAATTCAAACATTGAAAATATCAGTATCAGTCCTAGATATGGAAATTCACAAAAAACAAACTAGCCAAAGGAAATGACTCAATATATCAAGAGTATAACAATCACATCATAATAACTGTGTACTTTTTCACATTTCTTTACTTGAAGGATTTTTCATCCTCCTCTTTTATTCTTGTACTCTCTATCTATTCTAATGAAATCTTTTTCTATCAAAATATAACCCCTCGGTTCAAAAATATAAAATCGATTTCGACTTTTTAAACTCAATTTAAGACGTTTCAAATTCAAAATTGATATGATTCATTTAAATTTTCTGAAACTAATAAAAATTATAATCAGTTGTATTTTTTAGATAGTTTGCAATATTCAATAATGTATTGACTAAGATTAAATGAATTCATATCAATTTTGAATTTAAAAATGTCACAAATGGACTTCAAAATGTCAAAATTGGTATCACATTTTATTTTAGAACGGACAAAGTATATATATTTGGAGTCTTGGAGAGGCACCCTGCCTGAGCATGCAATCTGGAGGTTAGTTCTAATATCATATATAGTCGGATGGCATAGCCGGCAAACACAAGGAATCACAGCTTTTGGATATTCAACAGGCCAATGAATTACAGTCTATTATGCATAGAAGTTTGTTGTTATAGGATATAAGAGAATCATAACTCCATGTTCTGCTGTCAAGCCAACCAAGATAGAAACAATGTTTAAATTTGATAGAAGGGCTTTCCATTTGAAAAGACTCTTAATTATACGAATTTCCTGGTCAGGCACATTAACCAAGTTAAAGTGATATCCAAGATGGATTTCAAACAAAAAGACCATTGAGACCAAGAATCAAGGTGAACAGCCATAATCATAAATAACAAAAACACCTGAAAGTGGAAATAATTTTAAGGTCTGTCAACTGTCTAAATGACACAGGCTTAAAACATGCTGTCAATAAATTCAAATCTAGCAATAAGAGATGTGAACCCTCGATGCCTTTCTCCTGTCTAAAGAAGTAAAATACCATAAAGCATTACGGCAATTTTATAGCTGCGGTATCTCCTTAAAAGTCTTGCACGACATTCTCACAGCAATATATATGCTCACAAGAGTGAAGACTGAAGACCCAAGGGAGAGGCAATTTCCTATATGTGTGATGGAGAAATGTTTCTTTGATGAAATATTTAGGTCTCTTTAATGTTTTGTTTGAAGGATGACCACATTTAAAAATTGATTCGTCTAAGCCATTTATTTTCCTATTAATTTAATTTTCTAATTTTTTCGCCTTCTAGGTGTTTTCTAATTCTTTTAGTGTTCAGAATGGAGAAAATTTGTTTGAGGATAACCACAGGGAAGAAAGCTTGAAATCTTATATTAGTTAAGTACCTTAGGCAACTGTACTTTCTCAATATATAAGACTAGTGACAATGTGGATAAACACAGTAGAACAGTTAGGAATGTAGCTGACTTATAGCTGCACTATGTAGCTATAGATTTTCTTTTATTTTCTTCGCCTTTTATTCATAGAGCAGCTAAGCAAGCCTAACATGCATCTGATATTGGAAAGAAACTAATAGAAGAAAAGGTTAAATCAACAAATGGCAATTCCACATCTGAATAGCAGTAAGTGATACTATCAGAAAACAAAAAGCAGCAAGTGAAACTACCTAATTAAACAACAGTCTAAACCGAAAAATATAAGTACACCTTCAATGTAATGGTGTCATACCAAGAATGTTTATCCCTCCGGCAGCTGAACTGAAGTTCGTTAATCCACTCTTCACAGAGAAAGAATCACATTTACCCTTAGGAGCTTTACCATTTCTCTTATCACCTCGCTTGCCATTCAAATTCTTCTGCTTAGGCGTTTGAGTTTTCTCTGAAATCCGATGAGTGGGGAAAGGAAAAAAAATGAAGAGAAACATTATGTTTCTTCCAGAATTTGCCTCTTTTCTTAAGTAGATAACTTATGCAATAACTTCAGAGATTGAAATATAGTAATTATATGTGCATCTGGGGATAAACATCTATCCATAAATAATCAGCTAAATTGACTTTTTCTAGGTCGCTGCCATTACCTTGATGATATAGATTTTAAAGCTTTACCAATGAATGTGTGTGGTGACATTTTACCTTTAAGCCACATAAGATTTATTACCTGTCACAACGCATTTTGCAGGAGACAATCCAACCTCCTTAGGTTTACTCTTTTTATCATTGGTTTCAGTTTCATTAATGTTAACTTCCAGCTGTGTCACCCGTGATCTTTTAGAACAACCACTGTTACTTTTTGTGACATTCCCAAAATTCTGTTTTTGATGCTTAGCCTCCAGCTCAGGCAACAACGTAATAGGGTTACTTATGCTCCAAATATTGAGGTCATTGGATGCCTCTTCAACATGAGTGCTGGAAACCTGATTGGGACGCTTGCAAAGTTCACTATTTACCATCTTATTCCAGACAACTGCTTCTGTGACATTAGCAAAACAATTTCAACGGACAGAATACAAAGTTTTCCCTGGTTAGTTTCAGAAATGCATAACATGAATAAGAAGGGGAAAAAAGCCTGCAGCTTTCAAAACATTTCCTTGTTCTCTTATTGTATTAATGGAAGCTGATGCCCATGAGTTATAACTATAAAAAAAAATAAAAAAAATATCTATAAGAAATGAACAACACCGACGTGATCTACCAAATACCAATCCACAACAGAATTACAATTTAAACCAGAACCATCAAAATATTACAACATTTTCCTCTCTTTAAATTAATTTGTAAGGAGAATTAAAACAATCTTTTCACCAAAACTATATCTAGTACATCATTGCAAACAGTATGTATTTCCCTTAACTGCAAACCAAAGAAACTCGAGCAACTATGTGATAAAAAAGTTTTACCATTTTGGCCAGGAAAAGGACCGGAGGAACCCATTTTAGGGCTAACATTAACTGAAACACAATCCGATTGGATTTCCTTCACTGCAACTCCAGTGCCACCACAACCTTCCGATCCCATGAGCTTAGACACCGTGACGGCCGCCGGTAAAGGCAACTCCACCGCATCCATCACCACTCCAAAAAACTTTCAGATGAACTCATCATCACTGTTGTCGAATTCCGAACAAGTTTCAAAAAATTAAGAATGAGCTAAAACTAACCACTTGAAGAGTATAAAAAACTGGTCCTGAATCAAAAATGAAGATAAAGATTGGTTTTTGACGGTGGAGTTGGGAAAGAGCATAGAAATTTTGGGGATTTTGAGCATGTTGCGGCTGAGGAAAATAGAAAGGAGCCTAGGGCACGAAAATGGAGTCAAATCAGAAGTATTTATACTTTTCGGGAAAAGGCCAAGTCTTGATTCATTTTGAACGTCGGTGAGGAATATTCCGGTATGGCTGTCGTCAGCCTAGATCTAAGGACACGTGGCACATATGGTCCCACGTGGTATTATCCCTATCCAAATCCAAATGAAATAAAGTTTTGGTTATATACGTGCAGACATGTTGAAGCTTTAGTTTTTTGTATCGGAGGCGTTCGGTACCGGATTAACGACATGTATAATGTATTTTTTTTTAATTACAATTATCATAATAAAAAATAATAGAGTAAGTTTGAACAAAAAATTATAAAAAAAAAATTATTTTTTATTAAAAAAACACAATAAATTTATAGTATTTTTTCAATAAAAAATATACTTTTTTTTTTAAATTTTTGCTCAAACTTCTTCTATTATTTTATTTTTTTTATAATTATGATTTAAAAATTAAAAAAATTAACACGGTACTGGTTAACAACCGCTGAGTTCCCCAATTCATGTTTTTTGGCCAATTGACATGTACCACATCTATTGAACTCAAGTCGCCGTAGGGCTGACTGTTGAGTTCGGTGCACTTAGTAAACTAACGCTACAGAACTACAAACAACACGGCAAACACAATTCAATTCAATTCAATTCAATTCTTGATCTATACTCAGTGTTACTGCCTCCATCTCAAATTATTTATACTTTTAACCATCTATACACGTATTAAATAATATAATTATTATACTAAATTTATTACAACAACTATATAAATTAAAGATTATACACTTTAACGATTCGTACTATAACGATTTTAATTATATAAAAAAGTTAAATACAATTAATTTAGTACAAAAATAATTTTCTAAAGCTACAATTAATTTAGGATGCTCTTATATATTGTAGTTAAGGCGGATTAATGGGTGATTAGCATTTTTTAAGTTATTTTATGATTATTGGTATATTGTCTACTATGGTGTTTTTTTTAAATTATTATAATTTTATTTTTTGCTTCTTTAAGTCGTATAATTTTAAAATTATTTTTAAAAAAATGAACTTATGACTAGGGAGATCGAACATTAGTTAGAAATAATATTTTATCATATATGACATTAAAACAAATCATCTTCATTAAAATATCTATCAAATAAAGAAAAATCTCATATATTCAGATTTTTGGTCATTCAAATCGAATTAAATATTTTTAAAATTAAATTTATTTAAAAAAAAAAACCAATCGAACTAAACAATCCGTAACTTCGATCCAATTAATAAGAATTTAAATTAAAAATATTTTTTGTTAAATAAAACTTAGCTCGGCCAGCTCAATCCCTCCATAAACTCACCCGTCCGGTTCGAACATCTCCATTTAATATTTTTATTTACTTTTTTTTTGGTTGATCTTTATTTCGAAATTCCCAGTTTCCCAATTCCTGGCACATCCTTTACCGTCTCCGGTGTCACTGTCCATTCGCCGATCGAATTCAGATTCTCTCTCCTTCAAGCACGAGCAGAAACATTGAGAGGATTTATTTAAACACTACGAAACTGGATTTCCCTGAAATAGTAATTATTCAATGAAGTGTCGATCGATAGCCTGTATATGGTCAGACTCTCCACCTGCACATAAGGTCACCGCCACGGCAGTAGTCGATCGGCCGCCGACTCTCTACACCGGCGGATCCGATGGCACCATCGTCTGGTGGAACCTCGTCCCTACTGATTCCAACTCTGTAAGACAACTTTTTTCCTCAACAAAATGCATGCCGTTTGTTTGTTTTTAAGTCCTAAAGTACAATTGTCAGCTCATATGATTACTCCGTATTTGTGCCATTAGCTTAACTATTGTAGTCTAGTTCAGTGAATTGCGTTTCTTCAAATTGAACAGTAAGCTTATTCAGTATATAAAAGCTTCTGTTTGATTTGATAATATATTGATAGTTAACTGACTTATAATATAAGTGAACTTTCCTTGTGTCTGAATTCTACGCATATAAAGGTTGACAAGCTTGAACATAATTTTTTATATATTTTCTTTCAATCACAAATTTCAGTCTTAAAATTTATTTAAAAATTTTGAATTTTGTCCAATTGTTTTGTTAGTGGCCTTAAAATGCATTAAAATGTTAAGTGGGACTTTCATTTTGGGATGAAAAGATCATTATTTTCATTCTCTTTGGTTGTTGGGAAAAAGAATATAAGAAAGTAAGGAAATGTTGGCTTTAATTCGTTGTGCAAAATATGATAACTTAGTTTGACTAGTTTCTTTCTTTGTTAAATTAATTTTCTCGGCAACGAATTATATGACTGCTAATGTAATGTTAGTCTTTCGTTTTATACAAATAGTGTGTCTACTTGCCAAAAAAAGGCTGGTTTTGATCACTATTTTATGCCATCTGCTTACACTACCAATGTCATAAAATGGCCTTCTATTGTTGTAGGTTAGATGTATATCTCTCATATCATATAGAGTGGGTCACTTTAATGAATGTCTTTGTTGGTCAGGGCATACGACCAATTGCGATGTTGTGTGGTCATGCTGCACCAATAGCCGATCTTGATATCTGTTTTCCTGCCACAGTTCCGGGAGAAGAAAAAATAGGAGACTCAAGTAATGTGGTGCCCAACTCTAACTCAGTTAACTATGGTGCACTAATAAGTGCTTGTTCTGATGGTGTATTGTGTGTTTGGAGCAGAGGCAGTGGACATTGCAGGCGCAGAAGAAAAATGCCACCTTGGGTTGGTAGTCCATCTATGGTCCAGGCATTGCCTGAAAATCGGAGATACGTATGTGTTGCCTGTTGTTTTGTTGATTCTATCCTTGTTTTTGACCATCAGTCACTTGATTCTGGTGAAGGGGGTGAGGCTTTGATGAATAAGGAATTGCAATGTGGAAAACCTTCCAAGTGCACGATTGTTATTGTTGATTCCTATAGTCTAACCATTGTCCAAACTGTTTTTCATGGGAATTTATCTATTGGGCATTTGAGGTTCATGTCTGTAATTTTGCCTGTTGGGAATATGGAGAATCAATCTTTGATGATGATCGATTCTTCTGGTAAAGTTGAATTTGTTCCTTTACTGAAAGACTCTGACCTGAATGGGGAAAATTTTACTAGCTTACGAAAAAGTTCTTCTGGTCTGGAAATAACGGATTCAGTTGTTGGGCCAAATGAGAGAGGATTAGTAGTGGCATTTGCTACCCTTGGGCAAGTTTTAGCCCTTGTGTATAGGACCTACTGCTTATTTAGGTTATTGGGTGATGGTACTACAGTTGGAAAGATTTCTTTCTTAGATAGTCAACTTTGTATTGAAGACAATGGCAGTCAATCACACGTCATAGGAGGCATGTTTCTTGAATGTGATGATGCAAAGACGAAAATAACTTCGGAGGTCTCCGAAAACGTATTTCTAGAGAGTTTTGCTGTTTGGAATAATAGAGGTCATGCTATTTTGTATACTGTATCATACTCGAGCAACATATTCAAGTTTGAGACTGTATCTGCAATCCCTGCAGTTTTGCATCCTCCAGATGTGAGATTGTCTATATGTTTTCATCAGCTCAATAGCTATCTGCTTCGTATTGAATCAATTTGCTTTCACATGGAAGAACCTTTGCCGTGGAGACCACATGTCACAATGTGGTTATTGCCTCAGCAACATGATAACAATGGTAATTATTTTAATGACTGCGAACTGATTGCGAAAGGCAGTTTTTTTGTAAGTTGGGTTATGAGCTCTATTTCTTCACATACAACCGAGGGCATGAGGCATGCTGTTGGTGTTAAACCCACAGGTCAGGAAAATGATTTCACTTCTCAGCAAAGTTGTACTCCACTTCCAAAGAATGCAGATGGTATACTTGTAAATGATGAAAATTATGGTCATTGCCAAGATAAAAATCTGGTATCTTCATCAATGGTTATTTCTGAAAACTACTATGCACCTTATGCCATTGTTTATGGCTTCTACAGTGGAGAAATAGAAGTTTTGCAGTTTGATACGTTCTTTGAAGGGCTGGTTTCCCGTCATGGGAATCCTGGACATGAATCAGATTCACATGCTCCTAAACAATATCTTTCAGGGCACACAGGTGCTGTATTGTGTTTGGCTGCTCATAGGATGGTGAGTACCACACAAGATTGGAACTTCGGTCATGTCTTAGTGTCAGGAAGCATGGACTGCACAATTCGTATATGGGATCTGGACTCAACAATCTCATTACTGTTATGCACCAACATGTAGCTCCCTGTGACGCCAAATTATTCTACCTGCACCACAAACCGACCGTCCATGGAGTGATTGCTTTCTTTCTGTTGGAGAAGACTCTTGTGTTGCTCTTGTATCACTTGAGACCTTGCGAGTGGAGAGAATGTTTCCTGGACATCCACACTGTCCCGATAAAGTTTTATGGGATAGTACAAGGGGCTATGTAGCATGTCTCTGCATGAACCATTCAGGAGCATCTGATGCACATGATGTTCTTTATATCTGGGACATAAAAACAGGTGCTCGTGAGCGAGTTCTTCGTGGTACTGCTGCTCATTCAATGTTTGATCATTTCTGTAGCAGCATCAACAGTAATACCCTTTCTGTCAGTCCAGTACATGCAAATACTTCATCTTCCTCGTTACAATTTCCACTAACTGAAGATGCACACTCTTCACAATCTCACTTCAAAAATTCAGGGAAGGGGGTCACTTCATCAAATATTTCCCCTACTACTACAAAGATGGCGGAGCCTAATACTTCTCAACTACATGCTAGTAAAAGAGATGCTGCAAATCGCCATCTATCTACAATATCAGCTTATCAAAGCTCCACAAAAGCAATTAAATGCTCTTGCCCATTTCCTGGAATTGCAACTATAAGTTTTGACCTTGCCTCATTGATGTCTCTTTGTCAAATACCTGAGTTCTTTGAAGCTGCAAGTGATGTCCATGAGAAAAGCCGAATAGAGGAGCTGGGGGCTGACACACCTAAAAGTGGTTATAAGAGAGTGAATAATAACATGATGCAGAAGCAGGGAGCTGAAGGGCAAAATACCTATCACATGGTTGCAGATGATGGTCTTGGTTTGCAAGGTACCTCAACTGATATTCTGGAAAGTAATGACTGGGATCAATCACTTGAAGGTTGTCTTCTTCAGTTTAGCTTGTCGTTTTTGCATTTCTGGGATGTAGACTGTGAGCTTGATAAGCTGCTAATAACTGAGATGAAGTTTAAGAGACCAGAGAATTTCATTGTTGGTTCCGGTTTGCTTGGGGACAAAGGGTCTCTCACATTGACATTTCCTAGTCCTAGTGCTGCACTTGAGGTACCCCATTTTACTGCATTGGATGTTAGGACTTAAGACCAGGTCTGGACCATTTCTTTTTATCTAAAAGTTCCTTTAATTTTTCAGCTTTGGAGAACATCATCAGAGTTCTGTGCTATCAGATCAGTAACCATGGTGTCCCTTGCCCAACACATGATTAGTTTATCTCATTCGTGTTCCACAGCCAGCAGGTATTACAGTTTTTGGACCAATGCAGGCTGTATTAGACCATTTCTTTTTCCATTCATTCATTATTCCTAATCTACTCAAGAATAAGCGATTCTGTATTGGTTTGAACTTAAAGTCTTCACTTAATTAACTCGAGAATCAACTATGTGGCACTTCATTGAGAAAAATGAAAATCATTGGATTAAAAATTTCAAAATCTAAAACGGAATACAAATGAAATATTAGGATCCATCTTTTTGAACTGACTCTGGCCTTGAATAATTTTTAGGTCAGCAGGATTGATTAGCCAACACTCTTGTATATATGGTTTTTAGGTAGCAAATCAAACATTTTTTTGCGGTATGCCTTTTAATGGGTTTGCCCATTATTAATAAGAAACAGCTTGATGCCAAATGTGAAGTCACCAATATTAATAAAATTTTCATTTTTATCAGCTAACTGAAAAGTGTATACAGTAATCGTGTGGTCCATATCTCTCATTTTGCAGTGCTTTAGCAGCATTTTACACACGCAAATTCGCAGAGAAAATTCCAGATATAAAACCACCTTTGCTCCAGGTAACATATCATGTGAATGGTGGTATGTTTTGTTTAAATTTCTGATGTTACCTTGATGATTATAATTTTCACATTGCATCTTTATATCTAGAATGACGCTTTCCACCATTCCGCTTGAGACTTGAAATTGATTTAAAACTGATATGATGCATCAAGATTTCATTCTAGTAATTGTTTATTATAACTTGTTTACACAAAAGATAAAGGGTTGTTAACATTATTCCTACAATGAACAGGATGGTGGAGTATGCTTAAGCATAAAATTTTGGAATAGGCAATGTACCACCTGTTATGAAACTTTCAGATGTTCTCTCGTGATGTATTTTGTTTGTAAAATACAGAGGAGAAGTGGAAAACATATTCATTTGAAAATGAATCAGGGTAATGTAGTATAGTTACACCTAACAATGATAGGGTAAAAAAATAATTTTAGTATGTAGCATCTGTTGTGAAACTTTCTAATGCGCTGTTATTATTTAATTTATTTGTTAAAAGATGGAGTAAAATATGGTAGTATCTTGTATTCAGTTAACCCTAAAAACTCTTGTTTACTTTTAAAGTTATCTCTGCTATTGCTTTTTCTTTTTGGTTTCCTGACAGAGGACTCAGTTAAACTGCTTCCATGCAACTTTAATATGCGAAGGAAACTAGTATGAATATCTTCATTATAAAATTATGGTTTCGAAGATGAAAAGTATGATTGCTGGTGTTGAAAGGAGGAAAAGGAAACCAAAACATCTGGTTATTTCTTTTCATTGTTTGTTCTCTGGTAGATCATCAATGTTTAGGAAATTAATACACGTTATTTGTTGAATTGGAAATTTTTTCTTTTTTGTGATGCTAGAGAGGATTATTTGTTCTTGAAAATGTCTGTCTGTCTAACTTTTTTGTTTTACAGCTTTTGGTAAGTTTATGGCAAGATAAAAGTGAACACGTACGAATGGCTGCACGCTTTTTATTCCATTGTGCTGCTACACGGGCATCCTCGACCTCTGTGCAGTGAAAAGCTATTGATCATGCAAAACTTCTAGTCTCCGGAGATGGAATAGTAGAAAGTGGAAATGAATATTCCATCACAGAGGAAACATCCACAAACACTTTGAAATCTGATGGGCAGCCTACAGAAAGAGTTTCTGATGCTGAGGAATCTGAAATACTTGCATGGCTAGAATCATTTGAAGGGCAAGACTGGATTTCTTGTGTCGAAGGAACGAGTCAAGATGCAATGACATCTCATATTATTGTCGCTGCTGCATTAGCAGTTTGGTACCCTAGTCTTGTGAAGCCAAATCTTTCCATGCTAACTGTACATCCATTAATGAAGTTGGTTATGGCCATGAATGAAAAATATAGTTCCACTGCAGCAGAGATTCTAGCAGAAGGTATGGAGGATACATGGAAGGCCTGCATCAGCTCTGAAATACCTCGTTTGTTAGGCGATATATTTTTCCAAATAGAGTGTGTGAGTGGTGCATCTGCCAACTCAACAGCACATAATCCAGCTCCATCTCTTGACATTCGGGAGACTTTGGTAGGGATTCTTCTTCCAAGTTTAGCAATGGCTGATATACCAGGGTTTTTGAATGTGGTAGATCGTCAAATTTGGTCTACTGCATCTGATTCACCTGTTCATGTAGTATCCCTCATGATTCTCATCAGGATTGTGCGTGGTTCTCCAAGATACTTGGCTCAATACCTTGACAAGGTTTGTAAAGACACTTTTTATTTTATTTTTGATAGGTTTGTAGAAACCTTTTTTATACAGCCAAGAAAATTCCTTTTTTATTTGGGGAAAAACCGAAGAGAAAAGAAAATTTTATCTTTGATACTCTTATTTGTGAACACCCACGTTGGAAAAGTAGTAGACGAGGGTTAAGCCACTCTGCTTTTGCCTTTTCATTTATGAAATTGTTTGGGTTTGTGGATCTCTTGCAGATATCAACCTTGGGAAAAATTATGTTAATGTAATGTGCATCTATATATAAAAAAGCTTACTGGGAATGAAGGAATAGAAGATTCATCTAGCCAACCCAAAGTAGTTAGTATTATGTCATTTTGAGTTGAGTTCATATATAGACATACATGTGTCAAAATCCCTTCATTTCATGATTATGGATTGAACACACTTGTGTTCTTTGTATTGGACTAGTACTTGCATGCTAACATTCCTCCCAGTTCAGAATTTCATGTACTTTTTGACATTGTTATGGGTTTACAAACTTGATTAGAGATTCAAAACTGTGGTACTCCCAAAATGCTTTAATGCCGCATAGTATTCTTCTAGAAAAAACAAATTGGCCTTCCTCTGGGAGGGTTCAAATTTTAATTTCTTAACTTAAAGTGACGAAAGAGTTTGAAATAGAGGACAGGATTGGCTCTGTGATATTTATTTTTTTTCAAATTTGAAATCGGTAAGTTTTTACATTATTCATTAAATCTTTGAACGTTGCACTTGAAGTGGCTCTTTACCTACTTGAGACAAAATCATTTTTTTCTCACAGATTCACTACTGACTAAAGCAATCACTTTCAAAAAGTTAAAAACTATTCTATTTATTGATTATTTTCCGCTCTCTCTGATTACATTTAATTTGGATGGCTTGTTTTGTTCGAAATGTATTTGCTAATTAATAGTTTGTTTCACCTTCTTATGGACTCACATCACCTGGGAGCACTTTAAGTGAAACATTCATCAGTGTCTTCTCAAATTTTTAGGTGACTAACTATTCTTCACAATAACTCTATTTTTTCAGCACATAATTTTCAGAACACTTTTACTTCCCATTGCCAATATCACCTAATCCATAATTTTCTCTTGGATAATATAGCTTTTTCTACAATGTGTATTCTGTAAATTCAAAAAATAATTCTTAGTGTAAATGCTTTCAGTGTTATAATCTAACTTGTGGACAGGTTTGCAGGTGATCAATTTTGTATTGCAGACAATGGATCCTGGGAACTCAGTCATGCGCAGAATTTGCCTTCAGAGTTCAATGGCATCATTAAAGGAAGTTGTACGTGTATACCCGATGGTAGCCCTGAATGACAAATCAACTCGGCTAGCTGTTGGAGATGCATTTGGAGAAATTAACAATGCTAGCATTCGGGTATACGAGATGCAAAGGTAGTAGAAGTTAAATTTGGGGTTGATTTGGTTTTGAGCTCAAATAACACTCATGTATTATGTTAGTTTGTAGACAAACCCCAAAGCAAGTAGTACTTTTTGTACTAGTCAGTCAGGTACAATAGTAAATCAATTTTTAGATCACACGTTCGCTCACATGCACGTTCATGTGCCTCTACTTTTTCCAAAAAACCTTGTTTGTTTCATTTTATTACAAGTAACTCATGATCAATAGTTAAGGCAATCCAAAGCATTTTGTCTGTAATTTGGACAAATTGAACAATGCTTATGAAGTCAAGAATTTGATCTATTCCCATTTCGAAGTCTTAAAGACCAACTTCAGTTTGTTTGCTTGTAGAATAAGAACTGCTTCTAAATATTTCTTTACAAACATTTCTATTGTAGTATGACAGTAATAAAGGTCTTAGATGCAAGTGGACCTCCAGGACTTCCTAGTTTGCTTGGAGGAGATTCAGAACTGTCAATCGCTACTGCAATTTCAGCTCTAAGCTTTTCACTGGATGGAGAGGTACTTGCGAACAATTTGGAGACCTCATGAAGTTGATTTTCATTGTCCTGCTGATTATTTTGACCACCTGTGTTCTTCTTGAAATCAGTTATAGCATGTACATATGAATTTTGTTACTGGTTATTAGAATAGGTTTCACACGTAGCTGGTACGATCTGTCCTAACATTGTGGAGATATATAGCCTAATAAGTTTTACTTTGAACACCATATCTGATTGACATATTCAACCAAATTGTAATGTCAAACTTGAAAAGTTAAAAGAATTATGATATGGTAATGTTAGTTATTGGAAGATTCATTGTTGAAGATGTTAAGAGTGTTGGTTGATTTAGAAAAAGGTAATTCTGGTTTAAGTTTAATTGGTTTTTGGATTCATCCATATTTAATCCTTCAGCTGGACCCACCATTACAGCCAAGATTAGAGTTTATCTGAGCTACAATTTACACAGTAACTCATAGACTGGATCCAGCACACATGAACTCCACTGGAGGACCAATTTCTCCCAACAAAAATCTCACAACATATGCTTGCTATTTCTCGGTCATCTAATGTTGACACATTGTAATAAGCTGCTATAAAAAAGAATATAGTTGTGGATGATGGGCAGGATTATACTTGTATGCATAGATTTCTTGTCAGCATATCTTCTAGGCTTAATATTAATGATTATATATATCGACATGCTTGCGACCTGGCTTATGGCACAAGACTAGGGTTGGTTTTTGTTCCCTTATGTTTATATTCCATAACTTTTATATATGCATATTTTGAACATTGTTATGCTTTAAAGAACATGTAACTGTTACTGTTGTATTTCTCATTGATAAAAATAAGCTTGAGCTACTAGCATTTTGAGGTGATTGTCAAAGCTCACATTTAAGTCGGTTTTCACCATAATCTTTCCTGCATTTCTCTGCGTATTGTAATTTTGCCCCCCTTCCCGTTTCTATGTTACTGTTGCCTTCAATAGCCTCCTTTCTGATGCTCTACTAATTCAAGGAGTTTATTCTCACATTACTTTCTTCTGTATATAATTTGCATAATCTTAGTTGCGTTCAATATTATCATCAGAGATTTGAAATATTTAAATCTTTTCTCTGTCATGTCTTTCACTAAATCATAGGCTTTTGAAATCTGCCACTAGTTTAAATCTAGTGAATTGTATCTCATTAATGATTAACAATTGTCATCTAACTGCAGGGACTAGTTGCGTTTTCTGAGCATGGGTTGATGATCAGATGGTGGTCATTGGGATCTGTGTGGTGGGAGAAACTCAGCCGGAATCTTGTTCCTGTCCAATGCACTAAACTGATATTTGTTCCCCCGTGGGAGGGATTTTCACCCAATTCTACTAGGTCAAGCATAATGGCAAATGTACTGGGTAATGAGCGACAGGCTAATCGGCAGGTAATTATTAATTCCTTATTCATTATTCCAGTGTAACTTTTCTCTCTGAATGCATCTGGTATAGATTGAAAGTTTAAATGAATTTGCGTTGTACGGTCTTGAGCATAATAATCTGTAAGAATCTTTTTGGTAGGAATCCGCAAGTGCTACGAATGAAACAGACAGATTGAAGCTCTTGATTCACAATCTTGATCTCTTGTACCGGCTAGAATGGGTTGGTGATAGAAAAATACTACTTTCTAGACATGGTCAAAATTTAGGCACTTTCCAGTTATAAGCTATTGTTATCATGGGGATTCTAGTTCAGAGGAAGATTTTCTTTTCATTTTATTTGAAGAGTTCCAGTTGAGAATTCCGTCACACAGTTTCACTCCTGCTCCTTCAGCAAGAAATGTAAATTTCTAATGACATTTACTTCACTTGGCAAAAGATCTCCTCATACCTTCAGCTGCTGCTTACATTTATAGCTCGTCTGCAGTCCTTGTTCCTGCTGAGGTATAATTTTGTTTCAGTGCAGCAGGGCAGCCCAAACTTCCTTTGTAGGTTTTTGGTGGAAGCAGATAATAATGTAAGCCTCGGCGATATCTATTTATTAATTCATTGGTATTTTTTAAGACAACCCCCTTCTTCCTTCCCTCTTGTCCTTCTCCATTTCTCTCCACGAAATTTCTTTTCAATTGTTTATTTTTCAAATTTTTGGAAGGGATGGGGGTAGCCGGGGTAGGCTTGTATATTGTAGTTAAATCATATTTTGTACAAACGAGTCAACACATGCCAATTACTATCTATCACTTCTAAGGGGAGATATTTTTGTTATGCTTAATTGCTCATTAGCCCAAGAGTTGTCTTTCACAGATGCATGCATGTGTACATGCAGCTACAAATAGGCAATAGCCTATCACTAATGATGAATATGTGAAGAGCAAGTTGATGCACAAGAATTAACCAAAATAAGCCCATGATAGATTCAAGAAGCTTCATTGCTACAACAGTGATTAACAACAACCGTTTGACATGAAAAACTATACTGACTTGACAAAGATTTTCATTTGTCGTCTTGTCTCCCAGAACATTTTTGCTGATGTTTTAAGAGTTCCATTGGATTTACCATATCCAAATGTTGTGATAGAATATAATCTGGTTTAATATTTAAAACCATCCAGCCATCAAGAATGTTAGATGCTAGAACAATTGCATTGTTGGCATCAACAATAAATTTTTTTGCAACTGCTAAATTGTAAGGGATCATTACAAATACCCGGTTAGAGTTGGCCTTCTCAAATAGCCACCATTGAGCTTTAGAAAAAATTATATACCAGCACTCCACTCAGCATGAAACTGTAAACCTTCATTGTGGCTTAATTACAACGATGTTACTAAAAAGTTTTAATGCCTTACGTTGTGCAATGACCATATCGACTACCCCATGAGAAACTTGCACCAGCTTGTTCATTGGAATCCTTATACTTGATGGAAGATTTCCACTATATATAAGGGAACCTATTAATTATCATGTACCTGTAGCTTCGTCCAAGATCAAAAATAAGCTCTGAGAATTTACACATTGCTACCTTAACACCAGTAGCTTTTTCATACTCCAACTTGCTTAAAGGACCTCCATTGTTAATCATGTCCGACAACTCAAGGTCATAAACTTTAGAAATTTCATTCGCAACACAACAATTTTCATTACGCGTGTAAAAGTAATAATAACAAGAACACGACGCGCAACATTAGATGACATCATGTCATCAAATAAATGCCAAACATTGAGATAAGAATGAATAACATGGCCAAGTGAATTTTTTGTTTTGCACTCATGATGAAAGGTTCTCATGTACTAAGATGGTATCCATTAGCACATTCAAATAGCTTCCTTTCTCTATTTAGAAGGTGTTTGGGCTCTTTAACAACACTCACAATTTCTAGATTATTCGTGGCAAATTTGAATACACAAAATTTGTTCCTTTTTTCCAATTTAAAGTAGTCCTCAACACACAATTAAGTCAGCTAACATAATATTTAATAAACTAATATGGTGCCTAATTTTCCACTTTATACCTACTTGTAATAAATGAATGGTTCACAGAATGACATATTCTACAAACTGCTTCATATTAGACAAAAAACATTTCAATCCGAATATGCTAATTGTATGATTTTAGTAGTGCAGAACATCCCACAACATTCATCACCACCTTGAGTTTGGACACTTCCGCCCAATTTCAGCACAATCAAATTAGTGTGACCTAGCTTGAAGAGCTGGGAAATGAGTGGCAAGGGACTGCCATGCATACTATTCATCATCATTGTGTTTTTGTTGTGACAATAACCTTCTCAGCAACCAAGTCAGCAGAATAAAAACCAACATCAAATTGTTCAATCATGCTGTCATTGTGACGCCCAAAAGAAATTGAGTATAATATATATATGGCTGGTGACAAAGTCGTTATCTTGGGTAGTCAAACCAACTTATAAGTTGTTTTTAATTAAAGGTGTTTGACAATAATTTATATTTTGACTTATAAGTTCAGTTTTAAGTCAAAAAAAAATTAGTAACAATTTGTGACTTATTTAAAAATGACTTATAAGTCATTTTAAAATAAGTTAGGTTGACCAAATGGAATATCTATTTTACTCCTCTTTTTATTAATGTCCTTTTTAATTATTTTTATATTTATTTTAACTTATAAGTTTTTATGAGTAGAACACACATTCAAACGTTTTTATTTATAAGTCAGAACGTATAAGTTCACTTATAGTATTTAAACTTTTAAGTCATTAGCGAACAGAACATAGTAGTGGTGGAGGCTGGAGCCGTAAAGGAGATGATGATAATGAACTGTGCTTATCTTCTTCAATTAAGTTATGATTATGAAGATATATACGCAACCATGGAATCTTATTCTTTGAAGTTTGAAGGAGAAGGAACCCCAATGCGTGCGTGAAGTGGCGAAAAGTTGGCTGGTCAATCCGATCCTATGGAAAATTCGTTCCATAAAAGGTGATCAAGTGAATTTGACAGATGTAACAAATTTACCTTATAAATCAATTAGAACGCAACATATGTATCTTGTGAATTATTTAATTATCCCATGAGCTTATCGTGATACAAATGAGCTGTCGTGGTCTGTGCCATGTATATGAAAAAATTAACCAGTGGATAAAAATACATTATTAATATTTGTAAATAATACTATTTTTCTGTAATAGATATATAGATCGATAATTTTATTATTTTATTATTTTTTATATTTAATTATAAGAAGTGCCCCTCTTTGATAAATTTCCTACGTCTGCCCTAATTGACTGCACAAAAACTGTGTAAAAAATGAGAGAAAATTAAAAGTGAGACCTATAAATATGTTTTATATATTTTTATCGATAAATAATACACGAGTCATATTTTTTATGCACAATTTTTTATGTAGACTATTATTGTGAAAAGAGTCGTATTTATAAAGTCTTGAGACTGCTTTATATCCTTCTATTTTATTCTTTTATCCTTATTTTTACTTTCCCACTCTTCTCTCACAATCTCTACTCTTTTAACTCTTTATTTTTATTTGTTTATATTTTCTTTTCACATGCATAGATGACGTGTGCATGTCAGATGACTAGCTAGTATTAATAATAAATATAGTCGGAATAAATAAACAAATGTGGTAAATACATAGTAGTAATTTTTTTGGCTACATGCATGCATCAATGATGCTTCGACAATATCCCCATTTAATTTTTGTATTAATATTTATTTTGTTGGTTAATGTTTTCCTCAACCTAAGTATAAAAGTGGATACAATTATTGGAATAATGGTAGTCGTGAGCCACTTGCATAGAAGCCGGCATTATAATTATGTACATATATAGAACCTTATCTATTTAAAATATAAAATGGAGTATATATGATTTTTGACCATCGTTTTCAATCACAGTTGGAAGTGAAATGGCATGCATCCTCTTATTATATATAAAGAAAAAAAATTCAAGTTGATATATATCTTAAAGTACGTACTACATATATATTCCACCAATAATTATTGCAACTTATCATAATTCATGTGTATCATATGTACAAATTAATTAATTAATATATATATATATATATATGCTCATCTTTGAAAAATTAGTGCGCCAACTTCTTTGACATTCAATTACCGCGGATCGATTTATGCACAAAGTACGTACCATGTTGGATTGAATTCATACTTATGAATATCAAAATTAAATACCAAATATAAAACTAAATAAATCGCATAACATTAAATATTAAACTTATTTGTGACTGTTACGTGAGCCTCCTAACTGTTTTAGATTTTTTTAATATTGATAAATTTACAATTTTGAAGAGAATACATACAAAAAAAAGATAGAAAGTATATATATATATATAGGGAATATCAATTCCTTACATATATCTAGTTTCGGATCAACTCGAAATCTCGAACAGTAAATGTTATAATTATTTTTTAGTTTGTTCAAATAATAATAATAATAATAAAAAGCCAAAACTAGCTAGACAGAACAAATTTAAAGATGTAGGCTTAGCTTGCTTTAAATCTGTTAAATCAACTACAAAATGTTACCTAAAATGTTCCGTAGAGCAATTGTAAAAGGTTGAAGTTGAAATTAGGGCATCCAAATCCTCTAATCCCATAAAGAAATCGTCGTTCAAGATCATATCTGATATAACAAATTCAGCATCCTTGCTGATTCCTTCAGCCTCTTGTTCATGTTTAATGGGCTGCTGGAGAATTACTACTTCTTCACTGATATCTGATGTTGGAGAGCAACTGGAGTCTTTGGGTGTTGCTACAATAGTATCGGTATTGACCGATGAGGAGCTTTTCGGGGTGGTGAACTTGTGCCGGTTTGTACCGGCAAGAGAACTCCGTCGAGTTGGATGGCTGTGGCTATGTTCCCCAGAGTAGGTTATGATAAACATTCCGGGATCATTACAGCTTTGTTCAACTTGCTTCCTTGCCAAACATCCTTTTAAGCTACTACACCTATAATAGCTCCTGCTTTTCAATTAACCAAACAAACTTTAGTACTAGCTAAACAAATAACATGTCCTCTACGTTTCAAAATTATATATATATATATATATATATGATAATTAATAGTACTTTTATATATGAATGTAGATATGTATATATACCTTGGATAAGGTGATCCTTTAATGGGTTTCTGACCATATTTACGCCAAGCCCACAAATCAGAAGAAAGACCATCAGCAGTTACTTGAACCACCACCCTTTTGTGTTGGTTCTTCCTGATTTTTAAAAAGAAAGAAAAAGAAGTAAAATTGTCAGTAATTAAAATTGCGAGACGACAAGATAGCTTTAAGGATGAAGCAACAAATTAATTAATTCAAAAATTATACGTAGGCACCTCTTATATTTAGCTGCATGGGCAGTATTACTTTTATTAGGACTAGCAGCTTTAGCAGATTTAGCAGGAATTGTGTGCTTCTGGATAACTTCGATCTCTTGATTTTCTGGCTTTAACTTCAGGACTTCTTCAGGGAAAGAATCGGAGGAGGAGGAGGAGGTAATAATGGGAGCTTGTGGGGAAAAAGAATTAAACATGGGATAAAAGGGCTTGTAAAGCTCATCTAATTCATCCACAAGAACTTTATCATTACTGTTATAATTGGCTTCAAAAAGATGAGGAAAAGTGAAATGAAAATCGTCATCATTATTATTATTATTCTGAATATAATTCAGTGAACCGAATGAAGAAATAGCCGGATCATCAAAATAATCGGTGGATCCTCTGACAATAGCTTGCAGACCCCAATCTTCCTCCATACTAACAAATTCTCCCATTAAAATGCCACGCCCTGCCTTTTCTTCAACTGTATATATATATGTGTGTGTGTGTGCGCGCGCGCGCGCATGAATGAGAAATCTACTTGTGAGAAAATATGTGAGGGAACTCCTTTATTTATATAGTAGTATCTATTGAGGAGAGAGAAAAGGGGAGTTAGGCCACTTGTGGCGAAATATAGGAACTAGTAGATTTTGCATTTCCATTAGGGAGTTCCTGTATTGGAGATTGACTTTGTTAAAATGTCAAAACTCACAAAAAAAAAAAAAAAAAAACCTAGACAGTCCAACGCGCATTCATCTTTTACTTAGCTTCTTCGACCAGCTGGGTTTGTAGTTTAAGGGTACGACCGAGGCGAAGAAACAAATACGTAGGTTTGACCAAAATATAGAAATGCCAAAAGTTGGCTTTATTAAATTAATAAATGCGTCATGACAAAAGGTATCAGTCATAATTAAGTCATGCATGCGTACGTAAGATCATTTTCTTTATAGTAGTAGTAGTAATATTAAGCCAGAGGGCCGGGGATTTGTCGTCACTTTGGCCTATGGTAATTAAATTGCATACGAAAATATAAGAAATAAAAGCATTTTCCTAAAATTTTCAGTCATTTTGGTTTTCAGTCAAACATCCCGTCTTAGATGAGTTATTACGCCTTGTACGTCTTGTTCATGTTTTTAACAAATTAATGATATATATATATATATATATATAGAGAGAGAGAGAGAAATTTTTACATGCAATTCTAAAGGGAAAATGGCAAAATTATATCCACCATTTTATTATTATTAGTGTATCAGTGATATTATAATTAAGTACTCAATAAATTTAAAAATACATATAAAAGAAACTTCAAAATTCGTAATTTTTGTAAATGAGAATTTTTATGCAAACGTAGGGACCGTGAGAATACTAATTCTTAACAACCACAATTGGTATATATTTTCTGTAAAACTTCTTTGGTATATCGTCCCTATATAACGTTCTATTCCCACAAAGGAAATTACCTCAAGACTTTTAAAAAGTATAAAATTGACAACCATGTTCCACGCTCGCAAGTTGCAATGGAAATGGGCTCACTAGCTAGTTAACCTATATATATATATATATATATATATATATATATATATATATATATATATATATGAGTTTCAATGCACAATGCATGAGTTGCGCATGAAAACTACAAAAGTCTATGCATGATAGTAACATGCATGTTCCAATTTTAAAATACTATATATATATATATATATATATATATATAAAACAAGAAGAAGAAGCGAAATATTAATTTTCTAAAAATAGTTTAATTAATTAGGAGCTAGCTGATCGAGTACAATTTAACTTCCTTTACATGAATTTTTTTTTTGTTCCTTGATTGTGTTATTAATTAAGTAATTAAAGGTTTGTTTAGCTACAGTTGGAGCGGTACATATAATCTTGTACTACAAATAAACTACGTACAACAAACGGGGCCTAAGAAATCATATATATTTATTCTACTAATTAATATGCAACTACTTTTTAAAGGTTGCATTTTAATTTCTGGCTATACATGCATAAGTTAATAGGGATAGATGTCTAGCAAATTGGCATTACGTGACATGAAGGGAAATATCTAAAGTGATAAAGGATTGGCCCACCTCCACTATTACTATTGCCATACCTTAATTGGATCTTGCTTTCTTGTTTTATTCACCTAGGCCTAGCTATGTAATGTAGTAGTAGGTAGGTAGGTACCAGTGTTTGAAGATTTGAAAGCTCTTCGTACTGGATTTAGGGTCCATATGTTAGAAATCGACTTAATTGTAGCATTTTCCTTTTGTGCAATATTGTGAACCGTCTTCAACTGAGTCGGAGCCCCGCTGCCCCGGTAGTGAGAATATGAAATTTTGAACTGGCAACTGGCGCGCAAATTTGACCAATATAGAGCTTGAGTTTGAGGTTTGAGAAAACTATAGCAGATATCTGCAAATCATCCATCTTCTTCTCAGATCAACACCTCTGCTTCGCCGACATCCTTCCTCCTTCTCAAGTATCCATTCTCTCTCTCTCTATATATATATGTCGTTCATATGTATTTTACGTATTCATTCACGGGCGCCTGTGTGTATGTTTGTATATACTGTTGACTGATTTCGTTACTGAAATTGTGATAATTCAAGGTCCGAGCAAGAATCGAAGTAGCTGTCCTCAATTTCCTTAAGATCTTAAATTCTCCGACTCCTGCTATCTCCGATCTCTCACTGGTTTGAAATTCCTCGATACCTTTTTTATTTAAATTCTAATTCTACTCAAAAACTGCGAAACTCGATCAAGTAACTGTATTGTTTTTGTTTCACTTTAAACATATACTGTACTGATTGTGTATGAAAAAACCCTAAATGTTTGATCAATCGTCACTTTGATTAAACAGGTTAGTAGAAACTCGAAGAATAGCAGAGTGAGTCGAGGACTGTTGACTGATGTGTCGTGGATTTTTCTCTCACATTCGTCTTGCAAAAGGTCTTTGATGCGAGAAAAAACTGCTAAAGCCTTCATTAGAGGTGTAATTCATTTTCTCAATCAAACATTTTCAACGAACAGACGGATTAAACTGATATATAGATTACTTAGCAAATAATAATAATAAATAAATAAAAAAGTGATATATAGATGCTTTATCATGTATTGATCAATTTTGCAAAAGTTGTCAATTTACAATTGAACCTCCTAACTCAATTTAAGTAGTAACAATTACTAAAACACTCTATTTTAGCTTTTTCATTATTGATGAATCTATAGTAATGGACTCTCATTTTGGGACAGATAGATCGATGTTCTTCAAAATTTCAATACAAAAGATATGACTGTCCGAGTATACGCTCATATGTATTGCTTTTGTTCTTTTTGCCTTGTTCTTATTGAGTTCTCTATCTAATTGCGTATTGTATCTAGTGTGGAAGGTGATGGAGATGTGTTATCAGATTCTGGTTCAGGAAAAGAGAGTGACTCAGAGAGAACTGTTCTACAAATTACTTTGTGATTCTCCAGATTATTTCAATTCTCAACTGCAGGTCAATAGGACAATTCAAGGTCACAGTTGTTTCTCTTGTTTCCTGATGAAGCTAATTAATTTTTTATAATCTCTGTCAATGTAGTTTTTTTTTTTTTTTTTTTTTTTTTCTCAAATATTTATATAACTTTACAATTTTATGCCTAACAGATGTGGTGGCATTGCTTCGTTGCAGCCGTTATAGTCTTGGAATCATGGCATCTAGCAGAGGAGCTGTATCTGGCCGCTTATTGCTTCAGGCATACATTAATTCTCACTTTTGTTCTAATTCATTGCACAGCTATAAAAGTTTGCTTTGTATTAAATTTTTATTTTAAAAAAGTTATGCTTTAGCAAATTACTTTTGATTTACATACTATTTGCTATTACAACTCATTTGGTGTGCTAAATGCCAATCAGGATATTTAGGCCTTGGGGTCATAAGCATGATAAATGTTATGTTATCCGTAATGTGTTTATGAGAAAATGAGGAAACAGTGCACTTCCACATGATATTATTTGTATACAATGCCATTTTCTTTCTAAACTTGAGAAGAACATTTCAGTGTGATAGCATGTTTCAATTTTTGATCTGGCATTAGAAACTTTTAAAACTCAAATGAAATAGTGTCCATTTTGTACATTACTTTGAATCATTATGTTTTTCGGTGGAATAAAGGATGCTTTTATATGTGCTATTCTCTTGCTTCAAAATTATTATGAAATAGGATCCAAGCCTTGTGGTTGTAGACTGTTCTACATGTGGATCTGGTTATGCAATTTCTGGGGACTTGAATTTGTTAGAGAAACTGGTCATGAAGACAGATGTTCGATATATTTTTGTGGTGGAGAAGGTATGTATAATAAATTTTACTCTTGTTTATGATGGTTTTGCTACTGATGCTTAAATAAAATTTGAACAACTGGCTCTGTGTAGCATGCAATATTCCAGCGGCTGACTGAGGATTGCATATTCAATCAAATTCCAAGCATTTTTATCACAGCGAAAGGATACCCTGATATTGCCACAAGGTAACTTAAAAGCTTAAACAGTTAACTTTCCTTGTACACAAAAAATAAGTTGAAGCCGATTAGGTTCTAATTTTTCAAGCAGGTTTTTTCTTCACCGAATGAGTAGAAATTTTCCTGAGATACCAATTTTAGGGCTGGTTGACTGGTATGGATGCCCTTTTTCTTTTTCTCTCGCTGCACCAGATACATAATTTGTGCATATATGCAATTTTTAAATTTCAAAATTTTCAAAGGAATCCAGCTGGATTAGCAATTCTATGTACCTTCAAGTTTGGAAGCATAGGAATGGGCTTGGAAGCATATAGATATGGTGCTTTCTCCACTGTTATATTGGTCGACTTTCAGGCTCTCTATATATCCATCAATCTAATCAATAGATATTTAATTATTGTTGTCACTCAGCTTGCAATGTTAAGTGGCTTGGATTGCGAAAGGATGATCTTGAGCTTATACCTGACCAATCATATATCCCACTCAAGCCACGGGATCTGCAGATTGCCAAAAGCCTGATCTCCTCAGACATCTTGCAGGTAGGCTTTGTGAAGGATAAGTAAAAAAGTCCTGAATCATGTTTAAGAATAATTATCCAGGATGGGAGTGTAGACTCACTCTTATTTACACATGTTTTACTAGGACAACTACAAACAAGAGTTGGCAATAATGGTTCAGAGTGATCGCAGAGCAGAAATTGAAGCTCTCTATGTCCATGGATTTGAGTTCTTAGGGAGGTACTTGGCAAAGAAAATTGTACAAACCCATTATATATAGTCACTTACATTGACACTTCCACAAAGGGCATGTTTCATTTACGCAGAAAATATCTTTTATATATTAGAGGGAAAGAAATGAAAATTGGTGATACTGTATATATGCAATTATTTACATATACATATTACTAAAAGTAAAATATTCAAAGCTTTTGTTTTTTGGTTTATTATAGTATAATGCCTGAATTAATTGGCTGAAGATTAGTGATAAATTAGTTTGTTTCAAAACTTCGTCTCAGGTCAATTGGATCATGGATTTGTCTAACCAAATCAAGTTGTATGAATTTGGTCAAGTTTCATATGAATTGTTGATTTTGAGCATACATCTCTAAAAACTTTTTCTGATGTTCTAGTGCGTAATTTGTTTTATTGAATAGGAGTGAATGAAAATCAGTGATTTAGTCAATGTTAATCAAAGATTAAATTCCAAATTGAACCCTAAATTTTAAACTTAAAATCAATTTGAACCTTAAACTTTATTTTAATGCACTATAAACTAAGATTTTCAAATTCAGACCGGTCATTGAACTTAAAAAGGTACCGAGTGGATGAGTCATTAGTCCAACCAGTGGTCGAATTGTTATTAACCTAATGACGTCATTAATATATAAAAATATATATTATTAGTAATTAATAAAATTTTAAAAAAATTCATTTTTGTGAACTAAAACATAATAAAATTGAGTTACAATAATATTAAAAGTGGTTAATTTTAATATTAAAAAAATTTTGGTACAAAAAAAATGAAAAATCAACTCATCAATTAACCGATTGGACAGGTTGGTCAACTGAGTCAATTGATTTTTGATCAAATCAATAAATCGGGCTAAATTGGACCGGAATATCAACCGATTCTGATTTTTACCGGTTGAATCGACAGTTTGGTCCGGGTTTAATAATCATGTATAAACTTTGAGTTTCAATATAATTTTTACCCTTCTCACTAAATTTTAGGGTACAAATTGTTGTTTTGATGTAAAGAGTGTGGAGGAGGGTATATATTGTTTTGAAACTTAAAATTTAGGGTACATATCATTCAAAAAAAAAATCAGGGTACAAATTATTTTTACAGTTGAAGTATAGGGTAAAATTGGAGATTAGTCTCAAATGTAATAAAACTTAGTAGTACACAAGGCGAACAATTATTATAACTTTCCATAAATGGAAATGGGCACTCGCATTTTGAGATGGATGGAATACTATATAAAAATATTAATTTTAGTATGAAATTTACATTGAACAAGTAAAAATATTTAGCTCTTATCAGTTGAATACTTTTATTGACTAATTTTCCAAAAAATAACTTCATGCTAATCGAATCCAAAAATATTAATTTTAAATGTACTTTGAACAAGTAAAAACATTTACATAAACTGCTCTTGTAAGTAGTAATTTTTTCCGTTCTCAAAAAAATGAGCAAAATATTTTTTTATATATATTAAGAAAAAAACAAAGTAGAGGAAAGAAAGTAAAAATGTTTAAATTTATCTTTAGACATTATTATGAGTATTTTTATTTTTTTTATATTAATGAATTTTTTAAATGATATTTTTACTTTTGATTTTATGTATGTTAAGCTCATCTTTTTGTAAAAGGGGTTAGGGAGTATATTATAATCAAAACATGTATCACAAACTCATTGAATAAAGTCCTAAAAGTCAAGCTTTATCCAATTCGAAGATGAACTCCTGAACCTTGACCTTTTAGGAAATTTCCTATTCCTTAGAACAACTCCACGTAAAGGCTTTAGGGTTGCATAGTTTAGAACCTTTGGACCTTGAACCTTTCCAAATTTTCTCGGTAACGAATTTAGGTAGGGTCAAATATCTCCTGTCTATTGTACTGTGTGTCTGTCTCTATATATGATTATATATAGAGAGAGCTCCGAACGATACTAAAATTCAGACCTGATCCTCATTATATATATATATATATATATATATATATATATATATATATATATATATTTATTGTTATTGAGTATGAACGGATGATTGACCGTCTATTCCTCTGATCAGGAGGATCCAATTTTTTTTTATATATAGTATATAAATATATATTTTCTGAAGTTTGCAAAAGTTTTAATTGCTAAAAAAAATTACTTGCGGTCGACTATGATACAAGAAATGTTAAATAGGTACGCAATCATGTGCATTGAAAAGGATATGCTGGACAAACTTAATTTTGAACATTTGATTAAAGAATTTGCGTCTAAGAAAACTAAAATAAGTATCTTTCAATGAATGTATTTTTCGTATATTTTATTCTAGTCGAAATTCTTATATATTTTATTGTATTCGATACAAGTTATAATTTTTATTTATTTATTTTAACTTTTTTTTGGTAGACAATGTTTCGACAAAGTCTCGTTTTCATTTTTCTGGCAACACCATAAATCTCAGTAACTACCGTGTGTGTGTCTATATATATATATATATATATATATATATATATATATGCTGTGCAAGACTATGCAAATTCAAACATCAAGTCTTAGTACAAAGATAGTAGTAGCTTGTTACTCATAGACCTACTCTATTCTCCTCTAATCTATTTTCTATCCAGTCTAGCAGTGATCTGATTCATCTGATAGACTCTGTTCGCCAGATATTCAAAACCTTTTGTGCAAAATTATATTCTGGTTTCATAACTATAAGAAACTATTTCTCAGGAGAAGAGAGTATTTCCAATTACCACCACTCCATTTTCGCCTTCAGTTTTCCCGCCCTACTTGCCTTCCTACAGTTGAAGTGTGTAGGAAGGGTTGATTCTCCGTTTGTTACGCATCCAAAAGCCATGGCAATTGCCGTTGGAGTTTTCTCATTTATTGCCTGGGATTCCATGGGGAGCTGAGAATTTCTCTGTCTCGTCTCTTGTCTACTTATCCCAACGTTGTTGGCTATGGCGTCACATTTTTTGGTTACTTGTCGGTTGCGTCTCTGGCATCAATTCTCTTCTCAGACTTGGTTCAGCCGTTTCTTTTTCTGCTCTTGTCGTTGTTTTTAGCTGGGCTGCTGCTACATAGTTCAGAAGAGATTAGTGGGTGAAATTGGAGGATTCAACAACCTAAGCAGGCGCATCAAAAGATTTTTTATGGACAACAGAGATATTCTTCCGGTGTCCACCAATTTATAACTGTCCTGGTCTAGTGTCAAAATTATGTATCCATTTCATGTGTAGTAAGTAATAGTTTTGTTTTGGCAAAATAATTTGCAGGTTAAGGATTTTGAAGAAGTTTAAAATTAGCGTAAGAGTCCCTATGGAGTGGTTATCATGTTATCCATTGTTGTGAATTTGTGATGTGTTTTAATACCAGTTTGCATAGATGAAAGAATTCTCTTATTAGCACAAAATACTATTGAGATTTTTAGGCCAAAAGCAAAAGCAGGTGTTTTAATTGGTAAATGACATTATCTTTCAATTGAAATCTTTGAGCCGAAATGACTCCGATCAAACTAGTTACTGACAATAAAGATAAAGAAAGATAACCATTTGTTTCATGAGGCGGAAAGCGGCGGACTTTCTAGCGATTCCAACGTAACATAGCCGAGCTTCCGGGGCCGCCATATGATATGCTCTACAATTCCCGATTGGCTGACGACCGCTAAAACCCCTCTTCTCTCTCAAGTTGCTGGAGTCGATGGCGGCAAAGGGTTTTAGAGCAGGGCAGCTCAACTAATATACTGCTTTCACTAAATGTATTTACTTATCTGTTTTACCTTCTTTTTTTGAATATCTACTTTTTGTTGCAATTTACTTGTGAAAAGTTCACACCAGTTATTTAAATTGTAGCAATCTCCGACATAACTTTTGTGAACACCATGTTTGAAAGTATATATTTTTAGAAGGTTGCTGCTGATTCTTGAATAAATGGATGTTTTGGTATTTGATGTATGTATTGGATACTAAAACTAAATTTGGTCAACGTATCTCTAAACTAATGAATATGCCAAACTATGGATATAGAGGAAATAATTTGATGAAGGGAATTAAGGTGCATATTGATATAGCAGGCTAGGTTCTTATGGTTGGTGGTGAGAAGTTCGAGCAGGAGTTTTTTTCTTTTTTATTCTAATTAAAATTTTTTATTATTTTTTTTTTCTGTTCAAAACTGAAAAACAGAATAGTAAGGGTGCTACTTGTTCACCAATTGGATTATAGTGCCACTAATTTTATTTATATTTTTCAAGCGCTAACAACTTCATTTTATCAGAGACTATAAGTTTTGGTAGATGGCTAAAATTTTTATTGGAGGCCTTTTATAGATTGAACCTACTTGGAGGTGATTGAAGTGCAAATAATATTTTTTTTTGAGTTATAAGTCATTTCCCTTTTTCGAACTATTTATTCTAAATAGTTCATCCTACAAACTTTTGGATTAATAAATAAAAAACAAACATATCATTTGTAATTTGTATGTATTGTTTCAGCTTTCAAATTGAATACAGTATTGAAAATAATAATGTTAACAACATTTGTGACGCCCTTAAAATAGGTATACATCACTTATTTTGAATCGTCAAATACATGGTACAGAATACAAATACAATTTTTAATATACAACAAGAGAGCTGTGAGTTTTAATACAACTATTGTCTTCTGGACAATATCCACTATCATAATAAGTCCTCATTACATTTATTGTCACACTATTTAACAGAATAGTGAGAACTACTAATACTATCATCTGGATCGTCACTCCGTTCCCCGACTAGTCCCGACTACGTTTTCATTTTCTGAAGAGAACAGTGAAAGAAAGGGTGAGCTCAACTAGCCCAGTAAGAAATATTATGACTAAGATAATGCAGAATAAATTATCATTAGTCTTCAACGATTATTAAAATCGATAAAATACAATAAACATCAAGTTTAACTGCAATGAACATACAATCCATTAAAAGAGTCAAGTAAAGAATAAAATCTACTATCTTTTATGATTTAAAAGGTTTTTCATCACTTTTATCCCCGGGACTCAAACTTAATAAATAAACCACATCATCCCCGCACTACTACCAAGGATATTTATTAGTATCACAACCACAAATTATCCATGCACTTACGGGCGAGGATATTCGTGTATTCATCAATGGTCATGATCATGCCAACAATCGTCCCATCAATGCATCATGGGCCAATGAGAACTTTTACCACATCATTTATAACATTACTTACATGATTACAAATCAATAATCCTCGGTCATAATCATACCAAGTCCATCTATGCACTACAAAAGCCACGGATGACTTTCAACAAAATATAAACATGAGGATGATGACAATGATATAAGAATTCAATAAAACAAGTTTAAGAATTAATTTATTAAGGAACTAATAACGTCCAAATTGTCAACATGATACTTTTTTGTAGAGTAAAATTCAAGAATGCTCGTAAGAATATTTCCATGAAAAGATCTTCGGATGAAGCGTAAATATCAAGGATATTCCACCAATTTCATGGAGTATAAAGTCAAAACTTTAACCAACCGAGTATAATAAAAATGGAATAACAAAAGAAATCACCATGCATGCAAATTGCTTGCATGGACGAAGTTATTCCAATGTAATAATAAATAACGGAACCGTGTCAAAGCGTAATACGCACCCGGCGGTGATATTCCAATGTAATAATAAAGAATGGAATAACAATGAAATCACCACGCACGCACTTTGCATGAGTAGGTTATTCCAACGTAATAATAAATAACGGAACCGGTCCCACAGAAAACGCATGCATGAATATTCCAATGTAATAATAAAGATTTTAAATAGGTCCGACGAAAACGCATGCATACATGATATTCCAAATGTAATAATAAAGAATGGAATAATAACGAGAATTTCACCATGTATGCGGTATTGTGATGACAAAGTTATTCCAAAGAGAATAATAAATAATGGAATAATGTAAGAATTTCACCAAGTATAGGGTAGATCAGATATACAAAGTTATTCCAATGAATAATAAAGAATGGAATAATGTAATTTCACCACGATGCGGTACTTTAGATAGATAGGTTATTCCAATAGAATAATAAATAATGGAATAATGTAAGAATTTCACCAAGTATAGGGTAGGCATCACAGATCAAAGTTATTCCAATGTAATAATAAAGAATGGAATAATGTAAGTTCTCTTCATGAATATGGAAAAAAAATACCCTTTACCTTATAAAGAAGAGTAGATCTCACCAGTAGGGTGGGGATATACGTGAAGAAACTTGCACTACGCTTCAAAGTTTTCTTAAACGCTAAAGAAATACGCTCAAGATAGAAGAATAATTCTCTCTATAGTTTTTCTCTCTAGAGTTTCAAAGAATTCGTAAGAAATAATGAAGGAATGAGCTTATTTATGAAGAATGGATCGAATAAGTAATCAATCCATGAAACTATCGAGATCGATTTACTTTAAAACTACGGTCAGATTGGTTTACAATAAAATATAATATATTCTATTTATAATCTAATAAAATAAATAACTTTTAAAAAGATTTTACTATACAAACACTATGCAGCACTATGCGAAATACTATGCATAATAAAATATAATATATTTTAATTATTGTCTAATAAAATGAATAACTTTATAAAAGTATTCATTTTATATAAAAAGATTTTACTATTAGCCTAAATAAAATGAATAACTTTATAAAAGTATTCTATTTTATATAAAAAGATTTTCTTTTTTATTACATTAATAATACTAATAAAAGTAAACTTCATCATCATTATTATTATTCACACTATTAATCGACTGTGTCGTTCCCAAGAAAGAGGGGCTTTCCAATAAGGATTTCTCCCTATTAGTGCCGCAATTAGGTGACCAAACCTCTCCTTGTGTAACTTCTGAACATCGTTAATAATGCAAATAATAATATTAATAACTCTGTCATCTCAATTATTGATTTAATAATATCTACAATAATTGAATAAAACCTGAATGACTTCTCACGTAAGATCAATAATCAATACCGTGCGCTACTATGCAACTACAGCCAGATTCCTATACTTTTAACACCGGGTGTTTCAATAGCTAACGGTAAAACTTCCGCAGCTTATTTTCATAAAAATATTTTTTTTATCGTTTTTTTTAATCCGACAATAATTCCGTTAATAGGGTCCACTAATGATTGTGCCATTGTCATCTAATATTCCCCACCAATCGAATATATATAAACAACTCACGTGCTTTTGCAAAATTTCTAAATATTACCCACAACTATAACATTATATCAAATTAATTCCATAATATTTAAAAATGATAATTATAGAAAATTCATCTTTATTCATAAAAGTTGGGGTCTTACAATATCCCCTTCTTATGAAATTTCGCCCTCGAAATTAGGGTACGTACCTGGTATGTCGAAGAGGTAAGGATACCTTGATTTCATTTTAGATTCTAACTCTCAGGTCATTTCCTCAACATCGTGTTTCCTCCATAAAACTTTGACTTGAGGTATAACCTTGGAGCGTAGAATATGTTCCTTCTTATCCAAGATTTGAACATGAACCTCTTCATACGTTAAATCTTCTGTTATTTCGTCCGGTTCTAACTCAATAATGTGGTTCGAGTCTTTCACATATTTACGTAACATGGATATATGAATAATGTTATGAACACGAGACATACTTGGCGGTAAAGTGAGTCTATAGGCTACAGTCCCTACTCGATCGAGGATTAAAAATGGGCCAATGAATCGAGGATTGAGCTTTCCTCTCTTTCCAAATCTCGTAACTCCTTTTCATGGAGCAACACGTAACAACACATGATCTCCAATATCGAATTCCACGTCCTTTCGATGAAGATCAACAACTCTTTTTCATCGATCTTGTGAGGTTTTTATACGTTGTCGGATTGTTTGAATCTTTTTCAGAGTCATACGTATCAAACTCCGGTCCCAACAACGTTGCTTCACCCACCTCATCCCAAAGATACTTTGGAGAATGACACTTTCTTCCATACAACGCTTCGAATGGAGCCATGCTAATGCTTTCTTGATAACTGTTGTTGTAGGAAAACTCTACCAATGGTAAGAACTTGTCCCAACTTCCCTTGAAGTCAAAGACACAGAGTCTTAATAAATCTTCAAGAGTTTGAATAGTCCTCTCTGATTGTCCGTCCGTTTGAGGATGATATGCCGAACTAAATCTTAAATCCGTGCCCATAGCTTTTTTCAAACTAACCCAAAATCGTGAAGTGAATCTTGGGTCTCTATCAGAAACTATGGATATTGGCATACCATGTAATCTTACAACCTCGTTTATGTACATACGAGCAAGACGTTCAAGTGTAAAAGTTTCTCGTATAGGTAAGAAATGAGCAGACTTGGTCAATCTATCAACAATGACCCAAATTGCATCTATACCCTGAGAAACTTTAGGAAGACCAGTAACGAAATCCATGGTAATGTGCTCCCACTTCCATTCTGGAATTTCAAGTGGTTGCAATGAACCTTTTGGTACTTGATGTTCCGCCGACTCGTTGACAAGTTAAACACCTTGAGATAAACAAATACTATCTCCTCTTTATATTGCCCCACCAAAATGTATGTCAAGATCATGATACATTTTGGTACTCCCATCGATGGATTACAAGCGGTGTGTTGTGCGCCGCTATCATCATGATTTTATACTTTAAATCGTGTCGTTAGGAACACAAAGTCCGGAGTTGACTCAAGTATTCCTTCTTCATCGATTCTTGTTTCCTATAGCATCTTCTTGTACTTTCTTCCTCATATGCATCAGCTCCAGGTCTGTAGTTTGAGCAGCTTTAACTTTATCGATTAAAGTCGGTTCTACTCGTATATTCGCCATCATCACTTGGGTCCCAAAGTCTTTATCTCTATCTACATCCTTTGCAAGTCATACAAAATGGGCCTTTGTTAACAATATCGCACTCATGACTAGATATGATCTTTTCTTTCAATCGCCACTACCACGTTGCTTTTCGAGGATGATATTGGATGGTATGATCATAATCTTTCAACAGTTCAAGCCAACGTCATTGTCGTGATATTGAGTTCCTTTTGAGTGAAGAAATATTTGAGGCTTTTATGATCCGTCTGATCTCCACTTTCTCCCCATACAAGTAATGCCTCCAAATTTTAAAGTCAAGAAGACAACGCCAACTCTAGATCATGAGTAAGATAATTTCTCTCATATTCTTTGAGTTGTCGAGAGAGACATAAAGCTATGACTTTCCCATATTTCATGAGAACACATCCTAACCTTTTGCTCGAAGAAGCATCAGAGATGACAAATCCCTCAAAGCCGACGGTATTTTGTCGTAACAGTCTTAAATGAGTCTTCTCTTGAGTTCTTGAAAACTCTTCTCACATTCCTCACTCCAACCGAATTTTGTATCTTTTCGAGTCAGATGAGTTAATGTAGTAGCGATTCGAGAAAACCCTTCTACGAATCTCCGATAATAACCAGCTAAGCCGAGAAAGCTATGTACTTCGGTCACTGATTTAGGTTGTTCCCATCTTTGAATGGCTTCAATCTTTGCCGGGTCAACAGATATTCCATGATTTGATACCACGTGTCCAAGGAATGCTACTTCCTCAAGTCAAAACTCGCATTTCTTCAACTTGGCATAAAGCTTATATTCACGAAGCTTTTGAAGTATCGACCTCAAAGTGTTCTTTCATGATCTTCACGGCTTTTGGAATAAATAAGGATGTCATCAATAAAGATTTACCACAAAGTGATCCAAATATTCCTCAATACTCGGCTCATCATATCCATGAAGGCGGCGAGGAGCATTAGTCAATCCAAAAGACATGACTAGAATTCATAATGCCCGTCTGGGAGTTCTCGAAGTCGTCTTTGGAAATGTCATCTGTTAAATCTTCAATTGGTGATATCCTAACGAAGATCAATCTTTGAAAAGAATTTGGCGCCTTGCAACTGGTCAAACAGGTCATCAATACGTAGCAATGGGTACCTATTTTTGAATGTGACATGATTCAACTCCCGATAATCAATACAAAATCGCATACTCTCATCTTTCTTCTTCACGAATAGAACAGGAGCACCCCAAGGAGAAGTACTAGGACGAATAAAGACAATGTCTAACAATTCTTGCAGTTGGGTCTTTAACTTCTGAAGTTCAATAGGAGTCATTCGATATGGGGCTTTGGAAATGGGTTTTGTACCAGGTTCAAGGTCGATACAAAATTCAATTTCACGTTAAGGGGTAGCCAGAAGTTCTTCAGGAATACGTCGGAAATTCATTAACAATAGAAATATCATTCAAAACTGACGTATTTTTGTTTAGATCGGTGACATGAGCTAAGAAAGCTTGACATCCGTTTTTCAATAAACGAATAGCTTTATGGCTTGAGATGACAGTGATTGATTTTAATGGTTTGGTTGCTTGAAGTCGTATAATAGGTTGGTTAGGAATATGAAAGCTAATAACCTTACGAAAACAATCATTTTTTGCATGATGAGTAGTTAACCAATCAATCCCTAGAATTACGTCAAATGCAAGTATTTTCAATGAAATAAGATCGACAAGTAATGTGAGGGTACCGATTTGAACCAAACAACACTTAATAGTGGATGTAATGAAGATTTCTCCCAACGGAGTTTCAACAGATAAGTCAAAGTCCAATTTCTCCGGAGTCAAATTTAAACGTTGAGCGCAAGTAGGAGAAATAAAGGAATGAGTAGAACCGGTATCAAATAAGGTATATACTTCGCTAGAGTTTATGATAAGCTTACTCGTGATGACCTCATTCGGGTTCCTTGCTTTCTGGGAGGTCACGACAAACACTCTCCCTTGCACTACTGGCTTTGACTTTTCTGGGGCGTCCTTTGGTGCCTCCATCCTAGCTGAACTTGTCTTCGGTGAACGACAAAATCGGGCTAGGTGACCTTCTCTCCCACAATTATAACATGCTTTGGACGGCATCGCGCAGTTTGGACTGATGTATCCCTCTCCCCTTCACATTTGAAACATATGATAGATGGTCATTCTCCTTCCTTAACAATAGGTGCAGGTGTTGACGTCTTTCCATCATTGTTGAATCTCCTCTTCTTGAAATGTCCATTCTTATTGCTTTGGCCATGATTACCACCAAGTGGTTACCATTTCTGCATACGTTGATTCCTCTCACGCTTATTGTCACCGCTTGATGATATATCACCGGTATTATCATTTTGTCACCGCTTTCTCTTTTGGTTGGGTTGACTCATTATCGCGCTCCAATAATCGAGCTCTATTAACAACATCTGAATACAAACACAGTTTATGAGAGATAAGATATTGACGTATCTCGGGTTCCAAACCTCTTAGAAACATTCGCGTCATTATCTCCTCATTATCAACCAAATGGGACGCAAATCGGGACAACTCGGCAAACTTGGCTTCGTACTGCGACACGGTCATGTTGTTTTGTTCCAGTTTAATGAACTCTACCTCTTTCATGTGACGAATACTTTCGGGAAAGTACTTGTCGTTGAACAGTTCTTGGAACTTCTCCCAAGACATCTTCAGTGCATCAGGTTGAGTACGCTTTACAGATTCCCACCAGTAATCTGCCTCTGCCCGCAACATGAAGGTGGGAAAGGGAACCTTTGCTCCTCGGAGCATCCCAAGACATCAAATATCTTGTTGATCTGCTTTATCCACGTCTCCGCCTTAAGTGGTTTTGCCTCTCCAAAAAACTCCGGTGGTCCCAGCTCCTTGAACTGTTTGGCGGTGACTGTCCGAGAGTTGCCAGTGTTTCCACCTGCATTTTGGACAGGAGCTGCTCTCGCCTGATGTTGCATGAATTGCTTGAAGCCTCAAAACATTCCATCGTTCATCATTTGGTCAGTGTTGTTGTTTGTATTAGGATTGTCGCCTTCCTGATGCACATTATCCTGATTATTGATCTGTGGAGACTCAACGGTCTCCTGTGCTCCATTGATGTTCTCAACCTTCTCGGATGCCATTTTTAAATACTACCACAAAACAAGGGTTAATTAACATATCACATATAATCCCTATTGTGACGCCCCCAAAATAGGTATACATCACCCATTTTAAGTATCAATAACATGGTACAGAAACAACTACAACTTTATTAATACATCATAAAAATTGTGAGTTTAAATACAAATATTGTCTTCTAGACAATATCCAAACCCAAATAAATCTTCATCACAATTATTGATACATTATTATACAAAAATGGTGAGGACTACTAAACAACTTCTAGAACATCATTCCATACCCCGACTAGTACTCGCTACATTCTCGCCTCCTGAGAAAAATAGAACAACAAGGAAAAGGGTGAGCTCAAGTAGCCCAGTAAAGAATATTATGACTAAGATAATATAGAACAAATTATCGTTAGCCTTCAACAGGGAAAAATCTGATAAAATACAATAGACAACAAGTTTCATATCAATATTCGCAGCGGAAATAATAATTCATAGAAGAGTTACGTAGAGAATGAAATCTACTACTATCTATGAATTTAAAAGTCCATCATCAATATTTTATCCCTGTAACATCAATAAATATGCATCTTGAATCAAATATTCATCTTTGCACTACTGCACCAAAGATATTCATCGATCTATTAATGTTCATCTCAACACTGCTCATCTTTGCACTACGGGCCAAAGATATTTATCATAAAATCATTAATCTTTTGCACTACTGTGCCAAAGATATTCAATAATATCATCATTTAGACCGAGGATGATGAAAAATATTTTAAAGGAAACGAATCCAGTGAAACAAAAAAATAAATATCAAGGATTCGTTTTTCAACTATTTCATGTCCAAAAATACCTCATAAATAATCATAGTGAAGTAAAATTCAAGAATGATTAAAACATGGATACAATCAAAGCTAGTATCCATAATAGATATTTTGGACGAAAAGGAAAATTTTTATTTTTCGATGAATAGTGCCGTATTCGTGAATAGTGCCGTATACGTGAATAGTAATCCCGACACAAAAAGTTCCAAATTTGATTAAAATGTTCAAACCAATATTTTTGCATAATGATATTGAAGAAATAATATCATATATGAAGAAAATAATATCTCTTACCTCGAAAGACAGTACTTCTAGTTGAAACACCGGATATAGGCTATGACCTGAACTTGCACCGTATAGCAACACTCAAAGTATACTCACAAGAATACGCTCAATATATCGAGAGAGAAGATTTTAGTTTCTGGAGTGATTTTCAATTCTAACCTAAGCACCCTATTTATAAGAAAATGCTTAGAACACTAAAGTAGAAAATTTAATATAACATTAATATAATTACAAAATATTCAAGCCCACCTCTAGATAATTGAATTCAGCTATTAACATGTGCAAGTGAGGGCCACCAAAGTACAAAAAACGTTTTTCTAACAAAAAATCATTTAAACTCCAAAAATTAATTCACACCCGATATACCAAAACTTCAATAATTCAAAATAAATAGCGATTTTGTCAGAAAAATTTGAACCACATGTCCTTTCCATAGGAAATTTCATTATCTACAACTTTGCAGAAGAAAGTTTTTTCAAATTCCAAACAGAAATTGACCGAAATCCACAAACGGACGATTTTACAGGCTATAATCAAATTTCGGTCAAGAATTGGGGTCTACCGACACACAAAACATGTGTTAATCATTTAATACCACAAAAATACTCTTCCTCCTCATATACTTATATATCCCACATTCATTATAAAAATATCACCATCAATATATTATTAAAATAATATATTTAAATGAATTATTTTATCAGAAAAAGATAAAATATTAATTTTTAACAATTGTCACATTAAAAATTTTCTCCATCTATATCCACATAAAAATTAATATTTTTCTCATCATATAAATCAATAATTAATTATTCACAAATAATATTACGTAATCACATTATTGATGATCGTGCGGGTTCGTGAAAGAGGGGGCTTTCCAATAAGGATCTCTCCTTACTAAAGGCAAGCGCAATTAGATGACCAAACCTCTCCTTGTATGTAACTTTCTAGACATTGCCAATAATGTTATCTAATAATATTATTCGGATAATATGAATTATTGCTTCGATAATAGAAAATATTGTGCGTTGACAATTATTAAAACAACGATAATATAAAATATCAACGCAACAATTATTGAATCAATAAAATAAAATATTGAGCGAAGAATTATCGTAATAATTATTGAGTAGTGCCTTCTTATGTAAGAATCAATAATTGGTGTAATACTGGTAATGCTTCTTGTGTTTTAACCACTTTGGGTATTCCCACAAATATTAATCTGTAAATAACTACGCCAAGTTATTTATAACCAACTTATTCTTGTCGTTTTCTTCATCCAATCGCTTTCCGTTATGGGGCCCACACAGAAAGGCTACCGTCGTATTTAATATTCCCCCGACAAAGATGCAATATTCCACGACCAAATGAATATTCCCTGTCAACAATGAATATTTTAAAACCACTTGCTTGTTTGAAATAATTGCGCATTTTACCCATAACTTACCTCATTAATCCAATCAACCCTTACTATTTCAAGATAATAAATAGAGGAAATTTAATTTCATTAAATATTAAGTTGGGGTCTTACAACCTCCCCTCCTTATGAAATTTCGTCCTCAAAATTGACGTACGTACCTGGTGTTTCGAAAAGGTGAGGATACATCGTTTTCATTTCCGTTTCCAACTCCCAGGTCATTTCCTCTATAACACGGTTCCTCCACTAAACTTTAACTTGTGGTATGACCTTTATGCGTAGGACATGCTCCTTCCTATCCAAGATCTTGACAGGTACCTCTTCGTACGTTAAGTCTTCGGCTATCTCGTCTGGTTCTAACTCAATAACGTGGTTCGGGTCTTTCACATATTTACGAAGTACAGATATGTGAAACACATTATGAACACGAGACATACTTTGAGGTAACGAAGTCTATAAAGCTACATTACCTACTTCATTCGAGAATTTAAAATGGACCAATAAATCGTTGATTGAGCTTTCCTCTCTTCCCGAATCTTGTAACTCCCTTCCATGGGGCAACACGCAACAATACATGATCCCCAATACTAAATTCCACGTCCTTTCGATTTACTTTAAACTGATTTGGTCTAGATCGATTTACTTTAAACGGACGGTCCCAGATTGGTTTACAATAAAATATAATATATTCTATTTATAATCTAATAAAACGAATAACTTTTAAAAAGATTTTACTATCTGCAAACACTATGCAGCACTATGCAAATACTATCGTAATAAAATATAATATATTCTAATTATTGTCTAATAAAACGAATAACTTTATAAAAGTATTACATTTTATATAAAAGATTTTACTATTAGCCTAATAAAATGAATAACTTTATAAAAGTATTCTATTTTATATAAAAAGCTTTTCTTTTTATTACATTAATAATACTAATAAAAGTAAACTTCATCGTCATTATTATTATTCATACTATTAATCGACTGTGTCGTTCCCAAGAAAGAGGGGCTTTCCATAAGGATTTCTCCTATTAGCAGCAATTAGGTGACCAAACCTCTCCTTGGCGAGAACTTCTAGACATCGTTAATAATGCAAATAATAATATTAATAACTCATCATCTCAATTATTGATTTAAAAATATCTACAATAATTGAATAAAACCGAATGACTTCTCACGTAAGATCAATAATCAATACTGCAGTACTACTCATGCAACCACGCGTATTCTATACTTTTAACACGGGTGTTTCAACAGCTTAACAGTAAAACTTCCGCAGATTATTTTCATAAAAAATATTTTTGTCGTTTTTCAATCCGATAATTCCGTTAATAGGGTCCACCAATGATTGTCTTGTTGCATTTAATATTTCCCGACCAATCGAATATTATAAACAACTTCACAGCGTACTTTGCAAAATTTCTAAATATTATCCACAACTATAACATTATATCAAATTAATTCCATAATATTTAAAAATGATAATTATAGAAAATTCATCTTTATTCATAAAAGTTGAGGTCTTACAATCTCCCTTCTTATGAAATTTAGCCCTCGAAATTAGGGTACGTGACTGGTATGTCAAGACGTAAGGATACCTTGATTTCATTTTAGATTCTAACTCCTGTCATTTTCTCAACATCGTGTTTCCTCCATAAAACTTTGACTTGAGGTATAACCTTGGAGCGTAGAATATGTTCATTCTTATCCAAGATTTGAACATGAACCTTTTCATACGTTAAATCTTCTGCTATTTCGTTCGGTTCTAACTCAATAATGTGGTTCGGGTCTTTCCCATATTTACGTAACATGGATATATGAATAATGTTATGAACACGAGACATACTTGGCGGTAAAGTGAGTCTATAGGCTCAAGTCCTACTACTCGATCGAGGATTAAAATGGGCCAATGAATTGAGGATTGAGCTTTCCTCTCTTTCCAAATCTCGTAACTCCTTTTCATGGAAGCGACACGTAATAACACACGATCTCCAATATCAATTTCACGTCCTTTCGATGAAGATCAACATAACTCTTTTTTCGGTCTTGTGAGGTTTTTATACGTTGTTTGGATTGTTTGAATCTTTTTACGTAGTCATACGCATTACAACTCCGGTCCCAACAACGTTGTTCACCCACCTCATCCCAACATACCGGAGAACGACACTTTCTTCCATACAACGCTTGAATGGAGCCATGCCAATGCTTGCTTGATAATCGTTGTCAGAGAAAAACTCCACCAATGGTAAGAACTTGTCCCAACTTCCCTTGAAGTCAAAGACACAGAGTCTTAATAAATCTTCAAGAGTTTGAATAGTCCTCTCTGATTGTCCGTCCGTTTGAGGATGATATGCCGAACTAAATCTTAAATCCGTGCCCATAGCTTTTTTCAAACTAACTCAAAATCGTGAAGTGAATCTTGGGTCTCTATCAGAAACTATGGATATTGGCATACCATGTAATCTTACAACCTTGTTTATGTACATACGAGCAAGACGTTCAAGTGTAAAAGTTTCTCGTATAGGTAAGAAATGAGCAGACTTGGTCAATCAATCAACAATAACCCAAATTGCATCTATACCCTAAGAAACCTTAGGAAGACCAGTAACGAAATCCATGGTAATGTGCTCCCACTTCCATTCTGAAATTTCAAGTGGTTGCAATGGACCTTTTGGTACTTGATGCTCCGCCTTGACTCGTTGACAAGTTAAACACTTTGAGATAAACAAATATTTATCTCCTCTTTATATTGTCCCACCAAAATGTATGTCAAGATCATTATACATTTTGGTACTCCCATGATGGATTACTGAATCGGTGTGTTGTGCTTACTCCATCATGATTTTATACTTTAAATCGTGGTCGTTAGAACACAAAAGTCCAGAGTTGACTTCAAGTATTCCTTCTTCATCGATTCTTGTTTCCTGCGATAAAGATCTTCTTGTACTTTCTTCCTCATATGCATCGAATTCCAAGTCCGTAGTTTGAGCAGCTTTAACTTTATCGATTAAAGTCGGTTCTACTCGTATATTCGCCATCATCACTTGGGTCCCTGGAGTCTTTATCTTTATCTACATCCTTTGCAAGTCATACAAAATGAGCCTTTGCGTTGACAATATCGCACTCGTACCCGCATATGATCTTTTACTCAATGCGTCAGCTATCACGTTTGCTTTTCCAGGATGATATTGGATGGTATGATCATAATTTTTTAATAGTTCAACCTAACGTCGTTGTCGCATATTGAGTTCCTTTTAAGTAAAGAAATATTTGAGCCTTTTATGATTCGTAAAGATCTTTATTTTTTCTCTATATGTCAAAACCTTAAATTATAATTTTTTAGGAACGGAGGGAGTAGTACATAATAAGATGAGAAATGGAAAAGAGTCAAAAAATCAAATGACAAATTCCTTTTTATTTATGGTAAAAGGTTCCGTATAAATTCTCACTAACTTTGCAATTCAATGTTAAAAGCTTTAAGCTTGCACATTTATTGGAATAGCAGCACTGCTTTCTCTCTCCTCTGAGCTGATCTACCGAATTTGCAGCCTCGCATTAATGGGGTCGATACTAGGGGACCTGCCTTCATTCGACCCCCACAACTTCAGCCAACTTCGACCCTCTGATCCTTCAAATCCTTCCGTAAGCACTTCCATTTTCTACCTTTTATATATATAAAAAAAAACCCATTTAAATTTTCACTTTGATTTTCTTTTTCTGAATGAAATTTCGTTTTTGCATGATCCATTAAGCTGTTATTTATCTTGTTAGTAATTGTTAAAGAAATGGTCGTGTGCGGTGGGTCAGGACTTGGTTGAGTTTATTTTTGAGATGTTGTAGTACAATGTTTGATCTTTTACCCAATTCAGGATTAGGGTTTTCTTGGTTCAGCTATTTTTCAGTCATTGCACTTGAAATGTATAGTCTTCTAGTGTCTGATTATGGGGTTTCAATGTTTTGGAAGATTTAATGTTTTTTTTAAATAGAAAAGTAGGGAAGATATGAATGCTAGAAATATCTAATTATGTTCTCTGTACAGTGATTGTATTCTTTGTAAATTATATGAACAATAATTATTTTAGTCTATATTCTTTCTGTAAGCAAGAGCTTAATGTGTGTTTTACCCCAAATTTCTGCATTATGAGGAAGTTCAAAATTGTAGGCCAAGAGCACAGAATCCTCTGTGATTGTTTGTTTGTTTTACAAAGTTTTATACTTTAGCATTTAAAGTATGCTGGATTCCATTAGTGGACAATGGAGTGATTATGGATCACATGTTTTTATGGTATTGAGTAATGACAAAAACAGATCGTATTAGTGGCTGCTTATGTTACTGTTCATAGATGTTTGTGTTACTTAAATTGGTTACCACTAATAGACTGGAAACAGTCGCCCAATGTCATTGTTGGAAGTAGTGCATACAATTGCCATTTGTTCATGCTTTAATGTGCTGTTGGTTCTTTTTGTTTATTGAGAAGTATGGAAAAGTGGCAGGAAGTGTTTATTATGCTGTTACATGTCTTTGTTCATCTACAATATGCTTTAATATAGGTAAACTTAGATAGCTGGGCGATATGGCCAAATAATCTGAGGCTCATATCTACATTTTGAAGCATTCAGACTTGTTAGTACCTAGTAGCTATGAGTTATGACTAGGATGGTAGCAGTTACCTGTTTGATGCATTTTGTGAATCCCCAAGCAAGAAACTATGAAGCAACTACAAATTTTGATCCAGCCATCTTACTTCCCCAGTTCTACTGTCTTAACTTGCAAACTTTTGTAACCCATGTGGAACCCATGGTCTCACAAATGATGGGTAGAATAAAGTTTTGAAGGGTTTATTTCACTAAAAAGTGGAGTGCAAGGTTTAGTAACCATTAGTAAGCAGTGATCCCTGCTGCAGTGATGATGTATGAAATCAGCATTTAGTTTTGCAATATATTTGAGACAAATGAGATCTACAACATATGTTACATATTGCCTGATGTGTCATTAGGAAACTTATTCTGATAATACTTTTACATTGGTTTTCTTCTATTTTTACCTAGAAATTAGTAGGTAGGGGCCCCAAACTTTGTTTCATTTGTTAACTTTGTCGATACTTTTTACATTATGAAACTTTATTGGTGAAATCTCAGTTGTGTTAGTTTTAATTTGTCAGGGGTAGAATTTACTTATTCACTGTTAAATCTTCAGTTATGGTGATGAAATGTTTAAATAGTAGGTGAAGGTGAACATTCCTACCACTAAACTTTTACTATGTAGTAATAAACGTCTACTTGATTGCTTGCAAGTTCATTGCGCTTCAATTTCCAGGACTATAATGCTGTACCAACATATAATATTTCCTAGTTTACGTGTAAATTTTTTTCAAAAGAAACGTTACCATGTAAGAATCACTACCTACTCATGGTTTGTTCTAGAACAAAAAAAGCAAATATATTGTTTAACCATGTTGTAGCCTTTCCTCTAAGTGCAGTCTCTTCAGAGCTCCAAACTCAACGATGGCAACTTTATCATGCTTTTGCCATCAAATTCACAAACATAATCTTACACAAAAAATTTCCGTATCTGTTGTCATTTTGATATTTTTAGTTGTAACTTATCAGAGGCGTGAAAAATAAGCAGATAGATATTTGTGTGTTATCACTTACTATAAAAGTTTGTTTTTGTTTGTTTCTAGAAAATGACGCCTATTACTTATCATCCCACTCATGATCGGACCATTCCACCACCGGACCAAGGTAATGTAGATAATGGTTTATTTCTTTCCTTTTTGTTGATTGATTAGTTTCATAACTTTTTTTCTGGTATTGATGTTATTAATGTCACTATTGGAGATTTTACTAAGACTCTTTCTAGTATTTCTGTTTTTTTTCCACCTTCCCCGATTTTCCCATGAGGACTGTGTGTCTTTTAGTTTGGACAAATTTAATATACGAACAGCCAAGATTAAGTGGCTAAAATTGCCCAGGCATGTGGTCCGATAAAGAGGCAGTTTTCTTCTTGCATTCCCAGGATCTCTAATCATTCAGCTGTTAGAATACTTCTCTCAAGTCTTAGCGTCCCTCTTTAATGGATCTCCTTTCTATTTTTGGACATCCCAAACTAATTGAACACTTTATCCAGTTCTAATCTTTGTGGGCTCTACTATTTAAAGACCATTAAATTTGAAGAGAAAACTTTATTTACTTAAACTATGTGCCAACTTGCCGTGATCATTTATAGTGGGACGGATGGAATATATAATTAGAGACGCGAGGAGAGAACGAGAGAGAGAGAGAGCCATGTGAATATGCAATGCTTATATCATTCCAAAGCTTAGTTGTGGAAAGATGGTAGTAATTGTATTCTTAACATGATTTTGTTCTATTAATGGCACTTTGGTTGCAACTGTTGTTTCAGCATGTGTAATTGACCCGCTTTGAAACCTATTGACAGTGATATCATCCGAAGCCAAAAATATACTTCTGAGACACTTTTATATGCGTGCTGAAGAGAAGGTTAGTATTAATGCAAAATTTCCTTGCATATATACTCATAAATATTTACAGTGATACATGCAAAGAGATAGTTTTCCCTTGGTATTCTCTTAAAATTCTTTTTCTATCTGCAGTTGAGACCAAAGAGAGCTGCTTCTGAAAATCTGACACCAGAGCATGTACGTAAGCATCCTAGGGCTTCTACCTCCAAGGCTCCCCTCTGATTTTAGTTTAATCCTTGTGAGAGATAAAGCTTTTGCGAGCACCCATGTAGATATTCTCATCAACAAATACAAGTGTGTTTGTTGTAAGCTGATACATTACTTATTTGCTGCTTGTCATAAACTTTGTTGTAAGCTTAGCTAGATATGTACATTTTGGCAGATATAAAATAGCTTAATTATTACCGCTCAATCTGATTACACTAGTTGGTAGCCCGTGCATTGCACGGGCTATTATATAATTTGTTAGAATAGAAATATAAAAACAACAACATAATACATTCTATATTAAGCAACATTAAAGAGTTCAACTACATAATATACTCATATATATAATCAAAATATAATAGTTATTATTTCAGCATAGAACAAAAACTATAACTTTTTAAGGCAATTGACAATAGATAAATTGATAGTTTAAATATCAAGAATGTATATTCTTGCAAGTACTACCTTGACATTGTTTAAAAATACTAAAAATGAGCACTTTGCTATTAAAATGAGCATTATTATAGAATCACCATCAGAAAAACATTGCATCAAGAGAAGCGAATTGCGACTTGACACACCAAAGCGGATCTAATGTGATCATTAGTTTAAATCTATCATGAGACATTATATATCCACAAAAAGGCCTATATACCACTTATTGAGGGGAAAAAATAGTTGAAAGAGATTATATATTTACCTATAAAAGCAGCCACCATCACTTCTAATCCCAGGTATACAAAATATAAACTGCACTGTAATATAAAAATAAAAAAGATGAGAAAAAGAGAGATCTTTAAGCTAGCTAGCAATATATAAGAAGAAAAATTAAAGATTATAGCTAGAAATGAAGGTAGTAAAGCACATTTTTAATCTCAGCCATAAAGTTGCCATGACTTTGTAGAGTCTTACCATAACCTAAGGTATTAAAAAGATGGCTAACATATACTAATAAACATTTTGTTGACATGCCATCTTCAATGGCTCCAATAGTACCCAAAAACATTAGCCAAACATCAACTTAATTTAACCAAGTTAATTGACTGAGTTAATACAAGTGATTTTGAGCTAACATAAAATAAAATATTACCATATCAAAACAGTAGCATCATCCTTGATTAGACTTAACTCCACAGTCCAAAAAAAGAAACAAATAAATGTCATGATTTCAAACATTGATAATAGATAAATTAAATTATACTATGTCATGCGATGCCTTGAAATTAACTCTGAGATCTGAGTCCCTGGCCTTGCAGGCTATAATATAAGAAAGTTCAAAATAAAATTAAAAGATGAAGACAATGAGATCATACAGTCTAAAGCTATAGACTTATACAAACGAAATAAAAAATTAATAATTGAGATCAAAGCATATATTTAAGTTTTTTCCCCTTCATTTTACTACCAACAAATAAACATATTGCAACAATTAATTCCAAAAATATGAAACAAAAGAAGAATTCATATAAAAAAACTCACTTAGTAATTAGTAAAAGATGAAGACAATGAGAATATACAGTCTAAAGCTATAGACTATACAAACGAAATGAAAAATTAATAATTGAGATCAAAGCATATATTTAAGTTTTTTTTCCCCTTCATTTTACTACCAACAAATAAACATATTGCAACAATTAATTTCAAAACTATGAAGCAAAAGAAGAATTCATATAAAAAAGCTCACCTAGTAATTAGTTTTACACGCAAGTGCCTTTGTCAATGTGCTCTAATTTCTTGAAGTTGTTCACATTTTGAGACCCCCATGATGGTGATTCTTCCAGATTGAGCAAACCATAACCTGCATTTAGAAGTATAGAGATCGCTTTTCACGATTTGAATTAAAAATTACAAAATTGACAATTGAAACCTTCTAAAGAGAACAAAACTTTTCCTAAATGTAAAACTTCAACTCACATACAATTAATCACATACATACTCAATCATGTTTCATATCAACCGCATTTTCATTTGTTAGCATGGAAATAACATCGGGCATTGTAGGTCATGAACCACAACCCAAATATTCCAAAACATCTACATATTTTTATTTAAAACTCGCTTCTAAAACCCGAACTTAAAATTACAACAATAAATCTTACAGCATGCCTGTGTTGTTGTCCAAAACACACCTACTAATGCAAAGATGTAAAGTGATGTACCACTCACAACCCAATCTCATTTTTACCTAGTATGTTTGAGAAAACTCTTTTTACCATCTAGATATTGCATAATTTTTCCTTAGTCCCGAGATATACGAAGGTGAGCTTACTACCTCTTTACCTTATTGTAATAATATAGTAATTTTAGGTTCCCTTCTTCATGGATAACCTCAAGACTAAATTATGTAGTCAAGCATTGCCCTTAACTTTCTCACTTTGGGTTAAAAAAAGAAATGAAAAGAAATATCATCCTTCACCTATATATATATATTCATTTATATTTTGATAATAATACTTCAGTAATCTGTAGACATAAACTTTTCATCATTACCTTCTATTTATTCAGATATACACACACGTATATATACACACATACATCCCGATGACATGTATAGACAATATATCAAATGGTGATGATGCGGGAAAAAAAATGCATATATATAACATTTGAGCAAAATGCTTTACAATAGAGGCACATACGACAATTTCACATTTACAAACACATCCATTAATAATGAAGAATAAAATCTCATAAAGTATCGTTGTAAGACCCCAACTTATTATAAATAAAATTGAATTTTTCTTTATTCATTATTCTAAATTAATAAGGGTTAATTTGATATAATTCTTTGGTTATGGGTGAAACGTGCAAAGTTTACAAAATAAGCAAGTGGTTATAAAATATTCATTATTGTCGGGGAATATTCGTTTGGTCGTGGAATATTCTTTTTGTCGGGAATCTCCGTCTTTACCAAGCCTTGATCATTAGGGGGCCCATAACTGAAAAAGCGGTTGGATGAAAGAAAACGACAAAGATTGAGTTTTATAAATAACTACAAATTGTTACCGTTAACACTTTGTTGGGTTACACGGTGGTTAAAATACGATGTCTGGCGTGGTTACTTGCGAAGCATTACGGTATTACGCATGATTGTTGAATTATTGATCCTTACGTGAGAGGCACTTTACTCAATAATTGTTACGATAATTACTGCTCATTATTTTATCTTATTGATTCAATAATTCTTTGCATTGATATTTATATTATTATTGTTTCAATAATTGTCATTACACAAGATTTTCCATTATCAAATCAATAATTCATATTATTTGAATAATATTATCGAGATAACATTATTGGCAATGTCTAGAAAGTTCTACATCAAGGAGAGGTTTGGTCACCTAATCATACCAAGCAAGGAGAAATCCTTATTGAAAGCCCTCTTCCTGAGGAGCTACCGGTTTTGTCGATCTTGTGATTACTGTAATATTATTTTGAATAATTAATTATTGATTATTATGATAAAGAAAATATTTATTTTATGTGGATATAGATGGAGAAAATTTTAATGTGACAATTGTTGAAAATTAATATTTTATCTTTTTCTCGATAAAATAATACATTTAAATATATTATTTTAATAATATATTAATTATGGTGATATTTTTTATAATGATTGTGGGATATATGAGTATATGAGGAGGTAGAGTATTTTGTGGCATTAAATGTTTAATATATGTTTTGTGTGTTATGGACACAATTCTTCTTAAAAATTGATTATAGGCGTAAAATCGTCCGTTTATGGATTTCGTCAATTTACATTTGGAATTTGGAAAATTTCCTTCCGCAAAGTTGTAGAGAATGGGATTTCCATGGAAATTATGAAGTTTAATTTTTCTCGATAAACGGGCTATTTTCTATGAATTATTGAAGTTACGGAAAATAAAATAATTTTTATGGTGGGACCCACTTTTTGGTGGGTGTTGAATGCATTAAAATTCAATTTTTCAGCATTGAGGGGCTGAAAGCATGCGTAGAAATTTTGATTTTAATAATAATAATTTATTAATTTAGTCTCCTTTTGGCGTTCTAACATTTTCCTATAAATAGAGGCTAAGTTAGAATTGAAAATCACACCGTAAACTAAGTTTTCTCTTTCTCTCTAAATTATCGAGCGTATTCTTGTGAGTATACTTTGAGTGTTGCTTATACTGGTCTGGGTTTCACAAGACTATATCTAAAATTTAGTCGTAAGATCGATTATTTTTTGAGGTAAGGGGGTATTATTTTCTTCTTAAATGATATTTTTCTTCAATATCATTATCTTGAGTATTGGTGAACTTTTTATCAAATTTGGAACTTGTTGTGTTTGGTTTACTATTCACGTATACGGCCTTTATTCACGATACGACACTATATTCACGAATCTGGCCTTATTCAATCGAAAAATGAAAAATTTTTCTTTTGTCCAAAATATCTATTCGGATACTAGCTTTGATTGTATCCATGTTTTGATCATTCTTGAATTTTACACCAAAATGATTATTTTCAAGTATTTTTGGACATGGGTAAAACAAAGTACGAATCCTTAATCCTTAATCCTTGTCATTTTGTTTCACCGATTCGTTTCTTTTAAAAATGTTTTTCATCATCCTCGATCCTAAATGGTGATATAAATGAATATCTTTGGCCTGTAGTGCAAAGATGAACGATTAATCGATGAATATCTTTGGCACAGAGTGCAAAGATGAGCAGTGTTGAGATGAACATGACCAACTGGTGATCTGATGAATATCTTTGGCACAGTAGTGCAAAGATGATTAAAGATGTATATTGATTGTTATTACGGGGATAAACTATTGATGATGGACTTTTAAACCTTAGAAGACAAGTAGAATTCTTTCTCTACGTGACTCTTACAATGGATTCTTGTTTCACTGCATTTGTTGATCTAAAACTTCTTGTCTATTGTATTCTATTAGATTTTTCCTGTTGAAGACTAACGATAATTTGTTGTATATTATCTTAGTCATAATATTCTTTCTTGGGCTAGTTGAGCTCACCCTTTTCCTTTTTGTTCCATTTTTCTTCTCGGGAGGTGAGAACATAGCGAGGATCGAGTCGGGGTATGGAGTGATGGTTCTAGGAAGATGTTTTAATTGTCCTCACTACTTACGTAAAAATAGTGTATGAATAATTAATGAGGATTTATTTGGGTGTGTATATTGTCTAGAAGACAATATTTGTATTCAAACTCACAGATTGTATTGTCGTATTCTACACGACATCCCAGTATTGTCAAAGTTGTAGTTTGTTTTCTATACCATGTATTTTGGCGACTCGGAATGGGTGTTGTATACCCTATTTTGGGGGCGTCACGATTGGTATCGAGCTTAGGATATGATCTCCAGCGGAGATCGGGAATAGAACTAGGAGGGAGAGACGAGTAAATCCTTCGCTAAAGTGTGTCCTACCTAAGCTTATTTGTTGGCTCATTCATAATATAGGATATTATGTGATATGTTAATTTGTTTAATTAACCCTTGTTTTATGGCGATTTTAAGAATGGGCTCACTTGAACGTTAACAATGGAGTTTATGAGGCCCGTGGAGACGCCTTTACTCTCACCAACGAGAGGAGAACGCGTGTAACAGTGGCAATGTTCCTCCCGTGAACAACGCCACCGAAAGCAAATGATGAACGACGGGATGTTTAGAAGCTTTTGCGATTCATGCAAAAATCGAATGCGAGGAGACTCGTGTACAAAATACGGGTGGAAATGATGGCAATGCACTTGGCCTGTCACAACAAGCGGTTTAAGGAGTTGGGACCACCAGATTTCCATGGAAAGCGGATCCGATCAAGCGCGTAAACATGGGTCAAGCAAATTACCAAGATATTCGATGTCTTGGGGTGCACGGAGAATGAAGGTTCCATTCGCCACCTTTTATGTTTCGTGGTGAAGCGACATCGGTGGGGAATCAGAAAGCGTACTCAAACCAGATGCACTTAACATGTCTTGGGAAAGATTTCAGAATCGTTTCAATGACAAGTACTTTCCGAGAAAGTATTCACGTATGAAGGAGGTAGAGTTTATTAGACTCGAAACGTAACAACATGACGGTGTCTCGATCTGAGGCAAAGTTCGCAGAGTTATCCGTGTTTGCACCTCATTTGGTGGAGAATGAGGAACGAATGACGCGTATGTGTTTCGAGAGGTCTAAAACCGAGATTCGTCAATACCTTATCTCTCATAAATTTTCTCTCAGATTCAGATGTTGTCAGCAGGGCTCGATTATTAGAACGAGATAGTGAGTATACTCAACCGAGGGGACCACAATCGTGTAGTCATGAACGATGATAACCAATGGAGGAAAGAATACTTGACAAAGCGGTAACCACTCGGTGGTAATCATGGACATGATAATAGGAGAAGTGACTCAAGTGGAAATTTCAGAAGAGAAGATTCAACAATGACGGAAGATATCAACGGCAAGACCAAAGACCCAACAAATGCTGGGGAGGAGAATTTAATCTTGAGTTAGATGTTACAAATGCGGGAAGGAGGGACATATCATTAAGCAACCGTCTACAACAATCCAAGGTATGTTACAACCGGAAAGGAAGGCCACATCGCTCGAGATTGTCTTATCGCGAAACCAAGTTCGTAAGGAGTGGTGATTCCAAGGGTCATCCGGATAAGTCGAAATCGGGCACGGTTCTGGAAGAAATCTTTATCGTGATCGGACAAAACGTGAGGAACCCGACGAGGTGATCACGGGTAAGCTAATCTTGAATTCTTGCGAAGTTTATACCTTACTAGATACCTGGTTCTACCCATTCTTTTATCTCTCCCGCCATGTGCTCAACGTTTAAACTTAACTCCTAGAAATTAGATTTTGATTTATCTGTTGAAACTCCGTTGGGTGAAACCTTCGTTACATCTACGGTTTATAAATCTTGCATGATCCAAGTTGGCACTATCACATTGCTGTTGATCTTATCTCTTTAAAGATACTTGCTTTTGATGTGATTTTAGGAATTGATTGGTTAACCACTCATCATGCCAAAATTGATTGTTTTCGTAAGGTTGTTAGTTTTCATATTCCCAACCAACTCATAATACAATTCAAACCACTAAACCACTAAAATCGACCATCGTCATATCAAGCCACAAAGCTATTCGTTTATTGAAAAACGGATGCCAAGCTTTCTTAGCCCATGTTATGGATTTGAACAAAGACAAGTCGATTTCAATAATATTTACGTGGTTAAAGAATTCCTCGATGTATTTCTGAAGAGCTTCCCTTACACCCCGAGCGTGATGTTGAATTCTTTATTGACCTTGAACCGCACAAAGCCCATTTCTAAAACCCCATATCGAATGGCTCTATTGAACTTCGTGAGTTAAAAGTCCAACTCTGAGGAGTTATTAGACATCGGTTTCATTCGGCCCCAAGACGTCTCCTCGGGGTGCTCCCTGTTTTATTCGTAAAGAAAGAAAGACGGGAGTATCGACTTTTGTATTGACTATCGAGAATTGAACCATGTCACCATCAAGAATAGGTATCCGCTACCCTCGCATTGATGACCCGTTCGACCGATTCATAAGGCCTTGATTCTTTTCAAAGATCGATCTTCATTCGGATATCATCAATTTGAAGATTAAAACCGAGATATTCCAAAGACGGCATTCGTGACTCGATCTGGGCATTATGAATTCTTGGTCATGTCTTTTGGATTGACTAATGCTCCTAGCTTTGCTTTCATGGATATGATGAACCGTGTATTTAAGGAATATTTGGATCAGGTTCGTTGTTGTCTTTATTGATGACATCCTCATCTATTCCAAAAGCCGTGAAGATCATGAGCACCATTTGGTATTCGGTACTACAAAGACTTCGTGAACACAAGCTTTATGCCAAGTCAAGAAATCGCGAGTTCGCTCGAGGAAGTAGCATTCATTGGGCACGTGGTGTCAAAACAAGGAGTATCTGTTGACGTGAAAGATTGAAGCAATACAAAGTTGAAGCAACCAAGTCGGTGGCCAAAAGTCTGTGACTTCGGGCTTAAATTGGTTATTATCGGAGATTTGTGGAAGGATTTTCTCGAATCGCTACTCTGTTAACTCACGGTGACTTCGGAGATACGCAAAATTCTTATGGAGCGAGGAATGCGAGAAGAGCTTCCAAGAGCTCAAGAGGAGACTCATTTCGGCACTGTTTCGACAATACCATCTGGTTCAGATGGATTTGTTATCTACAGCGATGCTTCTGGCAAGGGGTTAGGATGTGTTCTCATGCAACATGGGAAAGTCATAGCCTATGCCTCACGACAACTCAAAGAATATGAGAGGAATTATCCTACTCATGATCTAGAGTTAGCGGCAATGATTCAAGCGTTGAAGATATGGAGACACTACTTGTATGGAGAGAAAGTGGAGATTTATACGGACCATAAAAGCCTCAAATATTTCTTCACCCAAAAGAACTCAACATGCGGCAACGACGTTGGTGGAGTCATAAAAGATTACGATCACACTATTCAATATCATCCCGGAAAGCGAACGTAGTAGTGGCGCGTTAAGTAGAAGATCATATGCAAGACGAAAGTGATATTGTCAACGCAAAGGCCCATTTTGTATGACTTGCAAAGGATGGAGGTAGAATTAAAGACTTGAGGGACCCACATAATGATGGCGAATATACAAGTAGAACCGACTTTAATCGATAAAGTTAAAATTCACTTCGCAAGCTACGGACCAATACGTGCGTATGAAGAAGAAAGTCAAGAAGGAGCTATTCCTAAGCAAGAATTGATGAGGAAGGAATACTTGAGTCAATTCTAGACTTTGCGTTCTAACGATTCGACCAAGCATAAAATCATGATGGAGGCACACAACACCCGCTTGCAATCCATCTCGGAAGTACCAAAATGTATCATGATATTCGACATACATTTTGGTGGAACAATATGAAGAGAGAGATTGCGAGTTTATCTCAAGATGTTTAACCTATCAACGTGTAAAGCGAGACATCAAGTGCCAAAAGGTCCATTGCAACCACTTGAGATTCCGAAATGGAAATGGGAACACATTACTATGCATTTTGTTACTGTGTCTTCCCAAAGTTTCTCAAGGCGTAGATGCAATTTGGGTTATTGTTGATAGATTAACCAAGTCGCCCATTTCTTTACCGATACGCGAGACTTATTCCTCGAACGCCTTGCTCGTATGTACGTGAATGAGATTATGAGATTTCATGGCATGCCAAGATCCATAGTTTTCGGATCGTGACCCAAGATTCACTTCAAGATTTTGGGTTAGCTTGCGAGAAAGCTATGGGCGCAGATTTACGATTCGATTGAAAGATACCATCCTCAAACAGATCGGACAATCGTAGAGGACTATTCAAACCCTTGAAGATTTATTAAGACTCGTGTCCTAGATTTCAAAGGAAGTTGATAAGTACCTACCACCGGTAGAATTCTCCTACAACAACAAGTTATCGTTAAGTATAGGCATGGCTCCATTTGAGGCGTTGTATGGATTTAAAATGTCGCTCTCCAAAGATCTTTGGGATGAGGTGGGAGAAACAATATTGTTGGGACCGTAATTAAATGCATGACTACGAAAAGATCCAAATGATTCGACAACGATTCAAACTTCACAAGATCGACAAAAGAGTTATCTTGATCTTCATAGAAAGGACGGGAGTTTAATATTGGAGATCATGTATTGTTACGTATTGCTCCGTGGAAGGAGTTACAAGATTTGGGAAAAGAGGAAAGCTCAATCCAAGGTTTGTTGGTCCATTTGAGATTCTCGACCGAATAGGAACGTAGCCTATAGACTCGCGTTACCTCCAAGTATGTCTCGTGTTCACAATGTATTCCACATATCTATGCTTCAGAAATATGTGAAAGACCCAAACCACATTAGAACCGCATTTAAATAATGTAAGATTTAACCTACGAGGAGATACTGTTGAGATTTTGGATAGGAAAGAGCATGTCTTACGCATACGAAGGTTATACCACAAGTTAAGGTTTTGTGGAGAAACCATGCAATTGAGGAAATGATACGGGAGTTGAATCGGAGATGAAAGCAAGAGTACCTACCTTTTCGATATACCAGTAATGCGTTATGTCAATTTCGAGGACGAAATTTCATAAGGAGGGAGGTTGTAAGACCCCAACTTATTATAAATAAAATTGAATTTTTTCTTTATTCATTATTCTAAATTAATAAGGGTTAATTTGATATAATTCTTTGGTTATGGGTGAAACGTGCAAAGTTTACAAAATAAGCAAGTGGTTATAAAATATTCATTATTGTTTGGGAATATTCGTTTGGTCGTGGAATATTCTTTTTTGTCGGGAATCTCCGTATGCGACGGTTGCATGCTAGTCATTAGTGGGCCCTATAACGGAAAAACGGTTGGATGAAAGAAACGACAAAGAAGATTGAGTTTTATAAATAACAGGCGTAAATTATTCTGAATTAACGTTAACACCGTTGGGTTACTCGGTGGTTAAAATACGAATGTCTGGCGTCGGTTGCAAAGAAGATGTACCAGATCGGTATTACTGCAGATTGTTGAATTATTGATCCTTACGTAAAGGCACTACTCAATAATTATTACAATAATTATTGCTCATTATTTTATCTTATTGATTCAATAATTGTTTGCATTGATATTTATATTATTATTGTTTCAATAATTGTCATTACACAAGATTTTCCATTATCAAATCAATAATTCATATTATTTGAATAATATTATCGAGATAACATTATTGGCAATGTCTAGAAAGTTCCATTCCAGGAGAGGTTTGGTCACCTAATCATGGCGCCAAGAAGTGAGAAATCCTTATTGGAAAGCCCTCTTTCCTGAGAACTACCGGTTGTCGATCTTGTGATTACAGTAATATTATTTTGAATAATTAATTATTGATTATTATGATAAAGAAAATATTTATTTTATGTGGATATAGATGGAGAAAATTTTAATGTGACAATTGTTGAAAATTAATATTTTATCTTTTTCGATAAAATAATACATTTAAATATATTATTTTAATAATATATTAACTGGTGATATTTTTATAATGATTGTGGGATATATGAGTATATGAGGAGGTAGAGTATTTTGTGGCATTAAATGTTTAACATATATGTTTTGTGTGTGGTGGACACAATTCTCGACCAAAATTGATTATAGAATCGTAAAATCGTCTGCTTATGGATTTCGGTCAATTTCTGTTTGGAATTTGGAAAAATTTCCTACGCAAAGTTGTAGAGAATGGGATTTCCCATGGAAATTCATGAGTTTAATTTTTCTGATAAACGGGCTATTTTCTATGAATTATTGAAGTTACTTGAAAATAAAATAATTTTTATGGTGGGACCCACTTTTTGGTGGGTGTTGAATGCACATGGGTTGCATTGAAATTTTCAGCATTGAGGGGCTGAAAGCATGCGTAGAAATTTTGATTTTAATAATAATAATTTATTAATTTAGTCTCCTTTGCTGCGTTCTAACATTTTCCTATAAATAGAGGCTAAGTTAGAATTGAAAATCACACCGAAACTAAGTTTTCTCTTTCTCTCTCTAAATTATCGAAAGTATTCTTGTGAGTATACTTTGAGTGTTGCTATATACTCATGGTCTTTTCTTTACAAGACTATATCTAGAATTTAGTCAAGACGATTATTTTGAGGTAAGGGGTATTATTTTCTTCTTAAATGATATTTTTCTTCAATATCATTATCTTCAAGTATTGGTGAACTTTTTTATCAAATTTGGAACTTGTTGTGTCGGGGAGTTACTATTCACGTATACTGAAGACTATTCACGATATGCATACCTTATTCACGAATCTGACTATTCAATCAAAAATGAAAAATTTTTCTTTTTGTCCAAAATATCTATTCGGATACTAGCTTTGATTGTATCCATGTTTTGATCATTCTTGAATTTTACACCAAAATGATTATTTTCAAGTATTTTTGGACATGGGTAAAACAAAATACGAATCCTTAATCCTTAATCCTTGTCATTTTGTTTCACCGGGATTCGTTTCTTTAAAAAATGTTTTTCATCATCCTCACCCTAAATGGTGATATAAATGAATATCTTTGGCACAGCAGCAAAGATGAACGATTAATCGATGAATATCTTTGGCACAGTAGTGCAAAGATGAACAGTGTTGAGATGAACACGACTACCAATTTGGTGATATAAATGAATATCTTTGGCTGTAGTGCAAAGATGATTAAAGATGTATATTGATTGTTATTACAGGGATAAACTATTGATGATGGACTTTTAAACCTTAGAAGATGTAGAATTCTTTCTACGTGACTCTTCTAATGGATTCTTTGCTTCACGTGCATTTGTTGATCTAAAACTTGTTGTCTATTGTATTCTATTAGATTTTTCCCTGTTGAAGACTAACGATAATTTGTTGTATATTATCTTAGTCATAATATTCTTTACTGGGCTAGTTGAGCTCACCTTTTCCTTTTTGTTCCATTTTTCTTCCTCGGGAGGTGAGAACATAGCGAGGATCGAGTCGGGTAATGGAGTGATGGTTCTAGGAAGATGTTTTAATTTATCTCACTACTTACAGTAAAATAGTGTATGAATAATTAATGAGGATTTATTTGGGTGTGTATATTGTCTGTAAGACAATATTTGTATTCAAACTTCATAGTTGATTGTCGTTATTCTACTACGACATCCATGTATTGTCAAAGTTGTAGTTTGTTTTCTATACCATGTATTTTGGCGACTCGTAATGGGTGTTGTATACCTATTTTGGGGCGCCACAATCGTAGTTTATTTGTGCGGTAATCATTACTTGATATTAAACAAAATATTGTCAATACTAATATTATGTATGAATTATATAATTGATTTAATAACTTATAATTATATAATGGAAGCTTAATCAACAAAGAGAAAGTTATATATGGATTTATATACTTACCTAAATAGTTGTCGCCGATTTGGTTGCTTCGGTTTTTAGCGACGAAGAAATAGGTTTTCGAACATCTACTGAAAACTCATCCTCATCCTTCATCCTCTTGCGCCATTGATATCGTTTATGGTCGTGAGTTGTTGTTGCAACCCAATTCTAGGGTTTTATGGGATGGGGAGGAGATTAAACCGAGATGGAATTTATTGAGGGGGAGATGAAGAAATACGATCGAGGCTGAAGAAGAGGAATGCTTTAATTTTTGCTCGGGAATTGAAGGGGGAAAGAGAAGATAGTGAGGAAGAGAGAGAGTGAGAGGAAGAGGAAGACCGGAAGACAGGGAAATGAAAAAAAAAACCGTCGATTGAAAAAAAAATTGTCGATTGAAATGGACTGAATTTATGAGATTTTTAATTTGACCGAGTTAACTCTTAATTAATTAAGAGTTGACTCAGCGAGTTTTTCAATGAATTGAAAAAAGATAGTTTTTGGTGTCTTTATATGTAAGTAAGTATTGATGCATATTGATTTTCCCCCCCCCCTCCAATTCAGTATCAATGTTTTCTGCTAGTATATTTCTTACAATTCTTGGAGAGAGAAGTGTTAGCTTAGCTTTCTCTTGTAAAACTGTGTGCACACCTCAGATGGCATCATGCTACTTTCTGCTGAACATTATTTATTTATTTATTTATTTTTGTATGTTGTTGAACATTTGACTGTGAAAATCTAATTTGGTTGGTCTTATTAGCTCATGTGGGAGGGAGGTATTAATAGAAAATTAAGGTAGAATAATAACAAGCTGACAAACAACTCAATGGTGTTTTGGGAAGGCATTTGTGCTTTAAAATTCTGTAATATTATATGCCATGCCATGCCATGCCGGCCGGATATCACAGAGAGAGATCATTGGAGGGCATAAGCTATAGGTGTTGTCTAAACTAATATCAATATATATAAGATAGCCGTTCCTTCAATATGATAGTACTTGATATTGATTTTAATTTCTACCCCTTGCAAACTTTTTTTTATTTATTTATAAAATTAAAAACAATATTAGCATACAATTGAATGTGGTGGTGTATACTTATTTAGTTAGGATTTTTTTTCAATAATCATTAAATTTATTTATCAAAGTAAGTCGTAAAATTATATAGCTTATTCCATTCATTACTAAGGGAAAACGTTGAATATAATATAACAATATTTGGTAAGAACTCTAAAAATTAAATAATTATATATTATTAAGGAGTTTAAAATTAGTAAATAATTTCATCGAATATATTGCAATGTTTTTCTTGGCAAGGACGGTGTGAGTATGAATTTTTTTCGAAAAAGACTTTGTATAGATAAATTTATAAATAACACGATTGAATACCAAAATTAATTCGTTATATACTTTTAAATAACTCACTAAATATATAAATTACCAATGAGCTAACTCCTCCAACCTTAGGTCTAACAAAGTAACAATCACAATAGTCTAAAAATAACAACAATAATAGGAGAACAAACTTTTAGGGCCAAATAAATCTTCTTTGGACACCCGCAGAGCCAAGATTGTATTATTATTTTTTTAAAAAAATAAAAAAATATTGACATTTTAGCTAAATTTCTAGTAACGTGTAATTGCCTAATAAAATATAGACACGTGTTAATTACCCGGCACATTACAAAAATCCTGTGGAAAATGTGCAGGTTGTTATTTTCTGATTTTCTCAACACATTTTAAAGACAAAAAATAATAATAAGCGTATACGGAAAGTAAAATTGAACATAAAAATTGAACCGAAAAAATAAAATAAATTGAACTCTTCTATATAGATATAAAAATTAGACAAAATATAAATATATTCATACTTAATTTTTATGTTTACGTAGAATTTTTAAAATAAATTTATTTACTCAAACAAATAAATTATATTATCCATTTATACACAAACAAATTTATTTTATTTTTTCAGTCTAATTTTCCTTTAGAAGTACTAATAAAAAAAAGGAGACGAAAAACTCGAAAGAGACCTCTGCAAATTGCAACTGTAAAGAAGTGAACACCACAGTCCACACGCATACAATCAAATGGCTACGGCGAATTCACTGTATTTTACGCCCACTTCAATTCCAAAGAAACCCATTTCAAATCTCTATTTTCTCTCTCCTCCTACCCGCCTCACCAAATTTTCAGCTACTAGTATCTCTTCTTCCCCTGCTTTGTCTTTCCGCTCCGCCCCGCGACCTTCTCCGGTGGTAGCCGCAGCTTCCAGCGCCGTCGAAATTGAGCGTCAAACGGTGGTCCCAACTCCGTCAAAAATCCTTCCTTTTAGGGTCGGGCACGGATTCGATCTACACCGATTGGAACCTGGTTACCCTCTCATCATCGGTGGCATCAACGTTCCTTTCGAGAAAGGCTGCGAGGCTCACTCCGACGGTAATTTATTAGAATTGCATTCATTCATTTATATATATATATATATATATATATCGGTTATATGTATATTACCCGTTTATTTTTCCCATTTTGTATGTTTAGGCCTTTAGGGGAGACCAGAAACTAGCCTAAAAAGTGGCAGTATTCCGAATAATAAAAAAGCAGCTAAAATTATTAGTGTTTAAATATCCATTTTGTCTTTGTTGTGATTATTTGAATTGATTTGGGGATTAGGAGGTTAGATTGAAATTTGAAAACTTTTAGAAAAATTAATTATGTTGGTTAATTATCGTTGCTGGTGTAGGTGATGTGTTACTTCATTGTGTTGTTGATGCGATTTTGGGTGCTTTGGGGCTTCCTGACATCGGCCAGATTTTTCCAGACTCGGATCCCAAATGGAAAGGGGCGGCTTCTTCTGTTTTCATCAAAGAAGCCGTGAGATTTCTTCACTCTTATTTTTGGGTTTTGTTATTTGATTTATTTTCTGACTATTTGGATTTTCATTTACTGGTTAGGAAGTAGTTTTGTTGACTGACATTTGTACAGCTTTTCAAATTTAAATGCTGAATTGAACTATATTTGGTAGAGAAACTAGTAAGCAACTACACTTTGGCACAATTTTGGACTTGGATTGGGTTTTAGGAAGAAATGTTGGGTAAAAGATATGATTGGAGAAAAGAAGAGTATGAAAGGTAGTCTTTCTTCTTCTTTGTACTAAGAAGTAAATGAAAGGTCTTTTGGTAATCCTTTTGAATTTTTAAAAAAAAAATCAAGAAGACAAAATAATGTAAACTGTTAGTTTTTCGTTGTGTTTAAATGGTGATACTATAATTCTTTCCAGTAAGCGCATTTGTCGGAAAATATACCTACTGTATGAGTAAGCACTAACAACTCCCCCCGCTTCCCCGCCTTCCCCCTCCCCCTATCCCCTCTTATCCTCTCTTCCCATTTTGAAGATCGAACAATTTGGGGGCTACGGGCAATAATTTATGGAGTTTTTTAGGAAGATTGTTGGCATAACTTAATTTATCAAATTCAAACCCATTCAAGGGAGCCAAAGCATTATTGTTCATATCGCATAAACTTTTTTTTTCTATAAATATTATTTAGATTGTGGTGTGTGTATGAAAGTTGATTATTTCAAAAACTAGGATTTCATCGTCCTGATGTTAAAGTTCATATCATCTTAATAACATAGCCACTAAGTTTCAGATACATTTGAATGGATTCACGAGGAAGAAAGTTTGCACGAAAAATATCATCTTAATAACATAGACACTAAGTTTCAGATATATTTGAATGGATTCATGAAGAAGAAAGTTTGCACGATATGTCAGACAATAGTGTAGTGGATAGGAATTCTCCATCGATCTTCAATGACTAATCCTGGGATGACAATGTGTCTTATCTAAGTTTCTTACAAACTCTCTTTAAGCAAATTTAGACTGGGACATCGTTTACTCTTTGATAAATTCCTGAAATGATTGGTGAAGAATTGATGGCCAGAGTAGATATAATGGCCTTCTAATACGCAGAAAGGATAGTTTTTTTAGCAGTAATAATGTCCTTATTTCGACTGCATTTAAATTTTGTTGTTTCTTTTTCTATCCTTCCCACTCCCCTAAAATCATTAAGTCAAACACGCTGCAAATGATTTCAGTTTTACTTCATTGGCTGACTGACAAGAAGAGGGGAATCGAAGTAATTTTAGATTTTTACTTGAGCTAAGAATTTCAAGATTCTGTTTATGCGTATAGGTTTCTCATCATTTAAATAGAATGTAATTTCTAGCAATTCCTTGTGATCATGTGTAGACTGTGCAGATACATATCCAAAATGCAGTTACATAAATTTGGATATCGATTAGGATTACTACCTCTCCAACTAAATAGTACTCTTAGATTATGGATGATTGTAGACCTCTTTTCATAAATGTGTGATAATTATATCCTTGCTGATCTTGTCTCTGGTAACACACTTTCTCTGCTGGAATGGATATTATCGAGATATTGCAATTTAATAGAAGTGATGCTTGTATCAATATGTAGTAAGAACTATAAAGTTCTGGTGACTAGCATATGAATATGATATTATAACTTGTTCACTCAAGTTTCACCTCCAACGAACCATAGGGAGCGAACTAAAAATGAACCGCCAACCTATATATATATATATATATATATATATATATATATATATATATATATATATATATATATACACACACGAGCACACACACACACACACCAGTGAATTACTAATAACTAATGACCGTAGTGCACTGCCAGTGTGATATCTTATAAAATAGTTTTGTTGTATTCTTTTTCCAAGTATTGTAATGGACCTTTTGTCCTTTTTGATGTTCACTCCAGTATTGCTTGATATTTTCAGCATGTTTGTTGATTAAGATATTTCTTTTCTTTTCAATTTGGGTGGCAATAACAGATAAATACTCTTTCTGGCATTTCTGTTGATATTTAATTTTGCTATCTTCTGCATTGGTTCATATCAGGTGAAACTGATGCATGAGGCCGGTTACGAGCTAGGAAACTTGGATGCCACTTTGATTCTTCAAAGACCAAAACTAAGCCCCCACAAGGAGACTATCAGGGCCAATTTGTCCCTGCTGCTCGGCGCAGACCCTTCTGTTGTGAACCTGAAAGCAAAGACTCATGAGAAGGTGGATAGCCTTGGGGAGAATAGGAGTATTGCAGCGCACACTGTTGTCCTTCTAATGAGAAAGTAAGATGATGGCTTGTAGGCTCTGTACTAAATTTAGTGTATTAAGTGTGAGAAGTGTACTTGTGAGCATCAATTACATAATGACAATTTGGTTTGGGACTTGGGAGGTGGGCTCCAAATCTTATAGTGCAGTTGCTGATTCTTTGTAATTTGATGAACACATCAATCACTCTATACTTAAAAGAGTTGAAATTGAGTACTCTTGGGCTCTTGGCATTAAACAAACTCCATAATTTTTTAATATTTTTAGACGTAAGGTTCACATATTAGCTAATAAAAATTTGACACATCAGCTAATATGTGAGATATTAAAAATGATGTGAAAATATCGGTTTCTTAAATATATATTTTAAAGCCTCCATGGAGGCTTTGTTTTTTTTCTTGTTCTTCCTCCTTTTCTGCCGTTATAAGTTTAATTATATTATTATTTTATCTTTTTTATGTTAATTTTTTTTTTTATCTTTCTATTCAGTTTTTTAAATTTTATTCCACATAATTTACGTGAAACAAGAACGTGTCCAATGAAGCTCGGCTGAAGTACAAACACTTGAAAAGAAAAGAAACAACTTGTCCATTGAATCACGGTTGAAGTAGAAAGAAATCCCCATATAAAACTACTTCCTTTGCTATCCCAATCAACAAATCACGAGGCAAATCTGCCCAATTCACTTTCACAAATATCCGACCATACATGTTAATTAGGCTACAACACCTTAATTAGTTGCCTGGCTGTTGTGAGAAGTTATTTTATATATATATATATATATATATATATATATATATATATATATATATATATATATATATTATACTTTCTCATTTCCGAAAAAAAATAACATGACTATGAAATTATGAGAATGGACAACCTAGAGGTCATAGGTTTCAATATTAATTACTATTCCCTCCGTTGTCAAAAAAATGGCTTTAGGTACAATTTTTTTGTCCATAAAAGAATGACTTAAGATAAGTAAATGATAAGTATGTTATTTATGGATTAGGATCCTCTTCATTTCAAATGAAATAAATTTTTTTTATTTTTTGTATATTTTTCATCATCTCTCTCATCATCATGACATTACATTTTAAATCTGGACCCTGAAATGAAGAAATGGAGAGGATCCTAATTCGTTATTGTCCATTAGTATATATATAATGACTCATCACTTTATGTAATCACGTGACCACTAACAATAAATTTGATTTTTTTCTCTCTAATTAATACGTGAAAAATATACTTGAGCGTCATTTTGAGAACAGAGTTGGTAGTTTAGACCTCATTGGGAAGATCAAGTGTGGCTTATCAATAGTAATGAATTTTTTTAAATCCAGTTAATTTTAGTTAGACAACAAACTATATTTATTTTTAAAAAAAAAACGAATCAAAGTTTGACTGCCACCTCACCTCCGTTGAAGGGACAAATAATTTTGTGATTTTTCTGGGGGTTTGGGAAACATTTTCTAAGTTGAAGACTATTACAGTTGAGTGTGTATTTTTGACAACTTAATTCAATAAGAACGAACGCAGGCTGCTTTCTTTCTGCCTAACAATGCAAGAAAATTATATTAATGGTTTGTGTTTGAATGGATACCATGCCAGTACTAATAATTGGAATTGGAATTCAAATTAAAGACTAAAGAACAGTCACCAAAAACAAGCAGCCTAGCTAGCCTCCTGCACAAAACCAAGGGCAATTACAGATTAATACTAAACCCAAAGTGGTCAATGGTCATCATCATATATATTGTGTTTACTTATTATTATACACTCTCTAGCTACTACGTGCAACTTTTCTTTATAATGCACAATTAACATATGCATGCATGGCTCCGGGAGTTGATTTTTCTAGACTTACAATATATATATGGGGAATGATCCATAGCGACTATGTATTTATTATGGATTAAAAATGGACAAATAGCATCTCTACCTTTGATAACAAATATGTACGGTAGAAATTAAAAAGATAAGTCCGCCGTCCGCTAGTAGAACTAGCGGACTGAATTAAAAATTTTACTGAACAATTCGGTCCACTAGTTCTACTAGCGGACAGCGGGCTTGTCTTTTTAATTTCTACCGTTCATATTTGTTATCAAAGGTAGAGATGCTATTTGACCATTTTCAATTCATAACAAATACATGCTATGGATCATTCCCCATATATATATATATATATATATATGCTTGATCCCTGGCCTCCATCCCAAATTGACTCTCCCCATAATCTTATTTAAATCGTGTCCTAATTAATCACATGCATGGATTAAATAACTTTTTATTCCATCATCAAAAAGGTCAAAAACATAGAATTGAAGTTAGACGTTTCTGTGTTAACCTAATTTTTTGACGGTGTATATGGAATTATAACATTAATGGCCGGTTGATTTATTAAACATTCTTCACGTTTTTTCTTTCTTTTTCTAACAATGCATATGCATTACCATTACCATTACCATTACAACCTGCCCTAGCTAGATACTTATATAGTAGTATATAGCTGTCTCAGTGGCTGTCATTCAGCTACATTGATTCAATTATTGTACTGATCAAGTAGTATTACGTCCGTCTAATGTGAACCATTTTATGCATGTAGGGTTATTAATTAATAGGTAATTGCATGCGTACTTGATTATGCTCTTAATCTTTCACAAATCACGTTCCTCTATTTTTTCCCCCCATTGTTTCGACGTGTGGTGGTATAAAAAGTCTAAAAAGACCACCCCGTTTGTCCCCAAGTACTTCACAACGATTGACCATTAATGAAAAACTCAATAACTCAGATCTTAATTTGATCAGAAATATTATTTCTTAATTTTTAAGTTTATAGTAGTATACACATATTTTTAATTACTGAAAAACATGTTACAGCAAATGCTGTGTATAAACAGAGGTAGGATTCTTTCGAACTTCTATTTGTCATCCATTTTTAAAGTCATTCATAAATTGATTTTTTTAAAATTAGTAATAAAAAGAACGACAAAAAATATCACTTTAAAATTTTAATTGACCAAAAATAAACTTTAAAAATGACTTTAAAAGTGAATGACAATTTGAAAGGATAGATGTGACGCCCCCAAAATAGGAATACAACACCCATTCTCGAATTAAATCAAATCGTGATACGAAAAAAAAACTACAACTTCAATAATACAATTGTCGTGCAAAATACGACAACACATACTATGAGTTTAAATACAAATATTGTTTTCTAGACAATATCCACAATCAAATAAGTCCTCATTACAATTATTCAAACACTATTTTACGAAATAGTGAGGATCGCTAAAATATCTTTCTAGAACCTTCACCCATAAATTCCCGACTAGATCCTCGCTATGTTCTCACCTCCCGAGAAGAAAAATGGAACAAAAAGGAAAGGGTGAGCTCAACTAGCCCAAAGAAGAATATTATGACTAAGATAATATACAACAAATTATCGTTAGTCCTCAATAGAAAAAAATCGATAGAATATAATAGACAACAAGTTTTAGATCAATATTCGCAGTTGACTGAAGAATCTATTAGAAGAGTCAGTAGAGAGAATGAGTTCTACTATCTTCTAAGATTTAAAAGTCCATCATCAATATTTTATCCTCATAACAACAATCAATATACATCTTTAATCAAATATTCATCTTTGCACTACTGGCCAAAGATATTCATTTATATCACCAAATTAGTCATGTTCATCTCAACACATGTTCATCTTTTGCTACTGGGCCAAAGATATTCATCGATTAATCATTCATCTTTGCACTACTGGGCCAAAAGGTATTCAAGAATATCATCATTTAGGACCGAGGATGATGAAAAATATTTTAAAGAAAACGAATCCAGTGAAACAGAAGGACAAATATTAGGGATTCGTATAACAGTTTATCCAAGATCAATAATACTTCATAATAACCAATTGTGAAGCAAAATTCAAAAATAAAGATCAAAACATGGATACAATCAAATATAGTAACCATAATAGACATCTTGGACAATTTTTTTTTTTATTTTTCAGTGAATAGTGCCGTATTCGTGAATAGTAACCCTGACACAAAAAGTTTTAAATTTGATTAAAAGTTCAAACCAATATTTCGGCATAATAATATTGAAGAAAATAATATCATTTAAGAAGAAAATAACATCCCTTACCTCAAAATAACTAGTCTTACGATCGTAATATCGGATAGAAAAGTCAAGGAAATTTATACTTTAACAAAGAACTCTCAAAGTATCAAAATACTCACAAAAAACGCTCGATAATCTAGAGAGAAACAAAACTTATTTACGGTGTGATTTTCAATTCTAACCTAAGCGTCTATTTATAGGAAAATCTTTAGAACATGTGAGACTAAATAATAAAATAATATTATTTCTATTTCTTTCTTCCACGCATGCTAGGTTGAAAATTAAGGCCAGCCATCTTTGAACCAAATTGGCAGCCCACATGTTGTAAAACAAAAGTGGGTCCCACCCATAATTTTAATAAAAATTATTTTATTTTTTGAAACTTCAACAATTCATAGAAAATATCCCGTTTATCAGAAAAATATGAATTTTATGTCCATTCCATACGAAATCGAATTCTCTACAACTTTGTAGCTTTGAGTTTTTTCAAATTCTAAACAGAAAATATCCGAAATTCATAAACGGATGATTTTTAATATCTCCATTCCGATAAAATACTGATAAAATACCTCAGCATTAATTCCATCATTTACAACCACATAAAATAAATAAATCCATTATTTATATCCACATCAAATAAATATTTTCTTATCATATTAATCAATAATTAATTATTCACAAATAATAATACAGAATCAAAATTATGACAACCAGACCGTTTTCAGGAAAGAGGGGGCTTTCCAATAAGGATTTCTCCTCACTGGCGCCCAATTAGGTGACCTAACCTCTCCTTGACAGAACTTTCTAGACATTCCTAATAATGCTATCTAATAATATTATTCGAATAATATGAATTATTGATCTGATAATAAAAAATACTGTGCAGTGACAATTATTGAAACAACAATAATATAAACTATCAACGCAGTAATTATTGAATCAATAAAATAAAATATTAAATAGTAACTACTGTAACTGTGACACCCTCAAAATAGGTATACATCACCCATTTTGAGTCGTCAATAATATGGTACAGAAACAACTACAACTTCATTATTACAATTGTCGTGCAAAATACGACAACACATACTGTGAGTTTAAATATAAATATTATCTTCTAGACAATATCAACACTCAAATGAGTCCTCATTATAATTATCGATACACTATTTTACAAAATGGTGAGGACTACTAAAACAACTGCCTTGAACCATCACTCCACACCCCAACTAGTTCTCTTTATATTCTCGCCTCACGAGAAGAAAAAATAGAACAAAAAGGAAAAGGGTGAGCTCAACTAGCCCAAAAAAAGAATATTATGACTAAGATAATGCACAACAAATTATCCTTAGTCTTCAACAGGAAAAATCGATAGAATACAATGAGACAACAAGTTTTAGATCAACAATCTGCTGCGTAAAACAAAAATTCATTAGAAGAGTTAAGTAGAGAATAAAATCTACTATCATCTATGAATTTAAAAGTCCATCATCGATATTTTATCCCTGTAACATCAATCGATATACCACTTTAATCAAATAGTCATCTTTGCACTACAGACCAAAGATATTCATCAGTTGGTCATGTTCATCTCAACATATGTTCATCTTTGCACTACGAGCCAAAGATATTCATCATAAAATCATTAATCTTTGCACTACAGGCCAAAGATATTCAGTAATATCATCATTTAGGACTGAGGATGATGAAAAATATATTTTAAAGAAAACGAATCCAGTGAGACAAAAGAACAAATATTAAGAATTCGTACTTCGATTTATCCATGTTCAAAAATACTCCATAATAAACTATTGTGGAGTAAAATTTAAAAATGAAGATCAAAACATAGATCCAATCAAAGATAGGAACCATAACAAATAATGTTGGACACAGAAAAGAAATTTTAATTTTTCTGTTAATAGTGTCGTATACGTGAATAGTAACTCTGACACTAAAAGACAAGAAACTCCACAAGAAAAATCATCATGCTTCGTGAATAGTAACTCGTGAATAGTAACTCATGAATAGTAACTCCGACATGAAAAGATCAGAATTTCACAAGAAAAATCTTATCAATATTCCAGCATAATGATATTGAAAGAAATAATATCATTTTAAAAAAAAAAACATCACTTACCTCAAAAGAATAGTACTTCTAGTTGAAATATCAGATATAACGCTGAAGAAAACTTGCACCGTATAGCAACACTCAAGATATCAAAATACTCACAAGAATACGCTCGATAATATAGAGAGAAAACTTCATTTACGGTGTGATTTTCAATTCTAACCCAAGACCCTATTTATAGGAAATTGCTTAGAACACCAAAGCAGAAAATTTATTAAAATAATTTTATTTATTAAATTTTCAAGCCCACCACTAAAGAATCTGAATTCAGCTCATTTACCACACATGTGGGGCCCACCAATAATGAAAAAAATGTTTTTCTAATTAAAACTTTAAAAATTAATTATTCTGAAACTTCGGAACTTCAATAATTCATAATAAATAGCCCTTTTATCAGAAAAATTCGAACCTTATGTCTTTTCCATAGGAAATTCCATTCTCTACAACTTTGTGAGTTTAAATTTTTCCAAATTCCAAACAGAAATTGACCGAAATCCACAAACATGCGATTTTGCAGGCTATAATCAAATTTCAGTCAAGAAATGGGGTCCACAAACATTAAAAATATGTTTTAAATATTTTTAGTAACAAAAATACCCCTCCTCCTCATATACTCATATATCCCACATTCATTGCAAAAATATCACCATTATAATATTATTAAAATATAATAATATATTTAAATGAATTATTTTATCGGAAAAGATAAAATATCAATTTTCAACAATTGTCACATTAAAAATTTTCTCCATCTATATCCACATAAAATGAATATTTTCCTTAATATCCATATAAATCAATAATTAATTATTCACAAATAATATTATAGAATCACAATACTGACAACTAGGCCGTTCTCAAGAAAGATGGGGCTTTTCAATAAGGATTTCTTCTTACTGGCGCGCAATTAGGTGACCAAACCTCTCTTTAGAAAGAATTTTTTAGACATTATCAATAATGTTATCTAATAATATTATTCAAATAATATGAATTATTGATCTGATAATAAAAATACTGTGTAGTGACAATTATTGAAACAACAATAATATAAAATATCAACGTAGCAATTATTGAATCAATAAAATAAAAAATTGAACAGTAACTACTGTAACAATTATAACTACTGTAACAATTATTGAGCAGTGCCTTCTTACGTAAGAATCAATAAATGGTGCGTCTGGTGTCATCTTGTGTTTTACCCACCGGTATTATTTTAACGATAATAATTGGTAATAACTACGCTGCTATTATTTATAAACAACTTATACTTGTCGCTTTTTTTCATCCAATCGCTTTCAGTTATGGGACCCACACAAGGTTCTTACTTGTCGTCGAATATTCCCAAAACAATGCGAGAATATTCCATGACCAAACGAATATTCCCCGATAACAATGAATATTTTATAACCACTTTAACTTATTTAAAATATTTATGCATTTTACCCACAACTAACTACATTAATCAAATAAACCCTTACTATTTCAAAATAATAAATAAAGGAAATTCTATTTTTTTTAAAAAATTCGGTCTTACAAAGAATAAATTATTATTGAGTAAGGTCTTCTTACGTGCATTCAATAATTCAACAATACAATCTAATACTGGTGCTTTCGTGCCACCACGCCAGACATCATTTTAACCACCAGTAACCCAACAAGAGTACTTGTAATAACTACGTCGTTATTTATAAAAACTCATACTTTGTCGTTTTCTTCATCCGACAGCGGTTATTCTCATTATGAGCCCCACGAATGGTCACTACCGCCGCATTTAATATTTCCCAACAAAAAGAATATTCCACGACCAAAAGAATATTCTCCGACAAAAATAAATATTTTATAACCACTTGACTATTTTGTAAAATTTATACATTTCACCCATTACCAAAACATTATATCAAATTAACACCTTATTAATTTAGAATAATGAATAGAGAAAATTCAATTTTATTTATAATAAGTTGGGGTCTTACAACCTCCCCTCCTTATAAAATTTTGTCCTCGAAATTGACGTACGCACCTAGTGTTTCAAACAGGTGAGGGTACCTCGCTTTCATTTCTGATTCCAACTCCCAGGTCATTTCCTCAATAGCATGGTTCCTCCACAAAACCTTAACTTGTGGTATAACCATGGCGCGTAGGACATGCTCTTTCTTATCCAAGATCTTAACAGGTACCTCCTCGTACGTCAAATCTTCGGCTATCTCGTCTGGTTCTAACGCAATAATGTGGTTCGGGTCTTTCACATATTTACGAAGCATAGATATGTGGAAAACATTGTAAACACGAGACATACTTAGAGGTAACACGAGTCTATAGGCCACATTTCCTATTCGGTCAAGAATCTCAAATGGATCAACAAATCGTGGATTGAGCTTTCCTCTCTTCCCAAATCTTGTAACTCCCTTCCATGGAGCAATACGTAACAGTACATGATCTCCAATATTAAATTCCACGTCATTTCGATGAAGATCAGCATAACTCTTTTGTCAATCTTATGAGGTTTGAATACGTTGTCGAATCATTTGGATCTTTTTTGTAGTCATGTGTACTAATTCTGGTCCCAACAACGTTGCTTCTCCCACCTTGTCCCAAAGATCTTTGGAGAACGACACTTTCGTCCATACAACGCCGAAATAGAGCCATGCCTATACTTGCTTGATAACTGTTGTTGTATGAGAATTCCACCAATGGCAAAATACTTATCCCAACTTCCTTTGAAATCTAGGACACGAGTCTTAATAGATCTTCAAGGGTTTGAATAATCCTCTCGATTGTCCGCTTCGTTTGAGGATGGTATCTTAGAACTAAATTAGAAATCCGTGCCCTATAGCTTTATCTCGCAAGCAAACCCAAAATCGTGAAGTGAATCTTGGGTCACGATCCCAAACTATGGATCTTGGCATGCCATGAAATCTCATAATCTCATTCACGTCACATACGAAAGCAAGACGCGTTCAAGGAATAAGTCTCACGTGATCGGCAAGAAATGAGCGGACTTGGTTAATCTATCAATAATAACTCAAATCGCATCTAAGCCTTAAGAAACTTTGGGAAGACACAATGTAAATCCATGGTAATGTGTTCCCACTTCCATTTTGGAATCTCAAGTGGTTGCAATGGACCCTTTGGCACTGATGCTCCGCCTTTACACGTTGACAAGGTTAAACACCTCGAGATAAACTCTGCGATCTCTCTCTTCATATTGTTCCACCAAAATGTATGTCGAATATCATGATACATTTTGGTAGTCCCAGAATGGATTGCAAACGGGGTGTTGTGTGCCTCCATCATGATTTTATGCTTCAAGTTAGAATCGTTAGGAACGCAAAGTCTAGAGTTGACTCGAAGTTTTCCTTCTTCATCGATTCTTGCTTCTGGAATAGCTCCTTCTTGCACTTTCTTCTTCATACGCGTCAAAATTTGGTCCGTAGCTTGAGCAGCTTTAACTTTATCGATTAAAGTCGGTTCTACTCTTATATTCGCCATCACCATGTGGGTCCCTGGAGTCTTTAATTCTATCTCCATCCTTTGCAAGTCATACAAAATGGGCCTTTGTGTTGACAATATCGCACTTGTACTCGCATATGATCTTCTACTCAATGCATCAGCTACTACGTTCGCTTTTCCAGGATGATATTGAATAGTGTGATCGTAATCTTTCAACAACTCAAGCCAACGTCGTTGCCGCATGTTGAGTTCTTTTTGGGTGAAGAAATATTTGAGGCTTTTATGGTCCGTATAAATCTCCACTTTCTCCCCATACAAGTAGTGTCTCCAAATTTTCAACGCGAATACGACTGCTGCCAACTCCAGATCATGAGTAGGATAATTCCTCTCATATTCTTTGAGTTATCGCGAGGCATAGGCTATGACTTTTCTATGTTGCATGAGAACACATCCTAACCCTTTGCCTGAAGCTTCGCTGTAGATAACAAATCCATCTGACTCAGATGGTATTTCCAGAACAGGTGCCAAAATGAGTCTCCTCTTGAGCTCTTGGAAAATCTTCTCGCATTCCTCGCTCCATACGAATTTTGTATCTTTCCGAGTCAGCTGAGTTAACGGAATAGCGATTCGAGAAAATCCTTCCACGAATCTCTCCGATAATAGCCATTAAGCCCGTAAAAGTCGCGTCTTGGCCACCGACTTCTTGGTTGCTCTAACTTTATATTGCTTCAATCTTCGCCAGTCAACAGATACTCCATGTTTTGACACCACGTGCCCAAGGAATGCTACTTCCTCAAGCGGAACTCTCATTTCTTCAAACAGCATATAGCTTGTTTTCACGAAGCCTTTTCAAGTATCGACTTCAAATGGTGCTCATGATCTTCACTTTTGGAATAGATGAGGATGTCATCAATAAAGACGACAACGAATCGATCCAAATATTCCTTGAATACTTTGGTTCATCATATCCATGAAAGAAGCGGGAGCATTAGTCAATCCAAAAGACATGACTAAGAATTCATAATGCCCGTCTTAGAGTTACAAGGCAATCTTTGGAATATCCTCAATTTTAATCTTCAAATTGATGATATCCGAATGAAGATCGATCTTTGAAAAGAATTGTCTTTGCTTAACCGGGTCGATGAACAGGTCATTAATGCGAGGTGGGGATATCTATTCTTGATGGTGACATGGTTCAATTCTCGGTAGTCAATACAAAAGTCGCATACTCCGTCTTTCTTCTTTCTGAATAAAAGAGGAGCACCCCAAGGAGATGTACTAGACCGAATGAAACCGATGTCTAATAACTCCTGTAGTTGGACTTTTAACTCCGAAGTTCAATAGGAGCCATTCGATATGGAGTTTTAGAAATGGGTTTTATTACGGCTCAAGGTCAATAAAGAATTCAACATCACGTTCGGGGTAGACCGGGGAAGTTCTTCAGAAATACATCGAGGATATTCTCTAACAATGTAAATATTATCCAAATCGACTTGTCTTTTTATTCAAATCCATAACATGGGCTAAGAAAGCTTGGCATCCGTATTTCAATAAACGAATAGCTTTGTGGCTTGATATGACAGTGACTGATTTTAGTGGTTTAGTTGTTTGAATTCGTATGACAGGTTGGTTAGGAATATGAAAACTACCAACCTTACGAAAATAATCAATTTTGGCATGATGAGTGGTTAACCAATCAATTCCTAAAATCACATCAAAAGCAAGTATCTTTAAAGAGATAAGATCAACAGGTAATGTGATAGTGCCAACTTGGATCAAACAAGATTTATAAACTGTAGATGTAATGAAGGTTTCACCCAACGGAGTTTCAACAGATAAGTTAAAGTCCAATTTCTCCGGAGTCAAGTTTAAACGTTGAGCACAAGCAGGAGAGATAAAAGAATAGGTAAAACCGGTATCTAGTAAAGTATAAACTTCGCAATAGTTTATGATTAACTTACCCGTAATCACCTCGTTCGGGTTCCTCACATTTTGATAACATCTAAATACAGAGAAAATTTATGAGAGATAAGGTATTGACGAATATCAGGTTTTAGACCTCTAAGAAACATCCGCGTCATACGTTCCTCATTCTCCACCAAATGAGGTGCAAACCTAGATAACTCTGCGAACTTTGCCTCGTACTGAGACACCGTCATGTTGTTCTGTTCTAGTCTAATAAACTCTACCTCCTTCATATGACGAATACTTTCTGGAAAGTACTTGTCATTGAACGATTCAAATCTTTCCCAAGACATGTTAAGTGCGGGTGGTGGAGTGCGCTTCACTGATTCCCACCAATGTCGCCTCTCCACGGAACATAAAGGTGGCGAATGGAACCTTCTGTTCCTCCGTGCATCCCAAGACATCGAATATCTTGGTAATTTGCTTGACCCATGTTTCTGCCTTAATTGGATCGGACTTTCCCCAGAAATCTGGTGGTCCCAACTCCTTGAATTGCTTGGCTGTGACAGACCGCGCGTTGCCATCACTTCCACCCATATTTTGTACACGAGTCTCCCTCGTCTGATTTTTCATGAACTGCAAAAAGCTCCTAAACATTCCATCATTCATCGTTTGCTCGGTAGCATTGTTTACAGGAGGAATATCGCCTTCCCGTTGCACGTTCTCCTAGTTTGTGACTAAAGGTTGTTCCAAAGTTTCATACACTCCATTGTTAACGTTCTCAGCAGCCATTCTTAAATACTGCCATAAAACAAGGGTTAATTAAACAAATTAACATATCATATAATATCCCTATATTATAACCGACTAACAAATAAGCTTAGATAAGACACACTAGCGAAGGATTTACTCAACTCTCCCCTCCTAGTTCTATTCCCCGATCTCCGCCAGAGACCATATCCCTAAGCTTTAATACCAACTGTGACGCCCCCAAAATAGGAATACAACACCAATTCCGAGTCGCCAAATACATGGTACAGAAAGCAAATTACAACTTCAATAATACAATTGTCGTGCAAAATACGACAACACATACTGTGAGTTTAAATACAAATATTGTCTTCTAGACAATATCCACACTCAAATAAGTCCTCATTATAATTATTCAAACACTATTTTACAAAAATAGTGAGGACTGCTAAAACATCTTTCTAGAACCATCACTCCATATCCCGACTAGATCCTGCTATGTTCTCACCTCCTGAGAAGAAAAATGGAACAAAAAGGAAAAGGGTGAGCTCAACTAGCCCAGTAAAGAATTTTATGACTAAGATAATATACAACAAATTATCGTTAGTCCTCAACAGGGAAAAATCTGATAGAATATAATAGACAACAAGTTTTAGATCAATATTTTGCAGCGGAAACAACAATCCATTGGAAGAGTCAAGTAAAGAATGAGTTCTACTATCTTATAAGATTTAAAAGTCCATCATCAATATTTTATCCCTGTAACAACAATCAATATACATCTTTAATTAAATATTCATCTTTGCACTACAGGCCAAAGATATTCATTTATATCATCAGTTGGTCATGTTCATCTCAACACCTGTTCATCTTTGCACTACGGGCCAAAGATATTCATCAGTTAATTATTCATCTTTGCACTATAGGCCAAAGGTATTCAGTAATATCATCATTTAGGACTGAGGATGATGAAAAATATTTTAAAAAAAACGAATCCAGTGAGACAGAAGGACAAATATTAGGGATTCGTATAACAGTTTATCCAAGATCAATAATATTTCATAATAACCAATTGTGAAGCAGAATTCAAAAATAAAGATCAAAACATGGATACAATCAAATATAGTAACCATAATAGACATCTTGGATAAAAAAGAAAATTTTTATTTTTCGATGAATAATGCCGTATTCGTGAATAGTGTCATATACATGAATAGTAACCTCGACACAAAAAGTTCTAAATTTGATTAAAAGTTCAAACCAATATTTCGGCATAATGATATTGAAGAAAATAATATCATTTAAAAAGAAAATAACATCCCTTATCTCAAAATAACGGTACTTCTGATCAGAATATCGGATAGAAAGTCGAAGGAAACTTGTACCGAACAGCAACACTCAAAGTATCAAAATACTCACAAAAATACGCTCGATAATCTAGAGAGAAAGAAAACTTATTTCTGGTGTGATTTTCAATTCTAACCTAAGCGTCTATTTATAGGAGACTAAATAATAAAATAATATTATTTCTATTTCTTTCTTCCACGCATGCTAGGTTGAAAATCAAGGCCGGCCATCTTTGAACCAAATTGGCAGCCCACATGTTGTAAAAAAAAAGTGGGTCCCACCCACCCATAATTTTAATAAAAATTATTTTATTTTCTGAAACTTCAACAATTCATAGAAAATAGCCCGTTTATCAGAAAAATATGAATTTTATGTCCATTCCATACGAAATCGAATTCTCTACAACTTTGTAGCTTTGAGTTTTTCCAAATTTCAAACAGAAAATATTCAAAATTCACAAATGGATGATTTTTAATACCTCCATTCCGATAAAATACTGATAAAATACCTCAGCATTAATTTCATTATTTATAACCACATAAAATAAATAAATCCATTATTTATATCTACATCAAATAAATATTTCCTTATCATATAAATCAATAATTAATTATTCACAAATAATATTACAGAATCACAATTATGACAACAGGCCGTTCCCAGGAAAGAGGGGGCTTTCTAATAAGGATTTCTCCTCACTGGCGCACAATTAGGTGACCAAACCTCTCCTTGACAAAACTTTCTAGACATTATCAATAATGCTATCTAATAATATTATTCAAATAATATGAATTATTTATCTGATAATGAGAAATACTGTGCAGTGATAATTATTGAAACAACAATAATATAAATTATCAACGCAATAATTATTGAATCAATAAAATAAAATATTGAACAAGAATTAACTCGTAACAATTATTGAGTAAAGGCCTTCTTACGTTTAATCAATAATTCAACAATCTTTCGCATCTAATACCGCGCCATCGTTTCACCACGCCAGCGTATTATTGTATTTTAACCACCGAGTAACCCAATAGTGTTAATTGGTAATAACTACTGCCGTTATTTATAAAAATTCATACTTTGTCGTTTTTTCATCCCATGCTTATTCATTATGATGAGCCCATGAATGGGCTGTCACACTATTGCATTTAATATTCTCCAACAAAAGAATATTCCACAACCAAAAGAATATTCTCCGATAAAAATGAATATTTTATAATCACATAATATTGGGTTGGGGTGGGTGGGGTAAGTGGGGTGAGGTGGGGGTGGGGTGGGAGGTAAGGGTATATCATAATCACATAATATTATTTTTTTTTTAGTGATAGTGGTGGTGGTGGGGTGGGGTGGGGGTGGGGTGGGGGTGGGTGGGTGGGTAGGTAAGGTGGGGGTGGGGTGGGGGTAGAGGTGGGGGTGGGGAGTGGGGGTAAAAGGTATATACATAATCACATAATATTATTATTTTTTTTGGTTGGGTTGGGTTGGGTTGGGTTGGGTTGGGTTGGGTTGGGGTGGGGTGGGGTGGGGTGGGAGTAAGGGTATATACATAATCACATAATATTATTTTTTTTAGTGGTAGTGGGGTTGGGTTGGGGTGGGGTGGGGTGGGGTGGGGTGGGGGTAAGGGGTATATACATAATCACATAATATTAGTGTCAAATCAGGTCTTCATAAAATCCATAACAATATTAAAATGGTTAATATGGTTTTTAACCATAACCATATGGTTTCAACCCATATTATCCATATTAAAAATGGTTAATATGGTTTTAGTTCTTAAATGTAACCATAACCATATTTTAAAAACCAAAACTAACCTATAACCATATTTTGTCAGGCCTATTTCAGCCGTGTAAATAATACTCCTCCTAGAAGAATAGTTAGTACTAGATTCGAAGCAGCCCCAAGTCCAAGCGTATCTGCAGTGTTGATGTAACCGCAGCAATTTGACAATTAATGGTTCGGTCCTAATTCACGGAACCTACATATGTAATTAACCGGCTTTTCTTTAATTAACCACATTAATTCCACTACACATCCTTAATTCTCTATCTATTTATATGTCACAAACCATCTTGGAATTTGCAAGTCCCCATCTGAACTATTTCTTCGGATTCTCAACAACAACAACAATATTTCAAATTCAAATCGTTTTTTGGCACATGGAATTCAGTACATTGAAAAACCAGCAGCAGTTGTTGTCTAAGATAGCATCCAACGACGGGCATGGCGAAAATTCTCCTTATTTTGATGGATGGAAGGCGTATGATAATGATCCATATCATTCTTCAAAAAATCCTCATGGGGTCATTCAAATGGGACTAGCCGAAAACCAGGTAGTAAAATTTAACATCTATATTAGCTACCACCTTTACTGGGTTGGGCGGGGTTAACATTAGCATGCATGTAGTCTTAATGTTTTAGTTTTTTTGGCAGCTTTCTTTCAGTATGATTGAAGAATGGGTTGTTAATAATAAATCAGCATCCATCTGTACGTATGAAGGAGTAAATGAATTCAAGGACGTTGCTATTTTTCAAGATTATCATGGCTTGCCAAAGTTCAGAAATGTATGTTTTCATCTGTCATCTTCTACGTACGACGTTGTTTATTCTTAATTTGAAAAATCAATATATATATATATATATATACACACACACACTAATTAAATCTTCTTGAAATAATTTTTCAGGCCATTGCTAAGTTTATGGAAAAAGTGAGAGGAGATAGAGTCACGTTTGATCCTGACCGCATTGTTATGAGTGGAGGAGCAACCGGAGCTCATGAAATGATGGCTTTTTGCTTGGCTGATCCCGGTGATGCATTTTTGGTACCAACACCATATTATGCAGGGTACTATTTCATTTTTAATTTTTTCTTTTAAAAAAAAAATCAATTTAGAGTATATATATATTGACAATAAAAAATTTTGGGTTACTATTAAAATGATAATTCAACTGTTCTGTTCTACACAGAATATATCCATGGATGTGACTGATCCCATTATATATTAATTAATCTCTTAAATTATTGATGGCGTGGGACATGAGAACGACTATTTTTCTCCAAGAAGCAGTAAGTAGTTTAATTAGGTTGTTCTAATAGGTGACCTCACAGAAACAAAAAACTCCACAATATGAGTCAGATGACAATGACTTAAATCTACCTACTAGATGAACTAACGAACGTACGTACGTACATGAAAATGTTATTAATTTGCTACTCGAGAAAAAAGAAGAAATACAAACTCACATAATTGGTGAGAATCGAACTGAGATATAATAATCCCATGGCATCAGGCATAGATATCATTGGAACTTAAATTTATTCAGAATGTACATGAAAATGCTATGTATTATTCCTATTTCGTTGTTAGAGATGAATTTTCTGTCACATACTAACAAAATTTTGTATTAAATCTTGCAGATTTGATCGAGATTTAAGATGGCGAACAGAGGTGCAGCTTCTTCCAGTGGTATGTGAGAGCTCTAACAATTTCAAAATCACCATAACAGCCTTGGAAGCTGCACATCAGCAAGCACGAGAATCCAACATCAAAGTAAAGGGCCTGCTTATAACAAATCCATCCAATCCATTAGGCACAATATTAGACAGAGAGACTCTAATAAATGTAGTTAAATTTATCAACGAAAAAAACATCCACCTGGTATGCGACGAAATTTATGCTGCCACGGTGTTCAACCAACCCGATTTTGTCAGCATTGCTGAGGTAATAAAGGAAGATATCGTATGCAACCGCGATCTTATACACATTGTGTATAGTCTCTCAAAGGACATGGGCTTTCCGGGGTTCAGAATTGGCATTGTGTACTCCTACAATGATGCAGTTGTAAATTGTGCTAGAAAAATGTCGAGTTTTGGACTAGTTTCTTCCCAAACACAGCACCTGATTGCATCAATGTTATCTGATGAAATGTTTGTTGAGAAATTTATAGTGGAGAGCAGAGAAAGACTAGCTGCAAGGCAGGAGGGGTTCACTCGAGGACTAGCACAAGTTGGCATTGGGCATTTGAATGGCAATGCTGGGCTTTTTTTATGGATGGACTTGCGTAAACTTCTTAAGCAGCTTAGTTTTGAGGCCGAGATGGAACTTTGGCGGTCTGTAATTAAGGATGTGAAGCTTAATGTTTCGCCTGGCTCTTCGTTTCATTGCTCAGAGCCCGGTTGGTTTAGGGTCTGCTTTGCGAATATGGATGATGAGACGATGAGAGTTGCTCTACGAAGAATTAGAAAGTTTGCACTTCAAACCAAGGGAGTAATGGAGGCAAATGCCAAGAGAAAATGCTCTCAAAGAAGCCTTCAAGTCAGCTTATCATTCAGCAGGCGTGAAGAAATTATGATGACACCTCACATGATGTCGCCTCACTCCCTCTAGCTTCTCCCTTGTTCAGGCTAGGACTTAAATTGTGTGAATGCACACCAAGTGTATGCCATTCCTTCAGGGCCTCAGGCTAAGACTTACATATAACATTGTGAGCTTTCATCATTTTTATGTTGTTAAAGCATTCTTTCTGGTATAGTAACCCATGTTTTTTGCCATTTGGTGCATAACATTGCATCAGATAGGACTATGTAACTTCGGGTATACCCTGATTGGATTGCTTTTTTGCATTACTTATCCCTTCTATTATAATGGGATATAAGATTACAAATCTGTCTGCTATTTGATTCTTTCTTCATCAACTGATTGCTTTCTACAACTGATGCTACTATTTCTTATTATTACTACTACTGCTACTAACTCTTCCTACAACTGCTGCTGCCTCCACTGTTATGCATCTGGCTTCTATTTGAGCAAGCTTTGGATGGTGTCCTTCAATTGGAGTGCTTTTGTAACCATTGAATTCAAATTCCACATATGTAGCTGATTGCAGTGTTAATTAATAACTGAAATTTTATTTTACTTCATTCTTGAGTATAAGAATTCTTGTGATTTACCATCAGTAATTACACAGTTTCTCCAACATAAGATTAGGCTTAATAAACCTAATAGACCTATGTAAATAGCTTCTATATGTCTCTCACTTGGCAACTAAATTATATATATATAATATATATATATATATATGGTCGTCTCTTTTATTTTTTATATATATATAAAAAAAATAAAGTGATTAGATAATCATGACATTTGATGTCTTTTTCTCTTGATTATTACATTTTCAACTTGTTTAATTGTTTGGCTAAATGGAAGGGGAAAAGCCAGACTATGAATTAGTATTATATCCATTCTGCTGCTGCTTGTAACACGCTAACTCCTCACAGCGCAAGGATGATGCAGGAATCGCAAATAAATTCTGCTTAAAAAACCAAAGATTAGTTATAATTTGGTGGACAAATTGGCATTACGCATGACATCATGAAGTGTGTCTGATACCAAGGGCTGCATTAGGGTGCAAACAGTCGACAATAATAAATAATCATATGGCCTTTCAGTAAGTTTAGTAGTATAATATTTCTGCTAAATTTGGATTACAAAAGGTCTCCATATATTAAAACCAGAGTAACGAAACCTGATCTCATGGAAAAGGAAATTAGTAATCAAATCCTGAAATCCAACAGAATCTTGATAGTTGAAGTATGGTGCACTTGCCCAATAAAATGTTCTTGTAATTTGATGTCCAAAAAGGTTTCTAAATAATTTTCATTTGTTAAAGAGCAGATTTTTTTTTGACAAAGATCATTGAGAAACATTATGTATGACCTTTAAATTTAAATCTACAGCTCAAGCTCAGGATTCACAACAGTGTTTCACTTGTTAATTTAATTTAAAGAAGCATACAAAATATATAAAACTATAAACTAAAACTTGTAAGCACAATTTTTTCCATCAAGCATCTGCATTATCTAAGATAACAAAACAAGATACAGCCAATGTTCATCGAAATCCTCTTCGAATTCCTAAATATACTACTGCCTATACACCAAATTTCATAAACAACCCAAAATTATGAACTGTACATGAATGAACCTTGTGTGTTATCTGGACCACGATTCCAAGAAGTAGCAGATTGGTCAAGTTTTTTGTTTAGACGTAGAAAAAAGTTGCACTTAATATTACTGCAACTATTTGCTTACGGATCATAATCTCGTGGTTAACAGATAACACATGCATTTGGGTTTTCTTCTACACTATGGGCAACATATTGGCGCATGATATAAGGATTGTAACTCTGGTAGGCATTCATAAGATCTTGAATCTGTTGATTTTGATCTTTCTTCTTATTTCCATCTTTTTTGCCTTCGTCTTTCTTTTCACCCTTTTTCTTTTCGGGTTCTTTTGCTGGTCCAACTGTTAATAGTTCTGTGTGCCATACTTTTCTCAATTTGTTCACCACAGCAATCGGATCAACGTCGCCGGTTACTGTTAACTTTTTATCTTTCATATCAATAGCTATAGATTCAATTCCTACATACATATATATAGTATTAAAACCAGCAAAATTAATTAGGACTTCTATAAATATATAACTAATACCGTCCCACTTCCAAAATTAGAAATACAATTGTAAAAAGAAGAGTTTTAAAGATTATTTTATTTTTCCAAAAATAGTCGTGGTGAAACGATAGTAATCAGTCAATAGAGAATAAAAGTAATGGTATATTAGGAACTTTATAGAACCGAGGGAATACATAGCGGTAGAACAAATTCAGAACCTGAAAGGCTGGAAACTGTTTTCATTGCCTCCTTTTCTTTATCATCATATATCTCCAAATTTCAATACCACTTTCTGCAAAAAAAAAATGAAGAAAGAAGAAACAAAATATTTCAAAAAGAGGAGATTCTGTAAATAGGACATCATCTGATTGAAGGAGGATCCCACATAGCAAAGTTACCGAGCAGTAGTTTCAAAGTTAATTATAAAAGAAAGGACAAAATTAGGATGATAAAGTATTGGAACTATATAAATATTATTAGTTTAAACTTCCTCTAGAAGTAATGGAAATACTTGAGAACTCTGCAGGAAACTTTACTGGTGTTTCTCAAAATTTAGCTTATTAGTCGATGAATATATATACACACCACAGATATGAGGTAACCATATAAAATCTATTTTTGATTTACACACACACACACACACACACACACACACACACATATATATATATATATATATTTGGCAGAAGAATAGAGGGAAATTTCACCTTCATTTCAGTCGGGTAGTTGGATTTTGGAGTTCCGGCTAAGGAGTTGAATGGACTGACTGCGGATTTAGAGAGATAAATTTACATGTATTATGTATATGTTGTGTTGTGAAGGAGAAAAAGAAGATGATATAATGAAGAGTTGCAGGATAACTAGAACAAGAGAAAAACATCAGTAGTCCGTTTTATAGTAATGCCAAAACAAGTCAAACTAGTGAGGCATAGAGACAGGGGTGATAAAAATTTATTATTTTTATATCATTTACAAAAAATTTTATTGATTATATATTGCAAAAAAAATATCAATTACAATTTTTTGGATAAAATTATAAAATTAGAATTATAAAATTAGTCAACTATATCAAATACATCATACAAATATTATCAATTAAATTTATTTACACAACTCGCAATAAAAAAATCAACATGTAATGTCGCAATATATCATTATCCAAAATGTAATGATACATTTATGTAGGGAAAAATGAGTATGTGTTTTAAATACATACAAACTTGTGTCTTAAAATAAGGTTTTTATTAATTACAATTTTGGCACTTTATCATTTTTATTAATGTCTGTTTTGACATTTATCATTTTATTAATCAAAACTATGTCAGATTAAGTTATGACATACACATGACATTAAAAGTTTATTATTAAGAGTTTTTTTACAGTTCAATAATTAATAACTTTTTTAACATTTCATTATTTTCAAAACTACATCATAATGTGTGTGTTTTGACATTTCATTATTTTATTAATCAAATTTACATCATATTATCTTTGTCCTTAAAAAAATAATTAAATGTATAATTATTTTTGTCCTAAAAATAAGATAAAGTATATAAAATAACTTATGTCGCACAAATGGTTTCAATGGTACTCAATAGTATTTTATGGGACAATTTATTCGACCTCAAGGCTAAGTTGTTCATCTTTTGGAACATATTATCTGTCTTTAAAAAATAATTAAATGTATAATTAATTTTTATCTAAATAAAAAATATAAAATCATTAACTAATAAATCACACTTTATCATATCATAAAAGTGAAATGTAATTATGTTATTTAATAGAATACATTAGTGTAGAAAAATAAAATTACCAATTATTTTGATGATATATGAGCGTTTAATAGAGTTGAATATAAGAAATTAAGTAAATGATTGTATAATATTAAATATAGTATTAATTGTAATTGTATAATACTTTTCTTTACCATAGATTCTCCTCATCCGTAATATTTTTCATCATGAGGAGTAATTTTAAAAATTAAGACTAATTCTCGTAGATTATATCAGGTTTAGAAAAAAAAAAAATCATCTAAAACCCTGGATTAAGAACTTAAAATCATTTAATAATTAAACATTTGTGTGAAATTTCAAATGACTACTTTTGTTTTTGGAAGGATTTGAAAACTATTAATACTAAGGGTGAGAAAATAGTAGTAATTGAGAGTTTGGATTATAAACATAAACATCTTGGATGTCGTAGCTAATTATACCAAACTATGGAGGAGCGCCAATAAACTTGATGACATTCCAACTTCAGATGCACTAAAATTGACGAGGTTCGGAAAAAAATGTCCTAGCTAATTATACCAAACTAAGGAGCGCCAATATATGACATTACTTGCACTTGCCATATACTACATAAAATTATTAATAATGTATAATTAATTTTAATTTTTTTTATTTCCTTTTGCACTCAATCACCATAATATTATCAATAACGTCCTTCCGGAAAACCCCTCTCCGGTACATAAGCAGAGATTACATTTTCCTCTAGTTAGCCTAGGTCATATTGTTGACCAATTGGGCTTTCTTGAGAGTGAATGATAAGGTTCGATTCTTGGCACAAATAAATAAATTATCAAGTACATCAAACCTTGCTAAAGAATGAAAAAATAAACTCACAAGTTTCAAATTAAACTCATCTAAGTCCCAGTTTATTGGTTTTGGTTCACTAAAGTTACACATATTCAGCTCAATAACATTTTAAAACCAACTTTGCTGGGTTCGTATCTGAGTGACAATGAGAAGGGGTAATTTAATAGGTACAAAGCAATTCAGCACATTTTCTGCAACCGATGATCCCAACACAGCATAATGAGAACCAAGTATCAATACAATGCTCAATTGGGTTGCCTATATATATATATATATATATATATATATATATATATATATATATATATATATATTAACTAATAGAATAGAAAGAGAAAAGGGCTTTTGTATTTCAAAGAAAAAATATGTTGCCAGGAACAAGTCTCCCTCAAAAAAGCATTATTGTACCAAAATATAAAGCTTGTCCTTCTGTTGGCTATGCAAAAAGCAGCTCCATAGATGGGCACTAACTAAACTGCAGCTTGGGCAATTTCTAGTGCCTCCTCAACTGAAGATGCATTTTGAAGTTTGGCTTTGTCAATGAAAGGCTGGCCTCTTGCTAGTTTAGGAAGGAGTTGAAATTCCTAAAAATATAAGAGGAAAAATTAGTTTTTCCATACAAGAAAAATGTTACTTAATGCAGCTAAACAGCAGCTATCAGTTTAAGTTTTGGAGGTCCACATAGTAAGAGATCACAAATATACTGCTGATCAGGAATAGTTGACTCGCTCAAGATTGATATAGGAGGTTCTTTATTGCAGTACTAACCGAAACCAGTGGTTTCCATTACCAATTTGAGAAACTGATATTTGGTGCACGAGTCCTCTATATCCATTAGGACAAAAGAATGTAGCTTCTATTACTGTGTAATTTAAACTGAGTTTAATATATATGTATTTTGTCAGCCATATAAAATACCCACTTCTCTATTTCAACGTAATTTATCAGCTTGAAAATATTGCCCGTGAAGCTGCACCTGGGTTTTAGATTATGTTGCACCCATAATAAAAGCACGTCTTGGCTGTTGGGAAGCAAGACAACCATTCTTCATGTTCTGTCCTAGAGAATTTTAATATCAAGGACCAAGTGTTTCCCTTTTCTTGAACCTCTTTATTACATTCAAGTTTCAGCATTGACAGTAACTCCTAGATGTGATTTGTTACACATTAACAAAATTGTCTTGACCTCAACAAAAACAGCACACTTGTTCTGATATATCGTGAATTACTTCTAGAAAATTTCTAAGAACTTACTGTTTTGGGATGATCTATGTTACACTAGGAACATACATAAACATGTTACCATAATACTAGGGATATGTTGTTGAAAGGGAAATAGATTGTATTGCTTGAAAAAGTTCAGTAATTTATGCATGAAGTACATGATCAAACTATGGCACTTGCTCTGGCAATAAAAGGTTTTACTTCCGCAACAACACTTCCCTAACAATTGGAATTTTATGTACACATTATATAGTACGCTAGGACTATACTCGGTCAAGCTTTGCCAATCACAAATTTTCTTCAAAAAGTGCAAGGATTTTGTGCTGGCTTCTTCTTCCAGCATTACCACAAATTCCTACGAAAATAACATTTCCGCTATTCTGCTAATCAATGTTTATTTCTGGAGATGCTACATCTACAGACTTAAAATATAAAAGAAGTTGATCATTGATTTTGTTAAAACAGTTTGACTTTTTTTCTTTGTTGATTTTTCAAAGCTGCAATCTTCCTCTAAGCAGAACATTGACATATATATGCATTATGCTAGCAACTTATCTGCAGATGTCAACTCAAACATCTGTATAAAACATACCTCAGGGCTTCCACTTTCAAGAAGAACCCCCTTAAGTTTACCTGCAGAGCAGCAAGAACACAAGAAACCTTTATTGCAGTTTGTGTAAACTAGTGTATAATCTTCTCTCTTTCACATGTGCAGCCACATGTGCAGCCACACAGGTACGCGTGCACACACACAGACAGCATTTAACAGAATATTACCAGAGTCTACCCAGAAAGTTGCAATCTTTGGTTCAAAGTTCCCAATCTCAATAGTCTCCCCAACTGTTCATTAATAGAGTATATTAGTTTTCTGATAAATTCTTAATTGAATATTTAGTACCAACTACAAGATTATATGTACGACTTTGGCCAAATGAAAAATTGTAAATAGAATGCAAGCAGTACACATTCGTACCGTTGTCCCCAAAAAACTGCCACCATACTTTCCTTGGGCTCCCTTCATATTCGAAGACCCTCGAGTAAAAATATGGAAGATAGTCGTATCTGTATATAATACAGTAATGCGATTATAAAGATTGCTGATTCACTGAGGAAGATTCCACCGTGTAGTGAAGCAAGTTCCGTTTCCATGAGGAAAAACTTTGACTTACGTGTGAGTTTGTGCAGTTAGTAATGATTTGATGCAGTGTTGTGCAGATCTGCGAGCATGGTCAACATGTTCAACCCGAGCAATGCGGTCATACATCTGTTCAGCATAAATTATGTGTAATTTCATCAATAAAATAAAATGATTACTAAGACACGTTGATCAGTACAAAAGAAAGCATACCTTTAACGGGAAGGCTGCTACGTCACCAATAGCAAAAATTCCAGGTACAGTTGTTCGGAACTGACGATCGACCTGAAATTAAAAACATAATTCGTTAGTATATGAAACATAAAAAAGAGTGCATCCTACTTGAATCAAATTCAGAAACTACAATAGTACCATATCTAAGACTTTTTTATTTTGTTTGACATAATAGGACTCAAGATTTCTCAGAAGAAATATATACATTTGAGAAAGGTCAAAATATATCAAAGAAATAAAGTGGTAACATTAGCTTTATATGGTCATTTCTAACGTATCATAAAAACGATTTGCTCACAGTGATTAAATAAAGCTCTTCATATATTGTTCAAATCTCTTTTATGTTCAGTTATTTTCTTTTTCTGTAAGTTAGTTATTGAATTTCTAAGTAGACTAGCATAATATTTATGTGAACATTGAAATTGAAATAACTCCCATGTACTGAAAAGCTAACCTGTATTTAAACCCCCTCCCCCAATATATATATATATATATATATATATATATATATATATATATATATATATATTTTAAATATAAAAAGAAGAAAGAAACATTGACCTGTATTCCACCAACAGTAGTATTTAAGCCAACCCTTTCAAAGGGACTGACAGCAGGTTTTGCTCCAATACCAATAACAATCTGCTCATGGGAGAAAAACAAATAAAGTTTTACTAGATGTTCTCAACTACTTAAACAATTTTAGAGACAAAATAACCAAATTTGTTCCATTTTGCAACATTGAAAAAATAAACACCAAATATTATGTGTGCCTTACAAACTAAACAACAAAATGAATCCAAGAAATATGATAGCACATTACCGTGTCCGCTTCTATTATAGAACCATTTTCAAGCTTAACAGCAGCAACTTGTCCATCAGAACCAGCTTCCAATGTTTTTATAGAGACACCCTAAGAATAAATAACGATATTCAGAACTACATATGCTGCAAGTTCTTAGTAAAGTAAAACATAGTAACTTAGACAGAGAGAGAGAGAGAGAGAGAGAGAGAGAGAGAGAACTTAACAAATTTGACACCATTGTTTTGGAAGAGTTCTTCATATCTCCGGGCAAGTGAAGGAGTAAATAGTCTTTGCAGAAGATGGTTTTCCGGAAATACAACCTATGTTTTCCCAAATACCATATAAGTTGAACTTATCAACAATCACAGTGCCCGACATATAAACTTACAAGAAAGATTACAAAAGACGTTTATAAATTGTTTATATTCTTACTGTTGTATCAAGTTTCCAACCCACAGCAGCTGCTGCAACTTCCATACCAATATAACCACCACCAACCACTACCACCTTTTGTGATTTCCCCTACAAATTGAAACAAATATTACTTTACAACAAGTATATGCACAACAACTCCACTCTCTGAACCAATTGAAACCAAGCATACAAATTTCAATACATTCAGTCTTATGCAGTGCTGAGTAGTCAATACTAAATGAAAGTGGAATTACAATGAAAAAATAAATACCAGTGATGAAATCAGTGAATCAGCATCAGCAACATCCCGAATATAATGAACTCCAGGTAAGTTCCCTCCGATTTTCTCTGGGAATCTGAAGGCAAGGGACATAAGTTTTTATCTTTCTTCATTTGTGCAGATTTTAATCAACCTTCTAAAAATTTTAAAATGTGTTGGTGGCTTTGAATGCTAATATAGCTATGAGTAGTAGGTAATGATAATACACAAGCGAAGTATTAGCTCCAAGCTAATAGACCAATGAAAGATGACTGATTATAGCCATAGGACAACAAACATGTTTTTGCAACTGTTGAGACTATGATATGGATATTATTTTTAATTTTTTTGTAAGAACATATTGAAAAAAGTACCAAGTGACTGGCTCCTATGTACAATAAAGATACACATGTTGAAAATTTATGATCATCAATGCAATTGCTTAGGACTTAATTTTCCAAATAATCATTCTTGATTCCAACAGAGACAAGTAGGACTGGGAGTTTGCATAATCCAGAGACGGCACATAATTATTTGTAACTAATTACTGATAGAATGATTGTACCTGGAGGCTGTACATCCGGTACTAATTATAAGGGAACCATACTTGAGGAGTTTTCCTGAATTTGTCATCAAAGTTTGCTTTTCAATATCAATACCTATAACTGGATCTTCATACAACATCTGCACAACAGAAAAATCAAATTCACAAGTAGCAATCTAAACTACCGTTTGCTAAGATGTGCTCGCTTCCGCTCAGTGGATGGGGGTACTTTTGTATTAAAGTGTTGGCAGTGGGGAGGGGGGTTGATGAGGAAAAAAATGATCTAGTAGTTGCATTTCTGATTAGGCTAGCCACAAGTAAATATTCAATCCAAACTATTTGTCTTCTCGTACACACTATAAGCAAGATATTGTGCAATCTAGGGCCAAACTTTCCTAGAAAAAGAATAATATATTTTAAAAGCATTCAGCCATAATTTTAAGCTACAACCATTTTTATTGGCATTTCTATTTATTTCTTGATTAAATAGTGCCGGAAAGATTAAAAAACAAAGCTCTATAACTTAAATTAGCAACTTTTCCTTTTATTTTATTTTCTGAATAGCTGATTAGCAACTCATATCTCAAAACTAACCGTTTTACCTAATTCTCATGGTTTCAAAAGAGAAATTTGAGTCCTTATGATGAGGTAACTCCAAATTTCGTCCAGTTGTCATCCACGTTGATTTGAAGGAGAAAAATCATATGCCAGAATGGGCTTTACTTAAAACGAAAAATAATTATCTCCAAGTACAATAAAGAGGGATGAGGAGGGAAGGAAGGAAGGGAAGGGGAGGGAGGGGGGAGGGGGGGAAATGAAAGTGTAGTGTTATATCAAGACTATAATAAAAGCTTTCATAAGTAATGGATGCCATTCAAACTATATGTTTACAAGTAATTGCTTTGTAATGATTCCAAATTATTCAACAAAATTGAATGTCATGAAAACAGGAACAAAAACAATTTGAAAAAACTAATGCCAACAGAAATGTAAAGAGCAATATTAATTAATATCAAAGCAAGTTCAGCTAGTACACTGGGTTGAAACTTGTACTTAAATGATAGCAAAAACTGTAATGTCAATATCATGTCTTAAAAATAAAAAATACCTCAATGCCTTGGTCCTTATACCACTCAGGAGTCTGCCGTTCCCCACCTGAGCCAACACAAGTATGGAAACCCTAGCATATCATATTCGCATTGAAGTTAGTAACAATCTATGGCATTGGACATTAATAAGAGAAATAGATATTGCAGTAAAGCAAGGTCTCAAACACTCATTGAGCCTAAAACACTTGCCTACATATCACATCCATATTCCATACCATACAAAATTATTCATGCTTAATGAGATAATAAAGTATGAGTAATGTGCATTGTCAGATTCCTTTCGAGGAGGAAGCAAATAAAGTTCACAAATTGAGTTCACTGAATAGGAGGAGTAAATTGAACTTACGGGCAAACGTGCTGGCTTTTTATCAGGAGGAAACAGATAAGCTTTTGTCAAAGCAGGTCGTTCATAAGGCGCATACGCCTGCATATAGTAGATTAATAAAATAAAAAACATAACTTTCATCAAAATTTAAACAATCTCCATTCCATTTTGCATTATTTGGGGGGCGAATTATGTAAATAGTTCAAAATTATACCATCATTCAATTTCATACATCACCCAATCAAACAACAGATTCAAATTGAGTGTATAAGGGGAGAAAAGATTACTTCTTTGGATACAATACAAAGCTTTCCATTAGCCATTCCATGTTCGACAAAAGTCCGAGCTGCGTACCCAGCAGCATTTCCACCTCCAACTATCACAAATCTGCAACAAATTGCATACAAAACTCTCAATTCAACTGAAATGATAAAATACATCTACCAATATTGATCTGAACTCAGAAAAAGCCACGAACTCTCGATTATCATTGGCAAAAGAGGACGACGCAACGATGTAGTTTCTCCGAAAGCTTGTAGAAGGAACAGAAGAAGAAGAAGGCTGAGGAATACGATTGAGAGAAGCAGATTGAGGACACCAAAATGAAAGCCCGTGCTTAATTGTCAACGAATTCGCCATTAATTTACGAACTGTAACTTCTCAACCAATATATGTATAAGAATTAGCGCTTAATGATAGAGTAAAAAGGGTTTAAATATAGAGGGAAAGGAGTCGGACCTGATGACATTATGTAGATGAAGTTAGAGATGTACTGAATAAATTATTGGCGTGTTGGCCCTAGCTAGGGCCGAAGGGTCACGAGACTGATAAACAGTTAAAAAATGGTTTATATATATGCGGCGATTGGTGAAGTTCAAGAGGGCTTGGCTTTCTATAGGTAATAGGGATTAGGGAGTATATAAAAGAGACAGCTATCATGTTGCTATTTCCTTCCATTCCGCCATGGCAGTCAAGCCACGAATACGATTTGCAGTGCCTTGGAGCTATGGGGTATTCGTGTCGTTTTTCACTGGTTACAAATAAGTAGTACTATATATGTAGCAAAAAACTTATTTTTTTTTGAAAAGATGTAGCAAAACTTGATATGAGAAAATAGTTTTTCTTTCAAATAAATTTCCGATAATTAATTATATCAAAATTAATATAATATAAATAGTGTAAATTAGTACAGAGAAAGTATAACTCTCTTTTTTTAAAAAAAATAAAAAAATATATATATATATATATATATATAATTTTAGTCATTTTAAAATTATAGATATACGTTGTTTTAGCACGATAAAGGAAACCAAGATAAGATTTTTAATTTGTTGAAAATATAAAGCAATTTTATTAGGAAATTACTATTTTTATAAGGGAAATTTGATAACTCAGATGAATGAATGGGAGGCTCATATATTATTTATTTATTTATTTGTGTAGACTTGTAAAAGTATCAAATTTTCTTATCAATTTTATTTTTGAGTTTGCCCCCACTCTTGCTCGTTAATTCATATCAAGAAAACAGGGACAGGGTGAACCGGACTCTCAAAAAATAGTCGGGCAAGTTTTTGCTATATGTAATTATGTATGTACGAGTAACAATTGAAAAAAAGAAAAACTAAATAAGTAGTCCAAAACGCTAGGCTAAGCTCCAAGTTTTATTATTGACTGGAGACAAGATTGAATCAACTCACTCTAGTAAAGAGACTAGGATGGATGGGATGCTCCAAAAATGAAAGAATCACATATTAAAAAAGAGAGAGTATATAGTGGGTTCAATTTAACCTAGCTATATAACACATGGAAGAATAAACACTACTACTAGTACTACAACCCATCCAAAAAGATACTTAGCAATAACAAGGAAATTAATTAAATCTTATTCTCATCCCAATTGGCAATTACAAGACAAGAAATATTATCTACTCATTTTCAAAAGGCCAGGATCTTAATGGATAATTTGAAGCACCAAATTACACCCTAAATTCTTCCAACATTAAACACTTGGACTTCACTTCCTTGGCCTAATACTAAAATTCAAAATTATCATCACCCCCTACAAAAAGAAAACAACTCCCTTCTCCCTTCATATTGTGCATACATCAACACAATTATATTATAGTAATTAACTCCTCTAAAACTGGAAAAATAAAATAAAGATTCAATCCCATTGATCATAATCCATAAAAATATATGTACAAGCAATTAAAAAACCAATAAAATAAATGCATAGATAGCTATTGGCTGGCTGGCTGGCTAGCTAATAATGGGACCGGTGAAGCTGAAATTTTACCAACTTGATCAACAATATCAAGAATCTCTGCCCTGCTCCTCATAATCCTATGAAACACCTCTTACTTGTTGTTGGAGTGGCCCTAATCCCTCCTCCATCTTGCTGCAAATCTCCGCCATTTCGGCCACCTGCGCTGCAACCTCCTCAGCCTTCTCCGCCTCCATCAGAAACTGAAACCCCTCGGCGAATTCCACCAGATTAAGCGCCACCCTCTCCATCCTCTGTGTCTCCTCCAACAACCCACCGGTCCCTTTCTTTTCCTTTTTCTTCCACTCCTCCCCAATCTTCTCCTGCATCCAGATAATGGACTGGGCCCAGGTCAATTGCTTCAGCACCTGAAAATGAGTCGCCAGCCCATTTCGCTCCTGGCAAGGCAAGGCCGCCACTAAAGCCCACATCGCAAACACCAAAATAGTACTCATAATATAAACCGGTAATACCAAGCCGGTCGTCTCGCCACCACGTGGCGCCACCAGATTGGCGGTCATCGACTGAATCTGTTTAGCGGAGGACCACGATTTGGAAAAAGACAATGACAGCGACCGGAAATTGATACGGTCCTTCGCCGGCGCCGAGGAGGCGGCGGCTCCCCGGCGTCCGAAAGACCAAGTCCGCTCGGCTGACTTGGCGTTCTGGCTTTCCCTGTCATCATTGACGTCAGCAAATTGTTTAATGCCTATTCGGCGCGCCTGACCTGTCCTTCACCTATTGGTCGTTGCTCGAGGGCGGAGACGGCTATTTCCGACAGCTTCTGCCAATGACGGACCAAATCGACGGCGTGAGTGATGGCGTTACAGATGTCGAGTGCCTTGACCGCTCTGTCCTGAAGCTCCAGGATGAGGCGATCCAGTGGGGGTTTACTGAACTGGGTCGGGTCACGATCCATGATGAGTACGGCCTTGAACTCCGCCTCGCAGCAGAGTAGGGCATCGATGAGTTTACGGAACCAGGCAATGGAGAGAAGTGTGTCTGGCTGTGCGCCACCGTCCTCGACAGCAGCGAAGGAGGGAACAAGGTTGGCGAGGCAGTCGGCGACGTGTTTTTGGAAGATTTCAAGGTCTTCTTGCTCTTGGTCGTGGTTCTTTTCCATGGAAGCCACCTGGTTCCGGCGGATACTGATCCGGTTCAGGAACGAACCCTGATGATCTGTCGCCGGCATGGTGTAGTTTAAAGAGAGAAAGATACAAATGTAGAGAGAGAGAGAGAAAGATGAAGGGTGGTGTTTGTTGAGAGAGAAAAAGGGAAAAGGAGAGGACTGAGAAGAATGGAGGATTTGGCAGTTACTACTTATTTAACATGTTTATGGATGGTCATAATTTTTGTAATGGACCAGACTTTTTCATTATCTTCTTCGTTGCTGACTTGGCATTTTTCTTCTTTATCGGCGCTGAATATACTTATGCATTAATATTATGGGTATATAGGATAGGATAGGATAGGATAGGATATACGATATTATTCTGCATCGTTTTCTTTTTCTTCTTATCTCTACTATTTTGGCTAATAAAAACAATAAGAACATCCAATAATAAGTGAATAAAAAAAGAAGTTTGTAAAGACATTTAAGAAGATATATTAAAATTATTAAGCATTAAGGTAATTAAAATGTACAAAATAACTAAAGGAAAAAGAGATCTAATTCAACTTTTGGTATATATATATATATATATATATATATATATACTAATATATATAGTAACCATTAATAAGATAAGTTTAAAGAGCTACCATCCCTAAAATATGATTTTGCAATATATTTTTCACTATTTATTTCAAACCATGAAATTAAATTTAACTTTTTGATGTTATGTTTAGATATTTTTGAATTTGATATAAATTCATTTAAGCGATTATGAATCTGTAAACTAATTACTACCAATCACAAAATTTAAATATTTTAAAAAAATTAAATGCATCATGTCAATTTGAATTTTAGAAGCCGTAAAATATCCAAATTTTTATTTTATATTTTATAACAGAAAGATATTGTGTTTTGCATACAAAGCACTCAAATATTCATTTATTTAGACATGAGGATATCACGGGAGCAAACATAACTATGTTCGTGAATTTATTCATGGTGTTTAGGGGGGAAAAAATTGTAAAGTTTGTACAGATTGATCCTTAAAATCGAAAAAAAAGGGCATGGAAATGGAAATAAAACAAGAACAAAGGAAAGAAATATTCTGCTCCTTTATTTATGATGAGGATATATTTATATATTTATTGTTGACACAAAATTAAATCCTATTAAGGCAAGAAAATAATCAGAGGACTTGGAGGAAGTGAGTTAGGTATGATGAAAAATATAATTTGGCTTAAAAGCTCAAAATCCTCAGAAATTATAATTAATTATACCCATGAAGGAGATCTAATAATTAATTAATGCGTTATTCTGAAAAATTTTACTGTCCTTGTTGGGTGTGATGACCTCTGATGATATCGGATAACTATTTACTGAATTCGATTAGCATAATAAAATACTTACACATATACATATATAGAGTTTCGCATGTGTGTCAGTACTGTATTAATCAATTGATCAATTTATCTAAAAATGAACTTCATATTAACTACTCCCGTATTTACTAATAATCAGGCTATTAATAATTGGATTATCAATAAATGCACTTAATTTGATCCTAATATGTTTCATAAGTATTTGAAAAATAAAATATACTGTAATTTATAACTCTCCTTCCCCAGCCCCAGCCCCAGCCTCAGCCCCATTGGTGATGTGATGGGTGGGGATAATAGAGTCAAAAAGTCTAGAGCGACCGGATATGGCGACCGTTTGATTTTTTATTTTTTATTTTAAATGTCTTCCAAATAATTTATAAGATTTATTGAAAAAAATATGTTTGTTACATGTATTCAAATGACATCCAAAATACTTTTTTCTGTAAAAATTCCAGTTCCAATAAATCTTATAAATTCTTTGGGAGACATTTAAAAAAAATAATAAAAAATCAAACAGTCGCCAAACCGGTCACCATGTTCGGTCACCCCAGAATTACTCTAATGCTACGTTTGGATTGAAGGAATGGAATAGAGTAGGGAATGGAATAGATGAGGGAATGGAATAAGAAAGGGAATGGAATAATTTTTTAATATTCCATATACATGTTTGGTTAATGTTAGGAATACATCTAAGAATGAAATAAATAATTAGAAAGTGACCTAAATACCCCCAAATATTCAAATTTAACTTAAATTCAATTTATATTAAAAATTTAACACATATTTCTCTAGATTTTTTAATAATTATATTCTTCTTTTTTTTACTATACTTTTCATATAATTTTTTTTATAATTTTTTTTTCATATAATTTTTTTTATAATTTTTTTTCATATAATTTTTTATTATAATTTTAATTTTGGGGTGGGGTGGGGGTGGGGTGGGGTGGGGTGGGGTGGGGATAGGTTGGTAGGGGTGGGGTAGGTTGGTAGAAGTGGGTTGTGGGGGTGGGGTGGTTGGGTGGGGGGGGGGTAGGTGGGTGGGGTGGATGGGTAGGGGTTGGCGTGGGTGGGTGGGTGGGTGGGTGGGTGGGGTGGGGTGCGTCTGGTGGGGTAAGCCAAAGATATACAACAATAAAACCAATAATCAACAATTCATTGCTTTGCGTAAACCAAAGACATATAATTCAATAAACAACGAAATCCATCTTCGCACGTAAACTAAAGATAACTTTCATCACCATATAAGCATGAGGATGATGTGATGATATAAACATTAATCGAAACTAAAACAAGGATAAATATTAAAGACTTTAAATTTATCCAAATATTATCAACCACTCATAATTTAATATTATTAATATCATAACAATATTTTAATCACCTCTAAACTTATAAACAATTTATTTCAATTGTTTACACTTTATCAAATAATACATTTAATCATTCAAAGAATGCCATAATCATAAGATTTTATCACCAATGATCAAATCCCTTATCAACAATCTACATATACTTTATATAGGATTTCCAAGCCATAAAATTCTATTTTTCAACTTTGTTACTTCACATAACATATTTAACTTATATGTTCGTAACTAAACCATTTTTATGAAAAATATCAAATCAGTCCCAAAAATATTTTATTTCTGGGATTTAGCAGAATATAGTCTCATAATGAACATATATTTTTCTCAGAATTTTTAAAATTCATTTACTATTTTTCAAAAATCAATTTCCAATTAATTCCTTAAGAAATTAGCTACCTCAAGTTTAACTCCAAAAATTCCCAAATCTTGGAAGGATCTTACACATGTTAACGTGAGTCTCCAGTTTAAATTTCATGGTCATCGGAGTTATAGAACTCCGGTTATAGCATTTTTCGTTGGAAAAATCTAAATATTGAAATGGTCATAACTTGCTCATTTTAAGTCGGAATGAGCTCATTTTTGGACAGGAGGTTCTTTATAACATATAATTTCATGTCCCAAAAGGCCAATTTTTTTCACAATTTAAGTGGCCGAAACAACCCATCTAAAATCTGGACAATAGCATTTCGATAATTTCCAGCTTTTGACTCCTTTGCTAAAATCAGTCCACACGAAAATCTACAACACCTTTTCTAGTGATTCCACTTGGAGATGCTACAAAACTCATAGATCTAACTCTAGAACTTGACCACACTCAAAAATTCAAAATATAATAGGAGATATGGTCAATTGAATTTCATGTTCTATTTTCACCAAAATCTGATTTTTCAACCGTTTGTGATTTATAAGAAACTTTCATGTTTTCACATAATAACCAACATAACTCATCATAACACTTACTAATACTTCATATACCCATGATTTTTATTAGTCCAATACTTTTATTATGACTCTCATCATAATCAACGTAACCAGATTATTTCCACAATTTAATAAGGAATGAATACGAAGGATCATTCACCACGCATGTAGTAATCCACTTATACAAAGTTATTCCAATGTAATAATAAAGAATGGAATAATGTAAGGATTCACCATGCATGCGATAGAGACCATATAACAACTTATTCCCAACGAATAATAAAGAATGGAATAACAACAAATCACCACGCGTGCGAGACGTCGATGTAGACGAAGTTATTCCAATGAGAATAATAAATAACGGAACCAGTCATGCGAAATTCACAATGAAGCGATGTCCCAATGTAATAATAAATAATGGAATAACAACAAAATCACCATGCATGCGGTGCTTGCGATGACGAGTTATTTTAACGAATAATAAATGATGGAACCAGTCCAACGTAAAAGCGATGCAGATGTGATATTAAACGAGAATAATAAATGCGGAATAATAAATAATGGAACCGTGTCGAAGCGAAAATTATGACCAAGCGATATTCCAACGTAATAATAAATAACGGAATAATAGAAGAATTTCACCATGTATGCGATTATTTGCGTATACTGAGTTATTCCAACATAATAATAAAGAATGGAATAACAGAAGAATTTCACCATGTATGCGGTACTTTGCATAGACATGTTATTCCAACATAATAATGAAGAATGGAATAACAACTCTTACGAGTATTGAAAGAAAGTAATTCTCTTCATGAATACGAAAGAATAATACCCCTTATAGGTACAACAAATAATATCTCTTATCTCAAAAGAAGACTGGATACTGAAATAGTGAGGGAGCAGACTTCTCTTCTTCTTTCTCTCAATAATTTCTCTCTATAATAATGGCTCTAAAGCTTTAGTGAATTGGTGAGAAATGAATGAGGATTGAGCTTCTATTTATAGAAAAATATAGTTTCAATAATTGCACGTTTTGGGGCTTAAAATATTACAGTACAATACATCCAACTTTTCTTTCATTTTTAATTCATTCATCCAAGTATTATCAAACTTGCACCGCCTCCCCTAATAGTAAATCATGTGAATCAATAGTAAATCATGTGAATCAATAGTAAATCATGTGACTCAATAGTTCTAAACATGTGAAAAAATCAATTGCAGTATAGTACTTCCATCTATACCTCCATTTTTAACTTAGTCATGCAAGTATCATCAATCTTACACCAACTCTCCTAATAGTAAGTGAATGTGACTTAATAGTACACACATGTGAATAAATAGTTATATGAGCATGTGAATTAGTAGCAATTAATTGCTCATTTATCCGATAAATTACCTGATTTATCACTATAACCCCCAGACATCAATTATCATCGGAATAGATGTCGATTTCAACTAACACCAATAATCCCAACACAATAGAACTATCAAATTCATCTTTAATCAACACGAACTTATTCATCATTAATATCATAACTCACAATATTTAACAACTAGGTCGTTCCCAGGAAAGAGGGGGCTTTCCAATAAGGATTTCTCCTTATTGGCGCGTAATTAGGTGACCAAACCTATCCTTGACAGAACTTCTAGACATTGTAAATATTGCAATTTAATAATATGAATAACTTTGTCGTCTCACTTATTGATTTAATAATATATATCATATAATGCAGATGATACTGTGACAATAATCGAATCAATAATATGAGAGATATGATCGCGACAATTCTTTGTAGCAATCTTTGAGTATAACCGAGTGACTTATCACGTAAGCATCAATAACCAATACCGTGTCTTTCTACTATGCAACCACACGCGTATTCATCGTACTTTTCTTCTAAGGGTAATTCAACAGTTTTAACGGTAACACTTCCGCCGTTATTTTATAAAATGATAATTTTGTCGTTTTCTTACTACAACAATGATTGTGCCGTCGTACAGATATTTCTTGACAAAAAGAATATTTCCCGACCAAACGAATATTATATAACAACTTGCATACTTTGCAAAATTTATAAATACTACCCACGACTATATCATTATTATATCAAATCCACACCATAATATTCAAAAAAAAATACTTCAAGATACTTAAATCTTTATTCATAAAATCTGGGGTCTCACAATCTCCCCTCCTTATGAAATTTCGCCCTCGAAATTTACGTACGTACTTGGTATGCCGAAGAGATGAGGATACCTTGACTTCATTTCAGATCCGAACTCTTAAGGTATAACCTTTGAGTGTTGAATACGATCATTCTTATCCAAGATTTTAACACGTATCTCCGCATGCGTTAAATCTTCTGCTATCTCGTCTAGTTCTAATTTAATAACGTGGTTCGGGTCATCGTAACATCGATACGTGAAAAACTTTATGAACACGCGACATACTTGGTGGTAAAACGAGTCTATAGGCCACAGTTCCTACTCGATTAAGGATTTCAAATGGGCCAATAAAATCAAGAGTTGAGATTTCTATCTTCATCGATTCTTGTTTTACTAGAATAACGCCTCTTGAACCTTCTTCTTCATATTCATCATTCAAGTGTAAGACCCCAACTTATTATTTAATGAAATTAAATTTTCTATTTATTATCTTGAAATAGTAAGGGTTGATTTGATTAATGTGGTAAGTTATGGGTAAAATCATGAATTATTTCAAACAAGCAAGTGGTTTTAAAATATTCATTGTTGACGGAAATATTCGTTTGGTCGTGGAATATTTTTCTTTGTCGGAAATATTCGTATTTAGTGCGACCTTGTGTGGGCCCCATAACGAAAAAGCGATTGGATGAAGAAAAACGACGAGAATAAGTTGGTTATAAATAACGGCGTAGTTATTATTCAAGTATCTCTTGTTGGAATACCCGTTGGTTAAAACATAGTAGCTGCGGTATTACACTAATTATTGATTCTTACGTGAAGACACTACTCAATAATTGTTACGATAATTCTTTATTCGATATTTTATTTTATTGATTCAATAATTCTTTGCGTTGATATATTTTATATTCTTTGTTGTTTTAATAATTGTCATTGCACGGTATTTTCTATTATCGACAATAATTCATATTATCTGAATAATATTATTAGATAACATTATTGGCAATGTCTAGAAAGTTACATCTAAGGAGAGGTTTGGTCATCTAATAATTGCAGCCAAGAGTAAGGAGAGATCCTTATTGGAAAGCCCCTCTTTCTTGAGACCTGCACAGTTTGTCGATAATGTGATTACATAATATTATTTGTGAATAATTAATTATTGATTTATATGATGAGGAAAATATTGATTTTATCTTGGATATAGATGGAGAAAATTTTTTAATGTGACAATTGTTGAAAATTAATATTTTATCTTTTGAGATAAAATAATTCATTTAAATATATTATTTTAATAATATATTAATGGTGATATTTTACAATGAATGTGGGATATATGAGTATATGAGGAGGAAGAGTATTTTTGTGGCATTAAATGATTAACACATGTTTTGTGTGTCGTGAGATCCCAATTCTTGACCAAAATTTGATTATAGCTTGTAAAATCGTCTGTTTGTGGATTTCTTGGTCAATTTATGTCTCGAAATTTGGAAAAACTTTCTTACGGAAAGTTGTAGAATAAAATTTCCTATGGAAAGGACATGTGGTTCAATTTTTATGATAAAAGAGCTATTTATTATGAATTATTGAAGTTAAGTAGTTAAAAATAATTGATTTTTGAAAGTTTTAATTATTTTAATTACAAAAACTTTTTTTTTTGCTTGGTAAATTGCATTAAACATGTGTGCAAAGTGGTTGAATTCAGATTCAAGAGGTGGGCTTGACAATTTTGTAAATATAATAATATTATATTAAATTTTACGCTTTGGTGTTCTAAGCATTTTCTATAAATAGGGTCTTTAGGTTAGAATTGAAAATCACACTAGAAACTGAAGTTTTCTCTCTTTTCTCTCTCGATATATTGAGCATATTCTTGTGAGTATTTTGATACCTTGAGTGTTCTTTATCTGATGCAAGTTCCTTCAAAGACTATATATCTAGTATTCCAATCGAGAGTCTGCGTCTTTTTCGAGGTAAGGGATGTTATTTTTTTCATATATGATATTATTTCTTTCAATATCATTATCTTAGAAGTATTGATCTAAACTTTTAATCAAATTTGGAATTTTTTTGTGTCGGGAGTTCTTATTCACGTATACGACCTTTATTCACGAATCTGACCTATTCATCGAAAAATAAAATTTTTTCCTTTTAGTCAAAATATCTATTATGGATACTAGCTTTGATTGTATCCATGTTTTGATCATTCTTGAATTTTACTTCACCATGATTGTTTATGAAGTATTCTTGAACTCGGATTGTTTAAAGTACGAATCCATAATATTTGTTCTTTTGTTTCACTGGATTCGTTTTCTTTAAAATTATTTTCATCATCCTCGATCTAAATGATGATGTTACTGAATATCTTTGGCTGTGGTGAAAAGATGGTTGATTTTATGATGAATATCTTTAGCCAGTAGTGCGAAGATGTACGGTGTTGAGATAAACATGACCGACTGATGAATATCTTTGGCCTGTAGTGCAAAGATGAATATATGATTCAAGATGTGCATTGATTGATGTTACAGGGATAAAATAATGATGATGGACTTTTAAATTCATAGATTATAGTAGATTTCATTCTCTACGTAACTCATCTATGAATTATTATTTTCGCTGCTGATCTGAAACTTGTTGTCTATTGTATTCTATCAGATTTTTTCCCGTTGAAGACTAACGATAATTTGTTCTATATTATCTTAGTCATAATATTCTTTACTAGGCTAGTTGAGCTCACCCTTTTCCTTTTTGTTCTATTTTTCTTCTCAGGAGGTGAAAATGTAGTGAGTACTAGTCGGGGTACGGAATGAAGGTTCTAGGAAGTTGTTTTAGTAGTCCTCACCATTTTTGTAAAGTATTATATCAATAATTGTAATGAGGACTTAGTTGGGTATGTATATTGTCTAGAAGAAAATATTTGTATTTAAACTCACAGTTTTTATGATGTATTAATAAAGTTTTAGTTGTTTCTGTACCATGTTATTGACGACCTAAAATGGGTGATGTATACCTATTTTGGGGGCGTCACACTCCGGGTCTGTAGCTTGAGCAGCTTTAACTTTATCGATTAAAGTCGATTCTACTCGTATATTCGTTATCTTCACGTGGGTCCCTAGAGTCTTTAACTCTATCTTCATCATTTGTAAGTTATACGAAATGGGTCTTTGTGTTAACAACTTCGCACTCATAAACGCATACGATCTTCTACTCAACACGTCAGCTACCACGTTCGCTTTCCCACGATGGTATTGAATGGTACGATCGTAATCTTCAACAGCTCGAGTCAACGTCTTTGGCGCACGTTATGTTCGTTTTGGGTGAAGAAAAATATTTGAGGATTTTAGAAATGGGTTTTATACTGGGGTCAATACAAAATTCAATTTCACGCTCTAGAGGTAGGCTAAGAAGTCTTCAAGAATACGTCAGGAAATTTATTAACAATAGAAATATCATTCAAAACTGTGACTCTCATCCAAGACTTGGATAACACATGTAATGAAGGTTTCTCCTAACGGAGTTTCAATCAATAAGTCAAAGTCTAACCTCTCCAGAGTCAAATTTAAATGTTGAACGCAAGCAAGAGAGATAAAATAATGGGTAGAACCGGTATCTAATAAGGTATAGACTTCGCAAGAATTTATAATTAACTAACCCATGTTAACTTCGTTCGGGTCACTCGCTTTTTGAGAAGTCACAAAAAATGTTCTTCCTGAAACTACCGACTTTGTTTTGTCCGTATCCACCTTTGGTGCCACCGTCCCAGCTGGACTTGACTTTGGTGCACGACAAAATCGGGCTAGGTGACCTTCTTTTCCATAATTGTAACATGCTTTGAATTTGCATCATCAGCAGATTTGACCGATATGTCCCTCTCTCCAGCATTTAAAACATACGACCGAAGCGGTTGCTTCTCCTTCCTTTGAAGCGGGTCTTTGGTCTTTGCTTTGTCTTTCCATCATTATTGAACCTTCTTCTTGAAATTTCTACTTATTATCTTGGCTATGATTACCACCGGAAGTGGTTACCATTCTTGGCATGATAATTTCCCCACGATGGTTATCATTGTTCAGATGGCCGCTTGCCATAGATGATGATTATTATCGTGTTGTTGGTGTCGTTGCCTTTTGGTTGTGCTGACTCATTATCGTACTCCAATAATTGAGCCCTATTAACAACATCTGAATACAAACAAAGTTTATGAGAAATGAGGTATTGACGTGTCTCGGGTTTCAAACCTCTTAGAAATATTCGCGTCATTCTCTCCTCATTATCAACTAACTGGGACGCAAATCGGACATGATTTCGTGAAACGTGGCCCGTCTTTGCGACACCGGTCATGTTGTTTTGCTTCACCTTGATGAACTCTACCTCTTTCATGTGACGAATACTTTCGAGAAAGTACTTGTCATTGAAAAGTTCTTGGAACCTCTCCCAAGTCATCTTCAGTGCGGCAGGTTGAGTACGCTTTACAGATTTCCACGAGTAATCTGCCTCTGCTCGCAATATGAAGGTGGCAAAGGGAACCTTTTGCTCCTTCGAGCATCCCAAGACATCAAATATCTTACAGATCTGTTTTATCCACGTCTCCGCCTTAAGTGGTTTTGGTTCTCCAAAAAACTCCGGTGGTCCCAAATCCTCGAATCATTTAGCGATGACCATCCGAGAGTTGCAGCTTTTTCCACCATATTTTGGACAAGAGCCATTCTACTTTGATGTTTCATGAATTGCATAAAACCTCTGAACATTTCATCATTCATCATTTGGTCAGTGTTGTTGTTTGAATGAGGATTGTCGCCTTCCCGATGCACATTATCCTCGATTATTGATCATGGAGACTCAACGGTCTCCTCGTCTCCATTCTTATTCTCAACATTCTCGGATGTCATTTTTAAATACTTCCACAAAACAAGGGTTAATTGACATGTCACATATAATCCCTATACTCTGACCAACCAATTAAATATCAAATAAACTTAGGTAGGTCATATATGCTAGCGAAGAATTCCCCGTCTCTCCCTCCTAGTTCTTGTCTCACATCTCAATCAGGGATCATATCCCTAAGCTTTGATACTAACTGTGACGCCCCCAAAACAGGTATACATCACCCATCTTGAGTCGCCAGATATATGGTACAAAATACAAATAAAAACTTAATTATCCAACTGTCGTATATAATACGACAAACATATACTATGAGTTTTAAATAGGAATGTTGTCATCTAGACAATATCCACACTCAAAGGAGTCCTAATTATATTTATTGTCACACTATTTAACTGAATAGTGAGGACTACTAATGCTATCTTCTGGACCGTCACTCCGTTTCCCGACTCGTCCCAACTATATTCTCATTTCCTGAAAAGAACAGTGAAAGGAAGGGTGAGTTCAACTAGCCCGGTAAGAAATATTATGACTAAGATAATGCAAAATAAATTATCATTAGTCTTCAACAATGTTAAACTGATAAAATACAATAGATATCAAGTTTAACTGCAGCGGAACAAGCAATCCATTAAAAGAGTCAAGTAGAGAATAAAATCTACTATCTTTTATGATTTAAAAAGTTTTCATCAATTTTTATCGCTGAGACTCAACTTAATAAATAAATCACATCATCGAATCATCCCTGCACTACGGGCCAAGGATATTCATTAAATCATCAATGGTCATGATTATACCGAATAATCCCTGGTCATAATCATACCAAGTCCATCTCTGCACGTAAGCCAAAGATATACAACAATAAAACCAATAATCAACAATTTATCTTTGCATGTAAGCCAAAGATATATAATTCAATAAACAACAGTCCATCTTCGCACGTAAGCCAAAGATAACTTTCATCACCATATAAGCATGAGGATGATGACAATGATATAAACATTAATCAAACTAAAACAAGGATAAATATTAAAGACTTTAAATTTATCCAAATATTATCAACCACTCATAATTTAATATTATTAATATCATAACAATATTTTAATCACCTCTAAACTTATAAACAATTTATTTCAATTGTTTACACTTTACCAAATAATGCATTTAATCATTTAAAGAATGCCATAATCATAAGATTTCATCACCAATGATCAAATCCCTTATTAACAATCTACATATACCTTATATAGGATTTCCAAGCCATAAAATCCTATTTTCCAACTTTGTTACTTCACATAACATATTTAACTCATATGTTCGTAACTAAACCATTTTCATGAAAAATACCAAATCAGTCCCAAAAATATTTCATTTCTAGGATTTAGCAGAATATAGTCCCATAATGAACATATATTTTTTCTAAATTTTAAAATTCATTTACTATTTTTCAAAAATCAATTTCCAATTAATTCCTTAAGAAATTAGATACCTCAAGTTTAACTCCAAAAATTCCCAAATCTTGGCAGAATCTTACACATGTTAACGTGAGTATCCAGTTTAAATTTTATGGTCATTGGAGTTATAGAACTCCGGTTATAGCATTTTTCGTTGGAAAAACCTAAATATTGAAATGGTCATAACTTGCTCATTTTAAGTCGGAATGAGCTCATTTTTGGACAGGAGGTTCTTTATACAATATACTTTCATGTCCCAAAAGGCCAGAATTTTTTTCACAATTTAAGTGGTCGAAACAACCCTTCTAAAATCTTGACAATAGCATTTCGGTAATTTCCAGCTTTTGACTCCTTTGCTAAAATCAGTCCACACGAAAATCTACAACACCTTTTTCAGTGATTCCACTTGGAGATGCTACAAAACTCATAGATCTAACTCTAGAACTTGACCACACTCAAAAATTCAAAATATAATAGGAGATATGGTCAATTGAATTTCATGTTCTATTTTTACCAAAATCTGATTTTTCAACCCTTTGTGATTTATAAGAAACTTTCATGTTTTCACATAATAACCAATATAACTCATCATAACACTTACTAATACTTCATATACCCATGATTTTCATTAGTCCAATGCTTTTATTATGACTCTCATCATAATCAACGTAACCAGATTATTTCTACAATTTAATAAGGAATGAATACGAAGGATCATTCACCACGTATGCTGGTAATCCACTTATACAAAAGTTATTCCAATGAATAATAAAGAATGGAATAACGTAAGGATTCACCATGCATGCGATAGAGACCGCACCGATGACTTATTCTCAGCGAGAATAATAAAGAATGGAATAACAATGAAATCACCACGCATGCGAGACGTCAGATGTATGAGTTATTCCAATGAGAATAATAAATAACGGAACCAGTTATGCGAAATTAATCACCGGCTGACGATGTCCCAATGAATAATAAATAATGGAATAACAACGAAATCACCATGCATGCGGTACTTGGCGTAGACAAAGTTATTTTAACGTAATAATAAATGATGGAACCAGTCCAACATAAAAGCATATGTGACGAGGATATTAGATAGAATAATAAATAATGGAACCGGGTTAAGCGAAATTACGCACCGACGGGATATTCCAATGAAAAAATAAATAATGTAATAATAGAAGAATTTCACCATGTATGCGAGATTTTACATATACTGAGTTATTCCAATAATAATAATAAAGAATGGAATAATGTAAGAATTTCACCACGTATGCAGATTGTTACATATAGGCAGTTATTCCAACATAATAATGAAGAATGGAATAACAACTCTTACGAGTATTGAAAGAAAGTAATTCTCTTCATGAATACGAACGAATAATACCCCTTATAGGTACAACAAATAATATCCATTACCCCAAAAGAAGACTAGATACTAGAATAGTGAGGGAACAGACTTCTCTTCTTCTTTCTCTCAATAATTTCTCTCTATAATAATAGCTCTAATGCTTTAGTGAATTGGTGAGAAATGAAGGAGGAATGAGCTTCTATTTATAGGAAAATATAGTTTCGATAATTGCACGTTTTGGGGCTCAAAATATTACAGTACAATACCTCCAACTTTTCTTTCATTTTTAATTCAGTTATCCAAGTATTATCAAACTTGCACCACCTCCCCTAATAGTAAATCATGTGAATCAATAGTAAATCATGTGACTCAATAGTTCTAAACATGTGAAAAAATCAATTACAGTATAGTACTTCCATCTATACCTCCATTTTTAACTTAGTCATGCAAGTATCATCAATCTTGCACCAACTCCCCTAATAGTAAGTGAATGTGACTCAATAGTACTAACATGTGAACAAATAGTTATATGAGCATGTGAATTAGTAGCAATTAATTGCTCATTTATCCGATAAATTACCCGATTTATCACTATAACCCCCAGACATCAATTATTATCGGAATAAATGTCGATTTCAACTAACACCAATAATCCCAACACAATGGAACTATCAAATTCATCTTTAATCAACACGAACTTATTCATCATTAATATCATAACTCATAATATTTAACAACCAGGTCGTTCCCAGGAAAGAGGGGGTTTTCCGATAAGGATTTCTCCTTATTGACGCGTAATTAGGTGACCAAACCTCTCCTTGACAGAACTTCTAGACATTGTAAATATTGCAATTTAATAATATGAATAACTTTGTCGTCTCAATTATTGATTTAATAATATATATCATATAATGCAGATGATACTGTGACAATAATCGAATCAATAATATGAGAGATATGATGCAGCAATTACTATAGCAATACTGGAGTATAACTGAGTGGATTATCACGTAAGCATCAATAACCAATATCGTGTGCTACTATGCAACCACGCGTATTACTGTACTTTTACTACTGGGTAGTTCAATAGTTTTAACGGTAACACTTCCGCCGTTATTTTATAAAATGATAATTCTGTCGTTTTCTTACTACGACAATGATTGTGCCGTCGTACGGATATTCCCCGACAAAAAGAATATTCTCCGACCAAACGAATATTATATAACAACTTGCATACTTTGTAAAATTTATAAATACTACCCACGACTATATCATTATATCAAATCCACACCATAATATTCAAAAAAAAAAATACTTCAAGATACTTAAATCTTTATTCATAAAATCTGGGGTCTCACATTTTGGTCTTCATTCTTGAATTTTACTTCACAATGGTTATTTATGAAGTATTTTTGAACTTGGACTGTTTAAAGTACGAATCCTTAATATTTGTTCTTTTGTTTCACTAGATTCGTTTTCTTTAAAATATTTTTCATCATCCCCAGTCCTAAATGATGATATTACTGAATACCTTTGGCCTGTAGTGCAAATATGGTTGATTTTCTTATGAATATCTTTGACCCGTAGTGCAAAGATGTACAGGTGTTGAGATGAACATGACCAACTGATGAATATCTTTGGCCTGTAGTGCAAAGATGAATATTTGATTCAAGATGTATATTGATTGATGTTACAGGGATAAAATATTGATGATGGACTTTTAAATTCATAGATAATAGTAGATTTCATTTTCTACGCAACTCTTCTATGAATTATTATTTTCGCTGCGAATATTGATCTGAACTTGTTGTCTATTGAATTTTATCAGATTTTTTCCTGTTGAAGACTAATGATAATTTGTCATATATTACCTTAGTCATACTATTCTTTACTGGGCTAGTTGAGCTCACCATTTTCCTTTTGTTCCATTTTTCTTCTCAAGAGGCGAGAATGTTGCGAGTACTAGTCGGGGTGTGGAATGATGGTTCTAGAAGTTGTTTTGGTAGTCCTCACTATTTTATAAAATAGTGTATCAATAATTGTAATGAGGACTTATTTGAGTGTGGATATTATCTAGATGACAATATTTGTATTTAAACTCACAGTTTATGTGTTGTCGTATTTTGCACGACAATTATATTAATAAAGTTGTAGTTGTTTCTGTACCATATATTTTGGCGACTCAGAATAGGTGTTGTATACCTATTTTGGGGGCGTCATAATATATATATATATAGATAGATATATACACGATCCGGATCTTAAGCTCACCTCTTATATAAACCTTATACACCCCCCTTTAGCGACGAACCGGGCGACGATTTGGTCCGTCGCTAAATGTTGTCCGTCCCTAAAAGCTAAGACGACGATTCTATATATAGCGACGAGGCATCAATCGTCGTTTCGAATCAAAATCATTAAAGAGAGATGAGCAAAGTATGTCACATATATATATATATATATATATATATATATATATATATATATATATATATATGGCAAAAAGCATATTTTCACCACTGTGGTTGTAGTGTTTTAAGCAATTAGCCACTGTGCTTTTAAAATATTCAATTAGCCCACTGTACTTTTTTAAAAATGTTCAATCAACCCATTCCGTCCAATTTCTTGGACGGATGTAAAATAATTACACACGTGGTATTGAAAAAAAAAATAAAAAAAATCATTATTTTCTGATGTGGCAACACAAAAAATAATAATAAAATAAAATCATTGATTATATGGCAAAAAATAATTAAAATAAGAATAAATTAAAATAAATATTTTAATTCATTAAATATTTTCTCTCTCCTTTAAAATAAATAAATAATCCTAAAATAATTCAAACTGTTCATCTTCTTCCTCATTGAATCCCTGGAATTTCAGATCGAGCAATTTCATCCAGATTAGAGATTTAGATAGATAGATCGAGAAATTTCAGTCGGGTTAGCTTGTATTCGTCTCTAAGCTTCCATTGAAGGAATGGTGATGAGTGGATTGAGTTTCAGTGGTGGAGGAGAGAGAAAAGTCGATGAGTGTACCTGAGCATTCGTTTTATTTTTATCTGATTGAGTTTCTGAGCTTCCATCGTGGATTGAGTTTATCAATGGTGGAGGAGAGAGAAAAGTCGATCGTGGATGGAGTTTCTGAGCTTCCATTTTATGTGATTGAGTTTGAGTTTTATTTTTATTTTTTAAATAAAACATACATATTATAAATATTATAATATTAATTTTTATTAATATTATACATGTTATAAATATTTAGGTAAAGAAAAGAAAGAAAATAAAACATAAAAATATTTTTTATTTTAAAAATTTTATAAGTATTTTAAAACATAAAAAGTATTTTTATTTTTATTTTAAAAATAAAACATACATATTATAAATATTATAATATTAATTTTATTAATATTATATATGTTATAAATATTTAGGTAAAAGAAAAGAAAGAAAATAAAACATAAAAATATTTTTGTTTTAAAAAATTTATAAGTATTTTAAAACATAAAAGTATTATTATTTTTATTTTTAAATAAAACATACATATTATAAATATTATAATATTATACATGTTATAAATATTTAGGTAAACAAAAAGAAAGAAAATAAAACATAAAAATATTTTTATTTTTAAAAATTTTATAAGTATTTTAAAACATAAAAGTATTTTTATTTTTATTTTTAAAATAAAACATACATATTATAAATATTATAATATTAATTTTATTAATATTATATATGTTATAAATATTTAGGTAAAGAAAAAAAGAAAATAAAACATAAAAATATTTTTATTTTTAAAATTTATAAGTATTTTAAAACATAAAAGTATTTTTATTTTTATTTTTAAATAAAACATACATATTATAAATATTATAATATTATACATGTTATAAATATTTAGGTAAAGAAAAGAAAAGAAAATAAAACATAAAATATTTTTAAAACCACGTTGGGCGAATTTTTTTTTTAAAGTCGCGATTGCTCAATCGTATAAGAATTTAATGACCGAAACTACCACATATGAAATAACTTATTTTTATTTTTTTTCAAAAGCCACGTAGGAAAATTGGCGCAATTTTTTAACGTCCATCCAAGAAATTGGACGGAATGGGTTGATTGAACATTTTTAAAAAGTACAGTGGGCTAATTGAATATTTTAAAAGCATAGTGACTAATTGCTTAAAACACTACAACCACAGCGTTGAAAAAGTGTTTTTTGCCATATATATATATATATATATATACATATATATATGAAAAAAGGGAATATGTGTTTTAGACACACACAAGCTTATGTATGTCTTAATATTTTAAGAGATTTTATTAATGATGTTTTTGACATTTCACCTTTTTCATTATGGTTGTTAACATTTCACAAAATTTTCAATTAAAACTACGCCGTATTAGGTGCAAGACATACAAAAGCTTGTGTGTCGTATTATTTTAAGAATTTTTATTAATGGTGTTTTTGACATCTTATCATTTTTATAAATGGTTTTTTTAATATTTCACCAATTTCTTAATTAAAACTACGTCGTATCAAATGTAAAATACACACAAACTTGTGTATGTCTAAAACGAAAGTGGTTAGCATGAAGTTTATTTTTGGATAAATTGGTAATTGTTTAATAGAGTGTTTAATAGAGTACTGACACGCAGGCGAGACTCTGTGTGTCAGACTATCAGCATTCTATTGGCCAATTGACCAACTTACCAAAAAATAAACTTCATGCTAATCGAATTCGTCTAAAACATATACTCAAAATTCTTATATTAACGGCAGGTGCACGAGCAACCCAAAAAATGTAACGTTAAGGGTACTTTTGAACAAAAAAAAAAAGTATAGAGTGCTCGATAGAGGTAAAAATTAGGGGCATTTTTGACCCTTCTCCCATAAATAAATACCCGACCACCCATTCTAAAGTAGTATAGAATAATTTTAAATAATAATAATTATATACTCTCTTAATTCTAAATTATAAAATCATTACTAACTTATAAAAATCAAAATAAGATGTAAAATCCCAAATTTTATGAATAAAGATTTAAATTTCTCGAATTTTATTTTTTTGAATATTATGGTGTGGATTTAATATAATATTATAGTTGTTGGTAATATTTATAAATTTTGCAAAGTATGCAAGTTGTTATATTATATTCGATTGGTCGGAGAATATTCTTTTTGTCGGGGAATATTAAATGCGGCACTTCAAGACAATCATTAATGGACCCCACAACGGAATTATTATCGGATTGAGAAAATGACAAAAATATTTTTATGAAAATAACGACGGAAGTTTTACCGTTAAAACTGTTGAACTACCCATTAGTAAAAGTACGATATTACGCTGTGGTTGCGTAGTAGCGCACCAGGTATTTATTATTGATGCTTACGTGAGAAGTCACTCAGTTATACTCAATTATTGCTACAGTAATTGTTGCATCATATCTTTCATGTTATTGATTCAATTATTATTATAGTATCATCTGCGTTATATGTTATATTATTAAATCAATAATTGAGACGACAAAGTTATTCATATTATTAAATTGCAATATTTACAATGTCTGTAAGTTACATCGAGTAGAGGTTTGGTCACACCTAATTGCGGCAATATGGAGAAATCCTTATTGGAAAGCCCCCTATTTCCTGGAAACTACCTGGTTGTTAAATATTGTGAGTTATAATATTAATGATGAATAAGTTCGTGTTGATTAAAGATGAATTTGATAGTTCTATTGTGTTGGGATTATTGGTGTTAGTTGAAATCGATATCTATTCCGATGATAATTGATGTCTTGGGGTTATATTGATAAATCGGGTAATTTATCGGATAAATGAGCAATTAATTGTTACTAATTCACATGCTTATATAACTATTTGTTCACATATTTGTACTATTGAGTCACATTCATTTACTATTAGGGGAGTTAGTGCAAGATTGATAATACTTGCATGACTAAGTTAAAGATGGAGGTATAGATGGAGGTACTATATTGTAATTAATTTTTTCACATGTTTAGAACTATTGAGTCACATGATTTACTATTGAGTCACATGATTTACTATTAGGAGAGTTGGTGTAAGATTGATAATACTTACAGGACTAAATTAAAAATGAATAAAAAGAGGAAGGTATTATACTGTAATATTTTGAGTCCCAAAACGTGCAATTATCGAAACTATATTTTTCTATAAATAGAAGCTCATTCTTCCTTCATTTCTGAAATTCAGATAAGGCACACTTAGAAGGGGGGGTTGAATAAGTGTGGATACACACTATGACCAATTTAAAAACTTTAAACCGAATTATTGAATGTAGTCAACTATATTGATGAATGCAGCTTGCTGAATGAATATGGTCTACCGAATTAGATTTTTGTTTAAGAAAATATCTTGGTGTTTTTGTAAGCTAAATAAAATATTTAATGATAACAAAACTTCTTATGATTAAATTTTGTTTATTTAGCAAATTAATTAACTTGAGTGAAATTAAGTTAAATCAAGTAATCAAAATAACACCAAGATTTTTTACGTGGTTCAGCTATTATCCTCTATAATAATAGCCTACTCCACGTCCAATATCAACTAGTATTGGAGACTCACTTTTATTTCTTTAAAAAGACTCTTGTTATAATACAGATTCTATAAAATTGAATTACAAGAATTCACTTGAGCACTCTTGCTCCTTGTGAACCAATGCACTCCTTAAGCACCTATGCTTCCTTGAACCTGTTTGTAAACAAACCTTAATCCACCTGGATTAAATTTCCTTTGACAACACTTAGTCTAAAAAATTAGATTACAATAATAGAGGTCTAATGATCAAAGCAAATAAGCAATTTAACAATGCAAGGCTCGACTAATGAATGCAATGATCAAATAGAAATAGTAAAAGATATCACCAATATATTGCTCACGAAAATTGTTGATATTTAATCTGAGTATAAAAGCACAGCAGCAGCTGGAATATTGCACCGAAAATAATAATTTCTGAATTTCGTAATTGCAATGTAAGTGTTGTATTTTTTACTGATGTCAGTACTTCTTTTTATAACCCATCAAAAATATTACCGTTGTTTATTCAATCATAATTCCGTTGAAAATATTTTTGTTGCCATCAAATAAGTAACGTCTCAACAAATACATCCGTTAATAGCTAATCAATTTATCCTTGGCAGTTACAAACATGTGTTGGACTCTTTCAATATTAAATCAAGATAGTATTTCAAGACTAATTCCCATAAAATCGGTAACAATAATTATCGTAACAAGTTCCATTCTACAAAGGATAATCATAATTTCCTTTTTCCAAGGTATGTGCTAATTAAAATTCTACCACCATATATATATATATATATATATATATATATATATATATATATATCTACATTTAAACCACTAACGAATGACGATCACACCTCAAAACAACACAAACACCTTTTCGATTACCAATACATGAATTCAATTAATTTAGACAGGATTCTTATGCATGCAAAGATAAACTCGGTTCTTATAGCAATGAATAACATATTTTAAATATGCACAATTAAATCACATTTTAATGCACACATAAAATGTCCTAGAGCCTTGTATTGAAAAATTGAATATTTGCAATGACCTTACATATTTTTCCTAAGACACAAAGCATCTTCATTCTTCTTGAATAATCCATCAAACAATTCTTGAAACAATTTCCTGAAATTTAAAATAAAGAATTTAGTACCAATAACCAAGTCATCATTAAAACATTAGGCTAGAACGTGATATAATCAACATTCTCCCCCTTTTTTATGATGACAACATAAATAAATGAAACTCCCCCTAAATTCATGCATATAACTTATTTCAGGAAAAAAAAATTTCGTAACTTCCATATGTTAGTATCATACTAAATCAAAGATCAGATCATAATATTATCAAAATGAAGATGAAAACATCAATATTAGCATGCAACAAAACAAAAAAACACCATCAGTCTTAATCATCCAGGCAAACATGCCTATCAAAAACCAAGTAAAACCATAGTCTTAAAACAGAACATGAAATGATACCAAATGAAATTCTTCGGAAATTCTCCCCCTTTGTCATCATGTAAAAAGAGAAGACCTCAATCAATCAATATCTGCAAGATTGGCCCGCTGTTCAGCACGAGTGGTAAAGTATGGTCGATGATGAAGGCGATGAAGACGTTCTTCCAAAGTGTAATCATTTGCAAGTCGAGGTGGTCGAGGAATAAAGGTTGCAGGAGGAAGTTCCATATCCAGAAAGTCACCCTTGTATTCAGCCATCCAATTGTTCATTTGCCATTCGGGAATTGGAGAATACATTGTTGGAACATAAAACCTTTGGCTTATATCACCGAACCTGGTGGCCATAAAATCTGCAAGCTCCCCGAGTTGATAACTGACAAATTTCACCTCTTGACTTAACTGACATGTATTCCGATTAAATTTTCGTTGGAGTGCTTCAACCATAGCCATCGTCTGAATCTCAAAACCTGCCTGAAGATTAATAAATTCATCTTCAACCCGATGATATAGTTTATTTATTTCTGGAGCATCCATCGATAGCTTCCCTTTCTCAAGAATCATAAATCGATTTCTTATTTCAACCAAATCAGCTTTCACATAATTTTGATTTTGTAAAATCTCATTCAAAACATTCATAATATCAGACCCATGAGAATTTGACAAAGAAGATGAGGATGAGTCAGGAGTATGAGAAATAGGAGGAGAAGAGGTAATAGGAGGATCGGGGAGAAGGCGAACAAACTCACCAACCATGAAAAAGTAATGTGCGATTTTGTCGGATTAGCGGTGTCGATAAGCTCATGATTTGAAATGTAAATTTCATCATCAAAAGAGATTTTGAAATGTTGAAAGAGTTTTGTTAAAAACTTCTTTGTAAGGAAGACATTTCTTGCTTTGTGAATGCAACTTGCATATACGAGACAAGATCATTTGAGAAAAATTGAAAAATTTTCCTTTAAGAATCATAGCCACAACCACTAAATCTTGATAAGTAAAATCGCCCCACCACCAAGTCGAGGAAGCAGTTATCTTAGAACCAACTTATGTAACACACACGTGCGATAGGACACACACTTACGGTTTTTGGAAGAAACAAAGAAGTGAGAGAAAAATCATTCATAATAATATGAAGCTGTTCTAAGGGATGAAAAGGGACATTAGCAGCACCTTTAAGAGTAAAAGGACAAGGTCCAGCAGAAGAAATACCAAGAATTCTACCAAAGTCAGTACTAGTGAAAAATAATGACTTACCCTTAATAAATGTTGTATAACAATCTCCATTGCATTCAAGATTAGTGTAAAATTGTTGAACTAACCGAGGATAAGCAATATTAGGAGGAAGCAGCATAGAAGAAATATTGTAATCAGTGAAGAGTTTTTCCAAAATAGAGTGTTTTAGATAAAATAGATCGAGAGATTTTTCATACACAAATTGCTTTGTAGCAATGGAGTTTTTAAAATGAGTTTCGAAACTAGGTCCTCTAAAGAAATTTTCTTGCATATCAAAAGAGGATGAAAATGGATTTACCAGATTATAAGGAGACTCAGGCAGTGATAAAAACTGTTCTTCATCCACTGGCTGCTTCATCTTGTTCCGGTAAGACAGTTCGACTTCAGAGGTTTTTAAGAAAGAAAAACTAGAATCTGAGTCATCGGACAAAATTGTAGCATCAGACAACACATGCACAGAGGATTTCTTATGTACGCGCTTGGATTTCATCTTTGTTCCCGTAACGTTCTGCAACGAATAACCTTCGTCGGTTGATTTTCCAGTAGATCGCTTGCCAGCTCTGGTTTTCATGGTGCTATCGACTCGTAAAGATGAAAGAAAGGGTTTTGGATAGATAATGGATGTGAAAGATTTGATTTGAGAAGAAAAATAAATTAAAACCATAAGAAATAGAAATCAATTAGAACTCTGTCACCGTAAGACGTGTGTCTTTTCAACTTTCAAAAAAAAATTTGTTCAACTACTGTTCCGTATCTCAAGGCGTAAACCTTTACTTTTCCCAATGACATCCGGCGATATTAATAGGGATATGTATCTAGAACATAATTTGATCAGATAAGAAATAGCAAACAGATATATATATTTTATCAGATATCACGCAGAAAATAATTGATACATATATGCATAAAATATAACCTGCATGTCATAAAATTTTAAGCACGTAATAATTATATCATGCACATTCCAAGTTCTCTCCTTAGTATACAAAATCTTTCCTCACTCAAGGGTTTAGTAAAAATATCAGCTAATTGTTTTTCGGTAGGAATAAAAACCAATTTAACTAACCCTTTTGAAACATTATCCCTTAAAAAATGATGTATTACCTCTGTGTTTTGTACGTGAATGCAAAACAGGATTCTTTGATATGTCAATAACACTAGAATTATCACAATATATAGACACATTATTGCAGATTATGTCAAAATCAAATAGAGTTTGTTTCATCCATAATATTTGAGAACAACAACTCCCTGCAGCTAAATATTCACCCTCAGTGGTTGATAAAGCAACCAAAGTTTGCTTCTTACTATGCCACGAAACAAGACTTTGTCCCAAAAATGTACAAGTACCACTTGTACTTTTTTCTATCAATTTGAAACCTGCGTAATCGACATCCCCGAATAACCCATTAGTTCAAAATGATTACTTATTGGATAAAATAACCCTAAATTTTTAGTACCACTTAAATATTTAAAAATTCTTTTAACTGCTTGTAAGTGGGATTCTTTGGGGTTTGCTTGAAATCGAGCACAAAGACATACACTATACATTATATCAGGTCTAGATGCAGTTAAATATAACAAAGAACCAATCATACCTCGATATTTAGTTACCTCTACATCTATACCTTTATCATCTGAAGTGAGCTTAATAGATGTACTCATTGGTGTAGCCTTTAGGTTGGTTCCTTCAAAACTGAATCTTTTGAGTAACTCTTTTGTGTACTTTGTTTGATGAATATAGATCCCTTCCCTTGTTTGCTTGATTTGTAGTCCCAAAAAGTAATTTAGCTCTCCCATTAAGCTCATATCAAATTCCTTATGCATACACTTTGAAAACCACTCACAAAGAAAATCATTAGTAGCACCAAATATTATATCATCTACATATATTTGAACAATGATTATTTTTTGTTTTTCATGTTTAATAAATAAGGTAGAATCTATTTTACCTCTAGTGAAACCACTTGAAATGAGATACTTACTCAACCTCTCGTACCAAGCCCTTGGAGCTTGTTTGAGACCATAGAGAGCTTTCTTTAGCTTAAAGACATGATTTGGATATTTCTCATGTTCAATCCGGAGGTTTGTTTGACATAGACTTCTTCATTGATGTATCCATTAAAAACGCTCTTTACATCCATTTGATAAAGCTTGAATTTCTTATAACAAGCAAATGCCAACAAGATTCGAATAGACTCTAGTCTTAGCAATTTGGAGCATAAGTTTCTTCGTAGTCAATCCTTCTTGTTGATTGTAACCTTGAGCCACTAGCCTTGCTTTATTGCGAGTGATTGTTCCATGCTCATCAAGCTTATTTTTAAACACCCATTTTGTTCCATAATGACGCATCTTTGGGAGGAGGCATTAATTCCCAAACTTGACATCGTTCAAATTGTTGTAGTTTCTCTTGCATTGCTAGCATCCAATTTTCATCAAGTATAGCTTCCTTAGCATTCTTTGGCTCAACTTGTGATAGAAATGCAGAAAACGCGCATTGATTCTATAGGTTTCTTCGTGTAGTAACTCCTTTGTTTATATCTCCAATGATATTTTCCGGTGGATGATCCTTGAGATATTTTGCTGTCTTTGGCATTTGAACATCGTGTATTACCTCTTCTTGTTGAAGAAAATTTTCTTGTGTTCCTTCTTGTTCATTTTCATGTGGATCGTTCAATTCAGCCTATTGAGTTTGTCCATTCGATTTGCTGAATGGTTCTCTTTGGTTTGCTAAATTTGTGAAAATCTCCAAATTTCCTGCATCCTCTTCTCTTTTTTTTGGAAAATCATTGTTAGTCTCATTAAAAATTATATGAATTGATTCTTCAACACATAACTTGTAAATATTAAATACACAATATGCCTTGCTGTTATGTGAATAACCAATAAAAATACCTTCATAGGATTTAGCATCAAATTTTCCCAAGTTATCACTAGTATTTAATATAAAACATTTAGACCCAAATACTTTGAAATAACTTATATTAGGAATTTTATTATTCAAAAGCTCATAAGGAGTTTTCAAAATAATAGGACGAATATGAACTCTATTTAACACATAACATGAAGTATTAACGGCTTCAGCCCAAAATTTCTTTGAAAGTTTGCTTTCTTGTAAAAGTGTTCTAGCTGTTTCTTGAAATGTTCTATTTTTTCTTTCCACTACTCCATTTTGTTGAGGGGTTCTAGGAGTTGAAAACTCATGGCTTATACCTTTTTGATCACAAAATGTAATAAAGTCTTTTTGAAATTCGGTACCATGATCACTTCTAATTTTTATAAGTTTAAAACTATATTTATTCTCTAAATTTCTTATCAATTTCTCAAACTCTTTAAATGCTTCATCTTTGGTTCTTAAGAATAATACCCATGTATATCTAGAAAAATCATCAACTATGACAAATGCATAAAATTTATCATTAATACTAGCATGTCTTTCTGGGCCAAATAAATCAAGATGAAGTAATTGTAAAGGAGTAGAGGTTGATACCATATTCTTTGCACTGAATGATGTCCTTACTTGTTTTCCAAGTTGGCAAGGGACACATATTCCCTTCTTTTCATATTTTATCTTTGGCAAACCTTTGACAAGATTCTTTAAGGACAATTTCTTGATAAGATCCATGTGAACATGTCCCATCCTCTTGTGCCACAGATTAGCCTCATCTTGCACAGATGCAAGACATAATTCTTCATTCTATTCCTCAAATTCAATAGTATATATATTTCATTCTCTTTGTGCAACTAGAGAAACATTGTTAGTACCATGAGAAATAATGCATTTTTCTTTATCAAAACTGACTTGGTGACCATTGTCCATTAATTGACTTATACTAATAAGATTAAATTCAAGACCGTTAACAAGATGAACATTATCGATGTTAACCTTACCATTACCGATTTTACCTTTTCCAACAATCTCACAAGTTCGATTATCTCCGAATGTGACCGTTTTATTTTTCTTCTTGATTTTTAGTTCCACGAACTTTGATTTGTCACCAGTCATGTGACGAGAGCATCCACTATCAAGAATCCACTTTTGAGATGGAACCTTCGCCTTGAAACATACTTGTCAAGAAAAATTGATTTATCATTTTGGTACCCACATCTTTTTGGGTCCTTTAGGGTTAGTTACAAGTAAATCAACCTTTTTAACCCATACCTTTTTAATCTTATTTTTCTTAAAACAATTTATGTCCAAGTGACCTTTAATACCACAGTTTTTGCATGTTGTGAAAAGAGAACAATAATTCAATTTGAAACGTGACTTGGATCTAAGCACATTCACATTACCGGTTTTATGAGTGGGATTATAACCTATTCCTTGTCTATCAAAACTAGGTTTTTGCTTTCCTAACATGACATTTAGATTATCTTCTCCTTGAACGAATCTAGCAAGAGATATTTTTAATGAATCTACTTCCTTTTAAAGTTCATTAGTATGAATGAGTTTAGACTGAGATTCATTACCAAAAACATAAATATATACATCTCGCATTTTTAATTCATTTGTCAATTTTTCAACTTCATTGTTCAAGTAAGTCACTTTGTTGAAAAGAACTTTGTTATAATTCTCAAGAAAATCATTTTTAGCAATCAAAACTTTTTATTCTTTACATATAGATTCCTTTTCAATATTTTTCTTTTCATCTATCAAAGATTCTACTTCACCCATTAATGTGTTAACTAAGTCTTTCAAATATGCATTCTTTTCTTTTAATTTCTCATTTTCTTGTTTCAAGGAAATATTTTCAAAAATAGATACCTCATTTGATTCACCTTCTATTCCCATGAAGCATACTTGAGCTATCTCATCCTTGGCGTCGACCTCAACTTCAGATTCTTCTTCATCACTCCAAGTGACCAGTGCCTTGTTCTTCTTATTATCCTTGAAGCCTGTTTTTCCTTTATTCTTTAGTTGAAAACAGTCTTTCTTGAAGTGCCCTGGACGTCCACATTCAAAACACGTTTCTTCAGTTTGCTTTCCTTTGCCTTTGAAAGTATTCTTTCATTTATTCTTTCTCTGTAGAAGTCCTTTGAGTCTCCGTGACATCATAGCTATCTCTTCGTCAGAATCATCATCAAGCTCTTCTTTATTTCCTGCATTAAGAGCTAAAACCTTTCTACGAGGAGTTTCCTCCTCATCATCATACCTCTTTAACTGATGTTCATATTCCTCAAGTTCACCAAAAAGGGTTAGTGTATCCATAGTAGATATAGTAGAGGAATCTTGAAGAGTAGTAATCTTAGATGTAAACCTCTTAGGCATAGCCCGAAGTAACTTACGATTAATCTCACTTTGTGGAATTGATTTGTCCAGTAGCTTTAAAGAGTTCATAAGAACAAGGAATCTTGCTTGAGCCATCTTTATAGTTTCATCTTTCTCAAGTTTGAACATCTCATAGTCATGCATAAACATGTTTAGTTTAACTTCTCGAACTTTTGTTGTTCCTTCATGACTCACCACTAGAGTATCCCAAATTTCCTTAGGCATGTTGCATGAGGATACTTTGTCAATCTCGAATTTGCACTACGCCGCTTAATAGAGTATTCATCGCCTTTGAGTCATAGGAGACCATGAAGGTTTCATTGAATCCATCTTTAGCAAAGTCTTTGGAGTACCATTATCTTTCCTTGGAATAACTGGTCCATTCTCCACAACCCACCATTCTTGAGGATCTCTTTTAAGGTAGATCCTCATTCAAATTTCGAAGTTGTAGTTTTACATTCCATGCGGCGTTTGAGGGGTACATTGGTTGATTGACCTTCTTGATTGTTGTTTCCGGAACCGTGCCGTGTCGAATCTTTCCTACAAGTCACTTTTAAGACCAAGTAAGTAGAGCCAAGCTCGATACCAAATGAAATTCAGATAAGGCACACTTAGAAGGGGGGTTGAATAAGTGTGGATACACACTATTGTAAGACCCCGAAATTTTTTTAAATAAAAAGGAATTTTCTTTATTTATTATTTTGAAATAGTAAGGGTGGATTTGATTAATGTGGTTAGTTATGGGTAAAATCTTAAATATTTTAAATAAGCAGTGGTGATATAATATTCATTATTGTTTTAGAATATTCGTTTGGTCGTGGAATATTAAATCTTTGTCGGGAATATTCGATGCAATGACAGCTAGCGACCATGTGTGGGCCCCATAACGGAAAGCGATTGGAGGAAAGAAAGCGACAAAAATAAGTTGTTTAAAAATAACGGCGTAGTTATTCTGAATTTACACTATTGGAATACCCGGTGGTTAAAACACGATGTCTGGCGTTATTGCGACGAGAGCATACCAGATTGCACCAATTATTGATTCTTACGTGAAGAAGGCACTACTCAATAATGGTTACGGTAATTATCGCTATTCGATATTTTATTTTATTGATTCAATAATTCTTTGCGTTGATATTTTATATTCTTTGTTGTTTCAATAATTGTCATTACACAAGATTTTTTCATTATCGAAGCAATAATTCATATTATCTGAATAATATTATTAGATAACATTATTGGCAATGTCTAGAAAGTTACATCTAAGGAGAGGTTTGGTCACCTAATTAATTGCTGCGCCAGAAGGAGAAATTCTTATTGAAAGCCCTCTTTCCTGGTGAACCGCATACGGTTGTCAATATTGTGATTCTGTAATATTATTTGTGAATAATTAATTATTGATTCATATGATGAGGAAAATATTGATTTTATGTGGATATAGATGGAGAAAATTTTTATAGTGACAATTGTTGAAAATTAATATTTTATCTTTTTCTCGATAAAATAATTCATTTAAATATATTATTTTAATAAGATATTAACGATGATATTTTTACGATGAATGTGGGATATATATGAGTATATGTGGAGGAGGAGTATTTTTGTTACCAAAATGTTTAAAACATGTTAAACATGTCAAATGGACCCCATTTATTGATTGAAATTTGATTATAGCACAGTAAAATTGCCCATTTGTGGATTTCGGTCAATTTCTGTTTAGAATTTGGAAAAACTTTCTTACGTAAAGTTGTAGAAATTGAATTTCCTATAAAAACTCATGAGATTTGAATTTTCTGATAAAAGGACTATTTATTATGAATTATTGAAGTTCTGAAGCTCAAAAAGAATTGATTTTTGAAGTTTTAATTATTTATTATATAAAAAACGTTTTTTTATTAGTTTTTCTAGAAGGTGGCATGTGAGAAATGCTAAGTGGCTGAAATAAAACTCTAGAATGAGTGCGTAGGAATTGTTATATAATATATTAATATTATATTAAATTTTCTACTTTGGTGTTCTAAGCAATTTCCTATAAATAGGTCTTTATGTTAGAATTGAAAATCACACCGTAAATCAAGTTTTCTCTCTATATTATCGAATTATTCTTGTGAGTATTTTGAGTATACTTTGAGTATTGCTATCACGGTGAAAGTTCAAGTCATAGCTTTATATCCTGTGTTTCAACTAAATCTTGTCTTTCGAGGTAAGGGATGTTATTTTCTTCTCAAATGATATTATTTCTTCAATATCATTATGCCAAAATATTGGTTGGAAATTTTTATCAAATTTGGAACTTTTTCATGCCTCAGATTCTTATTCATGAGCTTCTTATTCACGAGTTACTATTCATGAGTTCTTATTCACGAGTTACTTATTCACGAAGCGTGAAGATGTTTTTTGTGAAATTTCTATCTTTTGGTGTCGAGATTACTTATTCACGATACTGACTTTATTCACGATATCTGACTATTCACCTAGAAAAATGAAATTTCTTCTTTTTGTCCAAAATATCTATTATGGATACTAGCTTTGATTGTATCCATGTTTTGATCATTCTTGAATTTTACACCACTATGATTATTTTTGAGGTATTTTTGGGCGTGGATAAAACAAAGTACGAATCCTTAATCCTTAATCCTTGTCATTTTGTTTCAATTTGGATTCGTTTCTTTAAAAAATATTTTCATCATCCTCGGTCTTAAATGATGATATTATTGAATATCTTTGACTGTAGTGCAAAGATGAATGATTTCGATGAATATCTTTGGCACATAGTGCAAAGATGAATGATTTCGATGAATATCTTTGGCCCGTAGTGCAAAGATGAGCAGTGTTTAGATGAACATGACCAATTGGTGAATGTCCTTGGCACCAGTAGTGCGAGGATGAATATTTGATCCCGGATATATATATGATTGATGTTACGAGGATAAAAATAGACGATGAACTTTAAAATTCATACATAGAAGATAGTAGTTTGCATTCTCTACTTAACTCTTCTAATGAATTATTATTTCATTGCGAATATTGATTTAAAACTTGTTGTCTATTGTATTCTATTATATTTTTCCTGTTGAAGATTAACGATAATTTTGTTGTATATTATCTTAGTCATAATATTCTTTCTTTGGGCTAGTTGAGCTCACCCTTTTCCTTTTTGTTCCATTTTTCTTCTCGGGAGGCGAGAATATAAGCGAGTACAGTGGGAGTATGGAATGAAAGTTCTAGGGAGAGTTGTTTAGTAGTCCTCACCATTGTTGTAAAATAATGTATCAATAATTATGATGGGGATTTATTTGCGTGTGGATATTGTCTAGATGGCAATATCTGTATTTAAACTCACAATTTATATGTTGTAATAATAAAGTTGTAGTTATTTCTGTACCATGTATTTGGCGACTTAGAATGGGTTGGATGGAATGGACCTATTTTGGGGGCGTCACAACTATGACCAATTTAAAAACTTTTAACCGAATTATTAAATGTAGTCAACTATATTGATGAATGCAGCTTACTGAATGAATATGGTCTACCGAATTAGATTTTTGTTTAAGAAAATATCTTGGTGTTTTTGTAAGCTAAATAAAATATTTAATGATAACAAAACTTCTTATGATTAAATTTTTTTTATTTAGCAAATTAATTAACTTGAGTGAAATTAAGTTAAATCAAGTAATCAAAATAACACCAAGATTTTTTACGTGGTTCGGCTATTACCCTCTATAATAATAGCCTACTCCATATCCAATACCAACTAGTATTGGAGACTCACTTTTATTTCTTTAAAAAGACTTTTGTTACAATACAAATTCTATAAAATTGAATTACAAGAATTCACTTGAGCACTCTTACTCCTTGTGCACCAATGCACTCCTTAAGCACCTATGCTTCCTTGAACCTGTTTGTAAACAAACCTTAATCCACCTGGATTAAATTTTCTTAGACAACACTTAGTCTAAAAAATTAGATTACAATAATAGAGGTCTAATGATCAAAGCAAATAAGCAATTTAACAATGCAAGGCTCGACTAATGAATGCAATGATCAAATAGAAATAGTAAAAGATATCACCAATATATTGCTCACGAAAATTGCTGATATTTAATCTGAGTATAAAAGCATAGCAGCAGCTGGAATATTGCACCGAAAATAATAATTTCTGAATTTCGTAATTGCAATGTAAGTGTTGTATTTTTTTACTGATGTCAGTACTTCTTTTTATAACCCATCAAAAATATTACCGTTGTTTATTCAATCACAATTCCGTTGAAAATATTTTTGTTGCCATCAAATAAGTAACGTCTCAACAAATACATCCGTTAATAGCTAATCAATTTATCCTTGGCAGTTACAAACATGTGTTGGACTCTTTCAATATTAAATCAAGATAGTATTTCAAGACTAATTCCCATAAAGTCAGCCGACAATAATTATCGTAACAAGTTCCAATTCTACAAAGGATAATCATAATTTCCTTTTTCCAAGGTATGTGCTAATTAAAATTCTACCGCCATATATATATATATATATATATATATATATATCTACATTTAAACCACTAACGAATGACAATCACACCTCAAACGGCACAAACACCTTTTCAGTTACCAATACATGAATTCAATTAATTTAGACAGGATTCTTATGCATGCAAAGATAAACTCAGTTCTTATAGCAATGAATAACATATTTTAAATATGCACAATTAAATCACATTTTAATGCACACATAAAATGTCCTAGAGCCTTGTATTGAAAAATTGAATATTTGCAATGACCTTACATATTTTTCCTAAGACATAAAGCATCTTCATTCTTCTTGAATAATCCATCAAACAATTCTTGAAACAATTTCCTGAAATTCAAAATAAAGAATTTAGTACCAATAACCAAGTCATCATCAAAACATTAGACTAGAACGTGACATAATCAACAATTTCTCACCAATTCACTAAAGTTTTAGAGCCATTATTATAGAGAGAAATTATAGAGAAAAAGAAGAAGAGAAGTCTGCTACCTCACTATTCCAGTATCCAGTCTTCTTTTGAGGTAAGGGGTATTTTTTTTTTTCATATTCATGAAGAGAACTTCTGTTATTCCATTCTTTATTATTCATTGGAATAACTTTTGTATACGCCGCTACCCTATACTTGGTGAAATTCTTACATTATTCTATTATTTATTATTACATTGGAATAACCTATATACGCTGCTACCCTATACTTGGTGAAATTCTTCATTATTCCATTCTTTATTATCTTTGTTGGATATCCTGTTTTGTGCGTTTTACGTAGAACACAAGTTATCCTGTCTGTCTGCGTTTATCTGGGACTGGTTCCATCTTTATTATTACATTGAAATATCACATGCATTGTGTGTTTTATGCCGACTGGTTCCGTTATTTATTATTACATGCGAATAACTTTTCTGTCAAGTAATCTGCATGCATGGTGATTTCATTGTTATTCCATTCTTTATTATTTTGTTGGAATATCCATTTGGTGCGTATTACGCTGACCGGGTTCCGTTTATTTATTATTCTGTTGGAATAACGTTAATACATCTGAAGTATCGCATGCATGGTGATTTCTTTTGTTATTCCATTCTTTATTATACTCGGTTGGTTAAAGTTTTGACTTATACTGGCTATGAAATATCATTTTATTTGGTATTTTTTGTTACGAGTTACTATTCATGAGTTACTATTCACCCAATTACTATTCACTATAGTATTATTCACTCGGGTATTTGGGGCACTTTTCACGCTTCGAATAATATTCATTCACGATTCTTATTCACGAAGTTCTTATTCACCGAAATTACTATTCACCCGAATATTATTCACTCGGGTATTTAGAGTAGTTTTTTCATGTCAAGTTCTTATTCACGAGATCTTATTCTCAAGTCTTATTCACGACGAAAAATTGATTCTTTTCTCATCCAAATTATTTTTGGTGCATGAATATTATTCTTGAATTTTACTCTCTGAAAAGTATCGTGTTGACAATTTAGGCGTTATTAGTTCTGGATAATTTAATTCTTGAACTTGTTTTATTGAATTCTTATATCATTGTCATCATCCTCATGTTTATATTTTGTTGAAAGTCATCCATGGCATGTAGTGCATAGATGGACTTGGTATGATTATAAAGAAATTATTCGGTATAATCATGGTAGTAATGTTACAAATGATGTGAAAAAAGTCCTCATTGGCGTAGTGCATTGATGGGCGAGTTTTTGGTATGATTATGGCTATGGATTCTCTTTGGCGAGGAGCAAAGATGAATTGTTTTATGGCATAATCGGGACTGATTGATGAAAACACGATTATCTTTAGCTTAGTGTATGGATAATTCGTGGTCGTGATATTAAATAATATCCTTGGCACATAGTGCGAGGATGATTTGATGATGTGGATTATTTATTAAGCTGAGTCTCAGCGATAAAAATGATGAAAAACTTTTTAAATCATAAAAGATAGTAGATTTTATTCTCTACTTGACTCTTTTAATGGATTGTTTGTTCCGTTGCAGTTAAACTTGATGTCTATTGTATTTTATCAGTTTAACATTGTTGAAGACTAATAATAATTTATTCTGCATTATCTTAGTCATAATATTTCTTACTGGGCTAGTTGAGCTCACCCTTTCCTTCACTGTTCTCTTCAGGAAATGAGAATATAGCTGGGACTAGTCGGGGAACAGAGTGACGGTCCGAGAGGGTGTCTTAGTAGTCCTCACCATTCTGTTAAATAGTGTGACAATAAATGTAATGAGGACTGAATTTGAGTTTGTATACTGTCTATGAGGACTCCATTGAGAGTGGATATTGTCTAGAAAACAATATTTTTGTTTAAACTCTCAGTTTATGTTTTGTCGTATTTTACACGACAGTTGTATATTTAAGTTTGTATTTGAATTTTGTATCATGTATTTGGCGACTCAAGATGAGTGATGTATACCTGTTTTGGGGGCGACATTATATGTCTATCAGATGCAAAAACTGAATCCCAAGATCCAGACTTGAGGTAACAACGGCTTCAGAGACATCAAGGTGAATTTCTGGGAAGGTGGATCTAAATTACTAATCCATCTAGCAGCAGAATTACTTATCTTAGGAAACAGCTAGAACTTCCATGCCATTTCAGCAATAATTACAACCTATAGTTATTGCAGTTTGTTATACATTACTGCATCTGCTACTTTGACACGGTAACTACCATGTGTATCTTGAACGACAACAATACCATATGTGCAAGTTACAAGAAACGTAGAGCTCTCCTAAAGATGTGCCAACGAATTATGTCAACCCTTGCTAACTCGAACAAGGATCTGAACTACTCTGAAAACAGAAATGGCAGGCCCCAACTTAAATATGTACTTCATTATTTCCATTTGTACTATAAGGAGTAGTTGTTACTTAGGCTTTTGGCTACGTTAAGACGACTCCACAAGAGGGAATACTTGAGCTTGGGGACGACTCCACAATAGTCTTCTAAATTGTCAGTCTGGCTGATATTTATTCCAGTTTCTAGACTCTGGCAAGTTTTTCAAGAGACTCCAAGCTCTAGCATGGCATCATTTCTCATATGCTCATGTAGTCCATTCAAAACCTTGTAGATCACTGTAGTCTGGGGATGCCTAATGTCACCTACCATAAAACTGAACACAGCTCCTTTTACCTCCACACTACTCCATCCTCCTTCCTTTTGCAGCTCTTCCGATCTCCTCATTTCTGCTCTGAGATTTGCTACATCCTCCCATCTACCAGCATTCACGTAAATATTTGATAATGCAACTCTCCAAATCTTGCTCTTCGGTTCCAAAACAGAAAGAGCCTTTCCTGCTCTTTCAGCTATCGCAACATTACCAAAAAGTGAACAATCACCCAACAGAGCCCCCCACACATCCGAGCCTGCCTTCAGTGGCATCTTCTCTATGAAATCTTGCGCCTCCTCAAGTTTCCCTGATCTCCCTAAGAGATCCACCATGCAAGCAAAATGTTCCATGCTTGGTTCAACATTGTAGTTATCCATCTGGTTGAAAATATCAAAACCAACCTTAACAAATCCTGCATGGGCACAGGCAAATAGAATGTTAACAAATGTGATTTCATTTGGCTGATAGGCCCTTGATTCTTTCAGTTCAGAGTAAATCGTTAAAGCAGAGGTTCCATTCCCGTTCATTCCATATGCTGCAATCATTGAATTCCAGGATCCCAGATCTTTTTGACTCATCTCATCAAAGATCTTTCTAGAAAAATCCAACCTACCCGACTTTGCATAGAAGTCAATCAAGGAATTTTGGACAAAAATATCACAACCTAGGCCAGTTCGAGTCAAGTAACCATGAATAATTTGACCGAGGTGCAAAGATGACAAATTCGAACAGGCTTGGATTGACATAAGCATCATAACAAAATCTGGAAAAATCTCATCTCTTGAACCATTGACGTGAATCTCACTAAGAAGATCTAAAGCTTCACTAAATTGTTCGTTCTTGACTAGGCATGTAAGCATGCTATTCCATGAAATCACATCTTTACTCCTCATTCTCATGAAAAGTTGGAGTGCAGAATCTACTCTTTCCTTTTCTCCATACATGCCAATTAGAGAATTTTCGAGAACTGTACAAGGGAAAAATCCGTTCTTTATTAAATATCCATGAATCTCTTCCCCAAGCTTCAAGAACCCAGAGTCTCTACACTCATGCAGAAGGTTAGCCATGGTCTCTGGCCTAAGATATAAACCTTCACCACAAAAACATAAGTTGCAAAAGATCTTTCTACCTTCTTTAAAGTAGCCATTGATGGAGTACATTTCAACAAGAGAATTCATCACAAGAGAGTTTGTACACCATTCTGCTTTCATAATTAATCCATGAATCCATCTGAAATATTTCCAATTACTCATTCTCGAGCAAGCTTGTAAAATGCTTAAAATTGTAACTTCATTCGGCATAATGCCATCTTCCTGCATCCCGGAGAATAATAGAAGTGCCCGCTCTTCCATTCCATTGCGAACACAGCCAGAAATAAGTGAAGTCCATGAAACCACATCTCTGCTACTAAACAATGTCCCTAAAAGCTTTTCAGCAATCCCCAATTTCCCAGATTGTGCATAAGCATCTATCAAAGAATTAAGCAAAAAATTTTCCGAGGTGAACCCATATTTAATGACATAAGAGTGGATCTCTTGAACCGATCTATGATCACGCTTCAGCCCACAAGCCTGTAGCATCACTGCAAGAGTATATTCATTGGGCTGCAAGGCCTCCAACATCTTCCTGAACAAAGATATCGCATTATCGGTCAATTCCTTCTGGCAATAACCCGAAATCATTGATGTCCAGGATACAACAGTTGTTAGGCATTTCCTCAAACAGCCTAACTGCATCTTCAAACTGCCTACATTTAACATACATGTTTAAAAGGGAATTTCCAACATAAATACTGGAACCAACCCCTGATTTCAGTATCTTAGCATGAATGCAAAATCCCAGTTCTGGGTTGCGTTTGTCTGTGCTCGTATGAAGTGAAGTTGCTATATTGGAGAAGACATCTCCACAAGCCAAAGAAGGCCACAGTTTTACAGTGGTATTCCTTATCTCAATCTTTGAAGGTTGGCTTTTCAAGATTCCGATATCGACAGGGGACGGAGAGCCAAGAGTATGCAGCTGAGAAGACTGCATTCTGTGTGATACACAGATTTTGTCGGATGATAAAAATAAATTTAAGTCTTTTTATTTAAAGTTTATACACCGTAATAGGAATCCAATAGCGATGAATATTATTAATGAAATGTTTATATTAAACAAAATTATTCTTATTTAAATGACGTGGTAACATTGTTTGTATATGTACGATTAATGTGACTATAATTGTACAAATACATAAATAAATGACTACTTCATCTTTTGTTGCTGTGCACAGAGATCTATTATTAAACATATTAATTCCTTAAAAGAACTTGTAGAATTCCTTCCATTGATTCTTAATTTTGTTGGTATGACATAAGATTGATAGTGTCATATTATAGTAGTAAGAAAGATTTCGGTATCCTACGTGGTGTGGTGTAAGTCGGCCCTTTTCAAGCGAACTCAATATCTCCATGTACAAGAAGGCCATTGTGTTGTTTGATCCTAATCTTTACTTGGAAGTACAAGTCTTGTGGTTTCATTTTCTTCTTTTGCTTGCTGAATGATACGATCGATGCTTTTATACCTTTGTAGGCTACGATGATAGACATATATACCACTTGGCAGTCGCTAGTTGCAAGTGTTAACAACATTTCAGCAGGAGATGTTATAGATAATTTTCAAATTTTTTCTCTTACAAAGTGAGACAACTGACATGATTATCTTTACTACTATTAGTCCAAAACAGTGATCGAAACAACTCCAGAAGTGAGAATGAATACTATGTCATCAGAATGCCTGTCTGCAGGGTCATACGTACGGTAAGCCTTTGCATTACAGTTGTGGTTAGGACTTACAAACATTAATATTCCTTGTGGCATATAAAGTTAATTCGTGCCATAATTGACAAGAGTTGGGTAGAAACCAAGTACTTGGGGGATAGAGCAATTTTTGTCGGACATAGTGATTACTGATTCGATTGTAGTTCATATTTTACAGATGATAATATCCTAGCCTACGATCCAGGTCTCGGGGGAGACAAGGACATGGGTATCTACAATATGGAAGATGGAAGCTTCAAGCCACATTTTAAGGGACAATCCTTCAGTCTAATTTATCCCCCAGTTTGGGTTATGCCGAGCTTTGATTAATCAACAAGTTTATGCTTCCAGACCCCAGAGACGGAGCCATTGTTTCAAATTTCAAGCGTTGGAGAATATGATGGATTGTGGTTATATCTAGATTATTGTTTGTCTTGCTATTTTGATATCAAGATTCTTTGTTTGAGTTTTATTATCCATTTGAGCTATCAAATATGTGCCATGTTCACCTCCACTTTAATTCTTTCTTCTCTGTTGTGGCAATTACCATATATACCATCCGTTTCAGTAATCTTGCATATTTCCTTTAGATAAGATCTTTCTTTTGGATGCACCTCAGAGGTCAATGTGAGAATTCGCCCATATACTTTTGCCCTTTTTCTTCTTATTTGAAAGTGGACACAAATTATTATTTTGTAAAGTTCAAGTTCAGGTGCATGATTACAGATGTGAAACTTTTTGGATTTTTTTTTTAACACTCACTAAAGTTATTAAACATTTTTCTTTCATTGCTCATCATGTTCACAAGAACACCTAGCAATATGTTTCTATCTATGAATATGTCTTGTTTGTTATAGATTGAACTTTAATAACTTTCATTTGCAAAATTTCGAGTACTAATGGATATGCAAACACTCCTGCAACTTTGATATGCCATCTAAATAAGAACCGGCTATCATAAACAAACTTTAATACCTTGAATCAATTTATCTTATAATCTTTTTACATTCTATGCCTTTTTTTTTGGACAATCTATGCATACGTACTGCTAATATAATCATCAAGGTAACAGGTTCCAAGAATAAGTTTCCCTCTTAGGCTTGCTCAATTCTGTAAGAACACATCTGTATTTCAACATTCTCAATTGGCAGGCTCTCTGTTGGAAAATTACATGCTGAGATGCTCTCTTGTCCCTGATCCGGCAACAGAGCACAAGGTGGAGGAGTCACAGAACTTGAAACCCCTTCAATGTCTGTACAATTCCAAGCAAGTTTCTTCGATGACTTTGCCATTTCAATGGTCACGTTAGATATGCAAATTCCAGTAAACGGATCACCTGAAATTCCGTCAAGCTTAGCTGCCATTGTCACATTCTCAGCAACAACATCACGGTAATTGATATTTTTGATCTCAGGAAGTGCATTGGGGTCGTAATTATTATCAGGGTGTGAGCCATAATCTCCTGTCATCCAAAATGCCCACTTCATTGTTTTCAAGATCATTCCTCTAACGTATATATCCTTTACATACCCTCCTCTTCCGACAGCAGTCTTGATCCTTACACCGGACTCTGAATTGATGGCTAGAATGTCTTCGGCCCTGACATCCTGAATTCCACCAGACATTTCGCTGCCCAATGCAATCACTGCACTGGTTGGAGAAATGCAGGTGAGCCGTCTGATTACTAGCTGTTTGGTTGGCATTCCAAATGCTATTCCATACTCATCCCAACCGCTCTTGACAGCAATGCAATCGTCTCCAGAGACAATGTAACAGTCTTCAATTCGAGTATTAATGCAAGAGTCTGAAAGACCACAAAGAAACAGAAGGCCATTGATTTGTGTGCTACATATGTACATAAAAGAGAGCTAATTAAGGAATATAACACAATGTGGCTGGCTGGCTGGCCGGCTGAATATGCATAAGCTTACCAGGGTTGATCCCATCAGTGTTAGGGGATCTGACAGGTGCAAGAATCGTAATGCCTTGAACAATAATATTTCTGCACAAAATAAAACAATGAAACAAAATATTAGTGCTTTTGTTAACACCATTCTTCTTCAGTATATAAAATAAAACTGATTAATATGGATATTGAACCTGCTATAAATAGGATGAACATTCCACGACGGAGAATTAAGCAATGTAAGATTGGAGATTTGGATGTTTTCAGAGTACATAATTTCTATAAGGTAAGGCCGCGTGTACTGAAGCTCTCCCTTGTGGAATTTATCCCACCAGACCTCGCCTTGACCATCAATGGTTCCATTGTCTCCTGAAAAATGAAATGGCAAAAGAGTTCATATAATCAACTAGACTATGCTTCAAAAACAAACTTGGAACGTATATTTGTTACTCTGATACCTGTTATAACAACATCAGTGAGATTGGTTCCAAAGATAAGACTGATATATCTTCCTCCTGCTGTATCCCTTCCATGACCATATGATGGCAGCGGATCAATTACCGCCCACTCGCTCTCATCCTAGACCAGAATAGAGATGCATAAATTTTTATTACATTAGTGTACTCATTTTAATGATAAACTCTTTGCATATTTAAGTGTTCGTATTCCATAGCCATGCATGATTTAATCATACTTCTCTTTAGTTTGAATGCTCTTATTAGGACATCATATCATCCAACCAATTTTTCTATACACTTCCTCTGTTCTAAAAGTACAGAGTACCAATTTCTTGGTTAAATACAGAGAAAGCAAGACTCTTTTTTGGGTACATAATTAAGGATATAGAGCCAGAAATAAATCGACCAGAAAATCAAAGGTTTTCACAAATGCATACAAAATTTACCTACCCCCACTTTCCCTTGGTTAATGCCTCAATCTGTGGTCTTTAAAGTCTAAGAAGTCCCTCCCACTCATTGATGTTCGTTCAACAGCAGCAACCACCAGTTTAGGTCCCAATATATGTTAGGTACGATACAGTTTTCTATTGTTTTAGTTACCTTTAAGCCATACTTATTGCTTTAACAACATAACTTTTACTCTGCTAATCTTAACGGCTTAAATTTATACTACTTACATAGACATGTTGAGTCAATACATATTAATTAAAACCATTTAGATTAATTAACTATTTTTTATTATTTAAATTGAATAAAATCTGGACCAATATTTTAGAGGAGAAAAGTAGGCTCAAATTAGTTATCCATTTTTCAACCCACTTTATTATGTATCAGTTACTTTGTAAATTGTCATGGAAGTGTCGTTCACCTGCTTGCTCTCCCTAAAGCTTTCGCCAGTTTTTAACAGCTTACCTGCTTCCAATTTGCTTTCATTTTCCTTATTTCTTACCCAAAAAAAAAGAAGCAAAATGTGTTCATGATTACTAAAAAACAAAGGAACAAAAGCAAAATGTGTTCCTGATTACTAAAAAAAAGAACAAACGCAAAATGTGTTCCTGATTATTTTATCCTCTTATGTTTTTTTTAAAATTATTCTTGAACAAGTTTTGCTTGTATCAACCAATTTTTTTTTTTTTTTTTTATAAATTATAAGATTATTATTAAATTTTAAAAGTCAAATTAAAATATTTTCAAACTTAAAATTAATAAGATTCATTGAACATTAAAAATAATAAATTTTATAACTAGTAATACTTAATTTATAATATTTATTATTATATTATTTTGAGTTTGAAAATATCTTAAATTGATTTTAAAAAATAAATATTAATTTTATACTTCAAAGCGGAATAATATTTTAGTAACGTTTTTGTACAACTCAATTGTAATGTAGTTCACCCGTTTCTAAAACTTAAGAGACATATAGTTTTTTAAAGTCAATCTATAATACTTTAATATTCACAATTAATATAAATTTATTTAATTTAATTCAATATAATTATAAGTATTGTAAACTACGTAAAAGTACCAATAATTATAGAATTTATTATTTTGAATACTTAAATAATCAAGCTAATTTTGTATTTAAAATGTCTCAATTTATTATTTTGGAAGAGGTGTTTAATGGGACCTTCTGGGTATGGTGGAACGGAACCTTCATCATTGTTGTATGGTTTAATGTTAATTTGAATTATTTTTTCAAATCAAACATTAAATTGGACTATTCAATTTATTCCGAAAATAATATTCTGACAAAAAGAAATATAGTTCAACTAAATTTATCCAACTTAATTTAGGTCAGGACTTACAGTTCCATTGATTGTATAAAATCCAGCCAAATCAAATGTTTCTTAATTAGTTCTTTAATCATAGTGTCATATTTGAATAACGTCGCTATAATCCAAAAAAATCGCTATACCTGAAATGTGTATATACATTTTTTCCAATATATAACAGTAAGTCTGAAATCTAAAAAATGAATTAACCTATATTAAACTCATAATCATTTGGTTTCAACGCCCATAACCCATATTTCTCTTCTTAAATAATCGAACCATTACACTCCCCTTTTCTTTTCAATAACTCATCCTTGATCAGAAGCATGATCCAACCAGAAGTTATATTCAAACAGAAAATAGATAGATGACCCATTTCAATTTAAGTGAATTCCAAGAAAATAAACATGTAATACTCCATCAATTAGAAGATTAATTCATCCATGAGAGAAAAAATGAATCAAATTACCTGGGAAGCAAGAAGGACAGCGTCTTTGTGGATATAAAGAGTGAAACGACTGGTAAGGTTGAAGCTAGAAGTTAACCATTTTCCAGGAGGAACAAAAAGTTGTGATCCACCTTGTGATTCAAATTGACTGAGATGATCAATTGCTGCCTGAAAAGCCTTTGTATTCGACGTTATTCCGTCGCCTACGCCTCCAAAATCCGTTAATGAGGCACTGTGAGCTCTGCAACTTATCGCCGCGTGCTCAAAGCAGTGTGATTCATGTGAAGAAGAAGAAGAAGCATGATGTGTAATTTTGCGCCCATTAACATTTCCAAACACAGCACCACCAACAACTAAAACTACTAGTATCTGATCAATTACCTGTACAATATATATATATATATATATATATATATATATATATATATATCAAACAGATTTTAATTAATTATATATATAGATCTTGAGACAGAAATATATAGCCAGATCGAGGGTTAAATGGAAGATGGGGACTTACTTGAATTCTTCTTGGAATTGTTGATATCTTCATTTGAAGGAAAAGCAGGCCTGCCAGTTGGGATCTAGTTAGTAGTTTCTTGCAGAGGCCAGAGGCTTATAGTTATATAGGCTGCAGAGTTTGTTTGTTACCAGCAAGCATATAATATAATATAATATAATATAATACATTTTTTAAAACCATCACTCCTAAAGATAATTTTATGTTTTTAATACCCTTTAAGTAATTCAGTAAATGTTATAAATAATAGTTAAATCAGTAATGGTAAAATAAAACTGAACTTCCTTCCAGAATAAACGAAAAATAAAAAATGTATCACTTTTTGTGATGCTTACTAGTAATTTGGTTGAGCAAAATTGTGATTGAAAAATGACATGGAGAATAGACAGTCACATGATTTAAGGAGTAAATTATGGTTTAAAATAGTTACACATTTTTAATTTTTTACATAGCCATTTTTATATAATGAGAGGACAGTGATTGGCTACATAATAAACCGACCCTTTCAATTCACTTTCATTGCTTCCCTTTGGAGTCTGGCGGACATCCTTCTGAACACAGAGAGGAAATAGTTTATTATATTAAAATAGATGGACTTCATTAAGTTTAAAACAAACAAAAATCTATTAGTATATTTTTATGGAGTTTATTATGGACAAAATTAGTACTTATTTTATACCCTCTCTACTCTTTTAGATTTTTTAATTTGTGTAAAATTTATACTTTAACATCTTAACAGAGGGAGTATATTTTAATGAGTTCAACGGAAAAAAAGTTTGAAATTCGTGATATTATTTGAGTCAAGTTTGGACAAATTTATCATAGCTCGAATAGGCTATTTCTTGGATTCGAGCCTCATAATTTTAAATTGAACTAAGTTTGAATAAACAATTAAACTCGATTGACAAGTTACAAATAGTCTTTTTGTTCTAAAATTAGACATATATATTTATTTTTTAAAAAAATAAAAGAGAAAAATGTATAAACAAAGAGTATTTTATTGATGCATGATGTGTTACAATCTTATTATCAACTAAAAGTAAAATTTATCTTATTTCGTTATATAAGTGTATAGAATGTTAATTCTTGCTACCATGCTATCAGATCTCCCACGTGCCATGGTATAACTAGTATTCTTGGTTGAGAATGAATTGGAATGTAGTAGGCAGATGGGGTTGCCTGCTTTTGCCAGATCGAGCTTGCTCGCCATTTCCCCCATGATCTCTTCAATATTCTCTCACTCACGGGTGATAAAAGATTGGGCCATGTATATTTTATCATAGCATACTTTATTATTTTCTCAGAAGACAAAAATAAAATGCCCCATAAACAAAAGAAAAGACCAACTTTACCTTTGGCTAAAGGAATATATATATATATATATATATATATATATATATATATATATATATATATATGACCACCTCTCAAATTAATTAGTTAATTAATTATTCCCTTATATAGTAGGTTTATAGCAGAAGATCTGTTTATGGTCGGAGAATCCATAAATTCCTCCCTCCCTACTTATGGCCAAAACATTACACATGGGTATCAAGTAATGGAGACCCCAATTTATTAGTACTATACATAACAAGGTAAATATAGATATTATATCTTATCCAAATTAATTGAGGAACGAATTAATACCGAGCTCATCATCTATATATGCCGATATAATATATGTCATATTCATAATTATATCAAAATTTTCATATCATTTGTTGTATTATTATTTCAAGGGTATGTATTAAAAAGCATATACAATGATTTTAATATATATACAACTCTTTAATTTCATGTTCAATGTTCAAATTATAATATCAAATGCCAAATGACACACTCACACACATATTATCAATAGTAACCGTGTTTTGCATTGTACAAGTTATCAGTCTAATAAAAATGTAATAAAATGACAATCAGCTTAACTACGATGAACGCCTTAAAATATTGTAATTTAATTGATTAATAAAGGAATAAAATAAAAATAAAAATACCATCAATAAATTTAGTAATTAAATTTGACAAAACTAGTTCGATCTCTTTATACTTTATCTCCCAATATTCTTGTTTTCATGATTCAGGAATCATATATATTCGGTTAGATCCAGAGATGTTGGGGTAGAAGCAATTACAACTTGTACGTTATGTGCCAACTCTAAGAAGCACAATCGTAGAAGCATACAGGAGACAATTAATGCTTAATTGACAATTAGCAATCCACTATATATATATATATATATATATATAATATATATATATATATATATATATATATGTATATGTATATGTATAAGTTTGAGCAACTATTCTATATATTCTATATTGTTAGTGGTTTCACTTGCTTTTAATTTTTCTGAATGCTCTACACTTGAGTGCTACTACATTCACATCTAGTCAAATTACCAAATAAATACGTACTCACTTCTTCCGAAATATTAGATTAATTTTAATATTTTAAAATCTCCTTAATTAAGATATTTTCAACTTAATTCATAATATAATTGATGTGATCGATTTAATTTTTAAAGATATTATTTTTAACCTTTTAGTTTTTTGTAGATACTTTATTATTTCATCATTGTATTATTTATTTAAAATTAAATTAATTAATAATTTAAAAGGTAATAATTTAAATTAAATTTAAAAAGTCAAATTTAATCATATATCGGAACAAGGAATGACAGTATATTTTATCATCTAATTTAAGTTGGCGTTATGCATTTTTAACCCAATTTTTGGTGTAATTCAGATTTAGTTTTCTGCATGCACCAAAAAGATGATCCCAATCCGGTGGTTGCAGCCATTTCAATAGAATTTAGAATTTCAATTTTTTTTATTAACAAAAAAGGGTTTCTTTTCTTCTTTTTTTGCCCCAACATTTTTCTGCTTCAAAGATAGTTTAACAGAAGGAAACAAACAAACATACAATATATGCTCAAGTCCACCGAAAATAAATTAAAAAAAAAATTTGGCTTTTCTTTTTCCTTCAAGTTAGCTAGGTTGCTTAGCTCCAACTTCAAGCTAGGTCAAAAAAAGTTTTCCCGAAGCGAGGCTTTAGCAACCTTGTACTCAACTAATTCTTCTATTTCGACCACTCTAGCCGCAAGATGACAACAATTATACCAAAAATAGCCCATTCCATCCGAAATTTATATAAGACAACAATCCATTTTGCCAAATCTATCTAAATATAACAAGACAAATACGGAGTCATTTTAACTAGTCTCCAGTCTATTCAACCATTCAAGTTTGGTGACTCGATTAATAGCCCAAATTTACTTTTTTTTCATGTCTTTTTGGTTATAAATTTTGATATTTCTAAAAGGACTCAACTGAACAAAAGTTAAGTTTTTCAATGTATCCTTTGTTACCCTAAATTGAGCCAAATAAAAAAAAAAATTGGACTGCTCTGTTGACTCGTAACCAGCTAAACTGTCGCTCAATTGGTAGTCAATAATACTCCATATCATATTGAATTTTTTAGTTATTTGGGCATGTCCAAAATCAAAAGGAAGAAGAAGAGTACGAATTAAGGGAGACTATTTAGAAGAAAAAACATATAAAGAAGGGAGATTTGGGTAATATGTCATATATAATATAAATATACTTGTCGCTTGGCTTGTCAAGTTGTTATTAAATAATAATGCTAATATATATATTAAGCATTTAACATCATAACCCCTCAGTTGTTTCATAAATAATTCACACTGCATGAACAAGTTTTTTTAAATATATGGCTTAATTTCTTATGCAAATGAATAGTTGATCCCAACTGCTTTGAGATTTAACAATTAGCTTCATAGTTCGGGTCTATGAATTGATTACCTGATACATTTTGAAAAAAATAAATAAAAATTATACTCCCATAAAGAAATTAATCATGTATCAGGCCAAGCTGGTACTGTACATATATCTTTTTACGTTGAAAAGATGAAAATTGTGTTGAAAACATGCATCAGCTTCCTAGATCGATGAAACACCACTAACATGCATGCAGTAGAAATTAATAATATTCCAGAGTAATATAATGAACATTGTTCCGTACATTTCCAACATAATCGAATCTTGCTGCACCAACATCAGCACACAATATACAGTGGTGCCTCAGCAAACTATATATGTTTCACATGATGATGCACACGCACACAATGGAGTAGCAGTAGTCCCAGTTATGAGAACCAATATCAGTAATGCATTAGCAATGACAGCGGAGCTGGTGTCACGTACATATATAATAATGGAGTGCCACAGCTAGCATGGAATCAGTAACAAACTTTTAACCATGGTTAAAAGTTAATTGTAAACTATATATAGTTATATAGTTTACTCGATCGGTATTATAGTTAGTTTACAGATAGTATAAATATATAAGAACTTGTACTGCTTTGTTATTAAGTAATTGTAACATGAAGAATTATCAGATTCATACTATTTCTCTGTTCTCTCTCAATCTCAGAGCTGATTTCATAATTGAATCTAACAAAATCAAATTTTTTTCTGAGTAAAATTAAAAACATAATCGATCTTATGTATAAAAAATCAAATCTTTTTCCGAGTAAAATTAAATCAAATAAAGCTTCACAAATTTAAGCTACGAGGGATACATGCATGTTTTCTGTACGGAGATATCTTATTTTAAACAAATACAGTCATAAGAAAATAAGTGGTCAGAGAAAGCTAATAAAATTTGTAAAATTATGAAGAAACATGTGGTGGAAACAGTACTAGCATAAAAACTCATAAATTAGGGCTGACAAGCTCCCAAAAAGAGAAAAAGAAGTAAAAAAGAAAAAGAGTTGTACGAAAATGTTGACGATAACAAAATCATGGAATAAAAACTTGCTGTAGATCGACCCTAATCACATGACAAAAACATATTTAGCTTAATTATACAATACTCTTTGAATTATATATATATATATATATATATATATATATATATATATATATATATATATATATATATATATATATATATATATGCCATCAGTCAGCTAGCATTTGATTCAACATTTTCAACAACTCTCTAGGATGTGAAATGCTACGTCAACATTGCCTCCGTTCATGAAAATATACATATATATTAAAGGATCCCTTCCTTGTACTATATATTATCTTATCTCTCTGGCAAATAATTTAATTATTGCTGCTATATATATATATATATATATATATATATATAAAACTTTAATTTATCATAATGAGCTAGCTAGCTAGGTTAATTATATTTCACCACATATATAAGAACTTGCTCATCTATAAAAGGTTTTCACCATTGCCAATTCAGTATGGCACCATATTAGTGATTCTAAGCTTTTCACCGTCGATCTACCCAAATGTGGCACCTGGCTGGTTCTCATCACCATCGCTCCCGAAACTTTTATTGGAGCATTGATTGGCCAGGGGTGGAGCTTGCATGCATGCAAAAACACGAAAACCAAAACTTCATCAAATTAAGGCTTTCTTTTTACAGCAGCACAGAAAAGTAACTTCTTGATATAGTATATACAACATGATTAATGCATTAGTTTAATTCTACGATCTTCACAAAGAAGACAATATTATAATCCTAGCCTGGTCTTCCTAGATATATATATGTATGTTACTAACAAATATACAAGTACTATATATCATATATCTCGTCCCAACCTAGCTATGCCACTGCCTAAGACATTCATTCCTGTTGACGTTTCGTTGATCAGTCATTATACAAAAACAAAACACAAAAAATTTAAAAAAATTAAAAAAAATTGCTAGCTATTTACCTGATCATTCACAAGAATTAAGGTATCTTACCTGAAGACATGACACGCATCTCTTACCACACATAATAAGTAGCTAGCTAGGCACCCTGCACCCTAATTTGGTCATATATATGTTTACAAGTAAGATCTCCACTACTCTAGGATGAAACTACTTAAGAAAGAAATTCTCAAAATTAACCAATCGATAATTAATGCGTATCTACTCAAACTAGATATGCATGCTCTTGCAAAAACCAGCAATACATTTTTATGTATATATATGTGTGTGGATCATGTGTATTCTGTTTATTGGAATGAAACTAATACATGGTAAACAAAGAAGTTCATGTTTTTTGCCTTTTAATTACTTCATTTCACAGGCTTCAGCATCATTATGGAAAATATCTACTTCTTCGGGCAGGTTGATGGACTTTCTCAACTCTACAGATCAATGGAAGTTCAAACGCGCGCCAAATGCTTTTATTTTGTTATAGTCCGTTTCTCAGCAATGGATACCATCATTTTATATTTTAAAGTTCGATCATGAACGAATATTATTAAAATTATTTTATTCTTTGAAATTCTTCAATTATTTGGATGCTCCAGAAGAGTGTAAATCATCTGCAGATTTGTTTCATAAATAGAATAGGTATATATAAAGTTGTGAGAATTATATTTGCATCAAAAATATATGACCTAAATATGCAGCAAAATTAGGTATTCTAGTTCCACCGTCTACGACTGCAATTTTCTATCAACCTCATTGATTAAAATAAATAAATAAATAAATTCAATAGATTGGACTTGATTTTTTCTCTCCATCCTTTTTTCTTTCTTGTTTTTTTTCTTTCTCAACTTCTTTCTTTCTAGACAATTAGTACAGAAGGTAATTAACAAAAATCGAAAGAGTGTTGCAGTATAATCAAAGAGTAAGCAAGATGAACTAATATAAGAATCTTTATTAGTAGTATAATTTCTATCTCCAACACCTGGTAATGAAATATGAATTACAGAAAGACCCCATCATATATGTATATAGATAATCTATGCACGTGAGTATTCACTCACGTTATTGAAAACTGCCTTCTTACTTTAGGCAGTAGCTAGCTAGTAATTACACACAGAGATAGCAACCCCTTACAAACCCTAACCTAATTGGCATCATGAAACATACTTCATCATTCCCCTTAATTATACACATCATATATACATAAATGTATATATATATTCATAGATCCATATGGCAGATCGAATAATCCTTGCAATTAAGTACTATATATAACCTGCTGGGAGTAATTCAGTCCATTATTCATACGATCAAACCCAAATCTATTATATATAATGATTGATAACTTAATAATTGAGTAGGAGAAATTCATAATTTAGTCACGGCTCATGATCACTTATCTCCAAACAAATAGCCAAGAGATGAATCTCCACCAGGAACTGATTTCACCTTTGTAGATGGACGACCCTGAAAAAAATATATATATATAAAAATATATATATATATATATATATATATATATATATATATATATATATATGAAAATTAAATAAAATGAATAAATGAATTCATGATCTATTTTATTTTCATTGAAAAGGTGCAGATATTCATTATAAATATCACTTTTGAACTTTATAATATGTAATAATTAATTACTCACTGTGATGAAGTTTCCTGAATTTTGGCCGTCGGATCTCTGATAGTTGTTAGATATATTTTGATCCTTGGGAGAAGGAGGTGGAGGGGTAGGGTTTTCCGGTGGCTTGTCGGTGGCAGTATCGATAGCATATGGCGGTATGCAAGCTGTTGGGGAGGCCGGAGGGCCAGTATCTTGTTGATTATCAGAACCAAAAAGGTAGCCCAAAGAACTCTGCCCTCCCCCATAGCTTCCCCCTCTACTCATGCCCACCTACCTTGAGAATTATTTTCTTTAGATAAAAGGGTGAGAAAGTAGCAAGCCTCAAATATGTTATGAGTCAAGTATTTGAGCATCTATTTATATATCCATTCGTTGGATGCTTTTGGAAAGTTCAACGAATAAGTCTAAATGGTTTAGTCTTGGGTCCTAGTTTTTTTTTTTTATATAATTTATATACATTTATTTGAGTTAGTACTAAATGGTTTAGTTTTCACATATAGTGAAATTATAATGGCTTTATTTATCGGAAGAAAAATGATATATATTTTGAACTAGGATCCTTTTATGATCCAGATTTAAAATATATTGTAATGTAACATTATAATGATGAGAGATGATGATAGAAATGTGTTAAAATGGAGACTCCATTTTATTTGAAATGAAGAAGATAACTATAATTGATAATCATATTCAATCTTATGTGCATATATTCGTCATAATCGTAATTTGGTAGAGAAATTAAAAGCAATTAATAAATATTAACATTTTTTGTGAAAACAGAGAGAAATATAAGTAATTAATATTGTCAAAATAATAAATATCGCTAAAACAATTATAAAAATATTATTTAATGTATATTTATTCCAACAATAACTACCGCCAAAATATAATTATGCATGGTGTTCCAAATATGTCTGTATTAGGGTTTACTCCAAATTAACATTGCAATAAATGAAGTTACTTCTACTGCCCTTTGATACTTATATAGGACTAGTTTAGGTGAACAATATTGGAATTGGCTTCTTTTCTGCATTGATCTTACGAAAGGAGAAATAGAGAATGATATTGTTAATGCTGCAATATAATGTATAATTTGTACTACAATATTATAAAATCAATATGAAACATTTTTAGTTTCAAATTAAAGAATCTATTTAATTTGAGTGAATACAATAATTATAAATTATCTAAAAAATATTATTAATTATGAGATCTATTGATTTTAAAATTTAAATAAATCATGTCAATTTTAATTTTAATGTCTCTGTTGACCTTTAAAAAGTTAACTTTGATATTATATTATTTGGAATGGAAGAAGTGTGTGTAACTTGCAACCAAAAATTTTATATATTTTTATTGATAAATAATACATGAACCTTATTTTTTATACATAATTTTTTATATATAGTTCGTATAACATATATATATATATATATATATATATATATATATATATATATACATAGTACTAGCTAGTTGTGCTTGAACTTCTTTTACAAATATGGTGTGAGGGGTAGTTGTTAGAGAAACACAGATACAGAGAAAAAAAGTTGCTTCTTTAATTTAGAGATATATATTATTATTAAAGCGATACGGTTTTGTGACAGAGAAGTTTTCAAAACACATCTTGAAAACTCTTCTGAGATATATATTAAACTATTATTAATTTTTGGGAACTATTAAATCGGTAACGTAAAATGTTATTTTCATAAAAGTATCGTTTATATCAAAACACATCTTGAAAAATCATTGTGCCAGACACTTTTAAAACTATATGTGCTAATTCCTAATCTTTTGATGATAAAGACATATTTCAGTAAAAAAAAGGATATACCAAAATTCAATAAATCATGAATATATATTCTATATATGTAATTAATAATTAATGTGATAAATCCACTATCCATTGACTCTGAAAAACATATAAAATTCATATGTGAAACTATATATAAAACTATGTACTGTGAGCTAAAAATAGTATACAAAGATCTGCAATTGCATAACTATGCGTGCGTGCGTGCTTAATTGGAGAATGTATAATTTGGTTAATTATCAAATTCATTATAAGGAAAAAAACAAAAACAACTATATATTTGTGATACTCCATGGATATAATTCATCTGAATTACATAATGTTGAAAAGCAGTATCAGTTTAATTAGTGAATCTATCTATATAAATTAAAACTATTGCTTAAAATTATGCAATAATATTGATTTGACGAATATAGCAACATATATATATATATATATATATATATATATATATATATATATATATATATATATATATATATATATATACAAAGGTGGAAAGTGCAAAGATGCTATTCCTTTTGGGGTCTACTATCTATATGGTTAAAATATCATCAATCAGAACAAACTTTTGTGGTATATGTCGAATCCATGAACAAAAAGAGGTGACTAATTGGCGTTAAATCATAAAAGATAATGGCCATACTTTACCAAAATTATGAGTGTTTTAGTTGGACCTATAAATCGACTCCTATATATATCCCACGTACAGGAATAAAAATATAAAATATTTAAAGAAGACCAAGAATATATGTATTCTTGGTAGGGAGGGAGCTTGTAGGGAAAAGGTATCCAGTAATTTAATCGTTAATTAACTTTCTGTCTACTACTTAATTAGATAAGATTAATTAATCACCATTTAATTAAAATGTTTTTTAGCTTTATTGTCTCTTCACAGTTCTTTAATTTGTGGTTTAAGACGGGATCACATTCAATATATAAACGTACCATTGATACCTATATATCTCCTCCATCTCGCAAAGAGAGTTCTACTCGTTTTGTTGATTTATTTTTTTGGAATATTATGGTTTTACAGTATAAGACATCTTTAAACAAACATAATATTTTTGATAATAATTTGTTGGTGATGCACTTAATTTAAAGTTAGAATTTCGATTGTTTATATTAGAAGAATAAAAATATATACATAATTTTGTTAGACAAAATATATATTTAGCAAAAAATTATATTAAAGAATTAAATACATGTATGTTATTACTTGTTTACACATAAACGAGAACCAAATGACATACTTCTTGAAACTTTAGTGTGGAAAAATCTCGTGTAATTCTATGTACTATACAATTCAGCGGATCAATCTCCGAACTACAATCCTTGTGAGATGAGAACGAAACTCGATTCTACGGGAAGAAATAACAAGAATTTCACTCAGTATGTTGAGAGCTCTTTGTATTGCCATATATATCTCTCTCTATTTTTTCTCTATGTAGAAGTACTAATATGTTAATCACGTACTTCTGAGAGTAGTGATTTTATATGGGTGAAGTGGTTTCAACCACTTCCTAAAAACTCTCCAATTAATAGGCAAGTCAGAACAACTTTTAAAAGTTAAACGGGAATTGACCAACTCTAATAAGTAATTTGGCCAACAAAAAAATGGGTCAGACCCTCTATGAACGCCCCATTTGGATACCCAAAAATTAAAATATTCTCTCACTCGTCCATGGCGGGAACAACATAATTATCACATCTGCTAAAAACAGCTCAAACCAAAACTTGTAAATCTTTAGTGTCAGACCGTGCAACCATTGAGTTCTCCTGCAATATAATGTGGGAGCTCTATATTAAATTCATTAGGGGCAACATAGAGGCATCTACCCTTTTAAAGAAAATAATGTGAGAGCTCTCAGACCAAACTCAATTAATTCACATAGAAAGACTACAACCCATAAACTGATCAGACTACCCCAGACACATTTAAAATTTCACTAGGTTAAGTATCTTTAATCCCTCATAGAGCTATACTTAATCACATATGGGCCCAAGTCCATTTCGTATCTCACTTATTATTATATCGCTATCGAAGTGCTATAGTTATCGACAATAAGTGCAGAACGAGGTGAAATCAAATTATTTTTTCTTTGCCCTAATACTACCAAGATATGAATCATCTGTTTTCTCAAAATCGGTCCTTATTGTAACACCCCATTTCTCAAAGGAAAAGAGATGTTACAGATATGGTATCAGAGCTGACTTTCGAAAGCTCGGGTCGGGTCATCCGATTGAGTTGCTGGAGATGGGGACAAGAAGGTTGGTAGTATTATCCCACAATAGAGAGAGGGAGGTCCGAAGGTAGGGACACGAAGCCAATCGGTATTATCTCGCCATGGCTAGAGAGATAAAGATCTGTGGACTATGTATACGATCAATTTTGACGAAGACAGGAATTAAGTTACTAACAATTGTACTTTCAGTCATGACCTTTTAGGTTAGCCTATGTTGGGTTAAGATGACCCAAAAAAACACTAATGTGTTAGTGGTTTAAGGCCTTATTTGGATAGATTTGATTCGATTTGGACTTAAAATTTGACTCAAAAAAATTTTGAACTCAGGATTTTACTCGTGTTGTTTCACTTATAGTTTTATTAATCCTGACCATAGGAATCGAAACCAAAGTAGCAACATTAATGTGACGCCCCCAAAATAGGTATACATCACCCATTCTAAGTCGTCAATAAAATGGTACAGAAACAACTACAACTTTATTAATACAACTCATAAATTGTGAGTTTAAATATAAATATTGTCATCTAGACAATATACATACCCAAATAAGTTCTCATTATAATTATTGATACAATACTTTACAAAAATGGTGAGGACTACTAAAATAACTTCCTAGAACACGCATTTCAGACTCCCACTTAAGTTTTCATTTACATTCTCGCCTCTGAGAGAAAAAAAATGGAACAAAAAAAGAAAATGGTGAGCTCAACTAGCCCGATAAAAGAATATTATGACTAAGATAATATAGAACAAATTATCGTTAGTCTTCACGAGGAAAAATCGATATAATACAATAGACAACAAGTTTCGGATCGGTGAATGAAAATAATAATTCATAGATGAGTTACGTAGAAAATGAAATCTACTATAATCTATGAATTTAAAAGTCCATCATCATTATTTTATCCTGTAACATCAATCAATGCACATCTTGAATCATATATTCATCTTTTGCACTACAGAGCCAAAGATATTCATCGATCGGTCATATTTCATCTCAACACCGTACATCTTTGCACTACTGGGTTAAAGATATTAATCATAAAATCAACCATCTTTTGCACTACAAAGCCAAAGATATTCATAACATCATCATTTAGGATGAGGATGATGAAAATAATTTTAAAGAAAAGCGAATCCAAAGAAACAAAAGAACAAATATTATGGATTCGTACTTTAAACAATCAGGAGTTCAAGAATACTTCATAAACAATCCTTTACCTCGAAAAGATAAGACTTACAGTTGAAACAGGATATAGGCTATGACTTGAACTTGCACTTGCAGATATAAGAACACTCAAAGTATTAAAATACTTAGAAGAATACGCTTCGATATATCGAGAGAGAGAGAGATTTGAGTTTACGGTGTGATTTTCAATTCTAACCCAAAGCACCTATTTATAGGAAAATGCTTAGAACACCAAAGCGTAAAAATTTAATATAATATTATTATATTTATAAAATTGTCAAGCTCACCTCTTGAATCAAATTCACCACCTTGCACATGTTTAATGCACGACCAAGCAAAAAAAAAGCGTTTTTGTAATTAAAAATAATTAAAACTTTCAAAAATCAATTATTTCAGAACTACGGAACTTCAATAATTCATAATAAATAGCTCTTTTATCAAAAAAATTCAAACCACATGTCCTTTCCATAGGAAATTTCATTCTCTACAACTTTGCAGAAGAAAGTTTTTCTAAATTCCAAACAGAAATTGACCAAAATCCACAAACGGGCGATTTTACAAGCTATAATCAAATTTCGGTCAAGAATTGGGGTTTAGCGATACACAAAACATGTGTTAATCATTTAATGCCACAAAAATACTCCTCCTTCTCATATACTCATATATCCCACATTTATTGTAAAAATATCACCATTAATATATTATTAAAATAATATATTTAAATGAATTATTTTATCAGAAAAAGATAAAATATTAATTTTCAATAATTGTCACATTAAAAAATTTTCTCCATCTATATCCGCATAAAATCAATATTTTCCTCATCATATAAATTAATAATTAATTATTCACAAATAATATTACGAATCACATTCTTGACAACCGAGACGGTTCCCGAAAGAGGAGGCTTTCGATAAGGATCTCTCTTTCTTTGCTGCAATTGATAGATGACCAAACCTCTCCTTAGACAGAACTTTCTAGACATTGCCAATAATGTTATCTAATAATATTATTCAGATAATATGAATTATTGCTCAGATAATAGAAAATACTGTGCAATGACAATTATTAAAACAACAGTAATATAAAATATCAACGCAGACAATTATTGAATCAATAAAATAAAATCTTGAGCAAGAATTACTGTGAACAATTATTGAGTAGTGCCTTTACGTAAGAATCAATAATTGGTGTAATCACGTGTCTTCTTGTGTTTTTAACCAATTAACGGTATTCCAACAATGATTAATTGGTAACAACTACGCCGTTATTTATAACCAACTTATTCTTGTCGTTTTCTTCATCCAATCGCTTTCCGTTATGGGGCCCACACAAGGTTGCGCCGAGTCGTACGAATATTCCCCAACAGTAAAAATATTCTACGACCAAACGAATATTCCCCGTCAACAATGAATATTTTAAAACCACTTGCTTGTTTGAAATAATTGCGCATTTACCCATAACTTACCACATTAATCAAATCAACCTTACTATTTCAAGATAATAAATAGAGGAAATTTAATTTCATTAAATAATAAGTTGAGGTCTTCTGACCTCCCTCCTTATGAAATTTAAATCCTCGAAATTGACATACGTACTGGCGTTTTGAAAAGGTGAGGATACATCGCTTTCATTTCCGTTTCTAACTCTAGGTCATTTCTCTATAGCATGGTTCCTCCACAAAACTTTAACTTGTGGTATAACCTTTGTGCGTAGGATATGCTCCTTCCTATCCAAGATCTTGACAGTACCTCTTCTTACGTTAAGTTAAGTCTTGGCTATCTCGTCTCGTCAGTTCTAACTTCGATAACGTGGTTCGGGTCTTTCACATATTTACGAAATGCACGGATATGTGAAACACATTATGAACACGAGACATACTTTCGGAGGTAACGCGCGAGTCTATAGGCTACATTACCTACTTTCGGTCGAGAATTTGAAATGGACCATAAATCATGGATTGAGCTTTCCTCTCTTCCCGAATCTTGTAACTCCCTTCCATAGGGCAACACGCAACAATACATGATCCACAATACTAAATTCCACGTCCTTTCGATGAAGATCCGCATAACTCTTTTGTCGATCTTGTGCCGTTTGTATACATTGTCGAATCATTTGGATCTTTTTCATAGTCATACGTACCAACTCGGGTCCCAACAATGTTGCTTCACCCACCTCGTCCCAACATCTTTGGAGAAATCGACACTTTCGTCCATACAATGCTTCAATGGGGCCACACCAATGCTTGCACGATAAGCTGTTGTTGTAGGAGAATTCCACCAAAGGTAAATACTTATCCCAACTCCTTTGAAGTCTAGTACGAGTCTTAATAGATCTTCAAGAGTTTGGATAGTCCTCTCGATTGTCGTCTGTTTGAGGATGGTATCTGAAAGCGAAAATAAATCATGCCCGTAGCTTTTTGCAAGTTAACCCAAAATCTTGAAGTGAATCTTGGGTCACGATCCGAAACTATGGATCTTGGCATGCCATGCAATCTCACAATCTCATTTACATACATATGAGCAAGACGTTCAAGGAATAAGTCTCCCATATCGGCAAAAATGATGGCGGACTTGGTTAATCTATCAACAATAACCCAAATAGCATCGATGCCTTGAGAAACCGCAGGAAGACCCGTAATAAAATCCATGGTAATGTGTTCCCACTTCCATTTCGGAATCTTAAGTGGTTACAATGGACCCTTAGGTACTTGATGCTCCGCCTTTACAAGTTGACAAGTTAAACACGTCGAGATAAACTTTGCAATCTCTCTCTTCATATTGTTCCACCAAAATGTATGTCGAAGATCACGATATATTTTGGTACTTCCAGGATGGATCGCAAATGGTGTATTGTGTGCCTCCATCATAATCTTGTATTTCAAATCAGAGTCGTTAGGAACACAAAATCTGGAGTGGACTCAAAGTATTTCTTCTTCATCGATTCTCGCTTCCGGAATAGCACCTTCTTGTACTTTCTTCTTCATACGCATCAGCTCCGGGTCGGTGGCTTGATCAACCTTAACTTTTTCTATTAAAGTTGGCTCTATGCATATACTTGACATCATCGCACTCGTTCCTGCATATGATCTTCTACTCAACGCGTCAGCTACCACGTTCGCTTTTTCAGGATGGTATTGAATAGTGTGGTCGTAATCTTTCAACAACTCGAGCCAATGTCGTTGCCGCATGTTGAGTTTCTTTTGAGTGAAGAAATATTTGAGGCTTTTATGGTCTGAATATATCTACACTTTCTCCCCATATAGATAGTGCCTCCGGATCTTTAAGCAGAAAAAATTGCTCTGCTAACTCTAGATCATGAGTAGGATAATTCCTCTCATATTCTTTAAGTTGTCATGAGGCATGAGGCTATGACTTTCCCATGTTGCATGAGAACACATCCTAACCCTTTGCTGAAGCATCATTTGTGAGATAACAAATCCATCCGAACTAGATGGTATTGTTAGAAACAAGCCAAAATAAGTCTCCTCTTAAGTTCTTGGAAACTCTTCTCGCGTTTCCTCGCTCCAAACGAATTTTGTATCCTTCCGAGTTAGGCGAAGTTAATGGAGTATCGATTCGAGAAAACCCTTCCACGAATCTCCGATAATAACCAGCTAGGCCCAGAAAGCTACGTACTTCGGTCACCGACTTCGGTTGCTCCCAACTTTGTATTGCTTCAATCTTCGCTGGGTCGACAGATACTCCATGTTTAGACACCACATGCCCAAGGAATGCTACTTCCTCAAGCCAGAACTCATATTTCTTCAACTTGGCATATAGCTTGTTTTCACGAAGCCTTTGGAGTACCAACTTTAAATGGTGCTCATGATCTTCACGGCTTTTGGAATATATGAAGTTGTCATCAATAAAGACAACAACGAACCGATCCAAATAATCCTTGAATACTCGGTTCATCATATCCATGAAAGCCGCAGGAGAATTAGTCAATCCAAAAGACATGATTAAGAATTCATAATGCCGTCATGCAGGTTCTAAAGCGGGTCTTTGGAATATCCTCAGTTCTAATATTCAACTGATGATATCCAGAACGAAGATCGATCTTTGAAAAGAATTGTGCTCCTTGCAACTGGTCAAAAAGGTCATCAATACGAGGTAGCGGATACATATTCTTGATGGTAACATGGTTCAATTCCCGATAGTCAATACAAAGTCGCATACTCCCGTCTTTCTTCTTTACGAATAAAACAGGAGCACCCCAAGGAGATGTACTAGGACGAATGAAACTGATGCCCAACAACTCCTGTAGTTGGATCTTTAACTCCTGAAGTTCAATTGGAATGGGCTTTGTACCAGGTTCAAGATCAATAAAGAATTCAACTTCACGTTCTGGGGGTAGACCGGGAAGATCTTCCGAAAATACGTCAGGAAAATCAATAACAACAGGAATATTATTCAAATCTGGCGTGTCTTTATTCAAATCCATAACATGAGCTAAGAAAGCTTGACATCCGTTTATCAATAAACGAATAGCTTTATGACTTGATATGACAGCGATTGATTTTAGTGGCTTAGTTGCTTGAATTCATACAACAGGTTGGTTAGGAATATGAAAACTAACAACCTTACGAAAACAATCAATTTTGGCATGATGAGTAGTTAACCAATCAATCCCTAAAATCACATCAAAAGCAAGTATCTTTAAAGAGATAAGGTCAACAGGTAAGGTGATGGTGTCAACTTGAATCAAACAAGATTTATAAACAGTGGATGTGATGAAAGTTTCTCATAACGGAGTCTCCACAGATAAATCAAAATCTAATTTCTCTGGAGTCAAGTTTAAACGTTGAGCACAAGCAGGAGAGATAAATGAATGGGTAGCACCAGTATCAAGTAAGGTATAAACTTTGCAAGAATTAATGATTAGCTTACCCGTGATCACCTCGTTTGGGTTCCTCGTATTTTGACTAGTCACGACAAACACTCTTCCAGGAACCGTTGACTTTGACTTTTTTGGGACAGCCTTTTGAGTCACCGTCCCCCCTGGATTTGGTTTCGTTATCATACAATCTCGAGCGATATGTCCTTCCTTTCCATAATTATAACATACCTTGAACTGTTGTGGGCAGTTTGGACTGATATGTCCTTCTTTTCCGCATTTGTAGCATACGACCGGTGGTCGTTCTCCTCCCCTAGAACCGATTCTTTGGTGGCGGACGTCTTCGTATAATTAGTTTGTTGAATCTCCTCTTTTAAAATTTCCTCCCCCGACTCTAAACTTCTTCTATTCTCATGGCCATGACTACCACCACGAGTGGTTACCATTTTGTTAAATCTTTTCTTTCTCCGTTGGTTATCGTTATTATGTTGATCGCTTTATCTCCAATATGATCCTGGTTGTGATCCCTCGGTTGGCCGTACTTTCGTTATCTCGCTTCTAACAATTGAGCCCCGTTGACAACATCCCGAATAGAGAAAATTTATGAGAAATGAGATACTAACGTATCTTGGGTTTCAAACCTCTCGAAACATCCGTGTAATACGTTCCTCATTCTCCACCAAATGAGGTGCTGAACACGACAACTCTGCAAAAACTTTAAATCGTCTTTGGGACAATCGTCATGTTATTTTGTTCTAGTCTAATAAACTCCACTTCCTTCATATAATTAATACTTTCGGAAAGTACTTGTCATTGAACAGCTTCTAAAAGCGTATCCCAAGACATCGAAATGTGCAATTTGATGGGTGCGCTTCACGCATTCACACACCAATGTCTGCCTCATTCTGAACATAAAAGTAGTGAATTGAACCTTCTATTCTTCCGTGCATCCCAAGGCATCAAATATCTTGGTAATTTGTTTGACCCACGTCTCCGCCTTAATCGGATCCGGCTTTCCCCAGAATTCTGGTGGTCCCAACTCTTTGAATCGCTTGCGTGGTACGTGACAAATCATGCGTTGTTATTATTTCCACTTGTATTTTGTGAACGAGTCTCCTCAAATGCGATTTTGCATGAATCGCAAAAAATTCTAAACATCCCGTCGTTCATCATCTGCTCAATGGCGTTGTTCACAGGAGGAACATTGCCAGCCTGCTACACGTTCTCCTCATTGGTGAGTACAGACGTCTCCATTGTCTCATTTACTCCACTGTTAACATTCTCAGTCAACATTCTCAAATACTACCATAAAACAAGGGTTAATTCAAGAAATCAACATATCACATAATATCCCTACATATTGACCAACTAACAAATAAGCTTAGGTAGGACACACTTGAAAGTAGTATGCACACAAGCCAATCATGTTTGATGATAAAGCATATACTTTGTAACAATCTTATTCATTTATTAATAAAAAGTATTAATTTATTAAAGGCGTTTAATTATCTACATGATGCTGTTTTATAATATGTGATAAACCCATAGTTTTAAGCAATGCTTTTAGAATAATAATGATAATCATTCTAATGAGATCTAAATTTTTAGAAAGCTTAAAACAAAAATAGTTCCCAATCGTTGGATTACTAAATTGGGGATTAGTGAATCAGGATAGATTGGTACATACGTTGCTTGTTCATTGGATGAGGATGATTGATCTCATGATCATTTGTGTGGAGACACTAAAGCAAGTATGTAGGTGCTTATTAGAGAATAAGTTCATTTGAACGTGGCTCATTAAGGAATACTAATGGAGTTTTACTTGCTTTGTCAATAGAATTCTCAGTAGTGATAGTAGTATAAGATCCTTGGACTTGAGATCATCATAGTATCTTGTGTATGATGAGTTATACTTTGACTTATTCCTTAAGACCTTAGGGTATATCAAAGGGTATGCTTGGGTATAATAAGTTATGCATGGAGATAATGTATGATCAATAAAGAATCTACCACTTCTAGTAAAGAAGAGAAATGTCCTATGTGATTCGATAAATGACAACCAGTAGTCTTTGTCCAAGGCTGAATGAAATTAGAAAGGAGTTTCTAATTTGCATTATTTGGGGTTGTGCATTTAAGAGTCGAAATACATATAATTAAATAAAATAAGACTTGACAAAAATTCCATGTCTTATATTTAATTGGGACATTGTATGGTGGAAGGATTGAATTATGCTTGTAACTATTTACTCAAAGGTTCTTTTATGATTAATGTTGAAATCTATATTATCCTGGAAAGTCGTTGATCGCTGAGGAGGCATATCTCTACATTGTAGAATAAATATTATTTATTTAAATAAATTAATAGTTTAATTTATTTATTTAAATAAGATTAAATTGTTCTAATTGATTTATTCACAACCGGTTTAATATGGAGAACCTAAAGGGTCACACCATAAAAGAAAGAATAATTATTTAACAAATTAATGGCATAATCGTAATAATATGTTAAGTGTATTTAATTTAATCTATGGTGATAGAATAAATTAAATAGCTTAATATTTATTATTTAATATTTTAAAATATTAAATATAAATTAATAAGAGGAGTCTTATTAATATTATTACAATTATTATTATTTTAATTTCTAAAAGAGTTTAGAAATTAATTTAATATAAGTATTCTCATTTATTCCTAATAGGATTAGGAGGAAAAATTAGTTAAAGGAGTTTAATTAATTATCCCTAATAAGATTAAGGAGCCCATTTAATTAAAAAAGTTTAATTAAATAAATAATACCTTATTTTTAATAGGGTTACTTGATATTTTTATAAGAGGAGTCTTATATCAGATATCAAACATACCTTATTTCAATTGTTGGAGAGTACGCCCCTTTTTCTATAGAGATAGAAAAACTAGGGTTTGAGCCAAATACCCATCTTCTTGAATTCTTCTTCTTCCTTGGTGGATCACTTCTAGAGGCCAAACACTTGAGTGGCTAAGATTGATCAAAGGAAGGAACAAAATTCGGTGGATTCAAGTTGAACGCGAAAAGAATTGGAGGTGAACTTGTACCTGAGGAAGCTCGGATCTTGAAGGGTATGATTCTTATTCATATCTTTTCGTTTAATTAATAATTATGCATAAAAGTTGATCCGGGTATATGGTTTGTAAAATTTTAAAACTCTGATTTTTACACATTTTCGCATTTTTTATGCAATTTGATTGCGTTCATGAATATTACAAATCTAACAGTGGTATCAAAGTCAAACCTTTATGTGAATTATTAATTGTTTTAATTTAATATGTATATTGATATGTGTTTAGAACAATTTAATTATGCATAATTTTGTTGTATAAAATAAAAAACATTAAAAAAAAAATTAACGGTATTATGCTACTGCAGTGTAACCGTGTTCGGTTTATATATATTGAGTCCGTGATTTGCGAATCTGTTCCGTTTCCTGAAGTTAATATATATATATATATATATATATATATATATATATATATATATATATATTAATTATATTAATGAAAGGCTTTATTCTGGAGCACTAGTGAATCATATATATATATATATATAAGCTACTTTATTAGAAATCTTCAGAGAAGCACGAATTCAATTGATAACTTTTGAAGCACGAATTTGAAATTCATATGTACGGATTTATTTTTATTTTTTTAATAACGTAATTGATATCGCCTACGGGTATATTATATTATATATTATATTCGTAATATTTTATTATTAAAATAAAGAGTTTATTTTAATTTTAAAATTGAATTTCACTCTAACTAATTAGAGTTGGAATTAGATTTCATGATAACTAATTGAAGTTGATATTGGATTTCATGTTTCCTTAAATAAAGGAGTTTATTTAGATATGAAATAAGATTTCATATTATTCAAAATAAAAGAGTTTATTTGTGAATTGGAAAGAGAATCCTATTTTCCTTAAATAAAGGAGTTTATTTAGATATGGAATAAGATTTCATATTATTCAAAATAAAATAGTTTATTTGTGAATAGGAAAGAGAATCCGTGTTTCTTTTAATAAAGGAGTTTTATTTTTTTTTTACATGGAATTGAATTCCATAATTAATTAAAATAAAGGAGTTTATTTTGATTAAAGATTTTGATTAAAATAAAATAGTTTATTTTATTCAAAATTGGATAAATTAAAATAAAAGAGTTTTATTTTGATTTAAATTTGGATTAAAATAAAGGAGTTTATTTTGATTCAAAATTAAATTTTATACTAACTAAATTTGTCCATTAAATGATATCAATATATATATATATATATATATATATATATATATTAAATATTTCTAATTCATGAAATGAATGTTATTTATTAATGCATATGGTGATGTGTATGATAATAAATGGGATTGATTATGGACTATTGACCAATGTGATTTGATTTTATTTTAGTTGGATGCATGAATGTATGAGTTTTATTAAATGGGATTTGCGTACCTCGTCTTCTCTAATTTTTCTTAATGTAAATTCTATCTTCCTCTTATGTACTTCCCCTTGACTGCTGATCAAAGTTTCTATTTTTTTTTAAATAGTTTTGTAATAGGAATAGTTATAATTAAATTTTAAAGAATTGGAGATCAAGGAGCAAGGAGCGCGTGAAGACCCATTTGTAATGGAGCCCGAGTTTAAATGTAATAATTATATTTAAATATTAATTCTTGCACCCCTAGGATTTGACCTTTTGGTTCACTTGGTGGCTCTAGTGAACCAAACTAGAATAAAAGTTCATAATCAATCCAGGTAGAATATAGTATTCTATATGTGCATGCTTATCTATATATATATATATATATATATATATATATATATATATATATGCAAACATGCTTCGCGTGTTAATTAATATAATACGCGTATTTTATATATATATATATATGTAAATGCAGCCATTAAACAAGATGAGACATTTTAATAACAAACCCTCAAATTTTTTATATTAAGTCCTAAGCGTTCAAAGATATTTAGAATATCGAACGTCATTTCTTAAAGCATGATAAAATTAATAGAGTATTAAATATTTAATATGAGTTTGTTGTGTCACCACAAGGCAAGTATTAAGTATTTAAGATGTTAATTTATCATATTTGATGCTTATAAAGAAAATTGAACAATATTATTTTGTTGTGTCACCACAAGGATGATATTTTTCTTTTTTGAATATATGGATTGCTAGGTTGGACTTAACTTGGATAATTTTGATTCGGATGTGCCATCACTTGATCAAAATAATCTAAGAGGCAAAATATAAGGAGTTGCATAGTTGATGTAATTGACAAGAGTTGTCTACCTATTTATTTATATATAGTTTTTTGTGTCACCACAAGGCTATATACATTTGAAATGGGATCCTTATTCTCATTAGTAAATCTTTAATTAGATATTGTCGAACTATATATTGAGGGTAATATAGTTTGAAGAAAATAGTGGGAGATACCAATTTAAAATAAGACCTAAATTATTTTGGTAATTAATAAAAGAATGTATGCTAAAATGTTGTTAATTACAAATTCATTTACAGAATTTTACAATGTCTAAATCCCTATCACTGCGAAACATATTAGATGTTAATTAACTGGACCGTATTAAACGGATTGGTTAAGGAATTTGAGAATAGTTCTCATGGCTGAAAAGTTATCTTATGTCCTTAATACGCCTATCCCTGCAATGGTTGCAGACAATGCCTCTGAGAAAGAGATTGCTACTTTTAAAAAATGGCAAAATGATGCACAGTTGGCTCAATGCATCATGCTCGTATCCATGAGTAACAAGCTTCAGCGTCAGCCTGAAACTATGGATACTCTTACTATATTTCTGCACATCAAGTAGTGGATGGTGAGGAAAATAGGACTGATAGATATTAGATATCTAAGGATCTCTTCCGATCTAGAATGACCGAAGGCACTATAGTACAGATACATGTCCTAATGATGATCAATTTGATTGAATAATTAGGACAATGGATTTTGTCATGGATGGAGAGTTGAGCCAAGATTTGATCTTGCACTCACTCCCGGACTCCTTTCATAATTGTTGTGAATTTTTCATATGAACAAGCTAGATATCAGCCTCGCTGATTTGCTTAACATGTTGAAAAATGTTGAGAGTCACTTTCCAACCAAGAAAGACCATGTCTTACTGGTAGGGGCCAAAGGATCTTTTGAAAAGAAGAATGATTCAAAGAAGGTAAACAGAAAGGCGTAAACAAAGGATAATAAGAACAAAACTGATATGGATAGCAAAGGAGTTTGCTTCCACTGCAATAAGCCTGGACATTGGAAAGAAACTGCAAGAAGCATCTTGCAGAGGCTAACCAGAAGAACCTTAGTGAAGTTTCGGTTATAAATACAAATTTGTTCATGATTTAAAATAATTTTTTCTTTAAGTCAAGGTTCTACTTGGGTATTGAATACCGGCTGTGGTTATCATAAATATAGATTTATGAAGGGACCAAGCAGAAGTAGAAAGCTAAACAAAGATAAGTAATCTTATGTGTGGGAAATGAAGCAAAGGTTGCTGCATTAGCCATAGAAACTTATAGTTTAGCATTGCCTGCGGGCAAATCTATTAAGTCAATAAGTTGTTATTGTATTTCAGTTCTTGTTAGAAACATTATTTCCATTTTATTGTTGGACAATAAAATTTTTGGTATTATAATTAAGAACAATTGTTGTTCTATTTATAATAATAATGTTTTGTATAGAAATGAAATATTACTTAATAGATTTTGTGTACTTGACTTACGTGAAAATAATTTTGCAAATTGAACAAACTAGGATAAGAAAAGGAGATGATCATTCAAAGAGTTGAATGTGTTTATTTGCTAAAATACAAGTGTGAATTATTTGAAAAGTTCAAAGAATTCAGAAGTGAAACAAATTGGCAAAGTATTAAGATTCTTTGATTAGATCAAGGAATAAATACTTGTGCAATAAGTTTCTAGATCATCTTAAATGGTTTTCTCATAATGGACACTTCCTGATACGCAATAATTGATTGATGTATCTGAAAGGAAAAATTATACCTTGTTGGACATGGTGCAGTCCACGATGATTTTACCGACATTCTAGTATCCTTTTGGGATAATGTCCTAGAAATGGCTGCATATCTACGAAAAAGGTAACCTCAAAATCCGGCCCCAAGACTCCATAAAAGTTATGGACAGGGAGGATTCCTAATCTTAAGTATGTTAAGATAAGGGGTTGTCCAACTTATGTGAAAAGGTTTCAAAGGATAAGCTTGGGACAAGATTTGACAAGTGTCGATTTGTGGGACATCCTAAAGTAAGTTTAGGGTATATGTTCTATAATCCTACTTAGCAAAATGTGTTTGTTGCGAAACACGTTACCTTCTAAGATAAAGGTGTTTATCATTAAAGGGGCTAGTGGGAGGATTATAGATCTTGAAGAGTTCAAGATCCACAAAACACTATAGGTTAAATAAGAGGAACCTGTAGATGGACCTATTGTACCACAACCGAATCATAAATCTGGAATAGTACCGAAGATACCTGGGAGGTATGGATTCATCATAGATGATGATGATAATGAGGTACACATCATAGAAGATGATGATCCAGTTACATACGATGAGGTAAGAGTTGTAGACACTCAGAGAAATGGATTGAAGCAATCTTCTCAAAAATGGAACATTCATTTTTATATGATAATCAAAAGAGTTTGATTTTATCAAAAATAAGAATGAACCTAGTGTGTACAAAAGGGTCAGTGGGAGCGTCGTGACATTCCTAGTATTATATGTTGATATATTATGGGTACGGAATGACATGTCAATGCTAGTATCAGTAAAGATAAAGTTGTCTAAATATTCCTCCATGAATGATTTGGGAAGAGCTCGACTTAACCCAATGAACGTATATTCATTTGATGCTAAAGTCTTTTAGCATGGCAAACTCCAATAGATGTCTCATGTTGATGAGCCATGGAGTGTATCTCTCTTAATAGTCCCATAGACTCCAAAAGAGAGATTGCATGAGTGACTATCATGTATGAAATGAAATGTACGAGACTTGATGATGATCAGTCATATTCTGGAGAAGTTCATTGTGAGACAGTGATAAGTATCTTAAAGTACCTAACCGGCACTAAGGATGTGATCATACATGGTGGGTCTGAATTAAAATTAGAGGGCTTATGCATTTCAAGTTTTTCGGAGCGGACAAGGCGACAGAAAATCTACTTTAAGGTAAAGCGTTACCTTAAACGGTGGTGCAGTGAATTGGAAAGGTTCCAAACAGCAAAGAGTTGTTGGTTTAGTGATAAAGACAAAGTATATAGCTATAAATGAAGCTACAAGTTGATTGTTTGGATTAAGAGTTCATTACAGAACTAGGAATAGTTCCTAAGTCTCATCTTGGATCTAAACATGTGTTGTGGCACTTTCATTTGATTATAAGAATCAATGAAAGATGGGAAATCACTATAGAGATAGTCGACTCTCAAGAACAACATTACATATCCATATACTGAAGCTTATCCAACAGCAGGATAATCGTAACTTAGAGAAGAAGAGTATGAGATACCATGACGATTGGCTTTAGTGCAAGTTGGAGATTGAAAGTAGTATGCACACAAGCCAATCATGTTTGATGATAAAGCATATACTTTGTAACAATCTTATTCATTTATTAATAAAAAGTATTAATTTATTAAAGGCATTTAATTATCTACATGATGCTGTTTTATAATATGTGATAAACCCATAGTTTTAAGCAATGCTTTTAGAATAATGATGATAATCATTCTAATGAGATCTAAATTTTTAGAAAGCTTAAAACTAAAATAGTTCCCAATCGTTGGATTACTAAATTGGGGATTAGTGAATCCGGATAGATTGGTACATACGTTGCTTGCTCATTGGATGAGGATGATTGATCTCATGATCATTTGTGTGGAGACACTAACGCAAGTATGTAGGTGCTTATTAGAGAATAAGTTCAATTTGACGTTGGCTCGCTAAGGAATACCTAATAGAGTTTTATTTGCTGTCAATAGAAATTCACAGAGTGATAGTAGTACAAGTGATCCTTGGACTTGAGATCATCATGGTATCTTGTGTATGATGAGTTATACTTTGACTTATTCCTTAAGACCCTTAGGGTATATCAAATGGTATCTTGGGTATAATAAGTTGTACATGGAGATAATGTATGATCAATAAAGAATCTACCACTTCTAGTAAAAGAAGAGAAATATCCTATATGATTCGATAAATGACAACCCAAAGAGTCCTTGGCGGGCGTAATGAAATTAGAAAGGAGTTTCTAATTTGCATTATTTGGGGTTGTGCATTTAAGAGTCGAAATACATATAATTAAATAAAATAAGACTTGATAATTCCATGTCTTATATTTAATCGACATTGTATGGTGGAAGGATTGAATTGTGCAGTAACTATTTACTCAAAGGTTCTTTTATGATTAATGTTAAAATCTATATTATCTCGAAATGTCATTGATCGCTAGGGAGGCTTATCCCTATTGTAGAATAAATATTATATATTTAAATAAATTAATAGTTTAATTTATTTATTTAAATAAGATTAGAATTGTTCTAATTGATTTATTCACAACCTATTTAATATGGAGAACCTAAAGGGTCACACCATAAATGGAAGAATAATTATTTAATAAGTTAATGGCATAATCGTAATAATATGTTAAGTATATTTAATTTAATCTATGGTGATAGAATAAATTAAATAGCTTAATATTTATTATTTAATATTTTAGAAATATTAAATATAAATTAATAAGAGAGTCTTATTAATATTATTATAATTATTATTATTTTAATTTCTAAAAGAGTTTAGGAATTAATTTAATATAAATACTTCATTTATTCTGTGGCGCGCCCCAAAATAGGTATACAACACCCATTTTGAGTCGCCAAAATACATGGTATAGAAAGCAAACTACAACTTTGACAATACGATATGTCGTGTAGAATACGACAATACAACTGTGAGTTTGAATACAAATATTGTCTTCTGCAATATACACACCCAAATAAGTCCTCATTAATTATTCATACACTTTTTTTACGAAATAGTGAGGACAAATAAAACATCTTCCTAGAACCATCACTCCATACCCGACTCGATCCTGCTATGTTCTCACCTCCCGAGAAGAAAAATGGAACAAAAGGAAAATGGTGAGCTCAACTAGCCCATAAAGAATATTATGACTAAGATAATATACAACAAATTATCGTTAGTCTTTAACAGGGGAAAAATCTAATAGAATACAATGAGACAACAAGTTTTAGATCAACAAATGCAATGGAAGCAAGAATCCATTAGAAGAGTCACGTAGAGAAAGAATTCTACCGCCTTCTAAGGTTTAAAAATCCATCATCAATAGTTTATCCTCGTAATAACAATCAATATACATCTTTAATCATCTTTGCACTTTCTGAGCCAAAGATATTCATTTATATCACCATTGGTCATGTTCATCTCAACAACTGCTCATCTTTTCTTCTGAGCCAAAGATATTCATCGATTAATTGTTCATCTTTGCACCTACGAGCCAAAAGATATTCATTTATATCACCATTTAGGATGAGGATGATGAAAAACATTTTTAAAGAAACGAATCCGATGAAACAAAATGACAAGGATTAAGGATTAAGGATTCGTACTTTGTTTTACCCATGTCCAAAAATACTTGAAAATAATCATATTGGTGTAAAATTCAAGAATGATCAAAACATGGATACAATCAAAGCTAGTATCCGAATAGATATTTTGACAAAAGAAAATTTTTATTTTTCTATGAATAGTCTCAGATTCGTGAATAAGGTCGATATATCGTGAATAATTATCGTATACGTGAATAAGAACTCCCGACACAACAAGTTCCAAATTTGATAAAAAGTTCACCAATACTTGGCATAATGATATTGAAGAAAAATATCATTTAAGAAGAAAATAATACCCTTACCTCAAAATAAATTGCATTTACATTGAATTTCGGATATAGTCTTGATAAACCATGACCGTATAGCAACACTCAAAGTATACTCACAAGAATACGCTTGATAATTTAGAGAGAGAAGAGAGAAAACTTTGTTTACGGTGTGATTTTCAATTCTAACTTAGCCTCTATTTATAGGAAAATGTTAGAATGCCAAAAGGAGACTAAATTAATAAATTATTATTATTTAAAATTACATTTCTCGCATGCCATTTGAACACTTCAGCCACCACCAACCTTGACCCAATTTCCAAAGACCCACATGTTCAAACAAGAGTGGGTCCCACCCATTATTTAATAAAAATTATTTATCTTCCTAAACTTCAAAATTAAGTAGAAAATAGCTCGTTTATCGAAAAATTCAAACTCACGCTTTTTCATGGGAAATTCCATTCTCTACAACTTTAGAGTAAAATTTTTCCAAATTCCAAATGTAAATTGACCAAATCCACAAACAGGCGATTTTACATTCTATAATCAATTTTCTATCAAGAATTGTGTCCACACCACACAAAACATATGTTAAATATTTAATGCCACAAAATACTCTACCTCCTCATATACTCATATATCCCACATTTATTATAAAAATATCACCATTAATATATTATTAAAATAATATATTTAAATGAATTATTTTATCGTAAAAAAGATAAAATATTAATTTTCAACAATTGTCACATTAAAAATTTTCTCCATCTATATCCACATAAAATAAATATTTTCTTTATCATAATAATCAATAATTACTTATTTAAAAATAATATTACGTAATCACAAGATCGACAACCCGTGTAGCCCTACAGAAAAAGGGGCTTTCGATAAGGATTTCTCACTACTTGGCCAAATTAGGTGACCAAACCTCTCCTTGGATGCGAACTTTTAGACATTGCCAATAATGTTATCTCGATAATATTATTCAAATAATATGAATTATTGATTTGATAATGGAAAATCTTGTGTAATGACAATTATTGAAACAACAACAATACAAAATATCAACGCAAAGAATTATTGAATCAATAAAATATAATATTAAACGAGAATTCATCGTAACAATTATTGAGTAAAGCCTTCTTCACGTAAGGATCAATAATTCAATAATCTTTGTATAATACCGCCAAGTCTTCTTCAAACCACGCCAGACATCAGATTTTAACCACCGTGTAACCCAACAAAGTTAATAATGTAATAATTTACGTCGTTATTTATAAAACTCAATTTTTGTCGCTTTCCTTCATCCAACCGCTTTTCCGTTATGGGGCCCACCAATGATCTATATTGTCGTCTTTTGAGATTCCTTGAACAAAAAGAATATTCCACGACCAAACGAATATTCCCCGACAATAATGAATATTTTATAACCACTTGCTTATTTTGTAAACTTTGCACATTTCACCCATAACCAAAGAATTATATCAAATTAACCCTTATTAATTTAGAATAATGAATAAAGGAAAATTCAATTTTATTTATAATAAGTTGGGGTCTTACATATTCCTAATAGGATTAGGAGGGAAAATTAGTTAAAAGAGTTTAATTAATTATCCCTAATAAGATTAAGGAGCCCATTTAATTAAAAAAAATTAATTAAATAAATAATACCTTATTTTTAATAGGGTTACTTGATATCTTTATAAGAGGAGTCTTATATCAGATATCAAACATACGTTATTCCAATTGTTGGAGAGTACGCCCCTTTTTCTATAGAGATAGAAAAACTAGGGCTTGAGCCAAATACCCATCTTCTTGAATTCTTCTTCTTCCTTGGTGGATCACCTCTAGAGGCCAAACACTTGGGTGGCTAACGTTGATCAAAGGAAGGAACAAAACCAGGTGGATTCAAGTTGAACGCGAAAAGGATTGGAGGTGAACTTGTACCTGAGGAAGCTCGGATCTTGAAGGGTATGATTCTTATTCATATCTTTTCGTTTAATTAATAATTATGCATAAAGGCTGATCCGGGTATATGGTTTGTAAAATTTTAAAACTCTGATTTTTACACGTTTCCGCACTTTTTATGCAATTTGATTGCGTTCATGAATATTACAAACCTAACAACACTAGCGAAGGATTTACTCGTCTCTCCCCTCCTAGTTCTATTCCCCGATCTCCGCCAGAGATCATATCCCTAAACTCTGATACCAACTGTGACACCCCCAAAATAGGTATACATCACCCATTCTGAGTCGTCAATAAAATGGTACAGAAACAACTACAACTTTATTAATACAACTCATAAATTGTGAGTTTAAATATAAATATTGTCATCTAGACAATATACATACCCAACTAAGTTCTCATTATAATTATTGATACAATACTTTACAAAAATGGTGAGGACTACTAAAACAACTTCCTAGAACCTTCATTCCGCACTTCGACTAAGTATTTGCACATTCTCGCCTCCCGAGAAGAAAAATGGAACAAAAGGAAAAGGGTGAGCTCAACTAGCCCAAAGAAAGAATATTATAACTAAGATAATATAGAACAAATTATCGTTAGTCTTCAACAGGAAAAATCTGATATAATACAATGATAGGCAACAAGTTTCGGATCAAGAATGAAATAATAATTCATAGATGAGTTACGTAGAGAATGAAATCTACTATAATCTATGAATTTAAAAGTCCATCATCATTATTTTATCCTCGTAACATCAATCAATGCACATCTTGAATCATATATTCATCTTTTGCACTACAGGCCAAAAGATATTCATCGATCCAATATGTTCATCTCAACACCGTACATCTTTGCACTCTACGGGCTAAAAATATTAATCATAAAATCAACCATCTTTTGCACTACAGGCCAAAGATATTCGAAGAACATCATCATTTAGACCGAGGATGATGAAAATAATTTTAAAGAAAACGAATCCGAGGGAATAAAAGAACAAATATTATGGATTCGCATTTTAAACAATCCGAGAGTTCAAGAATACTTCATAAACAATCATGGTGAAGTAAAATTCAAGAATGATCAAAACATGGATACAATCAAAGCTAGTATCCATAATAGATATTTTGACGAAAAGGAAAAAATTCATTTTTCATGAATAGTCTTGATATTCGTGAATAGTCTTGCGTATCGTGAATAGTAACTCCCGACACAAAAAGTTCCAAATTTGATTAAAAGTTCAGATCAATACTTGAAGATAATGATATTGAAAGAAATAATATCATATATGAAAAAATAACATCCACTTACCTCGAAAAGATAAGACTTACAAATTGAAACAGGATATAAAGCTATGACTTGAACTTGCACCCAGATAGCAACACTCAAAGTATTAAAATACTCACAAGAATACGCTAAATATATCGAGAGAGAAGAGAGAAGATTTCAGTTTACGGTGTGATTTTTAATTCTAACCTAAGACACTATATTTATAGGAAAATGCTTAGAACACCAAAGCGAAAAATTTAATATAATATTATTATATTTACAAAATTATCAAGCCCACCTCTTGAATCAATTGACCACCTTGCACATGCAAAATTTCACCAAAAAAAAATATTTTTTGTAATTAAAAATAATTAAAACTTTCAAAAATCAATTATTTGAACTACTTTAACTTCAATAATTCATAATAAATAGCTCTTTTATCAGAAAAATTTGAACCACATGTTCTTTATATAGGAAATTTTATTCTCTATAACTTTGTAGAAGAATGTTTTTCCAAATTCCAAATAAAATTGGCCAAAAATTCCTGAAACGGGCAATTTTACAGTATAATCAAATTTCTGGTCAAGAATTGGGTCTTCACCGATACACAAAACATGTGTTAATCATTTAATGCCACAAAATACTCTCCTCCTTATATACTCATATATCCCATATTCATTGTAAAAATATCACCATTAATATATTATTAAAATAATATATTTAAATGAATTATTTTATCAAAAAAGATAAAATATTAATTTTCAACAATTGTCACATTAAAAATTTCTCCATCTATATCCGCATAAAATCAATATTTTCCTCATCATATAAATCAATAATTAATTATTCACAAATAATATTACGAGAATCACATTCTCGACAACCGTGCGTTTCTCGTGAAAGAGAGGCTTTCCAATAAGGATCTCTCTTACTAAGCGCCAATTAGATGACCAAACCTCTCCTTGATGTAACTTTCTAGACATTGCCAATAATATTATCTAATAATATTATTCAGATAATATAAATTATTGCTCTGATAATAGAAAATACTGTGCAATGACAATTATTAAAATAACGAAGAATATAAAATATCAACGCAAAGAATTATTGAATCAATAAAATAAAATATTGAACAATAATTACCGTAACAATTATTGAGTAGTGCCTTCTACGTAAAAAATCAATAATTGGTGTAATCTGCAAAGTGTCTTCTTGTGTTTTAACCACCGATATTCCAACAAGATTAATCTTGTAAATAACTACGCCGTTATTTATAACCAACTTATTCTTGTCGTTTTCTTCATCCAATCGCTTTCCGTTTTGGGGCCCACACAAGGCTGCGCCGTCATACGAATATTCCCCGACTGTAAAAATATTCCACGACCAAATGAATATTCCTCGTCAACAATGAATATTTTAAAACCACTTGCTTGTTTGAAATAATTGCGCATTTTACCCATAACTTACCACATTAATCAAATCAACCCTTACTATTTCAAGATAATAAATAGAAAAAATTTAATTTCATTAAATAATAAGTTGGGGTCTTACAATTAATCCATGTCTTTACAGTATAGTTAAAGATCACAAAGAACACTTGATGTAGGAATAAGGATCATGTCCTACAGGACTCACACGGTTAGGAAAGATCCATTCCCTCACCTCCTTTACATGGTCATCCAAGCATATGTGTGACGCCCCCAAAATAGGTATACATCACCTATTCCGAGTCGCCAAATACATGGTACAAAATACAAATACAATCTTAAATATACAACAAGAGCTGTGAGTTTTAATACAAATATTGCCTTCTAGACAATATCCATTCTCAGAATAAGTCCTCATTACATTTATTATCACACTATTTTATAGAACGGTGAGGCCTACTAAGACACCATCTCGGACCGTCACTCCGTTCCCCGACTAGTTCCGGCTACATTCTCATTTCCTGAAGAGAACCGTGAAAAAAAATGTGAGCTCAACTAGCCCAGTAAGATAAAATATTATGACTAATATAATGCGTAATAAATTATCATTAGCCTTCAAAGAATGTTAATCGATAAAATACAATAGACATCAAGTTTAATCAGCAATGAAACAAGCGATCCATTAAAAGAGTCAAGTAGAGAATAAAATCTACTATCTTTTATGATTTAAAAGGTTTTTTATCACTTTTTATCGCTAAGACTCGACAATAAATAATCCACATCATCCATGCACTACGGCCAAGGATATTCATTAGGTCACGACCACAAATTATCCACGCACTACTGGGCCGAGGATATTCGTGTATTCATCAATGGTCATGATCATGCCAACAACCGTCCATCAATCCACTATGGGCCAATGAGAACTTTTACCACATCATTTGTAACATTACGGTCCATGATTACAATCGATAATCCACGGTCATAATCATACCAAGTCCATCTATGCACTTATAGGCCACGATGACTTTCAATAAAATATAAACATGAGGATGATGACAATGATATAAGAATTCAATAAAACAAGTTCAAGAATTAATTTATCCAGGAACTAATATATAAGACCCCAACTTATTATTAATGAAATTGAAATTTTCACTATTTATTATCTTGAAATAGTAAGGGTTGATTTGATTAATGTGGTGAGTTATGGATAAAATGCGCAATTATTTCAAATAAGCAAGTTGTTTTAAAATATTCATTTTTATCGGAGAATATTCGTTTGGTCGTGGAATATTCTTACCGTCGAGGGAATATTCGTGCGACGACAAGACACTTTTGTGTGGGCCCCATAACGGAAAAAAAGCGATTGGATGAAGGAAAATGACAAATATAAGTTGTTTATTAATAATCTACGTAGTTATTACTGAGTTAATCTTGTTGGAATACCCTTGGTTTAAAACACAAGAAGACACTCAGTATTACACCAATTATTGATTCTTACGTAAGAAGTCACTACTCAATAATTGTTACAAAGAATTCTTCGCTTCGATATTTTATTTTATTGATTCAATAATTGTTGCGTTAATATTTTATATTACTTCATTATTTTAATAATTGTCAACTTTATATAAATTTTTCTATTATCGAGACAATAATTCATATTATCCTAATAATAATATTAGATAACATTATTGGCAATGTCTAGAAAGTTACGTCTAAGGAGAGGTTTGTCATCTAATCACAATTGCCAAGTAGTGAGAGAGATCCTTATCGGAAAGCCTCCTCTTTCCTGAACCGCTATGCGGTTGTCGATATTATGATTCTGTAATATTATTTGTGAATAATTAATTATTGATTTATATGACGAGGAAAATATTGATTTTATGCGGATATAGATGGATAAATTTTTTTTAATGTGACAATTGTTGAAAATTAATATTTTATCTTTTTCTGATAAAATAATTCATTTAAATATATTATTTTAATAATATATTAATGGTGATATTTTTATAATAAATATGGAATATATGAGTATATAAGGATGAAAAGTATTTTTGTTGCATTAAATGATTAACACATGTTTTGTGTGTCGGTAGACCCCAATTCTTGACCCAAATTTGATTATAGCCTGTAAAATTATCCGTTTATGGATTTCGGTCAATTTTTATTTGGAATTTGGAAAAAATTTCTTCTGTAAAGTTGTAGATAATAAAATTTCCTATGGAAAGGACATGTGGTTCGAATTTTTCTGATAAAAGGGCTATTTATTATGAATTATTTAAGTTTCGAAGTTCTGAAATAATTGATTTTTGGAAGTTTTATTTATTTTTTTGATAAAAAAACGTTTTTTGTATTTTGTGGATATCATTAACATGTGCAAAGTGCTGAAATCAGATGTCTAGAGGTGGGCTAAGGAAAATTTGATAAATATATTAATATTATATTAAATTTTCTGCTTTGGTGTTCTAAGCATTTTCCTATAAATATGGTGCTTAGGTTAAAATTGAGAATCACACCAGAAACTGAAGTTTTCTCTCTCTTTCTCTCTCGATATATTGAGCGTATTCTTGTGAGTATTTTAATACTTTGAGTGTTGCTATATGCAAGTTCAAGTCATAGCCTATATCCTGTTTCAACTAACTGTAAGTACTATCTTTTCAAGGTAAGAGATGTTATTTTCTTTTTAAATGATATTATTTTCTTCAATATCATTATCTTTGAAATATTGGTTTGACCTTTTAATCAAATTTAGAACTTTTTGTGTCCAAAGTTACTTATTCACGATACTGACTATTCACTTAATACGACACTATTCATCGAAAAATGAATTTTTTCCTTTTCGTCTAAAAATATCTATTATGGATACTAGCTTTGATTGTATCCATATTTTGATCATTCTTGAATCTTACTTCACTCGATTATTTATGAGGTATTTTTGGACATGAAATATAATTTAAATACTGAATCCTTGATATTTATTCTTTTGTTTCAATGGATTCGTTTCCTTTAAAATATTTTTTAACATCCTCAGTCCTAAATGATTATATTATTGAATATCTTTGGCCTGTAGTGCAAAGATAAATGATTTTATAATAAATATCTTTGGCTTGTAGTGCAAAGATGAACAGGTGTTGAGATGAACATGACCTACTGATGAATATCTTTGGCCTGTAGTGCAAAGATGAAAATTTGATTCAAGATGAATATTGATTGATGTTACAGGGATAAAATATTGACGATGGAATTTTAAATTCATAGATAATAGTAGATTTCATTCTCTACGTAACTCTTCTATGAATTATTATTTCCGCTGCGAATATTGATCTAAAACTTGTTGTCTATTGTATTTTATCAGATTTTTTCCCTGTTAAAGACTAACGATAATTTGTTCTATATTATCTTAGTCATAATATTCTTTACTGGGCTAGTTGAGCTCACATTTTTCTTTGTTGTTCTATTTTTCTTATCAGGAGGCGAGAATGTTGCGAGTACGAGTCGGGGTGTGGAATGATGGTTCTAGAAGTTATTTTAGTAGTCCTCACTATTTTTGTAAAATAATGTATCAATAATTGTATTGAGGACATAATTGGGTATAGATATTGTCTATACCGCGTATACAGGTTATTCCAACAGAATAATAAAGAATGGAATAACATAAGTTCTCTTCATGAATATAAAAAAAATAATACCCCTTACCTTATAAAGAAGAAGAGTACTTAAAGTGTAAAGCGATGATATACTTGAAGAAACTTGCACTACACTCAAAGCTTTCTTAAACGCTAAAGAAATACGCCAAGATTATAGAAGAATAATTCTCTCTACGCTTTCTCTCCAGAGTTTCAAAGTGAATTAAGTAAGAAATAATGAAGGAATGAGCTTCTATTTATAGAAGAATGGACTGAATAGTAACCAATCCATGAACGGTCTAGATCAATTTACTTTTAAATGGATGGTCCAGATTGGTTTACAATAAAATATAATATATTCTATTTATAATATAATAAAACGAATAACTTTATAAAAGTATTCTGTTTTATTTAAAAAGATTTAATATGCAAACACTATGCAGGCACTATACAAACACTATGCATAATAAAAATATATTATATTCTAATTATTGTCTAATAAAATAGATAACTTTATAAAAGTATTCTGTTTTATATAAAAAGATTTTACTATTAGCCTAATAAAACGAATAACTTTATAAAAGTATTCTTTTTTATATAAAAAACCTTTCTGCTTTTTATTACATTAATAATACTAATAAAACAAAACTTCATCATCATTATTATTATTCACACTATTAATCGACCGTGTCGCTCCCGGAAAAGATGGGGCTTTCGATAAGGATTTCTCCCTATTGGAGTATTGATTAGGTGACCAAACCTCCTCGATGTAACTTACAGACATCGTTAATATTGCAAATAATAATATTAATAACTTCGTCATCTCAATTATAAAATATCAATACTAATTGAATCAATTAACGTGAGATACTATGCAATAATTACTGAAGTTATAATTGAACAAAACTGAGTGACTTCTCACGTAAGCATCAATAATCAATACCATGTGTTACTATGCAACCACGCGTATTCATGTACTTTTAACACCTGGTGTTTCAACAGTTAACGGTAAAACTTCCGCCGTTATTTTCATAAAAAATATTTTTGTCGTTTTCTCAATTCGACAATAACTCCATTGTGGGGTCCACCAATGATTGTACCGTCATACGAATATTCCCTGTTAAAACGAATATTCTCCGACCAATCGAATATTATATAACAACTTGCGTACTTTGCAAAATTTATAATTATTACCCACAACTATAACATTATATCAAATTTATTCCATAATATTCAAAAATGATATTTATAGATACATTTTTATTCATAAAAGTTGGGGTCTTACAATCTCTCCTTCTTATGAAATTTTGCCCTCGAAATTAGGGTACGTACTTGGTATGTCGAAGAGGTAAGGATACCTTGATTTTATTTCAGATTCTAACTCCCAGGTCATTTTCTCAACATCGTGGTTCCTCCATAAAATTTTGACTTGAGGTATAACCTTGGAGCGTAGAATATGTTCCTTCTTATCCAAGATTTGAACAGAACCTCTTCATACGTTAAATCTTACGCTATTTCGTCTCGGCCTCTAACTCAATAATGTGGTTCGGTCTTTCACATATTTACGTAATATGGATATATGAAAAAACGTTATGAACACGAGACATACTTGGCGGTAAAAGCGAAGTCTATAAAGCTCACGAGCCCTACTCATCGAGGATTAAAAATGGGCCAATGAATCGAGGATTGTCTTTCTCTCTTTCCAAATCTCGTAACTCCTTTCCATGGAGCAACACGTAACAACACATGATCTCTAATATCGAATTCCACGTCCTTTCGATGAAGATCGGACAACTCTTTTTTATTGGTCTTGTGAGGTTTTTATATGTTGCGGATCGTTTGTATCTTTTCCGTAGTCATACGTACTAACTCCGGTCCCAACAACGTTGCTTCACCCACCTCATCCCAGCATACTAGAGAATGACACTTTCTTCCATACAACGCTTCGAATGGAGCCATGCCAATATTTGCTTGATAATTGTTGTTGTAGGAAAACTCCACCAATGGTAAAAACTTGTCCCAACTTTCCTTGAAGTCAAGGACACAGAGTCTTAATAAATCTTCAAGAGTTTGAATAGTCCTCTCTGATTGTCCGTCCGTTTGAGGATGATATGCCGAACTAAATCGTAAATCCGTGCCCATAGCTTTTTGCAAACTAACCCAAAACCGTGAAGTGAATCTTGGGTCTCGATCAGAAACTATGGATACTGGCATACCATGCAATCTTACAACCTCATTTATGTACATACGAGCAAGACGTTCAAGTGTATAAGTTTCTCGTATAGGTAAGAAATGAGCAGACTTGGTCAATCTATCAACATTGACCCAAATTGCATCTATACCCTGAAAAACCTTGGGAAGACCAGTAACGAAATCCATGGAAATGTGCTCCCACTTCCATTCTAAAATTTCAAGTGGTTGCAATGGACCTTTTGGTACCTGATGCTCTGCCTTGACTCGTTGACACGTTAGACACCTTGAGATAAACAACGCTATCTCTCTCTTCATATTGCCCCACCAAAATGTATGTCGAAGATCATGATACATCTTAGTACTCCCAAGATGGATTGCAAACGGTGTGTTGTGCGCCTCCATCATGATTTTATAGTTTAACTCAGGGTCGTTAGGAACACAAAGTCTGGAGTTGACTCGAAGTATTCCTTCTTCATCGATTCTTGCTTCCGGCATAGCTCCTTCTTGCACTTTCTTCCTCATACGCATTAGCTCCAGGTCTATAATTTGAGCAGCTTTAACTTTATCGATTAAACTCGGTTCTACTCGTATATTCGTCATCATCACGTGGGTCCCTTGAGTCTTTATCTCTATCTCCATCCTTTGTAATTCATACAAAATGAGTCTTTGCGTTGACAATATCACACTCGTACCCGCATATGATCTTCTACTCAATGCGTCGGCTACCACGTTCGCTTTTCCAGGATGGTATTGGATGGTATAATCATAATCTTTCAATGATTCGAGCCAATGTCATTTGTCGTGATATTGAGTTCCTTTTGAGTGAAGAAATATTTGAGGCTTTTATGATCCGTAAAGATCTCCACTTTCTCCCCATACAAGTAATGCCTCCAAATCTTTAGTGCAAAAATGACTGCTGCCAACTCTAGATTATGAGTAGGATAATTCCTCTCATATTCTTTGAGTTGTTGAGAGACATAGGCTATGACTTTCCCATGTTGCATGAGAACACATCCTAACCCTTTTCCTGAAGCATCATTATAGATGACAAATCCCTCCGAGCCAGATGGTTTTGTCAGAACAAGTGTTGAAATGAGTCTTCTCTTGAGTTCTTGAAAACTCTTCTCACATTCCCCGTTCCAACCGAATTTTGTATCTTTCCGAGTCAGCTGAGTTAAGGGAGTAGCGATTCAAAAAAACCCTTCTACGAATCTCCGATAATAACCAAAAATGGCTTTAGAAAGCTACGATATTCGATCAATCGATTTAGGTTGCTCTCAGCTTTGAATAGCTTCAATCTTTGCTGGGTCAACAGATATTCCATGACTTGATACCACGTGCCCAAGGAATGCTACTTCCTCATTCCAGAACTCGCATTTCTTCAACTTGGAATAAAGCTTATATTCACGAAGCTTTTGGAGTATCAGCCTCAAGTGTTGCTCATGATCTTCACAACTTTTGGAATAAATAAGGATGTCATCAATAAAGACGACCACAAAGTGATCCAAATATTCTTTGAATACTCGGTTCATCATATCCATGAAGGCAGCAGGAGCATTACTCAATCCAAAAGACATGACTAGGAATTCATAATGCCCGTACCGAGTTCTGAAAGCCGTCTTTGGAATATTATCGGTTCTAATCTTCAATTGGTGATATCCGGAACGAAGATCAATCTTTGAAAAGAATTTAGCGCCTTGTAACTGGTCAAACAAGTCGTCAATATGTGGCAATGGGTACCTATTTTTGATGGTGACATGGTTCAACTCCCGATAATCAATACAAAGTCGCATACTCCCGCCTTTCTTTTTTCACGAATAGAACAAGAAGAGCACCAAGGAGGAGAAGTACTAGGGCCGAATGAAACCGATGTCTAACAATTCCTGCGATTGGGTCTTTAACTCCTCAAGTTCAATAGAGCAATTCGATATGGGCTTTGGAAATAGGTTTTATCTGGGTTCAAGGTCGATACAAAATTCAATTTCACGCCTGGGGTAGGCCAGAAGTTCTTCAGGAATACGTCAGGAAATTCATTAACAATAGAAATATCATTCAAAACTGACGTATTTTTATTTAGATTCATGACATGAGCTAAGAAAGCTTGACATCTGTTTTTCAATAAACGAATAGCTTTATGGCTTGAGATGATAGTGATTGATTTTAATGGTTTGGTTGCTTGAATTCGCATAATAGGTTGGTTAGGAATATGAAAGCTAACAACCTTATGAAAACAATCAATTTTTGCATGATGAGTAGTTAACCAATCAATCTCTAGAATTACGTCAAATGCAAGTATTTTCAATGAAATAAGATCGACAGGTAATGTGAGGGTACCGATTTGAACTAAACAAGACTTATAAACAGTGGATGTAATGAAGGTTTCTCCCAATGAAGTTTCAACAGATAAGTCAAAGTCCAATTTCTCCGGGGTCAAATTTAAACGTTGAGTGCAAGTAGGAGAAATAAAAGAATGGGTAGAACCGGTATCAAATAAGGTATATACTTCCCTAGAGTTTATGATAAGCTTACCCGTGATGACCTCGTTCGGGTTTCTTGCTTTCTGGGAGGTCACGACAAACGCTCTCCCTTGAACTACCGGTTTTGTCTTGTCTGGGATGGCCTTTGATGCCTCCATCCCAGCTGGACTTGTCTTCGGTGCACGACAAAATCGGGCCAGGTGATCTTCTCTTCCATAATTGTAACATGCTTTGGAGGGCATCACGCAATTTGGACTGATGTGTCCCTCCCCTCCACATTTGAAGCATATGATAGGTGGTCGTTCTCCTTCCTTAACGACAGGTGCTGATGCTAACGTCTTTCTATCATTGTTGAATCTCCTCTTCTTGAAATGTCCATTCTTATTGTTTTGGCCATGATTACCACCGAAGTGGTTACCATTTCTGGCATGTTGATTCCCTCCACGCTTATTGTCACCGCTTCGATGACTGTTTTCACTAGTATTATCATTTTGTCTGTTGCTCTCTTTTGGTTGGGTTGACTCATTATCGCGCTCCAATAACTGAGCCCTATTAACAACATCCGAATACAAACACGCTTTATGAGAGATAAGATATTGGCGTATCTCGGGTTTCAAACCTCTTGAAACATTCGTGTCATTCTCTCCTCATTATCAACCAAATGGGACGCAAACCGACACATTTCGGCAAACTTGGCTTCAGATCTTGCGATACTGGTCCATGTTGTTTTGTTCCATTTAATGAACTCTACCTCTTTCATGTGACGAATACTTTCGAGAAAGTACTTGTTGTTGAAACAGCTTCTTGAACTTCTCCCAAGACATCTTCAGTACGGCAGGTTGAGTGCGCTTTACGTATTCCCCACCAAGAATCCTTCCGCCCCCACAACATGAAGGTGGCAAATGGAACCTTTTGCTCTTCGGATCATCCCAAGACATCAAATATCTTGTTGATCTGCTTTATCCATGTCTCCGCCTTAAGTGGCTTTGGCTCTCCAAAAAACTCCGATGGTCCCAACACTCGAATCTGTTTGGCGGTGGCCCAAGAGTTGCCTTATATTTCCACCGCATTTTGGACAGAGAGCCGACTCGCTTTGATGTTGCATGAATTGCATGAAGCCTCGAAACATTCCATCGTTCATCATTTGGTCGGTGTTGTTGTTTGCATGAGGATTGTCGCCTTCGATGCACATTATCCCGATTATTGATCATGGAGACTCAAACGGTCTCCGTGGCTCCATTGATGTTCTCAACATTCTCGGATGCCATTTTCAAACACTGCCAAAAATCAAGGGTTAATTAACATATCACATATTATCCCTATACTCTGACCGACCAATTAAATATCAAATAAACTTAGGTAGGTCATACTAGTGAAGGAATTTTCCGTCTCTCCCCTCCTAGTTCTTGTGTCACATCTCAGCCAAGGATCATATCCCTAAGCTTTGATACCAACTGTGACGCCCCCAAAATAGGTATACATCACCTATTCTGAGTCGCCAAATACATGGTACAAAATACAAATACAATCTTAAATATACAACAAGAGCTGTGAGTTTTAATACAAATATTATCTTCTAGACAATATCTACTCTCAGAATAAGTCCTCATTATATTTATTATCACACTATTTTATAGAATGGTGAGGACTACTAAGACACCATCTCGGACCGTCACTCCGTTCCCCGACTAGTCCCGGTTACAATGTTAAACTAATAAATATTATGACTAAGATAATGCAGAATAAATTATCATTAGCCTTCAACAATGTTAAACTAATAAAATACAATAGACATCAAGTTTAACTGCAGCGGAACAATCAATTCATTAAAAGAGTCAAGTAGAGAATAAAATCTACTATCTTTTATGATTTAAAAAGGTTTTTCATCACTTTTTATCGTTAAGACTCAGCTTAATAAATAATCCACATCATCCTTGCACTACGGCCAAGGATATTCATTAGGGTCACAACTACAAATTATTCATGCACTACGGGCTAAGGATATTCGTGTATTCATCAATGGTCATGATCATGCCAACAACTGTCCATCAATGTACTACGGGCCAATGAGGACTTTTACCACATTATTTGTAACATTACGGTCATGATTACACCGAATAATCCCTGGTTATAATCATACCAAGTCCATCTATGCACTACAGGCCACAGATGACTTTCAATAAAATATAAACATGAGGATGATGACAATGATATAAGAATTCAATAAAAACAAGTTCAAGAATTAATTTATCCAGAAACTAATAACGTCCAAATTGTCAACATGATACTTCTTTGTAGAGTAAAATTCAAGAATGCTCAGAAGAATATTTTCCATTAAAAGATACTGGATGAAGCGCAAATATCAAGGATATTCCACTAATTTCATGGAGTATAGAAGTCAAAATTTTAACCAACTGAGTATAATAAAGAATGGAATAACAAAAGAAATCACCATGCATGCGGTAATAATAATAAATAACGGAACCAGGTCAGGCGTAATACGCACCGACAGGATATTCCAACAGAATAATAAAGACGGAACCGGTCAAAGCGTAATCTGCAATGACGATACGATATTTCAAGAGAATAATAAAGAATGGAATAACAATGAAATCACCATGCATGTAGTACTTGGCATGACGAGTTATTCCAATGAATAATAAATAACTTAATCAGTCCGACGAAAACGCATGCATAGATATTCCAATGCAATAATAAAGATTTTAACCAGTCCCACAGAAAAACGCATTGCATGCAGGATATTCTAACGTAATAATAAAGACGGAACCAGTCCAAAGTAAAACGCATTGCGCATGTGATGTTCCAATGAATAATAAAGAATGGAATAACATAAGTTCTCTTCATGAATATAAAAAAAAATTACCCACTTACCTATATAAGAAAATCTTTCAAGAAGCGGTAGAGGCGGGGATATACTTAAAGAAACTTGTACTACGCTCAAAGTTTTCTTAAACGCTAAAGAAATACGCCAAGATTATAGAAGAATAATTCTCTCTACAATTTCTCTCTAGAGTTTCAAAGAATTCGTAAGAAATAATGAAGGAATGAGCTTCATTTATAGAAGAATGGATGAATAAGAACTTGATCCATGAACGGTCCGGATCGATTTACTTTTAAACGGACGGTCAGGATTGGTTTATAATAAAATATAATATATTCTATTTATAATCTAATAAAACGAATAACTTTATAAAAGTATTACATTTTTTATTTAAAAAGATTTTACTATCAAACACTATATACGAAACTATGCAAACACTATGCATAATAAAATATAATATATTCTAATTATTGTCTAATAAAATGTATAACTTTATAAAAGTATTACGCTTTATATAAAAAAAAAATTTACTATTAGCCTAATAAAACGAATAACTTTATAAAAGTATTCTGCTTTATATAAAAAAAACTTTTCTGCTTTTATTACATTAATAATACTAATAAAACAAAAACTTCATCATCATTATTATTATTCACACTATTAATCGACCGTGTGTCGCTCCTGGAAAGAGGGGATTTCAATAAGGATTTCTCCCTATTATTAGCGCAATTAGGTGACCAAACCTCTCCTGGCGTAACTTACAGACATCGTTAATATTGCAAATAATAATATTAATAACTTCGTCATCTCAATTATAAAATATCAACAATAATTGAATCAATTAACGTGAGATACTATGCAACAATTCTTCAAGCAATAATTGAACAAAATCGGTGACTTCTCACGTAAGCATCAATAATCAATACCGTGTCTTTCTTATGCAACCACACATATTCCTGTACTTTTAACACCTAGTGTTTCAACAGTTAACGGTAAAACTTTCGCCGTTATTTTCATAAAAAATATTTTTGTCGTTTTCTCAATCCGACATTAACTCCGTTGTGGGGTCCACCAATGATTGTGCCGTCGTACGAATATTCCCTGTTTAAAACGAATATTCCCCGACCAATCAAATATTATATAACAACTTGCATACTTTACAAAATTTATAATTATTACCCACAACTATAACATTATATCAAATTTATTTCATAATATTCAAAAATGATATTTATAGAAAATACATTTTTATTCATAAAAGTTGGGGTCTTACAATATGTAACAGTACTCTCACAACATATTATTTTATAACCTTGTTATACAGACCTTAATTTAGTCATTCCCAGAGTGCCTAACTTGAACATTTTAAATTGCTCGCTTATGAAAGCGCCACATTTGAAATTTCGAGTTCGGTTATCATGTCACGGTAGACAATCTCATTTATATAAGCATATGTCATATGATCATGCCATACGGACTTAGTTTAGTCACTCGAATTTTTAGATTGTTCGTTTTCTCAAGAGTCAACTTTAAAATTTCGTATCCGTCTATCAATATGTTGGGAGCTCTCTATATTAGCAGTATGTATCTCTTTTTATTTTCTCTCTGTGTAGGAGTACTGATATGTTAATCACGTATTTTTGAGAATCGTGAGTTTATATGAGTGAAGTGGTTTAAACAACTTCTTAAAAACTCTCCAATTGGTAAATCAAAATAACGTTTAAAAATTAAACGGTAATTGATCAAGCTGTTAAATAATCTGACCAACAATTAAATGAGTCGGATTTGAACCCAAAATGGGCTCTACGGGCAAATTAAAGATTGTTGAAGATAGCTAGATATTTTTTGCAAGTACAATTAATGTTTATGTTATGGAGCAAAACTATGATGATGATGCCTAAGGCCCTCAAATTAAAGATACCTAGATATTTTTTACACACAGATCATATCGTTATGTTCGCGACAAGCATTATTTGTAAAGCTCAAAGGTGGAGACCGACCTGCGCTGGATTTTTATTAGTAATTGGTAGTAATGTATTGTTGAATGTTGCTTGGTTTGTGTGCGTTATATATGCAAATATTAAAGTACATTTTCCACTTGTTTATGTCAACAAAAACTTTTGAAAATAGAGATATTAATCTTGTTTAATTTGGATCCATATTTACAACAATTACGTTTCTAGGGGTTGCTTTGCATACATGCATACAAGTTATTTTCAGAAATCCTATATCCATCTCCTAGCTAGGAAACCCCTTAAGAGTTGAAGTTGTAACTCATGATTGCCTTTTTTATTGTTATAAACCAAAACAAAAGGCCAAATTAACATGGACGTACAAAATTCAAAGCTTATAATTTTATGGGTATTATTTTAATCATTTAGGGATATCCGGCTACTTATACTAGCTAGCATTCTTTTATATATATATATATATATATATATATATATATATATATATATATATATATATACTGAGTTCTTTTAGGTGTAAATAAAATTATATATGAAAATTGAATACAATTGTATTTAAATTTTATTTATTTATATTTTTAGCCACTAATAAAGATCAAAATTTAAATAAATAAAATTTAAATATACTTATATCTAATTTTTATATTTAATTGAAGGAAGCAAACAATTAATGACCAAAAAAGGAAGCAAACAATTAACGTAGTAGTAGAAGATAGAGAGGTTAGTGGCCAACCAGCAACAGACACCTTTGATAAAGTCATATAGTTTGGGAACGAAGGTGGGGCGGGACACTGCAGTCTGTCTGAATTCCTACACAGAAATGACCTGAAATTAAGGTATTACTTGATAAAATTTAATGTAAAATTTTAAATGTATAAAATAATTTGAATGAAATAAATGAAATACTATTAGAATCTCTAAATATAGAATGAAATATTATATTCCCTCCGTTTTAAATTAATTGTTTAATTTTGATTTTTTAAAGTTAAATTGACTATTTTTAGAATTAATAATTAAACATATATAAATATATTTCTAAAATTATAAAAATTAGGATTAGTAATAAATTGTATATACTTTCTTTTGGTTATAATCTCTTCACCTATATTTTAGCAAAAATAATAAAAAGATTAATTTTAAAAATGGTCAATTTGACTTTAAAAAGTCAAAACTGAACAATTAATTTGAGACGGAAGGAGTATTTCATTATTTTTTATTGATTCAGACATAATTTTTTAAATAAATTGTTCAGATATATTCAGACGAATTTAAAATTTAAAATTATAAAACAAACAATGTAAATAATTTAGTCAGTCAAATTCAAATTTATTTAGATGTAAACAATCAATTCCTAAATTTAGGTGTGCCATTCATTTATATATCTAATCTCACATAGTGGACAACTTTTTTTTTTCCTCAAGGTTTTCGAGCAATTAATAAATTAAAATATGATTCAAACTTTACCAATTCAATTCGACGTATAATATATTTGCTTATTGATCAACTCTTATACATAATTAAAGTTCTTCTTCGACTTAATTATGGATTACAAGACTCGGGTGGTATGAAGTGTACGTTATTGATTTGACACCAATTAATATTGGATTCCAGTTCAATATTTAAAGGATATATCTGTAACTAAAAATTTGTTGTTGGTACATATATTTCATGCAACATATATGAAAAGCATGCACAACACGTCATCACAATCTTCATATATATATATATATATATATATATATATATATATATATATATATGATCCTATTTAAAGTTTAACCTTAAAGAATAATTAAAGCATTTAATCGTCGTTTTTGGTGTCTATGATAATGACGGTTCGATCCATCGCCATAGCATATAAAGTCTATGGCGGCGGGTGGGTCGAACTGTCAGCCATATAGACACTAAAAACGACGGTTAAATCTTTAGTCATTTTTAAAATTCGCTTTTAGAGCCTCTATATATATATATATATATATATATATATATATATATATATATATATATGGAGGAGGAAAGAAAGAGCATGCTTGTTTTTAAGAAATTTCATTTAGTTGATATATAAATTATAGTATTCTGATAATTTGTTGTTTTAAATGAAAATCAAACATAAGAATTGAACAAAACTCGCACTTTACATGTCTCGAATCCAGTCAACTGTCCTTCACTTATGGAGATAAAAAAATAAAAAAAAAATTCTCTTAGGGGTTTAATTCTTAATATAAATTGAGGTTGATTTTGGAACAAAATTTACTCTGCATGTGGAAATTGAAACAGCACCAAAAGGGATTTTGGACCAAGATTCGCACTAAGAGATAGCCCTGTATCACTGCACTCTATTATTTGGAGGACTTAGGAAAATGGTAGCCCTGTATCCTTGTGGGAGGGGAGGAGCCTACTTCAGTCTCTTTTAGTTGGGCCTTTAAAAGACAGCAAAAACAAAACAAAAAAAGGAAGAAAACAATAGGAGGACATCAGGAAGAAAATAATGTGAACCAAAAACAAAAAAAAGGAAGAAAACAATGATATTACCATTCATGTTAAAAATTGTTTATAATGCCAAAACTGTTTATACTCTCTTATTTATGTCGTGTCAAATACTATTTTCACATGTATTTTTATATAATTCTTTTTTATATGAAGACGGAATCCAGTTTATATTCGTGTGAAAGAGGATCAAAATATAAAAAATACAATACCCAAAAAAATTAATATTACTATTCGAAATTGTTGAAGGAATGAGGTAGTATTAGACTAGTAGTAGTAGTGACTACTGACTAGTGGAGTGAGCGTCTTGTCTTGCTCTCTTTCTGATGATTTTTGTTTTAAAAATTTTAATGGTTCTATAAACTTGTTAAGTTGACATATTTTCATTATATATAACAACAAAAATTAATAAAATACTTTCTTGAAACAAAGGAAGTAGTTCACCGTTTTAAATTATTTGATTATTGTTGATTTTTAAAAATTAAATTGAAATATTTTTGAACTCAAAATTAAGATGGCTTATTAAATTTTATAATTAGTAATATTTTTAGATTGTTTATAATATTTATCATTGTATTAATTAAAATTAAAATAATTGATGTCAATTTTAAATTTAAAAATATTTTAAATTATTTTTAAAAAATTAATAATAATCAAATAATATAGAACAGAAGAAGTATTAAAATAAATCTATCTATTTTACGAAAAATGTTTTATTTACAAAAAAATAATATGAAAAGAATAAGATAAAAGCATATAAAAACAAATAACAGAAACCAAATTGTTAAATTAAAAGATAAAGACGGGTATGGGCATGCCAGAGCCTGGTGCAATTCCGTCCTCTACTTTAAAGGAGAGTCAAACCAAGAGATGTCTAAGTTTGACTATAATTACGAACCGACAATTTAGTTTACAGGCTTCGCCAAATAGTACAAATTTGACTTCGATTATTGAGAAAAAAAGAAAAGAGAGCATATTTATGTAAACATTCAAAATGTATATAGATATATATTTGTTTGTGGAGAATTTTCACTTTAAATATGTATATAAATATATTTAAAAAATAAACAATTAAATATGCCAGATTCCGATTAATCTTTGTTTGTGTATAATTATTTGTGTTGTATATAAAATTATTCATTGTTGGGTCATGATATTTCTCCTATTGGGCCATAATATTTTTTCTATTGGGTCGAATGGGTTGAGCTTATTTATTTGGTTAGTCCATTGGGTCTCCACTATTGGATCCTAAAAGTTATTAGGCTTAGTCACCATCTTATTCCTGTTGAGTCCTTATAAGACCGGGTCGGATTAGTGGGCTGACCCATTAGATATTAAATATCTCCATCTTTAACCGGTAATGATAAAAAAACATGACAGTTGACTATTATATCTGCCATGCATTAATGTGGATGGGATTCTTGGACGGCCACGCAGAAAAACAATGACTACAAGTAGCAGTGGGTGGACTGCATCGTACCAAAAACCATCGATCAAAAATGTAAGAGGTAGTGGTGGTGTACTGAGAACTGGGCTGTAGAAAGATAACATAGCAAGGAAGTTTTCAAGAAAAAGGTACACACACTAACAACTGATAATTCTCTCTCTCTTAATACACTAGAGATTTTATCCTCCATTGTTAACCTCAGTGATCGTCAGATCGACTTGACACACCGGAAAGTTATCCCCGACCTGGTCAAGCCGCCAAGCTTTTGTGTTTGTCGTATTTACTGTGCAGGATATAGACGCGTGTTACATAATTGAGGCGCGTGGAAAGATCTTGGCGTTAACATTGGCGCTAAAAGGAGGGGTGTGTTTTAGTGTCATTGAGTTTTTCAATCACAAGTTTCCATTTATTCTACTTCGGAAGATGGTGAGGAATAGAGCAGATACACCGGAAGGACAGCCGAGGGCTGTAAGCTCATCTGTCCAACACATTTCTGTTAAGGATCGTTTGGGTCCTTCAAAGAGTGCTCATGAGAGTGAGAGCACTGCTTTCAAACGTGATTCCAAGGGTTCTCGTCCAAGAGCTCATGGCGGAGCCAGGCGGAGGTTGGTGTTTGCTGATGATAAAGACCGTGATCAGGATCGGAGGCAGGTGGAGGGTTCTCCACCTAAAACTCACCACCGAAGTGGTCGAGATGACAAAACTGCCAAGTTGGCGAAGATGGCAGAGGAGGCAGATAAAGCTTTAGAGGTCCTTCTGAAGCAAAGGGAAGATATAGCTGTGCAGATGCTTCGGATGGCCGATCTGAAAGATGAGGCGTCTACTTATGTCCAGTTCGAGAGGCGTAGCAGGCATAAGGAGGTACAACGACGAGAAGGGAAGGAGCCGGAACATTACGTGCATGTGTCTCAAGGCCGTTCTCATGACCGAAAGAGATCGAGAAGCAAAACTCCTGAGGCATCGAAGAGGGCACTTATTGTCGTTGGTTCTCGAGGTCGAGATGGTGGCAGACATAGGAGTAGGTCGAGGGAGATCGTGTCAGAGAGTAGAAGGGGAGAGCAGCGTCATGAGCACTCTCACTGCGATGGCGAGGGCCACGTCTCAAAGTAAGTCCGTGCCCATCAAAGGCAAAGTGGGATCGCATGAGGAGGTCGATCCACCTGTAAGCGTAAGGTTATTCAGGAGAAAGAGATCTCCTCGCAGCCAGAAGGTGTGGACTTCTTGGTGAAGAAATTGAAGGAGCTCCGAAAGCAGTTGACTGAGGTTTAACAGGTGAAAGATACTCCGGGAAAGAAGGCGTCCCTTTTTTCCTCGGACATTCTTAAGGAGAAGGCAGACACCACCAAGAAGTTGCCTCATATGGAGAGTTACGATGGGTCTAGAGACCCTTATGACCATAGCCAGACGTTCGATCGGCTGATGGATTATTATGATTTTACCGATGCTGCCAAGTGTCATACGTTTGTTACAACGTTAAGGAAGGATGCAAGGCAGTGGATGGAAACTTTACCTACGGACTCGGTCTCGTCATGGTCCGAGCTGTGTGACAAATTCCTTGCTCGTTTTGGGAGCAATCGAAAAAGATGGAAGCCTACGGGTTCTTTATCACAGGTCCGATAGTTTACCAATGAGTCCTTGGGCCAGTATGTGAAGAGGTTCAGAGAAGCCGTTGGCCAAGTGTCCGACCTAAATGATCTTCAGGCTGTAGGGTTGTTTCAGAACGGGCTAGATCTGGTGAAGTCCTAAAAGTTGGTGAAGAAGCTGATGTTTCACCATCCGAAGAGCTTGACCGAAGCTTTTGACAAAGCAGAAGGTTACATTGTGGTGGAGGAGGCTATGAATAGCCTGAAACTTCCTTCTTCGGATCGAATGAAGGAGGCAGATACTCCTAAAGATCAGAAGAAGGTAGGAGGGTATAATGATCGGCCAGAGGGCAGCTCGAAGAAGTATAACAACACATGGCAACAGGGGAGTAGTCGCCCACTTGCTCCCACCCCAAAGGTGAACAAGGTTTACACCAAACTGAATACGGATAGGTCGGTGATTTTGGATCATATCAGGGGCCAACCGTTCTTTGAACCACCTCGTGATAACTATAAGCCAGGACAAGGCAATGCTCAAAAATATTGTGGTTATCATCAAGCTGCAGGTCATGACACTAATGAGTATTGCAATTTGAAAGATTTTGTGGAGAGGAAGGTTCAAAGCGGTTTGCTGGTTCAATATGTGGCCGGGAGGGACCAACAAGATCAGCAGAATGTTGACCGTACTATTCAGACGATTCAAACGGATTCACCCGTCCAAACTGCTCCAACACCACCACCAAGGCACGTCGTTGATGTAATAACCGGTGGGACATCAGGGAAGCTGGTGGGGAAGAAGAGGAGGGGATATCTGGATTCGGTCATGTCCGTATGGTGCTCCCCAAGATCGATAGATCGCTTTCGTGGACAGCTTATATCCTTCAGTGATGCAGATTATCCTTCGGAGCCCATCGAACCCCATGAAGGAGCTTTGGTGATCACAAGACAAGTGGGTTCGGTTGATATAAAGCGAATGATGATAGACAACTGGTCTTCTGTGGATATTCTATATGCCCATGCCTATCAAAGGATGCATCTTGATGGGCAAAAGATGGAGGTTGGACACGAGGCTCCCCTATATGGCCTCAGCAATGATCCAGTCAAAGTGGCAGGAACTATTGAACTACCGGTTATCTTCGGTAGTGCTCCACAACAGGGATAAATAACATTTAAATTTTATGTTGTGCATGTAGATTCGGCTTACAACGCCATATTGGGACGACCTACCTTGACTGCTCTCCAAGCAGTGACTTTCATCCCTCATTTTAAAATTAAGTTTCCCACGGCCCATGGAGTTGGAGAGGTAGCAGGGGACTTAGACCTGACCAAACGATATTATAGGATTTTCGTGATTGCCTCGAGAGTAGGGGTCAGCAAGCAAAAGCAGACCATGGCGATAGAGATTGAGCCATTCACTGAAAGAAGTTCAGAGCCATTGGTCATGCCAATAGGAGAGACAGAGGAGATTGAGTTTGTCCTTGGGAAGAAGGACAAAACAGTGAAGATAGGTTCGGGTTTGCCGGAACCTTTTCGGACAAACCTTATGAAACTTCTTCGCTGTTATGCGGATATCTTTGCATGAGAACCTCAGGATATGCCTGGAGTTAGCCGGAAGATTGTTGAGCACAGACTCGATGTAGACCCATCAAAGAAACCAGCCAGGCGTAAAAAAGCGATCTTTGCACCGAAGCGTCGAGAGATCATTGATGAAGAGATTGCCAAGTCGATAGTCACGACTTCATCTTTGAGATCGACTATCCCGAGTGGATGGCTAATGTAGTGTTGGTGCGCGTATGTAATGGAAAATGGCGGTTTTACATCGACTACACCGACCTGAATAAAGCCTGTTCGAAGGACTTCTATCCTCTACCCCATATTGATCAGCTCATCGATGTCACTTCGGGGTATGCATTACTAAGATTTATGGATGCTTTTTCAGGTTATCATCAAATCTCCATGTGCAAGGAGGACATTTCGAAGACAGCTTTCATCACACACCGTTCGGTGTACGCCTACAAGAAGATGACATTTGGCTTAATCAATGCTGGAGCCACTTATCAAAAAATGATGAACTTTGTCTTCCAGAAGCAGCTCGAAAGGAATACGGAGGTATGCATGGATGATATGATTGTGAAGAGCATGCTTGTCCAAAAACATCTGGATGATCTGGAGGAATGCTTTCAGACAGTCCGCCATCACAAATTAAGGCTCAATCCGATGAAGTGCACCTTCAGACTCGGTGCTGATAAATTTTTGGGCTATCTAGTAAGTCAGAGGGGTATTGAGGCCAACCTAGAGAAGATCCAGGCCATCTTGAATATGAAGACTCCTCAATCATTCAAAGATATTCAGCGTCTGACCGGGAGGATTGCAGCTTTGAGGAGATTAATGTCTAAGTCAGCAGAGCGATGTTTGTCGTTCTTCAGTACGTTGAAGGGACCGAAGAATGCGAAGACGTTCCAGTGGACTTCGGAGTGTGAAGACGCCTTTCGTGGGTATATAAAGACGATTTATCTTCGCCTTTTATCGTGGTGAACCTCGCTTCCTTCTAAGACCTTGTACTTATATCTGGCAGCTAGTTCGTTGGCAGTGGGGGCCGTCTTGGTTTGGGAGACAGGGGGAAAGAAGCATCCGGTTTATTATGTCAGCTATGTCCTAAGAGATGCTGAAACTAGGTACCCAAATATTGAAAAATTTGCCTTTGCTTTGATAATTGCTAGTCGAAAGCTTTGACAATATTTTCAAGGTCAGCTCCTGGTTGTCTACACGGATCAGCCTCTAAAGAAGGTGATGAGCAAGCCAGAAGTTTCGGGGAGATTAGCAGCATGGACAATGGAATTATCTTAATTTTTTATTGAATATCATCCCCGAACTGCTATCAAAGGTCAAGCCTTGGCCAATTTCATGGTGGAATGTTCGTTCTCCGAAGCAGATGCTGAGCTGCCAGAAGCTAAAACGTCCGATCGAGCAGTTGAAGTTCTTCAGCATAATTAGAATTCATGGACGCTGTATGCAGATGGGTCTTCTACCGCGGATGTCAGTGGAGCAGGGATTATTTTAACAAGTCTGGAGGGATTCAAGGTACAACAGGCCATCATATTCGGGTTCAGAGCAACGAATAACGAGGCCGAGTAACGGCGCAAAGATCTTAGCAGAGTTTGATCGGCGAAGAGTCTAGAAGTTCGTGAAGGCGATCATTTACAAAGGACTCTCGCTTGGTCGTCAAGTAAGTATTAGGAGATTATAAAGCTCGTGGGGCAAGGATGATCAAGTAGTTGGCAGAATTGAAAGACCGGCTTCAGTACTTCGTCTCTTATAAGTTTCAGGGCATAGAGCGTAATGACAATTCCATTGTCGATGCATTGTCGAAGCTGGACACTACGGATGCTGATGTTTTCAATGGGTCAGTTTATTTGGAGGTTTTGCAGCAGTCGAGTATCCAGAATGAAGCAGTAATGTACATTGAACATTCTAACTGTTGGATGACTCCCTACGTTGAATATCTGGCAGATGGCGTCCTTCCTTCGGATCAGATGCTGGCAAAAAAGATCAAGTACAAGAGTGCCAACTTCGTTCTTATTGATGAGGATCTTTATCGAAGGGCATTTTTGTCACCATTGTTGAAGTGTTTGGTTCCGTCTGAGGCTGAGTATGCTCTTTGGGAGGTTCACGAGGGTATTTGTGGAGACCATATGGCTGCTAAGTCATTAGCCTACAAAGTACTTCGGCAGGGGTACTACTGGCTTACGATCTTCAAGGAAGCTACAGAGTATGTGAAGAAGTGTGAGAAGTGTCAGCTCAACAGTCCAATCCCACATCAGCCACCAGAAGAGCTATACTCGATCTTATCTCCTATACCCTTTGCTGTCTAGGGGGTAGATATACTGGGTCCGTTGCCGAAAGCTAAAGGTCAGGTCAATTTTGTCCTAGTTGCTATCGATTATATGACCAAATGGGTAGAAGCGAAGCCACTTCGGTTGATAACAAAGCAAGAATGCTTGAAGTTCATGAAGGAGTCCGTAGTATTTCGTTTTGGAATTCCTAAAGTGGTGATATCGGACAACGGACGCCAGTTCGTGGGATTAAAATTTGAAGGATTTCTGAAAGATCTTGTAGTTCAGCACAAGAAGACTTCGGTGGCTCATCCACAGTCGAATGGGCAAGTTGAAGTGACCAACAGAACGCTGCTAAATGGGATCAAGCGCAGACTGGACGAAGCTAAAGAAAGATGGCTAGAGGAGCTTCTCAGCGTGTTATAGGCTTATCGGACTACACCGAGGACTACCACAGGGGATTCACCTTTCAGATTGGCCTATGGTACTGATGCCTTAGTCCCAGTCGAGATTGGATCTCCAATTCTTCGGGTTAGTCAGTTCAAAGAGATCTATAATGAAGAAGGACTAAAGGTCAACTTGGATCTATTGGAAGAGGCCAAAGATGTGGCTTTGATCAAACTAGCAGCATATCAACGGAGAGTAGCCAAGCATTACAATAAGGGGGTAAAGCTTCGCAGATTTGAAGTGGGGGGACTTCGTCCTCAGAGAAGTCGAAGCATCTACGCCACAAAACATGGGAAAGCTGATACCGAACTGGGAAGGGTCGGACGAAGTAATTGAAGTACCGAAGCCGGGAACTTATTGGTTGAAGGCATTGGACGGATCCGAAATCAAGAATACTTGGCATGCTGGCAGGCTTCGGAAATATTTTCAGTAGAGATCGAGTCATTTTATCGGAAGTCTGTAAATGTTGGATCGTCATCAATAAAAGATTCACTTTTTCATAAATTGATCTTCTTCCTATTGGCCCTAAATTCACAATGGTGTAAGGAGGACCGGGGGGGGACTCGCTGACCATTCGATGGTAGCCTTTTTAGCAGATGGTCCTTATGAATTTGTCAGGCCCTTCGTGGTAGGCAAACTTCATCGGTGTAAGGAGGAGGACGGTGGACTTGTCAATTATTTGATGGTAGCCTCTTCGGCAGGAGTGTCCTCATGGGTTTGTTTCACCGCGAGTGGTAAAAAAATTCCATAGTCCTTTTAATTTTGCTTTACCACGAGTGGTAAACAAAATGCACCGAAGTAAGGAGGTATGGTTTTACTTCACCGGCCATTCGATGACAAACCTTTTATCGTGTGTGTCCTTATGAATTTGTTTTACCGCGAGTGGTAAACAAATTCCATGGTCCTCATAAAATTATTCTACCCCGAGTGGTAAACAAATGTCCTTATACTTGTTTTACCCCGAGTGGTAAACAAGATCTTGATGGTGCAAAGAGGATCAGCCGAATTCACCTTATACATGACCTATCTCACACTTCGAAAATGATAAGTATACATTACTTTATTTTGTTCAAGTGTTGAGTTTGGTTCATTCATTTCAGTTCATTGAATTCAGTTCATGTCATTTCTTAATTTAATTGTTATATGTCTTATCTGATTCACAATTTAAGTCAAGTTCAAAAGACACTTATTCAACTTCAGATTGATTGATGCTGAATTATTGACAAGAAACGAATTAAACAGGAGTCGTGTTAAAGAAAACTGAAATTTCATTCACAATTAACTATTCATAATATCCGACCAAGTACGAAAGGATAGATAGCTTCCACATAAAATCCTAAAATCGAAGTAAAGCGTAAAGCATATTCAGTATTATCCTCGCCATCCTAAGAAAGTCGAAAGGTAGGCTAGGTCTACCTTGGCTGATACTAGCTTTTCCTTGCCATGACTTCGACATAGCTCATAACCCTCAGAGTATATCTTCATGATTTCTCCATTAATATCATCTGATTTCCGATACTCATCACAGATCTGCTTGCGAAGATCATCGGTTAGAGGAGGCCCAAGATCTCGAAGAGCTCGAAGCTCCCGGATTTTTTCTTCAAGCTTCTGACGCCTATTCAGATGACGAGTTTCTGCTAGTTCCAGTTTCTCGACCAATTTAGCCAGACTTTTATTGCTTGCCTTCAGCTCTTTAATTTTCCCCATTCTTATTTCATTCCTTTGAACCAAGTCAACATTCATCTTGACAATCTCTTGGTGATTGGCCTTGGTTAGCTTCAATTCTTCGGTAGACGTTTTCACCTCTTCCTTAGTCTGGGCCAACTCCTTTCGAAGACCCTCATTACTATGGAGGATAGCTTCATGTTGCCATCTCTCTCGGGCCAATGTCGATTTCAGGGAGACATTTTTTTGTCTTATAGCTGCCTCTTCGGCTTCAGTTTCAACAGACCTTGGATGTAAACGTCCGAATACAGAATTTGCCTACATATGTTCAACATTGTTTGATCAATCTCAAATAACTAAGTGTAAAGATAAATACAGAAACTAAGAGAAAACCATTCACCTTCGCCAGATAGCTCATCCCTTCCCTAAGCAGATCCCCGCTCGAATCATATCGAATTCCATCGGTGATCGCCGATTTCCTGACGAAAGCATCGAATAGTTGAAAGGGAAATTAAGCCAAACCGAGGCCACATGGTTGGGGATGCCATAGCATCATTTTTGAACTCCTACCATGACTACCTTGTGGGGAGGGCATGGTTTGATCATGAGATGGTGATGGATCCATATATATTTTTCGGGGAAGATGATCGAGCAGAATAGGGTCACGAAACCCAAGAAGGGACGTAAGATGAGCCCGGGTGACTATCCGATCGCTGCTTCATTTTCATGCGAGAGAGTGTGGGGTTGGCTCGACCTTCGCCGTCGTCATCCGACACTTGAATTTCAAAGGGGGAAGGTTGGAGGAATGCTTCACGAAGAGGAAAGAACTCCTGAGGTCATCGAGAAGCTAAGGGGTGATTTTGGTCCTCAATTTCTTGATCGAAGGACTTTTTTTCCCGCTCGTAGTGGTGGTATGTCAAAACAGATTTCCCGGTGGAGAGTTCTGGAGGTGTGAGAGTGGGTGCGATGAAGGGTTTGCCTCTCTGGTTCGCTTTCTAGATCTATTTAAGGGTTTGTTTCGGGCGAGTGGATCTGGATCTCCTAAGCGCCTCTCTTTCTTCGCTTCGGGGGGCTTGAGGGATTCTTCGTGGAATGGGCTCATCGATTTGTGGTTCGTTAATTTGAGGATCAATGGTGGATGTTTCAGTAGTGGGAGGATTGACTTGAGGGGATTCTTTTGTTGGTATCTCCTCATTTGTTTACGTATTCTACCCAGCCAAAAAGTCTTCAAACTCTTTTACCTCTGAAGAGTTCAGTTTAATCAAAGACACTGCAAAGATTATGTAACGACAAATCAGGGCCAATGTTATTAAAGATTTCACAGAAATATGCAAAAAAGTAGTTCGGTACTTACGCTTATGATCATAAAGCCATGCATGTTTGGAGAGAAGTCCATGTTTCCATTCTTCCAATGGGAAATTCCCAAAAAGCTCTATCATCTCATTCACTCTTTCGTCAGAGATATCGCCAAAATCTGCAGACATTTTTTCGTCAGTAGCCCAGTTCGGGAATGAGGCAATTTCAGGTCCTTTGACAAAAAACCATTTCTCGTGCCATCCCCTATTGCTTGAAGGAGTGTTTATCAAAGAACGCCTCTCGAACTTTTCACCTGCCTTCGGTGCTTATAAATGGTAAAGAAGAAATCCTTAAACCCTTTCTCTCTAGACTGGGCAACACTATAAATGGTAAAGAAGAAATCAAGGGTGGGTTCGACGCCTAATTCATGGCAGAAAGCTATGAACGCTAAGATGTGGATGTATGAGTTTAGAACCAGTTGGGCGAACCCAACCCCAATGAACCCTAGGAGGGTAACCAAGAAAATATGAAGAGGGAAACGAACCCCCTTTTCAAGTAAGGTAACTGGAACAGCCGTCCATCTATCTGGACGTTGGTACATCTTCTCATCAGGCTTGGGGGCTCTTATTAAATGGGTGTCGGGGATATGATAACGAGCTTTAATCTTTCGCAACTCAATCTCGTAAACAAAGGAAGGAGTGTTGGCAATGGGATATTGGTCTTTGTTCTTGAAAAAATTCAGAGCGGTTAGGAAGAGATTTTAGGTAGGAATTTCTTACTTGGACTCGAGGCCTTAGGGTTTGGGGCCCAAGCTTCTTCAAAGGGGGTTTAGGGCTAGGTGACACAACAGATGATTGGGGTTACACAGAGAGAGAACTCGTTGGAATAAGACCCCAACTTATTATTAATGAAATTTAATTTTCTATTTATTATTTTGAAATAGTAAGGGTTGATTTGATTAATGTGATAGTTATGGGTAAAATACGCAAATATTTCAAAATAAAGCAAGTGGTTATAAAATATTCATCATTGTTTGAAATATTCGTTTCGTCGTGGAATATTCTGTATCGCTTTTGGGAATATTCGTATTTACGACGCAGCAAAAATGCCATGTGTGGGCCCCATAACTAAAAGCGATCGATGAAGAAAACGACAAATATAAGTTGTTTAAAAATAATCTACAGAAGTTGTTACAAGCAAGTAATACCGTTAAAATACTTGTGGTTAAAACACAAGAAGACACCAGATTGCACCAATTATTGATTCTTACGTAAGCAGAAGGCACTACTCAATAATGGTTACAGAATTATCGCTCAAAGATTTTATTTTATCGATTTAATAATTGTCATATTGATATTTTATATTGTCATTGTTTCAATAATTGTCATTACACAAGATTTTTCATTATCGGCTAATAATTCATATTATCCTAATAATATTATTAGATAACATTATTGGCAATGTCTAGAAAGTTCGCTTCAAGGAGAGGTTTGGTCACCTAATCAAGCCACAAAGAAGTGAGAAATTTTATCGAAAGCCCCTCTTCCTGAACCGCCTCGTCATCAATATCAGGATTCTCAGAATATTATTTGTGAATAATTAATTATTGATTCATATGATGAGGAAAATATTGATTTTATGTGGATATAGATGGAGAAAATTTTTAATGTGACAATTGTTGAAAATTGAAATTTTATCTTTTTCCGATAAAATAATTATTTAAATATATTATTATATTTTAATAATATAATAATGATGATATTTTTTTACGATGAATGTGGGGGATATATGAGTATATGTGGAGGAGAGTATATTTTTGTTACCAAAAATATTTAAAGCATGTTTTATGTGTTTGCGGGACCCCATTTCTCGACCGAAATTTGATTATACCGTAAAAATCGCCTCGCTTAGGATTTCTTGGCCAATTTCTCGCTTGGAATTTGGAAAACTTTTTCTCCGCAGTTTGTAGAGAATTGAATTTCCTATAAAAAATCGCGAGAGATTCAAATTTTCCGATAAAAGGGCTATTTATTATGAATTATCAAGTTCAAGTTCAAATAATTGATTTTTGAAGTTTAAAATATTTTAAATAACAAAAACGTTTTTTTTTTTTTTGTGTGGTCTCATAACATGTGTGTGAAATGAGAGTGAATTCAGATTTCATTAAAGTAAGTATAGAATAAAAAAAATATATATATATTATTATATTAAATTTTCTACTTTTGTGTTCTAAAGATTTTTCCTATAAATAAATAGTGCTTAGTTAAATTGAAAATCACACCGTAAATCAAGTTTTCTCTCTATATTATCGAGTTTATTCTTGTGAGTATTTTGAGTATATTTTGAGTATTGCTATACTAAGCAAAGTTCAAGTCATAAATTATATCCTGTTTTTCAAATTAAAAGACTCGATCTTCGAGGTAAGTGGATATTATTTTTTTTTCAATAATGATATTATTTCTTCAATATCATTATGTCAAATATCGATCCAAGTTTTTATCAAATTTGGAACTTTTGGTGTCTGAGTTACTATTCACGATACTATGACTATTCACGATACTTTACACTATTCACGATCACTTACACTATTCATCTAAAAATGAAAATTTTCCTTTTCGCCTAAAATATCTATCAGGATACTAGCTTTGATCAGATCCATGTTTTGATCATTCTTGAATTTTACACCACTATGATTATTTTTGAGGTATTTTTGACATGGATAAAACAAAGTACTAAATCTTAATCCTTAATCCTCATATTTTGTTTCACCGATTCGCTTTTTTAAAAATATTTTTCATCATCCTCACCTTAAATGATGATATTATTGAATATCTTTGGCCCGTAGAAAGCAAAGATGAATGATTTCGATGAATATCTTCGCCCCGTAGTGCAAAGATGAACAAAGTGTTTAGATGAATACGACTTAATCGATGAATATCTTCGCCCAGAAGCAAAAAATGAATATTTGATTCCGATATATATATCGATTGATGTTACAGGATAAAAGATAGACGATGAACTTTTAAATTCATACATGTAAGATAGTAGTTTGCATTCTCTACTTAACTCTTCTAATGAATTATTATTTCACCATGTAATATTGATTTAAAACTTGTCATTTATCAGATTCTATTAGATTTTTTCCCCGTCAAGACTAATGATAATTTGTCAGATATTATCTTAGTCATAATATTCTTTATCCGGCTAGTGAGCTCACCCTTTTCCTTTTTGTTCCATTTTTCTTCTCGAGAGGCTAGAATATAAATGAGTACGAGCCTGGGGTAATGAAATGAAGGTTCTAGAGAGAGTTGTTTAAGTAGTCCTCACCATTTTTGTAAAATAATGTATCAATAAATGTGATGAGGATTTATTTGAGTATAGATATTGTCTGTAAGATAATATTTGTATTCAAACTCACAGCTTTTATCGCTGTAATAATAAAGTTGTAGTTGTTTCGCATCGCATCACGATCGACAACCCGTAATGGGTGATGTATACCTATTTTGGGGGCGCCACAAATGGTATCGTAGCTAGGGATACGATCTCCATGAGATCGGGAATGTAATCTAGAGGGAGAGACGAAAGAAATCCTTCGCTAAAGGTGTCCTACCTAAGCTTATTTGTTACTGGGTCAAGATATAGGATATTATGTGATATATTGATTTCTTAATTAACCCTTGTTTTACGACAAGATTTGAGAGAATGTCGATCGAGAATATTAATAAAGGAAATGAGACCGTGGAGACGCTCAGACTCACCAACGAGGAGAACGTGCAACAGTCGGGCAATGTTCCTCCCGTGAACAACACCACCGAAAGCAGATGATGAACGAGGGATGTTTAGTAAGCTTTTTGCGCTCATGCAAAATCGCATTTAGGAGACTCGTGTTCAAAATACAGAGGAAATGATAAGAATTCACCAAGTCATCACAAATGCAAGCAGCTCAAAGAGTCAGACCACCAGAATTTAAGGGAAAGCCAGATCCGATCACGGCGAAAAACACGGGTCAAGCAAATTACCAAGATATTCGATGTCTTGGGATGCACGGAGAATGTAAGGTTCCATTCGCCACCTTTATGTTCCGTGGCAGGCAGCAGATCACATCGGTGGGAGTCTCAGGAAGCAGACTCCATCCAAATTCCAAGACTCAAAGATGTCTCGGGGAGACGCTTTCAGAAACTATTTAATGACAAATACTTTCCGAAAAGTGTTCATTATACGAAGGAAAGTGGAGTTCATCGATTAGAACAAAACAACACGACGAAGTCTCAAAGACGAGGCAAAGTTTGCAGAGTTATCCAGTTCAGCACCTCATTCAGGTGGAGAATGAGGAACGATGACGCGGATGTTTCGAGAGGTTCAAACCCTAGATACGCATAATATCTCATTTCTCATAAATTTTCTCTCTATTCAGATGTCAAAATAGGCTCAATTATTAGAAATTAGATAACGAGTACGGCCAACCGAGGGACCACAATCAGATCATACCGAGATAAGAAATAACAAAACAACGATAACCAAATGAGAGAAAGAAAAGACGACAAAAATGGTAACCACTCCGTGGTAATCATGGCCATGAAAATAAAAAGTTTTAAGTCGAGGAGATTTTAAAAAGAGGAGATTTAACAACGACTATGCTAAGACGACAAAGGTTTAAAAAGAATCGGTTCTAAGGAGGAGAGAACGACCACCCATTATATGCTATAAATGCGGAAAGAGGGACATATCACCAAACCGCCCACAACAACATTCAAGGTATGCTATAATTGTGGAAAGGAAGGACATATCGCCGAGATCAGACGCAGAATAAAACCTAGTTCAATGGGGATTTGCGACTCAAAAGATCGTCCCCAAAAAAGTCAAAGTCAATCTGCCTCGAAGAGAGCTTTTGTCAGATCGGGTCAAAATGCGAGAACCCAAACGAGGTGATCACGGTAAGCTATTTATAAATTCTCAAGTTTATACCTTACTTGATACCGGCATACCCATTCATTTATCTCTCCCGCCAGGCTCAACGCTTAAACTCGACCGAGAAATTAGACTTCGACCTATCTCGTGGAAACTCCGCTAGAGAAACTTTCATCACATCCACTCGCTTATAAATCTTGTTTGATTCAAGTCAGCACCATCACCTTACCGTCGACCTTATCTCTTTAAAGATACTTGCTTTTGATGTGATTTTAGGATTGATCGTTAACTACTCATCATGCCAAAATTGATTGTTTTCGTAAGTGTCATTAGTTTTCATATTCCTAACCAACCCGTTGTATTTAATTCAAGCAACTAAACCATTAAAATCAATCACCGCTATATCTAATCATAAAGCTATTCGCTTATCAAAAAACTGATGTCAAGCTTTCTTAGCCCATGTTATGGATTTGAATAAAGACACGCCAAATTTGAATAATATTCCCGTTGTTATCGACTTTCCCGACGATTTCAAGAACTTCCCTGCCTACCCCCGTAACGTGAAGTCAAATTTTTATCGATCTCAACCCGGCACAAAGCCCATTTCTAAAACCCCATATCGAATGGCTCCTATCAACTTCAGAGTTAAAGGTCCAACTACAGAGTCATGTTGACATCTGCTTCATTCGGCCCCAGACATCTCCTCGGGGTGCTCCTGCTTTATTCAGAAAGAAGAAAGACGGAGATGCGACTTTTGTATCGACTATCTGAATCGAACCATGTCACCATCAAGAATAGTATCCTCACCTCGTATTGATGACTTGTTTCAACCAAATAAAAGGAGCACAATTTTTTTCAAAGATCGATCTTCGCTCGATATCATCATCAATCAAGATTAGAATCGAGGATATTCCAAAGACCGCCTTCGTAACTCCAGACGGGCATTATGAATTCTTAGTCATGTCTTTCTTGATCGACTAATGCTCCCGCGCTTTCATGGATACGATGAACCGAGTATTCAAGGAATATTTGATCATTTGTTGTTGTTTTTATTGATGACATCCTCATATATTCCAAAAGTCGTGAAGATCATGAGCACCATTCGTTCGGTACTCCAAAGGCTTCGTGAAAAACAAACTATATGCCAAATCAAAGAAATGCGAGTTCGCTCGAGGAAGTAGCATTCCTCGGGCACGCGGTGTCAAAAACATGGAGTATCCGCTGATCCCAAGGAAGATCAAGCAATACAAAGTCGAGCAACCAAGCCTGCGATCAAGACGAGTTTTTTGGGCTTAAATTTATTATCTGAGATTCGTGGAAGGGTTTTCTAATCGCTACTCCATTAACCCAAATTAACTCTAAGGATACAAAATTCGCTTTGAGCGAAGAACGCGAGAAGAGTTTCCAAGAGCTCAAGAGAGACTCATTTCTAACTGTTTCTAACAATACCATCCGGTACGGATGATGGATTTGTTATCTACAAATGATGCTTCGTGCAAAGGGTTGTTGATGTGTTCTCATGCAACGGGGAAAGTCATAGCCTATGCCTCATGACAACTTAAAGAGTATGAGAGAATTATCCTACTCATGATCTAGAGTCAAGCAAAGCAATGCTTTCGCTAAAAGATACGGAGGCACTATCTATACGGGGAGAAAGTGGAGATATATTCGCACCATAAAAGCCTTAAATATTTCTTCACTCAAAAGAACTCAACACGCGCAAGCAACGACGCTGGCTCGAGCTATCGAAAGACTACGACCACACTATTCAATACCATCCCGAAAAAAAGTTTAACGGGTAAATGACGCGCTGAGAGTAGAAGATCATATGCAGGAATGAGTGCGATGATGTCAAGTATAAGTGACACAGAGCCAACTTTAATAGAAAAAGTAAGGTCGCTTGCCACCGAATCTTGAAATGATGCGTATGAAGAAGAAAGTACAAGAAGGAAGCTGCTATTCCTAAGCGAGAATCGATGAAGAAGGAATACTTCGAGTCCACTCTGACTTTGTGTTCCTAACGACTGATTTGAAGTACAAGATTATTACGATGGAGGCACACAATACACCATTTGCAATCCATCCTCGAAGTACTAAAATGTATCGTGATCTTCACATACATTTTGGTGGAACAATACGAAGAGAGAGATTGCAAAGTTTATCTCGATGTGTTTAACTTGTCAACGCAGTAAAGCGCGAGCATCTAGTACCTAAGGGTCCGCAGCAAACCACTTGAGATTCCAAATGGAAGTGGGAACACATTACCATGGATTTCACATATTCTTCTTCCTACTTGCTTTCTCAAGGCATCAATGCTATTTGGGTTATTGTTGATAGATTAACCAAGTCCGCTTTCATTTCTCGCCGACACGGAGACTTATTCCTCGAACGCCTTGCTAGATATATATAAATGAGATTGTGAGGTCAGTATGGCATGCCAAGATCCATAGTTTTGATCGCGACCCAAGATTCACTTCAAGATTTTGGGTTAGCTTGCAAAAAGCTACATGGGCACGATTTATTTATTTATTCCGCAAGATACCATCCTCAAACCTGACGGACAAAATCGTAGAGGACTATTCAAACTCTTGAAGATTTATTAAGACTCGTGTCCTGTACTTCAAGGGCGCTTGGATAAGTATTTACCATCGGTGGAATTCTCCTACAACAACAAAGCTTATCGTGCAAGTATAGTGTGGCTCCATTCAAGCATTATATGGACGAAAGTGTCGCTTCCAATATGTTGGGATGAGGTGGGTGAAGCAACATTGTTGGGACCCGAAAGTTAAGACGTATTTACTCACCGAAAAGATCCAAATGATTCGACAACGATACAAACCAAGACAAGATCGACAAAAGAGTTATGCGATCTTCATAATCGAAAAGGACGGGAATTTAGTATATGGGATCATGTATTGTCATGAAGTCGCTCCACGGAAGGGAGTTACAAGATTCGGGGAAGAGAGAAAGCTCAATCCACGATTTATCGTCCATTTCAAATTCTCGACCGAGTAGAAATGTAGCCTATAGACTCGCTACATTCTCCGAGTATGTCTCGTGTTCATAATGTGTTTCATATATCCGCATTTCAGAAATATGTGAAAGACCCGAACCACGCTATAGAAAGTTAGAACCGACGAGATAAATCAAGACTTAACGTACGTAAGAGGTACCACCAAGATCTTGATAGAAGGAAGGAGCATGTCCCACGACAAAGGTCATACCACAAGTTAAAGTTTTCGGAGGAATCATGCTATAGAGGAAATGACCGGGAATTGAAACTAAAATGAAAGCGAGGTATCCTCACCTTTTCAAACACTGTGTACGTGACGCCAATTTCGAGGACGAAATTTCATAAGGAGGGAGGTCAGAAGACCCAACTTATTATTAATGAAATTTAATTTTCTATTTATTATTTTGAAATAAGAAGGGTCGATTTGATTAATGTGGATAGTTATGGGTAAAATACGCAAATATTTCAAAATAAGCAAGTGGTTATAAAAAATATTCATCATTGTTTGGGAATATTCGTTTCGGTCGTGGAATATTCAGATCGCTTGGGAATATTCGATTTACTACGCCGCAAAATTGTGGGGGGCCCCATAACTAAAAAGCGATCGATGAAGAAAAACGACAAATATAAGTTGTTTAAAAATAACTACACAGTAGTTGTTACCAAGTAATAATTTAAAATACTCTACCTGGGTTAAAACACAAGAAGATACACCAGTGATTGCACCAATTATCGATTCTTACGTAAGTAAGGCACTACTCAATAATGGTTACAAAGAATTATTACTGCTCAAAGATTTTATTTTATCGATTTAATAATTGTCATATTGATATTTTATATCATTGTTGTTTCAATAATTGTCATTATTACACAAGATTTTTTTTATTATCGGCAATAATTCATATTATCCTAATAATATTATTAGATAACATTATTGGCAATGTCTAGAAAGTTCTGCCTAAGGAGAGGTTTGTCACCTAATCATGCCCAAGAAGAGAAATTTTATCGAAAGCCCTCTTCCTCCTGAACCGCCTCGTCACAATATCAGGATTCTCAGAATATTATTTGTGAATAATTAATTATTGATTCATATGATGAGGAAAATATTGATTTTATGTGGATATAGATGGAGAAAATTTTTAATGTGACAATTGTTGAAAATTGAAATTTTATCTTTTTCCGATAAAATAATTCATTTAAATATATTATTATATTTTAATAATATAATAATGATGATATTTTTTACGATGAATGTGGGATATATGAGTATATGTGAGGAGGAGTATTTTTTGTTACCAAAAATATTTAAAAGCATGTTTTATGTGTTTGCAGGACCCCATTTCTCGATCGAAATTTGATTATAAATTAAAAAATCACCTGCTTGTGGATTTCTTTTACAAATTTCTGCTTGAAATTTGGAAAACTTTCTTCTCGCAGTTGTAGAGAAATTGAATTTCCTATAAAAACTCGCGAGATTCAATTTTCCGATAAAAGGGCTATTTATTATGAATTATCAAGTTCAAGTTCAAATAATTGATTTTTGAAGTTTAAAATATTTTAAATAACAAAAACGTTTTTTTTTTTTTTGGTGTCTTGTAATATGTGTTGAATGAGTCAATTCAGATTTTTGAGAAGTGTAGTAGAAGAATTTAAATATATATATATATATATTTTATTAAATTTTCTACTTCGTGTTCTAAGCATTTTCCTATAAATAGGTGCTTAGGTTAGAATTGAAAATCACACCGTAAATCAAGTTTTCTCTCTATATTATCGAGTTTATTCTTGTGAGTATTTTTGAGTATATTTTGAGTATTGCTATACTACAAAGTTCAAGTCATAGCCTATATCCTGTTTCAAATAAAGACTCGATCTTCGAGGTAAGTGATATTATTTTTTTTTAATGATATTATTTTTCTTCAATATCATTATGTCAAATATCGATCCAAGTTTTTATCAAATTTGGAACTTTTGGTGTCTGAGTTACTATTCACGATACTAAAGACTATTCACGATACTGATACATTACTATTCACTTATCACTAAGACTATTCATCTAAAAATGAAAATTTTCCTTTTCGCCTAAAATATCTATCAGGATACTAGCTTTTTTGATCAGATCCATGTTTTGATCATTCTCAAATTTTACACCACTATGATTATTTTTGAGGTATTTTTGGACACGGATAAAACAAAGTACTAATCCTTAATCCTTAATCCTCATTATTTTGTTTCACCGATTCGCTTTTTTAAAAATATTTTTCATCATCCTCACCTTTAAATGATGATATTATTGAATATCTTTGGCCCAGAAGCAAAAAGATGAATGATTTCTCGATGAATATCTTTGGCCCGTAGTGCAAAGATGAATGAATGTGTTTAGATGAATACGACTAATCGATGAATATCTTCGCCCAGAAGTAAGAAAGATGAATATTTGATTCCGTATATATATCGATTGATGTTACAGGATAAAAGATAGATTTATGAACTTTTAAATTCATACATGTAAGATAGTAGTTTGCATTCTCTACTTAACTCTTCTAATGAATTATTATTTCACACCATGTAATATTGATTTAAAACTTGTCATTTCTATCAGATTCTATTAGATTTTTTCCCTCGTCAAGACTAACGATAATTTGTCAGATATTATCTTAGTCATAATATTCTTTATCGGGCTAGTTGAGCTCACCCTTTTCCTTTTTTTTTCCATTTTTCTTCTCGAGAGGCTAATATAATATAAATAGTACGTAGCTCTGGGTATGGAAATGAAGGTTCTAGAGAGAGTTTTTTAGTAGTCCTCACCATTTTTGTAAAATAATGTATCAATAAATGTGATGAGGATTTATTTGAGTATAGATATTGTCTGTAAGATAATATTTGTATTCAAACTCACAGCTTTACCATTCAAATAAATAATAAAGTCAGAGTTGTTTCGCATCATGTATCGACAACCTCGTAATGGGTGATGTATACCTATTTAGAAAGATCTTGACGTTAACATTCATAATAAAATTGGTCAAGTCTAAATTCATTAATCTGAAAATAATTTCCAGAAATTAAGATTCTTCCTATCCAAGGAACATTGCATAGATTTTCAAGAATTACTTAATTATTTAACAAAAAGAATAATACTAATATAAAAGCGGCCTAAAATAACGAAATTGTGCACTTATATAAAAAGAAAAAACATCAATAATTAGCCCTTTTGCTTCGTTCTCTCTTCATATGATTTGGTGTTTCAAAAAGTAATGTCAAAAGCATTAATTAAGAATCAAGAAAAGAAAAAAGAAAATTAAGGTATGACAAAAAAATTACTATTTATTATGTGTTCCATAGCCATAAAATTATATGGATTATTAGCCGACAGATCTCAACGGTTGATCAATTATATGTAGAGATAAGCTTATAAAATAAGTAAACAGTTCGGGCTCGATTCGTTTGATTAAAAGTTCAATTTGAGCTCGACTTAAAATATAAATAAATCAAATATGAGTAAATTTTAAAGTTCGATAATTATTCAAACCTCCTTAAATTATAATTTTCTATTGATACTCGAATCATCTTTGTTTAAAAATTTTAAATTGTTCGGGTTCGATTCAAGATTATGCTCGATTCAATAACTAAACGAGTTTTAATTAAATTTTATTTTATATCTGATAAAATTAAAAATTAAATCTGACCAACTCAATACTCGATTCGACAACTCGATTTAGCTACTCTGTTTTTCCAAATTCTATGCTACAGTAGGTGAGAAAGTAAAAATTGTCATATCATCTGAATGCTTATGTCTTTTAGCATCAATTATCTATGCCTAGTTTGTTTTGTCTGTGAGAAAGTAAAAATTGTCATATCATCTGATGCTTATGTCTTTTAGCATCAATTATATAACCGGATATTTTTACGTGATCATCTCTAAGTATATAGTGATTCTAGTCTTTATGTAAAAATAAATTATATAAAAATATCAAAAATATATCTAAAAATAATATTTTTTTTAAAATTTTAATAGGTCTTTTTCACCATAAAAACTTTATATTATATGATTTATAATCAATTAGTTGCGGTTACATGTGTGTTGTGGTTGTGTGTAAATTATGTAGATTAAAATAATTTTTTATAAATTTTAAAAGAGTAAATAAAATATTATTAAAAAAGATAAAATAATAATATATCTAAAGTTATAAAGATAAAAGAGAAAAAATGTCACAAAAATATCAAATTTATAATCAATTAGTTGCGGTTACATGTACTCTCTCCCTCTTAAGTATAATTTTTTTTTTGTTTTCAAAAGGATAAAACTAAGATACATTGAATAAAGAGTAAGTATGTAATTTAATTGGGTTCATGAGCTTATCACCTTATATATATATTTTTTGATAATTTATCACCTTATATATTCTAGTAAAGTTATTAAAAAATTTAAAACTTTTTTTTTATTTTGTCTCCAACCCGTTACTTTTTTAATTTCTGTAAAAATGTACTCAGGACTAATGTTTATTAGCTGTACCAGTGAAATATCAACCTGGTTTTTCAATCTAAACCCATTTCATGAATATGTATCCTTAAGAAATCCAACCAACTCATCTGAACATAGATCTCCTCACCTCCGGCTCACTCCTAGTATTATTATAATTTATACATACATCATAATTATATGTATATGTATATGTATACGGTAGCTAAATACAAGGTATAGTCTTTATTGCGAGCTGAGCTCTATTCAATTCAGTGGAGTGTGTGTATGCTACCTGGCAGCAATGCATGCTCTGCTTTACTCTCTCTCTCTCCTCTGAGACTTTACCCCCCCTTCCTCAATCTCATCCTCAATTTCTTGGATTTTTCTAAATCTATATTGGGTTTTTCTCTCTCGGTCTTTTTCATTTTCTGTAAAATCTTAAAAGCCCCAACCGATCTGATGGGTTTCACCCAAATCTGTTAAAAATTCAATCTTTATTTCCTTGAACACTCCCATTCTTTAATTCCACCATGAAAGTTACCCAACAAGATACAGAGAAACTCATTTGGGATCAAATGAGAAACCCATCAGGCACCCCCATTTCTGCTACTAGTACACAAACCCGAGCTTTACCAAAGCTAATGGTTTGGATAATCCTGTTTGTTTCCGCCACTTATGTTATTTACAGTCTCAAGCTCGCTAATTCTCGCCCTTGCGATGATGATATCTTCCCCACGATTAATCACAGAAGCCTTTCTCTCCACCCATCAAATTCCAACTTCACAATTTTATCAAATTCTTTGATTCACAATCAAGCCCAAGTAGCTGAAAATCGAGAAACCCACCGGAAAACTGATCTCAACGACATCATTTTCGGCATTGCGGCCTCGGCCAAGCTCTGGGAAAAGCGAAAAAATTACATTAAGCTGTGGTGGAAGCCTGAAAAAATGCGGGGGATTGTTTGGCTAGATAATCCTGTTAAAACCTACAAAGATGAGGGCTTGCCACCTTTGAAAATCTCTGGCAACACGTCTCGGTTTGCCTACAAGAACCGGCAAGGGCACCGGTCTGCTATTCGGATATCACGGATAGTATCAGAGACTTTCCGGCTGGGGATGGAGAATGTGAGGTGGTTTGTGATGGGAGATGATGATACAGTTTTTGTGACACAGAATTTAGTGAGAGTTTTAAACAAGTATGATCACAATCAGTATTATTATATTGGGAGCTTATCTGAGAGTCATTTACAGAATATATTTTTCTCATATGGGATGGCTTATGGGGGTGGGGGTTTTGCTATCAGTTACCCTTTAGCAAAGGCTCTTGAGAAAATGCAAGACAAGTGTATTCAGAGGTATCCTGGATTGTATGGCTCTGATGATAGAATGCAGGCTTGTATGGCTGAACTCGGTGTCCCACTCACTAAAGAAGTCGGTTTTCACCAGGTTTGCATCTCCTTCTCTTGTTTTGATTGTTGTTACCTTTTCTGTTTTGGATGCTTTTTTAAAAAGAAAATTTTATGCGACTATTAATTTATAGGGGTTTACCGACAATGCATATGGAAGTATTGTTAACTTGGTGATTTTTATTTGTGAATCAGAATGCTATAAAATCTTGGTGCATTGAGGTGTGTGATGTATTGTACTGTAAATTTCTATTACATTGAATTGGTGGTACTAGGTGATGTGGATATATTGTTGTTGGGACATTGGTAGTAGTGGAGCAACTTCTTTGCTCAAGACTGGTGCTCATAGATTTTTTCCCTGTGTAGTGTTTTATGAAGATAATGATAATCAATTTATTTACTTTTCACTTTGAAAATACTAGTAGTGTTTGAACCTTTTCCGTTGGCTGTCGGTTGATTACCTTCAAATTGACACTGTTCTAAAGGCACGAAATTGTGATAGGTATTATTGAGTTGGGACAGGTGGGGTCCTCAGTCAATCATCATATGATATTTTGGATCAATATTGCTAAATGTATGTTGCTATATACAGCATCAATAATTTAGAATGAGTAGTGCTAGTCAAAAATATGGTAGTTGTTTTTAGTTGAAGATTTGGTAAATATTTAATCATTGTCATGGAAAGTTGTTATTTTTAGTTGTTACTAAACTCTTTAACAGTAAATCTCTTCTTGTGGATGGCCATCCAGTATGATGTTTATGGAAACTTATTTGGACTTCTTGCGGCGCATCCGGTGACACCATTGGTGACTTTGCACCACCTTGATGTGGTGGAGCCAATATTCCCCAACGTGACCCGGGTGGAAGCCCTGCAGCGGCTTACAATTCCAATGAAGCTTGATTCGGCAGGTCTCATACAACAATCCATTTGTTATGAAAAAATAAAGAGTTGGACCATTTCGGTGTCCTGGGGATTTGCCATTCAAATTTTTCGTGGAGTTTTATCACCTCGTGAGATAGAAATGCCATCGAGGACGTTCTTGAATTGGTATAGGAGAGCAGATTACACTGCATATGCTTTCAACACGCGTCCAGTTGCTCGAAACCCCTGTCAGAGGCCCTTTGTGTTTTATTTGTCAAGGGCGAGATTAGATTCTATCACCAATCAAACAGTCACTATATATGATCGGCATCGTGTTCCTCATCCCGCATGCAAATGGAATATGACATCTCCTTCAGAAATTGATAGAGTAGTGGTTTATAAGAGACCTGATCCACATCTATGGGATAGAGTAAGCACTAACTCACCTCTAATACTACTTCGATTCTCAACTATTGCCATCAAACATATACTATAGCACTCATAACTGAACCCAATATCTGTTGTTAAAGATAAATGTGATTTTATAGTGTGACCATGACATGCTTATTTGAAACCATGGTTGCTTCCTGGGCTTCTTCTAAAATGTAAAGTAATGTCTTTTTTTGGTCAATCTGCACCCTTGTCTAAGACCCTTAACTAGAGAGTGATTTGCATCAATCTGTACCCTTGTCTAAGACCCTTAACTAGAGAGTGATTTGCACAGGCTCAATCCTTAGGCTTTTATATATTGTAGCATTTTGAAAAACATGTCTTTAGCTCTTTTGTTGTGTATGTCAAATACTTGTAATGTGCGTCTTTTTCTCATTGTTTCTGTTTTGAATTATCTTTTGGCAGTCCCCAAGGAGAAACTGTTGTCGGATATTGGAGTCGAAGAGAAAAAACATGGTTTTGGATGTGGGTGTCTGCAGAGAAGGTGAGATCAGTAAAATATAAGGATAAACCACTGAACGAGGTTCTTTTTTCCAGAATTGAAACTCACAATTGTTCATTTTCATTCTTAGCTTTATTCCTTAATTTATTAATTTTCGCAACATTTCTGGCAATGGTCTTCCCTGGTTCATTGACAAACAACCATTAGGGAAAGAAACTATGAATGTAAAAAGTCGTAGGGCATAATTATACTACATATATAATGTTATGGTTGCAGTGTAGTTTCCAGAACTATGGAATTTCTTTTAATCTGATTTGGATTTATTATTTTTACATGTGAGGTGTGATAATAAAATCGATTGTTGACATTAGGGTCTCTTGTTGCGAAGAGTCCTTCACAAGTTTCATAAAACAGCATAAGAGCTAAGCTACTTAACTTCTATCCTTAACAGCATGCTTAGAAATTAAGGATCTTTCTGTCACACAACCATTGCTATGAAAAAAGCATGCTTAGTAATAATAATATATGAGACATATTTTATTTGTTACAATTGAGCACATCACATCATGATGTTTTGAAGGTTATAAAGAAGTTTCATTGATGTATTATCATTAAAGTAGGCTGTTGGTAATAGTACTGTAGTAGCAATATGGATTATAACATTTAGTTGCTGCTTATGAAACAAGCCGTAGTGTATATAAAGATGTGCCTGTAGTGTATATATATGATGTGCTGATGGTATAATAAATTTGAGCATTGTTGTAGGCGTAGAGGACTAGAGGGTTAAGTTCTTTCTCTTCCACAACTGTGTAATTTGTCCATTGTATGAACTGGTAAGCTGTCCTTTTCTTCTTGAAAGGTCTCCTTGTGTTCATTTGTTACTCCATGCATCAAAGTTATGACTTTCTAAATACCAGTGCTAGTGCTAGTGCTAGTGCTTCATTTAAATTACTAAAAATTTAGAACGAATTTGGGTTGGGTCCCAATAAGTTGGTGGGGCCGAGGAACTACTTTTGTTCTTTGCTCATTAAATTGGTTCCATTTTTGATCTTTTGGAATAGATGAACAAACTATTGTTAAATTGTTTTTGGACACTTTGACTCCAACTATATTCTGTTCATTATTTATGCTTACATGTATAATTAGGGACACTTTGAGTCAACTATATTCTGTTCATTATTTATGCATATATGTATAATTAGGGACTGGATCACTATCCTTTTGTTTAATGTTCCCATTAGCTAAAAGTGTTATTTGAATGGGATTGATACGTGAGAGGTTTTCGTGGATGGATGATTCGTTATTTATTAGTAGTTGTTTATTTATTTAATTTATTGTATTTTTTATTTATTGGTTTATTTTAGTATTAGGTTATTTATTTAGAGGTCTAATTAACTTAGGATTATTAGAGTTTATTTTTTTATAAATATATTTGTAAGTTATGTCAGATTTTTAACATTTTGATATTAAAATTATTCTGATTATTGGTTACGATCAATTTTTTTTTTCTTAATGCGGTTGAAAACTCTAGGGGTAGTGGTTCTTTTTCTTGATCTTGGTTTTTTTAATTAATTATATGTTCAATAATTTTTGTCCTACCTCATATTGGTATCAGTCCTCATATTGGTATCAGTTCTTAAGGTGGTTTCATCAATTTATTAATTTTTAGAAGATATTGGGTTTTAAAAAATAAAATAATAATAAAAAAGTTTTTGTTCATTGTCGAAGTTACTGTTCATCACCAGACACTATTCAATAAAAAAATGTAATGTTGTTGTCTTGTTTTGGAGATAGAGAGGTAATCTTAATTTTTTTAATTTAAATTAAAAAGTTTTGTAAATTACTTTTTAGTATCCCTAAACTTTCGTTCTCCATTTAAATATTTTCTCACAATTTGTTAGTATATATTTTTTTCACCTCTCTTTCATGCATAAAGAACTCTAAATTTTTACCGGTTTATTAGTCGCATATTTTTTGATCAGTTATGTCCATTATTTTTTATAAAAAAAAATAAAAATAAATATTTCATTTTGAATATTCAGATTTTAATAATTAATCACTTCAATTCCTTTCATTCATTAGTTCTAAAAATTTTAAAAGTTTGTTTTGGATTTATTCTTTTAAAATTGTATATTATTTTATCTAATTGCATATTATTCTATTATTATTATTAGTTTTTGGAATTGCAATTGCACAGGCATAAACTTGTAATTTTAATTTGCTTCAATTAAATTTTTGTATTATTTTAGCTTTGCACTTGTATTTGCATCCCAAGCTGTTTTAGAAAAAATTCAAGACCAATTAATGGTCGTTGAACAACTGGATCAAATGAATGACATGATCAAACACATTAAACAAAGACAACCTGTAGTGGAATCTCAGGGGAATAATGTGACTGGGCATGTGGAAAACCCACATGTTAGACACCATGAATATCTTGGGAATGATCCTTATGATGACGACTATAGAAAAATTAAGGTATATGCACTAGAGTTTGACGATAGATTTGATCTCAATGCATTCATTGATTGGTTGTTTAGTATAGGGAAGTATTTTTACTAGTATGAGATGTCTGAGAATAGGAAGGTGAAATTCGTTAAAATGAAATTTGTGAAATTAACCAATTTATTTTGCTCAAGAATTGAGAGAGACTTAGAGCTTCTAGGTGAGCCACCTATCAGACATTTGGGGGGAGATGAAAACTTGCATAAAGCAATATTATTTACCCGTATAACATACCGATAGGTTAATGGAGCAGTATGACAACTTTCGTCAGGGTAATAATATGTTTGTTGTTGATTATATCTACAGATTTAGGGAGTTGACTCAAAGTAGGATCAGTGAGAGTGATAGATTGACCATTATGAAGTTCAAGAATGGGTTACGAACTGAACTTCAATCACACATCCTGACCAGTGGCATCACTATCCTAGATGACCTTTTCCAGTCAGCTCTAGATAATAAGTATAGGTTACGAGGTATCGTTAGGACATCCCCTTCTTACTCAGGTCAACACAGTTGCATAAATTTCTAACAGAGTAGATATTTTTTCACTTCTTAGGCGTCCTCTAGGGCTAGTAACACCGTAGTTAGACCATTTGGTGACAAAAGGAATGGTATAATTACACCCAACTCTCAGTCTACTATCGAAGAGAGGTACTTTTACATATCAGGGGTTAGGGCACAAGTCTTTTGAGTGCCCCAATCGCTAGCGAGTAACAATAGTAGAGATAACTTCAAAAGAGGAGAGGAATATTATCAGGAATGAAGTCGAGGGTGAGTATGGCTCACAGGATGAGGAGACTGATGAGCACTTAGAGGAGATGGGTTATCAGGTAGGTGTTATGAAGTGTGTTTTCAAGAGTTATAGGAGAAAGGATAATTATAGATATTATAAACCTACAACAAAGTAGGTAGTGTCTCTTTTAAATTGATCATCGATGGGGTAGTTGTTTAAATGTGGTTGTTGAGTCCGCCTTACCACGGATGAAGCTAAATGCATAACCATATTCCTGACCTTTTAGCGTCACCTGGGTAACAAGACATCCATTCATGTGTCAAAGAGATGTCTAGTGTCGATTCACCTTTTAGGGCTACGAGGAGAGTATTAAGTGTGATGTCCTTCCTATGGATGTTGCACATATTCTATTAGGACGACTTTGGCTATATGACCGTGATGTGACTTATTATGGGAGGGTGAACACATGTGTTTACATAAGGGGCAGAAAATATCATTAGCACATATGAGACCCCGAGTGTCGTCCAAAAGTCAACCAAAAGAGATTAGCTTACGTACCTAACAAACTAAATCACTTCATATTCTTAATAGAAAGGAATTTGAACGAATTATGTTGGAGGAGAATGTTGTGTATGCAGTGACAACTATAGAGGTGAGAAATTTTCTTGAGGAGAGTAGTAGAGAAATTCCTAATGATGTTAGGCAGATTCTACGTGAGTTTACTGATGTTAGGCCTAGTGAGTTACCCGATAAGTTAACACTTCTTAGGAATATCCAACATACCATTAACATTGGTCCAGGGTCTTCTTTACCTAACCTGTCACATTATAGTATGCATTGAATAGAGCAGACTAAGATGAGACGATAAACAAATGAGTTGTTGAGGAAGAGATTTGTTAGAGAGAGTTTTAGCTCTTGTATCTTTCCAGCTTTATTCACCCCTAAAGTTGATGTGATTTTGAGGATGTGTTGTGATAGCCGAGCCATACATAAGATCGCCGTCAAGTAAATGTTTCTCATACCTAGGCTTGATGGCACGTTAGCTATGATGACTGGGACTCGTGTTTTCACCAAAATAGACATGCAACGTGGATACTACCAAATCCGCATCCGAGAGGGAGATGAGTAGAAGACTGCCTTTAAGATAAGGGACAAACTTTGTGAGTGGTAAGTCTTAGCTTTTGGCTTAACCAATGCACCCATCACATTTATGAGATTTATGAATCATGTGCTATGTCCTTTCATAAGAAAGTTTGTAGTGGTCTATTTTGATGACATCCTCATTTATGATGTCCTTTTAGTTTTTATTGTAGTGAATCATTTCACTAAGAGTACACATTTATTCTTTACAGCAAAATTGATAATGTCTCACATATTACCATGATTTTCTTTAGCTATTGGCTATAGTTTTCGATTGAGATGTTAATTTATGAGTTATTTTTGAAAAACTCTCTACAAGAAACTTAACACCAAACTTAAGTTTTTCACTATTTATCATCCATATACCGATGGACAAATTGAGATTGTTAATAGAAGTCTACGTGATTTGATACGTTGGTTTGTGGGTGATCATACATGAGATAAAGTTTTACCTATAACTGGGTTTGTATATAATAACTTAGTTAAATGTTTGACTTAAGTAAGTCTTTTTCAGGCTAACACTAGTTATCCGCCTAGAAAATCTGTGAGACCCCGAATTTTATGAAATAAAGTATTCAATTTTTCTATTTTGGTAAATAGTTAAATTGATAAAAGTTTAAAGTTAAGGGTCATATTTGAAAATTTTTTAAAGTAAGCAAGTTGTCATAAAATAACTTTAGTAGTAAAAAATACAAGATGTCTGGCGTTGGTTGCGTAGTAGCGCACGGTATTGATTATTGATCTTTACGTGAAGTCACTCGATTATACTCAATTATTACTACGATAATTCTTGCATCATATCTCTCATATTATTGATTCAGTTATTGTCACAGTATCATCTGCATAAAATGATATATTATTAAATCAATAATTGAGACGACAAAGTTATTCATATTATTAAATTGCAATATTTACAATGTCTAGAAGTTCTGCCAAGGAGAGGTTTGGTCACCTAATTGCGCGCTAATATGGAGAAATCCTTATTGGAAAGCCCCATCTTTCCTGAGAACAACCTGGTTGCTAAATATTGTGAGTTATAATATTAATGATGCATAAGTTCGTGTTGATTAAAGATGAATTTGATAGTTTCATTATGTTGGGATTATATGTGTTAGTAGAAATCGACATCTATTACGATGATAATTGATGTGCGGAGGTTATATTGTTCATCGGTTATTCGGAAACTTTTTGTGTGAGATTCTTTGTTCACGAGTTACTTATTCAAGAGTTCTTATTCACGAGTTACTATTCACGAGTTCTTATTCATGAGTTACTATTCACGAGTTTTAATAGTAACTTGTCCTTTCGATTTTCAAGAGTTATTTGACCCTTCACTTTCCAAGAGTTATTTGCCTCTTGGTTGTTCCAAGAGTTAATTGCCCTTCCCATGAATAGTAGTTGTCTCTTCAATATTACCAAGAGTCATTTTAACCCTTCGTTAAAACCAAGAGCTACTTCGGTTCTTATAAATAGAAGCTCATTCCTTCATTATTTCTTACGAATTCAACTGAAACTCTAGAAATGAGAGAAATTATAGAGAAAAGAAGAAGAGTTTTCTACTACTTCACTACTTGATATCCGGTTTCTTTACGGTGAGGATGTTATTCTTTTGTATTCTTGAAGAGAACTTACATTATTCCATTCTTTATTATTACATTGAATAACTTTTGTGTCTGTGGCATACCTATATATATAACTTTTGTATCATGCAGATACCTATATTTGGTGAAATCATACATTATTCCATTCTTTATTATTACATTTGGAATAACTCAGATATCTGTGACATACCCTATACATAACCTTTGTATACACGACATACCCTATACTGGTGAAATCCTCTGTTATTCCATTCTATATTATTATGTTGGAATAACTTTTGTTTATCTGATACCACATACATTGTGAAATTCTTCTATTATTTCATTCTATGTTATTATGTTGGAATAACTTTGTTTATCTGAATACTGCATACATGGTGAAATTCTTCTATTATTATTATTCTTTATTATTCTCATTTAATATCCTATCGGTCTTGAATTTACTTTGACACAGTTCCATTTATTATTACATTGGAATAACTTTGTATACGCTTATGGATTACCGTATACCTAGTGATGTCTGTTGTTATTCCATTCTTTATTATTTTGTTGGAATAACCTCTATACGCGGTTTTCTGGTATACACGTGATTTCATTTGTTATTCCATTCTTTATTATTACAGTGGAATATCCATGCTTCGTGCATTCTGTAGAACTGGTTCCATTCTTTATTATTACGATGAGAATAACTGTCAGGTCTGCGATCTATCGCATGCATGGTGATTTCTTCTGTTATTCCATTCCTTATTATTCTGTTGGAATAACCTGTCTATGTGGATTACCACAAGCATGGTGAATGATCCTTTGTATTTCATTCCTTATTAAATTGTGGAAATAAACTGTTTACGTGGATTATGATGAAAGTTATAATAAAAGCATTGGACTGATGAAAATCATGGGTATATATGGTATTAGTAAGTGTTATGATGATTTATGTTGGTTATTATGTGAAAACATGAAAGTTTCTTAGAAATCACAAAGGGTTGAAAATCAGATTTTATTGAAAACGGAACATGAAATTCAATTGACCATATCTCCTATTATATTTTGAATTTTTGAGTGAGGTTAAGTTCTAGAATTAGGTCTATGAGTTTTTTAACTTATCCAAGTGGAATCACTGAAAAAGGTATTGTAGATTTTCGTGTGGACTGATTTTAGCAAATGAGTCCAAAGCTGCAACAACTGAAAATACTACTGCCCAGAAAATTTAAGGGGCTGTTTCGACCACTTAATTTGTGAGAAAAATTCTGGCCTTTTGGGACATGAAAGTATATGGTATAAAGTACCTCCTGTCCAAAAATGAGCTCATTCCAACTTAAAATGAGCAAGTTATGACCATTTCAATATTTAGGTTTTTCCGACGAAAAATGCTATAACCGGAGTTCTATAACTCCGATGACCATGAAATTTAAATTGGAAGCTCACATTAACATGTGTAAGATCCTTCCAAGATTTGGGGATTTATGGAGTTAAACTTGAGGTAGCTAATTTCTTATGGAATTAATTAGAAATTGATTTTTGAAAAATAGTAAATGAATTTTAAAAATTCCAAGAAAAATATATTTTCATTATGTGACTATATTATGCTAAATCCCAGAAAATAAATATTTTTTGAACTAATTTGGTATTTTTTATGAAAATGATCTAGTTATGAGTAAATGAGTTAAATATGTTATATGAAGTAACAAAATTGGAAAATAGGATTTTATCTTGGAAATCCTATATAGGGTATATGCATATTTTTGATGAGGGATTTGATCATTGGTGATGATATCTTATGAGTATGACATTTTTGAATGATTAAATGCATTATGTGGTAAAGTGTAAACAATTGAAATAAATTGTTTATAAGTTTAAGAAGTGATTAAAATATTATTATAATATTAATGATATTAGATTATGAGATTATTAAATGATTGATAACATTGGGATATTCTTGAACCCTAGATAAATTATATTATAAATGTTTAATATTTATCCTTTATCTCATTTGATTGATTTTTTATATCATTGTCATGATCCTCATGCTTATATTGTGTTGAAAGTCATCTATGACTTACGTGCATAGATGGACTTGGTATGATTATGACCAGGGATTATTCGGTATAATCATGACCGTAATGTTACAAATGATGTGGTAAAAGTCATCTTTGGCCCATAGTGCATAGATGGACTTGGTATGATTATGCCGAGGATTGTTCGGTATAATCATGGCCGTAGTAATTGAAAACACGAATATCTTTGGCACCGTAGTGCATGGATAATTAAGTGGTCGTGATACTTATTAAAGTGAGTCTCAAAGATTATTGATTTTGATTTGTATATCTTTGGCACAGAGTGCAAAGATGAATTCATTAAATTTATGATTATGAGCGAGAAATTGTGATTTGGTATAACCATGATTTTTGATGTTTTAGGTGAAGATAGGTGATGAAAATTATCTTAGTCACAGGTGCGAAAAGTAATTCAAATCACAATTATGATTATGAGTTATTCATATGATTGTGGGCAGGAATTGTTGATTGATGTTACGAGGATAAAACATTATTGGTGGACTTTTTAACTTGGAGAAGATAATAGACTAATGGTCTATTTGACTCTTTAATGGATTGCTTTCGTTTACGTTATACTATGGTTGAAAAGTTTTATTATCACCCTATGTTCTAAATCTTTGATTTATTCTTGATGAATGCTATTGATAATTTAATTATCTTTAGTCATGATATTCTTTCTTTGGGCTAGTTGTCTTTCACCCTTTCTTTCACCGTTCTCTTGAAATGAGAATATAGGCGGGACGAGTCGGGGAAAGGAGTAGCCGGTCGAGATGATAGCATTAGTAGTCCTCACTATTTTGATTAAATAGTGTGACAATAAATGTAATGAGGACTCCTTTGAGTTTGTATCTTTATCCAGATGAAATTCTCTCGGGCATATGATATCTATCATAACTTAGATTCATGGCCTCCCATGTACGAAGGTTTCCTTGAGCCCTTCCCAAAGATTTTAATTTCAAAACAGTTATTGACTGTACTTTTATGTAACGTACCATTGTAAGGTTGTGGTCGAGGCACCATAAGAGTTACATACATTTGAATTGAAACTCACTACTTATCTGTTGTCGTATACTTCGCATAGCTCAACAGCGATTAATATAAATGAAGTTGTAATTGATTTTTATAGTATGATATCTGGCGACTCAGAATGGGTCGTGTGGACCTATTTTGGGGGCGTCACAAAATCTATTGATTTAGCTCTTCTTCTCATTACATATAGGGCTAATGAGTTTGCATATTTTTTTGCGTATCACATTCATGGTTTACATTCTAAGATAAGAAAGAAAATTATTTTGAGCAATGAAAATTATAAGTCTGTTGCAGATGTTCATCGTAAGTATTAAGAGTTTAATGAGAATGATGTTGCGTCACCGTGCTGAGAGATTACCTCCTGACACATGGAAGAAATTGCATGTTAAGAGAATGTGTTCATTTCGAGTTCAGAAGAAGGTTACGAGTGATTGGGTATTGGTCATGTATTTAATGTGGAAGACCTTAGTTCTTATCATAGGCTTTCTAATGATTTTGCCCTTCTTCCACTTCTTCTCCTACTTATTCACCCAATTCGCTTACATTTGTTAACCTCGATGAGTCTGTACTTGTTTCTCTTTTATTTGTTCCACCTGCACTTCCTATTGTTCCCACACAACGTAAAACAGAGGTTATTGAGAATGTTTTTTAGGAGCGGGTTATGTTGGCGATGAGACACAGCAAAGGCCCAGCCATGAAATTTGGGCCAAGGCGTTGATTCAGATTATTTAGCCCATGAAAGATGCAGGCGTTTTTTACTTGCTTGGTTTTACCACGGCATGGTGGCTAGCTTGGTCTTGACCGTTGACTTATTTTTATTTTATTTTTTAACAAAATTTTGATACTTGTGGGTTATGAGATTTGAACACAAGACTTGTAAATAAATAAATAAGAGACTTATATAAATAAATAAATAAGAGACTTGTCTTGAGCATCTATAACTCCTCATAGGTATGCCATAATATTCTCTTTGTTTTAGGCTTTTGGCAATACTTTTAATGTTTATGTTGTACATGGATGATATTTATCTTTGGCTTGCTCGTTATTACATTGTAATTATTATTTTCTCAAAGACATGGTACATGATTTTAATAAATTATTGTCACTTTGAGACGGTGGACACCCACAATTCGTCTAAGTATAATAGTTGCTTGGACTTTTCTCACACTTTCTATCTCTAAAGTATCTTGAAGAATGTAAATAGATGTGCATTTTTGTTGTGAACTCGTTGTAAAAGATATTGTTACTTTTGTGACGCCCCCAAAATAGGTATACATCACCTATCTTGAGTCGCCAAATACATGGTACAAAATTTAAATACAACTTAATTATACAACAATGCGTGTAAAATACGACAAAACATATCTTTGTGAGTTTTAATACAAATATTATCATCTAGACAATATTCACACTCAATTGAGTCCTCATTACATTTATTATCACACTATTTAACGTAATAGTGAGGACTACTAATCTATTATTTGGACCGTCACCCGCTTCCCATTAGTCCCTCGCTACGTTCTCATTTCACAAGAGAACAATGAAAGTAAAAGAGTGAGCTCAACTAGCCCGATGAAGAAATATTATGACTAAGATAATGCGAATAAATTATCGTTAGCCTTCAACAAAGTGTTAAACCGATACAATAAACAAACATCAAGTTTAAGCTGCGGTAATTGAACAAGCGATCCATTAAAAGAGTCAAGTAGAGAATAAAATCTACTATCTTTTATGATTTAAAAGGTTTTTCATCACTTTTATCATTTGAGACTCGACAATAAATAATCCACATCATCCCTGCACTACGGCCAATGATATTCATTAGTATCACAACCACAAATTATCCAAGCACTACGGGCCAAAGATATTCGTGTATTCATCGATGGTCATGATCATGCCAACAACTGTCCATCAATGCACTATGGGCCAATGAGGACTTTTACCACATCATTTGTAACATTACGGTCATGATTATACTGATTAATCTCTGGTCATAATCATACCAAGTCCATCTATGCACTACAGGCCACTATGCATAATAGAATAGAATATATTCTATTTATAGTCTAATAAAATAAATAACTTTATAAAAGTATTCTGTTTTATTTAAAAAGATTTTACTATACATAATAGAATAGAATATATTCTATTTATAGTCTAATAAAATGAATAACTTTATAACGATATTACATTTTATATAAAAAGTTTTTCTATTTTATTACATTAATAATACTAATAAAACAAAACTTCATCATCATTATTATAATTCACACTATTAATCGACCAATCGTTTCCCGGAAAGAGGGCTTTTCAATAAGAATTTCTCCCTATCATGCCGCATGATTAGGTGACCAAACCTCTCCTTGGCGCGAACTTCTAGACATCGTTAATATTGCGAATAATAATATTAATAACTCTATCATCTCAATTATTGATTTAATAATATAAAAAAATATCGACAATAATTGAATCAAATAACGTGAGATCAATGCAACAATTGAACAAAACCGAGTGACTTCTCACGTAAAGCATCAATAATCAATATCGTATTGCTACTTATGCTACAACCACGCGTATTCTGTACTTTTAACACCGGTGTTTTTTACCGCCTTCCATTGTAAGACCCGAATTTTTTTTTTATAAATAAAATGAAATTTCCTTTATTTATTATTTTGAAATAGTAAGGGTTGATTTGATTAATGTGTTGTTATTATGGGTAAAATCATAAATTTTACAAAATAAGCAAGTGGTTATAAAATATTCATTGTTGTTAGGGAATATTCGTTTGGTCGTGGAATATTAAATCTTTATCGTCGGAATATTAAATGCAATGCCAGTGATCATTTATGGGCCCATAATTGAATAAGCTGTCGGATGAAGAAACGACAAGTATGTGTTTTTATAAATAACAGGCGTAGTTATTACCGTTAACACTTGTTGGATTACATGGTGGTTAAAATACGATGTGTCGTGGTTGCACGAAGAATATTACCGCGGTATTACAGATATTGTTGAATTATTGATCCTTACGTGAAGGCACTTTTCAATAATTATTACGGTAGTTATTGTTCAATATTATATTGATTCAATAATTCTTGCGTTGATATTTAGTATCACTTTGTTGTTTCAATAATTGTCATTACACGTATTTTCCATTATCAAATCAATAATTCATATTATTTGAATAATATTATCGAGATAACATTATTGGCAATGTCTAGAAAGTTACATCTAAGGAGAGGTTTGGTCACCTAATTGCTTGGCAGATAGAGAGAAATCCTTATTGGAAAGCCCCTCTTTCTGAGGAGCGACACGGTTGTCGATCTTGTGATTACGTAATATTATTTTAAATAATTAATTATTGATTATTATGATAAAAAATATTTATTTTATGTGGATATAGATGGAGAAAATTTTTAATGTGACAATTGTTAAAAATTAATATTTTATCTTTTCTGATAAAATAATTCATTTAAATATATTATTTTAATAATATATTAACGGTGATATTTTTACAATGAATGTGGGATATATGAGTATATGAGGAGGAAGAGTATTTTTGTGGCATTAAATGTTTAACATATGTTTTGTGTGTCGGTGGACACAATTCTTGACCAAAAAATTGATTATAGACTGTAAAATCGCTCATTTATGGATTTCGGATAATTTCTGTTTGGAATTTGGAAGAACTTCCTTCTGCAAAGTTGTATATAATTGAATTTCCTATAAAAAGTCGCGAGATTCAATTTTTTACGACAAAAGGGCTATTTATCATGAATTATTGAAGTTAGAAGTTACGAAATAATTGATTTTTTTGGAAGTTTTAATTATTTTATATAAGAAAAACATTTTTGTGGTTGTTGGCACATGGGTGGCTGATGTTTTTGACCAAAGAAGGCATGCTAGAGTTTTCAAAACATGTGGGTAGGAATTTGGAATAAATAATAATATATTTTATTAATTTAGTCTCCTTTGATGCGTTAACATTTTCCTATAAATAGAGGCTAAGTTAGAATTGAAAATCACACCGAAACTAAGTTTTCTCTTTCTCTCTCTATATTATCGGCGTATTCTTGTGAGTATACTTTGAGTGTTCTTTATCTGGTGCGAGTTTACAAGACTATATCTGAAATTCAATCGGAAGACGGTTATTTTGAGGTAAGGGATGTTATTTCTTTCATGAAATGATATTATTTTCTTCAATATCATTATGCCAAAATCTTTGTTGAACTTTTATCAAATTTGGAACTTTTTCATATTGGGGTTACTATTCATGAGATTCTTATTCACGAGTCTTATTCACGAAGCGTGAAGATGTTTTTTTGTGAAATTTCTATCTTTTTGTGTGGGGTTTCTTATTCACGTGTCTCGGTCTTATTCACGTATCGGCACTATTCACGAATCTGAAGACTATTCAATCAAAATAAAAATTTTCTTTTTGTCCAAGATGTCTATTTTGGCTACTATCTTTGATTGTATCCATGTTTTGATCGTTATTTTTGAGTTCCGCTTCAAAATCGCTTATTATGAAGTATTATCGATCTTGGATAAACTATTGTACGAATCCCTAATATTTGTCCTTCTATCTCACTTGGATTCGTTCTTAAAATATTTTCATCATCCTCGGTCCTTAATGGTGATACTTGATGAATATCTTTGGCTTGTAGTGCAAAGATGAGCGATTAATCGATGAATATCTTTGGCTTTTGTAGTCAAAGATGAGCAGTGTTGAGATGAACATGACCAATTTGGTGATTTAAATGAATATCTTTGATCTCAGTGCAAAGATGAATATTGATTGTTGTTTACGAGGATAAAATATTGATGATGGATTTTTAAACCTTAGAAGCGGTAGAATTCTTTCTCTACGTGACTCTTACAATGGATTCTTCATTTTATTGCATTTGTTGATCTAAAACTTGTTGTCTATTGTATTCTATTAGATTTTTCCTCGTTGAAGACTAACGATAATTTGTTGTATATTATCTTAGTCATAATATTCTTCTTGGGCTAGTTGAGCTCACCTTTTCTTTGTTGTTCCATTTTCTTCTCGGGAGGTGAGAGCATAAGCGAGGATCGAGTCGGGGTATGGAATGAAGGTTCTAGAGAGAGTTGTTTAGTAGTTCTCACCATTTTGTAAAATAATGTATCAATAATTATGATGGGAATTTATTTGTGTGTGGATATTGTCTGAGCGGCAATATCCTCGTATTTAAACTCACGATATGTATTGTAAGTATTTCACACGACATTTGTATTATTGAAGTTGTAGTTATTTCTGTACCATGTATTTGGCGACTCAGAATGAGTTGGGTGGAATGAACCTATTTTGGGGGCGTCACATCCGCCGTTATTTTCATAAAATATTTTTGTCGTTTTCTCAATCCGACAATAATTACATTAATAAGGGTCCACTAATGATTGTCTTTGTCGTCTGAATATTTCTTGTTAAAACGAATATTCCTCGATCAATCGAATATTATATAACAACTTGCGTACTTTGCAAAATTTATAAATATTACCCACAATTATAACATTATATCAAATCCACACCATAATATTCAAAAACTTCGGGGTCTCACAATCTCCCCTCCTTTTGAAATTTCGCCCTCGAAATTTACGTACGTACCTGGTACGCCGAAGAGATGTGTATACCTTGACTTCATTTCATATTCCAACTCTTGAGGTATAACCTTGAATACATTTATCATCGAAAACATTACACATTGCATACGTGCATGCCCGATGTCCTCCGATTGCCTCTGAATGCACATTAGTCCCTAAAATAGCCATTTTAGGCCTTGATTCCGACCTCAAATCTCAAAATATAAAGAATGAAAGTTATAGGTCTACTCGTTATCTTTCCGAATCATCCTGAATCACCTCAATCAAAGTTCGTATGAAAAAGTTATGCCCAATTTATTAAAGGACGTCCGGACAGATTTTGGCTTAACACTTGACGAGCGCCTAGGCACCCAGATTTGGCCTTGGGCAAGCGCCTAGGCGCCCAAGAGCAGAATATAAGCGCCAAGCCTAGCGCCTAGTGTGACGCCCCCAAAATAGGTATACATCACCCATTCTGAGTTGTCAATACATGGTACAGAAACAACTACAACTTTATTATTACAAACAATAAAACTGTGAGTTTGAATACAAATATTATCTTCTAGACAATATCTATACTCAAATAAATCCTCATCACATTTATTGATATATTATTTTACAAAATGATGAGGACTACTAAACAACTCTCTCTAGAACCTTCATTCCATACCCCCACTACTTACATCTTTATTTATATTCTCGCCTCTGAAGAAAAATGGAACAAAAAGAAAAAGGGTGAGCTCAACTAGCCCAATAAAGAATATTATGACTAAGATAATATACAACAAATTATCGTTAGTCTTCAACGAGGAAAAATCTCGAGAGAATACATTAAACAACAAGTTTTAGATCAATATTTGCAATGGAAAATATTAATTCATAGAAAAGTTACGTAGAGGGTGAAATCTACTAATATCTATGAATTTAACAGGTCCATCATCATTATTTTATCCTCAGTAACATCAATCAATATTCATCTTGAATCAAATATTCATCTTTGCACTACTGAATAAAGATATTCATCATTGGTCATGTTCATCTAAACACTGCTCATCTTTACACTACGAGCCAAAGATATTCATCAAGAAATCATTCATCTTTTGCACTACAGCCCAAAGATATTCAAGAATATCATCATTTAGGATCGAGGATGATGAAAAATATTTCAAAAGAAAACGAATCCAATTGAAACAAAAGAATAAATATTAAGGATTCAGATTTCACCTATTTCATGTCCAAAATATCTCATAAATAATCATAATGCGGTGTAAAATTCAAGAATGATCAAAACATGGATACAATCAAAGCTAGTATCCATAATAGATATTTTGGACGAAAAGGAAAATTTTCATTTTTTCGATGAATAGTCACCGATTCGTGAATGAATAATCAGATATCGTGAATAATTAATCGATATCGTGAATAAGTAACTCCGACACTAAAAGTTCCAAATTTGATTAAAAAGTTCAGATCAATACTTGACATAATGATATTATAAGAAATAATATCATTTAAAAAAAATCTCTTACCTCGAAAGATGAGTACTTCAATTTGAAACACCTGGATATAAAGCATGACTTGAACTTGCAACCGTATAGCAATACTCAAAATATACTCAAAATACTCACAAGAATACGCTTCGATAATATAGAGAGAAAACTTGATTTAAAGTGTGATTTTCAATTCTAACCCAAGACCCTATTTATAGGAAAATGCTTAGAACACTAAAGTGAAAATTTAAAAAATATAAATATATATATCAAAATTCCTACGCCACTCTTGAAATCTGATTTCATTCAATAAAGCACATGCCACCTTCTAGAAAAGTAAGAAAAACATTTTTCTAATTTAAAATAATTTAAACTTCCAAAATCAATTATTTGAGCTTGAACTTCATAATTCACAATAAATAGCCATTTTGTCGAAAAATTCAAAATCGCGAATTTTTATAGGAAATTCAATTCTCTACAACTTTACGGAAGAAAGTTTTTCCAAATTCCAAAGTAAATTGGCCAGAAATTCACAAATGCAGACGATTTTACGTGTTATAATCAAATTTCGATCAAGAAATGGAGTCCACCGACACATAAAACATGCTTTAAATATTTTTGGTAACAAAAATACTCCTCCTCCACATATACTCATATATCTCACATTCATCGTAAAAATATCATCATTATTATATTATTAAAATATAATAATATATTTAAATGAATTATTTTATCAGAAAAAGATAAAATTTCAATTTTCAACAATTGTCACATTAAAAATTTTCTCCATCAATATCCATATAAAATCAATATTTTCCTTATCATATGAATCAATAATTAATTATTCACAAATAATATTACAGAATCACAATATTGACAACCAGCGGCTTCAAAGGAAGAGGGGCTTTCCAATAAGAATTTCTCCTTACTGGCGCGCAATTAGGTGACCAAACCTCTCCTTAGATAGAACTTTCTAGACATTGCCAATAATGTTATCTAATAATATTATTCAAATAATATGAATTATTGCTTCGATAATGAAAAATATTGTGTAATGACAATTATTGAAAAAACAGCAATATAAAATATCAACACAGCGATTATTAAATCAATAAAATAAAATACTGAACAGTAATTACTATAACCATTATTGAGTAGTACCTTCTTACGTAAGAATCAATAATTGGTGCAATACCGTGTTCTACTGTGTGTTAACCAACGAGTATTTTAACAAATTATAATGATAATAACTACTTACTGTTATTTTTAAACAACTTATATTTGTCGCTTTCTTCATCCAATCGCTTTTAGTTATGGGGCCCATACATGGTCATGCTACCGTCGTGCGAATATTCCCAAGCGATCTAATATTCCACGACCAAACGAATATTCCCCACAACAATGAATATTTTATAACCACTTGCTTATTTTAAAATATTTGCGTATTTTACCCATAACTATCCACATTAATCAAATCAACCCTTACTATTTCAAAATAATAAATAGAGAAAATTAAATTTCATTAATAACAAGTTGGGGTCTTACACCTAGGCGCTCGACTCTTGACTCTTAGCTCCAATTTTCCAGATTTTGCAACTTTTGACGCAAATACTTCAAATCTTCATAACTTCTTCATCCGTTATCGGAATTAGTCCGTTTTTGAGGCTATGGAAAGCTTGTAACATGCTCTATAAAACTCCCATGATTTCATAATTTTTCAGATTCATTAATTATTCTGAAATTTGGCTCCAAAGTCCCCTAAGACTAAGTTTTTACTAACAACGATATGTGAAAAACGTTATGAATACGCAACATACTTGACGTTAAAACGAGTCTATAGGCCACAGTTCCTACTCAATCAAGGATTTCAAATGGGCCAATTTAATCGATGGTTAAGATAACGCCTTCTTGAACCTTCTTCTTCATATTCATCAAATTTGGGTGTGTAGCTTGATCGGCTTTAACTTTATCGATTAAAGTCGATTCTACTCATATATTCATTATCTTCACGTGGGTCCCTAGAGTCTTTAACTCTATTTTCATCATTTGTAAGTTATACGAAATGAGTTTTTATGTTAACAACATCGCACTCAGAACGCATCATCGATCTTCTACTCAACGCTACGCCTTTACCACGTTCGTTTTTCCCACGATGATATTGAATGGTACGATCGTAATCTTCAACAGCTCGAGCCAACGTCTTTGGTGCATTATACGTTCGTTTTGGTTGAAGAAATATTTAAGAGTTTTAGAAATGGGTTTTGTACTGGGGTCAATACAAAATTCAATTCACGCTCTAGGGGTAGGCTAAGAAGTCTTCAGGGAATACGTCAAGAAAATTATTAACAATAGAAATATCATTCAAAACTGTGACTCTCATCCAAGACTTGGATAGAACGTCACATTGATACCTATCAACTTGTCATCGTCATTCACGACGTCGCCTACATAAAGTCTGGCTTCGGTGCATTCCGCATAAGGAAGTCACCAGCGAAAGGCTCGAGGCTCTTTACTTATGACTTGATATAACAATGATTGACTTTAGTGGTTTGGTTGCTTGAATTCGCAAAGCAGGTTGGTTAGGAATATGAAAGCTAACAACCTTACAAAAAGCTTGATGAGTAGTTCACCAATCGATTCCTAAAATCACATCAAAGGCAAGTATTTTCAAAGAGATAAGATCGACAGGTAACGTGAAAGTGTCGATTTGAATCAACAAGATTTATAAACAGTGGAGGTAACGAAGGTTTCTACTATCGAAGTTTCAACCAATAAGTCAAAGTCTAACTTCGCTGGGGTCAAATTTAAACGTTGAGCGCAAGCAAGAGAGAGAAAATAATGGGTAGAACCGGTATCTTATTAAGGTATAGACTTCGCAAGAATTTATAATTAACTAACTCGTGCTAACTTCGTTCGGTTATTAATGGGTAGAACCGGTCTCCTCTTCTTGAAATGTCTATTCTTATTATTTTGGCCATGATTACCACTGAAGTGGTTACCATTTATGGCATGCTGATTCCCTCCACGCTTATTGTCACCGCTTCAATGACTGTTATCACTAGTATTATCAGTTTACCGGCTTCTCTCTTTTGGTTGGGTTGACTCATTATCGTGCTCCAATAACTGAGCCCTATTAACAACATCTGAATACAAACACAGTTTATGTGAGATAAGAAATCGACGTATCTCGGGTTTCAAACCTCTTAGAAATATTCGCGTCATTCTCTCCTCATTATCAACCAAATGGGACGCAAACCGGGACAACTCGGCGAACTTGGCTTCGTACTGCGACACGGTCATGTTGATTTGTTCCAGTTTAATGAACTTTACCTCTTTCATGTGACGAATACTTTTGGGAAAGTACTTGTCGTTGAACAATTCTTGGAACTTCTCCCAAGTCATCTTCAGTCATGACGAAGTCGAGTACGTTTTTTACGATTCCCACCAATGAATCGCCTCTACACGCAGACATGAAAGTGGCAAGGGAACCTTTTGCTCCTTGGAGCATCCCAGGACATCAAATATCTTGCAGATCTGTTTGATCCACGTCTCCGCCTTAAGTGGTTTTGGCTCTCCAAAAAACTCCGATTGTCCCAGTTCCTTGAACTGCTTAGTGGTGACCGTCCGAGAGTTGCCAGTGTTTCCAGGTGCATTTTGTACAGGAGCCGCTCTTGTCTGATGTTGCATGAATTGCATAAAGCCTCTGAACATTTCATCGTTCATCATCTAGTCAGTGTTGTTGTTTGCCTAAGGATTGTCGCCTTCTTGACGCACATTATCCTGATTATTGATCTGTGGAGACTCAACGGTCTCCTGTGCTCCATTGATGTTCTCAACATTCTCGGATGTCATTTTTAAATACTGCCACAAAACAAGAGTTAATTTACATATCACATATTATCCCTAAACTCTGACCGACCAATTAAATACCAAATAAACTTAGGTAGGTCATACTAGTGAAAGAATTCCCCGTCTCTCCCCTCCTAGTTCTTATCTCACATCTCAACCAGGATCATATCCCTAAGCTTTGATATTAATCATGGCGCCCCCAAAATAGGTATACATCACCTATCTTGAGTCGCCAAATACATGGTACAAAATTCAAATACAACTTAATTATACAACAGTCGTGTAAAATACGACAAAACATATGCTATGAGTTTTAATACAAATATTGTCATCTAGACAATATCCACACTCAATTGAGTCCTCATTATATTTATTATCACACTATTTAATGTAATAGTGAGGACTACTAATGCTATTATCCGGATGACCGTCGCTACCCGCTCCTCCGACTAGTTAGTCGCCACTACGTTCTCATTTCTCAAGAGAACAATGAAAGTAAAGGAGTGAGCTCAACTAGCCCAGTAAGAAATATTATGACTAAGATAATGCAGAATAAATTATCGTTAGCCTTCAAAACTGATACAATAAACAAACATCAATTTTAACTGCAGCGGAACAAGCAATCCATTAAAAGAGTCAAGTAGAGAATAAAATCTACTATCTTTTAAGATTTAAAAAGGTTTTTCATCACTTTTATCGCTGGGACTCAGCTTAATAAATAATCCACATCATCCCTGCACTACGGCCAAGGATATTCATTAGTATCACAACCACAAATTATCCATGCACTACGGGAAAAAGATATTCGTGTATTCATCAATGGTCATGATCATGCCAACAACTGTCTATCAATGCACTACGGGCCAATGAGGACTTTTACCACATTATTTGTAACATTACAGTCATGATTATACCGATTAATCCTCGGTCATAATCATACCAAGTCCATCTTTTGCACTACTGAGCCACGAGATGACTTTCAATAAAATATAAACATGAGGATGATGACAATGATATAAGAATTCAATAAAACAAGTTCAAGAATTAATTTATCCAGAACTAATAACGTCCAAATTGTCAACATGATACTTCTTTGTAGAGTAAAATTCAAGAATGTTCGTAAGAATATTTCCATGAAAAGATCTTTGGATGAAGCGCTTGATATCAAGGATATTCCACTAATTTCATGGAGTATAAAGTCAAAATTTTAACCAACCGAGTATAATAAAGAATGGAATAACAAAAGAAATCACCACGCATGCGATAGATCGCATGCATGTGTTATTCCAATGTAATAATAAATAACGAAACCAAGTCATGCGTAACGCATTTAGATGTGATATTCCAATGAATAATAAATAATCGGAACCAGTCATGCGTAAGCCACGCATGTGATGTTCCAAATGTAATAATAAAGAATGGAATAATGTAAGAATTTTACCATGTATGCGGTGCTTGCATGCATGGAGTTATTCCAACATAATAATAAAGAATGAAATAACGTAAGAATTTCACCATGTATGCGGTATTGGCATGTACACGTTATTCCAACATAATGATAAAGAATGGAATAATGTAAGAATTTCACCAAGTATGCGATATTAGATTATAGATAAGTTATTCCAACATAATGATAAAGAATGGAATAATGTAAGAATTTCATCAAGTATGCTGATACTTTTTGTGACAGTTATTCCAACATAATGATAAAGAATGGAATAATGTAAGTTCTCTTCATGAATACGAAAGAAATAATACCCTTTACAGATACAACAAATAATATCCCTTACCTTATAAAAAAGAGTATTAAACTGGTAGAGGCGGGGATATACTTGAAGAAAACTTGCACTATGCTTTCAAAGCTTTCTTAAACTCTAAAAAGAAATACGCCAAGATTATAGAAGAAGAATTCTCTCTCACGCTTTCTCTCTAGTTTCAAAGAATTCGTAAGAAATAATGAAGAATGAGCTTCATTTATAGAAGAATGAACCTAATAAGAACTAATTCTGACGGTCCGTATTGATTTACTTTTTAAACTAGACTATCTGCATTGGTTTACTATAAAATATTCTAATAAAACAAAATCTTTTAAATAAAATATAATATATTCTATTTATAATCTAATAAAACGAATAACTTTATAAAAGTATTCTATTTTATATAAAAAAATTTACTATCTGAAACACTATGCAGTAATATGCATAATAAAATATAATATATTCTAATTATTGTCTAATAAAATAAATAACTTTATAAAAGTATTTTGTTTTATATAAAAAATTTTACTATGCAAAACACTATACATAATAGAATAGAATATATTCTATTTATAGTCTAATAAAACGAATAACTTTATAAAAGTATTTTGTTTTATATAAAAAGTTTTTCTATTTTATTACATTAATAATACTAATAAAACAAAACTTCATCATCATTATTATAATTCACACTATTATTCAACCGTGTCGTTCCCAAGAAAGAGGGGCTTTCCATAAGGATTTCTCTCTATCACGCCGCAATTAGGTGACCAAATCTCTCCTCGGCGGAACTTACAGACATCATTAATATTGCCAATAATAATATTAATAACTAACTCATCATCTCAATTATTGATTTAATAATATAAAAAATATCGACAATAATTGAATCAAATAACGTGAGATACTATGCAACAATTCTCAAGCAATAATTAAACAAAAGCGGGTGACTTCTCACGTAAGCATCAATAATCAATCTGGCGTCTTCTACTATACAACCACGCCAGATTCTCAGTACTTTTTTTAACACCGGTGTTTCAACAGCTTAATGGTAAAACTTCCACCGTTATTTTCATAAAATATTTTTGTCGTTTTCTCAATCCGACAATAATTCTGTTGTGGGGTCCACCAATGATTGTGCCGTCGTACGAATATTTCCTATTAAAATGAATATTCCCCGACCAATCTAATATTATATAACAACTTGCGTACTTTTTGCAAAATTTATAAATATTACTCACAACTATAACATTATATCAAATCCACACCATAATATTCAAAAAAATATTTTGAGAAATTTAAATCTTTATTCATAAACTTCGGGGTCTCACAATTTCTCTGTTGCCCAGTGCAGTATATAAATAAATAAGACTTGTAAATTATTTTATTATTTTTAATATTTATTATTATTAGTATTTTTGGTGTAACAAAATTTTGAAAAAAAAAATAGAGGAAGAAGCTCATGGTAGCCGGCCCCGACCAACTTAACCAGACACGGCCTCACATTTTCATCCCGCCAAAACTCGGGCCATTTTGGCCAGACCTACTCCATTTCGTTTACCACCTCTATCGGCCAGCCCGGTGGTGATTCTGGCGATTTTAGTGAGTGAGTGAGTGACGCAACAGGCCTTCAAATGATTTTACATGGATTAGTGTTGAGGAGTTCCATTGGTTTTATTCCAACCTTTTAAAAAGATATAAAGCTTTCATTTCGCCAGAGACTTCATTTTTCGCAATCGGGGAGAGTTGATAGGGATCGATCCGTGAGACGTCGTCGTCGTCGTCTTGGATGTTTCGCTATTTAGTTATTTATTTACCAGTTGTCTATTTTTTTTAGTTTATTAGACTTTTTATTTATTGGTTTATTTCAGTATTAGATTATTTGTTTAGAGACCCAATTGTTACTGGGATTAGGGGTATTAGAGTTTATTTTTTTATAAATATACTTGTAAGTCATGTAAGACTCTTTAACACTTTGATATTGAAATAATTATAATTATTGGTTGCGATCAATATTTTTCTTTCTTATTGCGGTTGAGAAACCCTAAGAGTATTGATTCTCTTACGGTTGAATCACCCTAATTTTTTTAATTCTCTTTATTAATTTTTTCTTTTTCAATTAATTATCTGTTCAATAAATTTTCTTTCTACATCATTATTCTATTGTAATAAATTACATGACTGAAGAAAGAGAATGGATTTTATGTGGTATTTTTTTTACTGTTTAGTATATCAATATATGTGATTGAATAGAATTATAAAATTAATACATTGTATCAAATATATTATAAAAACATAATCAATTAAATTTATCTACATAACTCAGAATAAAAAAAAATAAACATTTAAAATCGTAATATTTATCGTTATCCGTACAAAAGTAGATTACTCTTTTAGATAGAAATTATAGGAAGTAGTAAAAAAAACATATCCAATTTTTGAGAGTGAGAATTGAGCATCCTGGCACCTGTCCAATTAACCGCCGCCTGGGCTCCAGTCATTTAAAAGTTGTAGTCACGAGGAGTCCAGTCCGGTATACTTATAAATAATGGGCTCCAATCGGTGTCGGTGGTTTATTTGGTCAGCTTTGTTATTACTCCTATATTAAGAAGTAGTAGTACTATTATATTACATTTAATTTCATTTTTAAGTCTTTTATTATTATTTATTTTTAAAATTAATAATAATAAAAGACTTAAAAATGAAATTAAATGTAATATAGTAGTACTACTACTTAATAAGTAATAAGAGTCGATGCATTATTTTGGGCGAGTGGCTTTATATATTTAGTGTAGTAGTACATAATACTTAAGTTATGTTTGTTTTTTTAAGAATTATAATTTTAAGATTATAATCTATGAAATTATAATTTTAAGATAATTAATTTTATAATTTAATAGTCATAGTCACGTATTTATTTTTTATAGAATTATTCATGAGATAACTTAAAAATAATCTCATGTTATATTTGTTTTTTTTAAAATTAATTAAAGTATTGGATTAAAAAATATCGTTTGTACTATTATACCCTTACCAATAATAACATATTTTAAACTTCTTTATACATTAAAAAAATAATATTTACAAATTATATATACACCCACACCCATACGACCACACCCAAAAAAAATTAGATTTCGTGACTATATATACACTCCCACTCCGCCCACCCCCCATCACCCCACCTCCTGTCTACCTCCATCACCTTTCAAAATTAATATTTATTGATTATGTATACACTTCCATCCCGCCAACCCTTACCCCCCACTCTCACCCCCACCCCCATCTCCATCTCCACCCCCACCTCCCACCTCCCACCTCCCACCTCCCACCTTTACCCCCGACACACACTCCCACTCCCAAAAAAAAATTATTTAATGATTATATACACCAACCCACACCACACCTCACCCACCGCCCATTCCCCACTCTCTACTATCAAAAATGATATTTACTTATTATGTATACATTCATCCCGTCCAACCCCTAGCCCTCACCCCCGTCCTCATCTCTAAAAAAATAATATTTACTGATTATGTATACAACCTGACTCGTCCACCCCCCACCCTTCCCAAAAAAATAATATTCGGTGATTATATATACACCTCATCATCCAACCCCAACCCCCCTTCTCCTCCCCACCCCACCCCACCCCACCCCACCCCACCCCACCCCACCCCACCCCAAAAAAATAATACTCCTTCCATTTCTAAATAAGTGTCGTTTAAGGTTTTTATATATGAATTAAGAAATTCATTTAATACTATCATTTAATAACTAAAATATGTGTGAATTCCATCACTACCCCTTTATGGGAAGTTGAAAACTATTAATATTAAGGGTGAAAATTTCTTGGGACAATGAGATAAGGTAGGGGTGATATAAGAAAGTAAATAATTTATTCTCCTAGAAAGTTGTAAAAGACAAATAAATTGGAACAAATCTTTTCTTCTAAAATGTCACTTATTTAGGAATGGAGGGAGTAATATTTAGTCTTTGTATTAGTAAGTTTTAAGTTGTCAGTAATAATAACAAAAATTACAAGATATTATAGTCATTTTAGAAAAAGGTTGAGGTTAATTTTGTCTAATAATTTTTAATTTCAAATAGTAAAAATTATAATAACAGGTAGAACATAATATTAAATAATCTCATATCTTAAGTTATTTTATAATCCCAGGACTAATAGTCTCACGTTCAAATTAAAAAACAAACAAGACACTTTGAATTAATAATTCTATCACAAGTGTAATACTTGCAAATAAAAATAACCTTACATATTTTTATGAGAGTGAATCTTACTTGCTATTCATTTTACTTTCCTTAATAATTTTTTTTTTATCAATGTTTCAAATATCACCCCTGAAAATATATATATATATATATATATATATATATATATATATATATATATATATATATATATATATATATATAAGAGTAGAAATTTTTTCATCTTGTTTTTTTTCTTTACCTGCTAGAGCTAGACCGCTACTTCAAATAGAACAAATAAAGATGGTGTAGTGATTTTTTAGGGGAGTGGTTATCAATTGCTATTTATTTTTTGATAAATAATCAATTACACTTTTTGAATTATAGCGGCGGTTTCACCGTCATTATAACTATTACGGACTACAATCAACACGACAGTTTACTTATCGCTATAACCCAAAAAATCTGTCATTACTAAACCAAAATTTATGTTGTACACAATTGTGTATATACATATAACCCATATAAAAATATCGTTAATTATTTATATAGCATCATTTTACTCTACAACATTAATATTATTCTACAAACGTAAATTAGATAATTCTTATGGGTGATCAGTTCGATTTTGAGAATGAATCCGTCAACTTAGATAATAAAGGCAGACTGTACAATTCACTAACATGATGTACAAACAATCCAATAAATTAGGAAAGATGGAAAGGATGAGAAAAAGGAGGAAGCACAACTACTCAAGTCAGTCTTCCTCCTCTTCTTCATCTTCAGGCACCTCAATGTCAATGTCATCTCCTATACCTTCAAGCAATTGTTCGACGTCTTCCCCCAACTCCAATAATCTTGCGCTCAGTTTCTCTACTTTGCTCTGCTCTTGCCCTAGGCACACAAGCAAATCATTCAGTTCTGCCTCACTCTCCTTCTGGCTTTCTTCCCTTGCTTCTGCCTTAATTGACTCAACATCAGGAATTGGCATGGCTCCTCCAGCCTTTAAAGCTTTAATTTCCTTCTCTAAATGGTAGTTTGCCCGCTCCAGACTATTGTAGGCATCGGATAAGCTCTTCAGATCAGTCTCAGTTTGGCTTTTCTCCATTTTGAGCATCTCCACTTGTTCGTATACCTCTTGAAGATCTCTATGAAGTGCCTCTGATTCTGAGCTCCCATTTACTCGAGGTTCAGAGTGGGATGAACCACTGGAACCACCAGTCTTTGAAGAGTCGTCCGCTAATGTTGCAATCCGGTTAATAAGGTCCTAAAACGTCGGAGAAAAAAAAAACAGATAAAGCACCAGGCCACAATCTAAACGAGCACCACACCTTACCCCTCACTACCACTCAAAAGATTAAAGGGAGCTGTCAGGGACTCGGGCTTCGGTAGCATGAAACATTCGAGTCCAGACCGACGCCAACATGTAGCAAAATTGGAAATTGGAGGAGAAAAACCACACAAGTTCAAACCACTTTTCCTAATCTAAATTTACTAAAAACATAGATACATTATACACACACACACGAATTGATCATAACACTACCTGTATCTCAGAGTACTGCTTTCCAACAACTGCTTTCAACCGCATTTTATAATCTGCATCACTTTCACGACTCATCTGTTCCAGTTCTGCTGGCACTACTGCCACCTTGCTCTTCGGATGACTATATATCTCTAAAATGCTTTCCCTAATATCAGCTTCCAAACTCTTGATAAAGTTGACAAACCGGGAGTCAAATATTGATGCAAGTATAGGATTTTCCTCATTCCTCTGATCAGTTGATTCATCATCATCAACATCTTCTATCTCTGCCATACTAGCTGCACTGGATCTTGTTAGTGGTTTACGGGGTTCGGCTGACTTTGCAGATGACAAAAGAAAGCTTTTATGCATGTCATCGAATTTAAGGAAGTATGATGCAAGTCCAATTTTCTGGCTAATGGCATCAACAATGCTAAATGCATCTTTTCCGGCATCACTAGTTTTATTGTATAGAACACATTCTCCCAAAAGCAACGCTGCCATCCCCCTTATGCACACTGTTGTGTTAGGATTGGATACTAACTCAAGGAGATATGTTAGGTGAGGACGTGAGTCAAGAAAGCACTGCACGGCACTTGGATAATCAAAGAGCCATGTGACCAGTAGTTTCAGAATGATTGGTTGAACATGTAAATTCCCTGATGTTCTTGATTTTCCATCATTGCCTTTCACGGAAGAGGCAACAGCCAAGTATTTCATTGTACGGTGCAATAAGGGCTCCGGGGCTCCTAACGACAACATTGGGCCTTCAAGTTCAATTCGTAAAACCTGAATGAAATTCAAGGTTATGGTAAAACCGTAAAAGGAGGGAGGAAACAATGCGCAACCTCAGTCCAGATTAGCCCTTAATGCTGAAAATTATATGGAATTTTCCCAAACAATGGACCAGGTCCTGATTTTACTTGAAGCAAGAAAAATATAGGTGAGAATATGAGATCACATACTCAGCATACCTTTTCTTTGCATTGGATATTATCCTTTAGTACATAAGAAAGAACACTGGCAGCTCTGCAACAAGTCTGCAATTCAAAAATTAGCTGGATGGTTTTCTATAACAAGTTCAAGCAAAAGCAACAACCGAGCTAATGTGATGTGTGGTGCCCATAAAACTTATAAGCCTATGAATACAGTAAAGAGAAGTTCCAATAACATGAGTGAACCAAACAATTAAAAAAATGGCGAACCAAACCAAACATTGTATACTAAACCAATCAATGCTACTCCACAGTTTTCCAACATTCTCCTTACAAATGTACCAAGGCATTATACAATGGTTTGAACACATTCACATTACTCAAGGCTGCTAATGAAAACAAAAAGAACAGTCAACAAAACACTCAACATGCAATGACCCATCATCTGCATTTCCATTGCCTAGCAAAATTAATATGCAAAATATGAAGAATACCACATTACCTCAAGATCACCATCATTTTCGCTCATGGTAAGGCCACGTAATAGCATGCTGCCAGAGAGAAGATAATCAGAAGTTGCAGCAAGTTCAGCCACCAAAAAAAAGAAGGTAAACATTTTGGATTGCAGATATTGACAAATCATAAAAGGTCAAAATTTCCTCGAAAGAATGCTGCATTAAAATGCAAACAAATCAAACCAACCTTCCAAATGACATGTTCACATCCTCCTCAAGTGGAGCATGAATCATTGAATGTGGCTGAGGAATTAATGTGGATGCCAACATTTTTTGACCATCAGAGTTTGTCTGTTTCAAATTATGTGGATCAGCAATGTTGTAAATATACCTTCAAGAAACTATCAGAGACACAACAAAAGAATACATATTTTAATGATGGCAGAACACACAGCCACTACACTTAGGGTGTGCACTGGATAAATAACCGGTGCACGCACACAGGGCACAACAAAACTATACTTAAGAAGAAAGAGAAATTAAACCAGCATTCATATGTAGGACATGTTCAAAACCTGAACAAAGAGAACAATTCACTGGAAGATTAAATTCATCAATACAAACCTCACAAAAGCACTTAAAAATATAGTCAGCAGCTAAAAATTCTTGCATGCTAGAAGTTCGTAAAATGATTCGGAGGACAGAATTTAGAGCAGGTTCCTCATATGGCTGCTCTCCGAGGACTTTTCTTGCAATGGCATCAAGATTCTTCAAATGTCCTGCTATCAGATCACCAATGCATCGAAAGGCCTGGTACAGTTACAAGCAAATTATCAATGTTAAAAGTGTAAGGACATCTTTATTTACTAATTAATTAGTTCCACTTACTGACAGAATCTTTTGAGAAGGGAGTCATGATGTTTCTTTATTCATTGTATACAAAATATATTGTGCGTAATTAACAGTCCTTTCGATTTTAGTCAATTGCAACCATAAAATCTTCTTTGCTCCGCATTTTGGAAGTTTGAATCCTTAAAATTAATGGCCTAGAATTTCAAAACCTGTACAATAAGCCCCTTCAGAGGACAACATAGATGAGTTTTATTTCTAATTTTCAAAATTGTCTATTCAGTTCGTAGGGTCAAAAGCATGTACTCATCTTAATAGCTTCTTTTGTTATCCTTTCTAATCTAAAGTAACTAAATAGCAATGTGGGTAATTGCCCACCTTGACTTGGGAAATAAAAGCAAATTATAAGGTTTTATGTTTAAGAAAGAATAGGATAAGAACACAATTGTATATAACATTGACCCCCTTAAATTGTGTTTGGCAGACTGGAAAAAAGAGTGGAAAGGAAATAATTGAAATCCTATTATATTCCATTTCCTTACTTTTCGTAACTTTTTTCTGCTCTATGCTATCCAATTTATTTATACTTAAGAGTAGGGTTTCAAATCCTAGTCTTTCTGTTTGTTTCCAATTTGCCAACATACTCTTAATCTGATAATAAAATAACACTAAATATTATATTTTGATTTCTGTAGCCTTTAATGTAGGCTCTGTCCTTGGGGGTTGGGGTAAGCAAAAATTAGTCTTCTAAATAAACTTCACAAGGTTTTATGATTGATTTAATATTTCTCTTTTTTACAGCTCATGAAGTTTCTGTTGATAATGTTGTTCCTTTAAAAAGAACAATTTTTGGGGGGGATCTACACAGCCAGAATGTTAGTATTTTTGAGCAACCTTGTGCCCATGTTTGAGATTAATCCTTTTCTTTTATTTATATATATATATATATATATATATATATATATATATAAGAAGTTGTAACCTTTGCTTCCATCGAGTTACTTACACCCTTGTAACTAGGGATTGAGATTTGAGACACGAGTGTGCACACATTTTTTAAAGCAGGCACCATATTACATTAACTTAATGAAAGCTAGTCATCTTACACTTTTTACCAAGACAGCAACAGGAGCCCATTGGCTTTCGACTCCCAACATTAAAAGATGATCCAAAACTTTTCTCTACAACCAATAAAATAATTTAAGTGAGAGATGATTCAAGATAAGAGTTTTTAGGTGTACCTTACCAGAGATAAAATTTGACAAACCTGAACTAAGACGGTTTTATTCGTCAGTTTATTAGCATCTTTTCCAGGCTCAGTTTCTGGACTTCCCATCATTAGCAAACTAATGGTTTCTAGCACACTGAGTAGATTTATCGTCTACTGGTTCGAAGGATAAAAAAAACATCAGTAAGACTTCTGCAAATATATGAAAATATATTCAACTTTCCTTACACAAGCAAGAACATGTAGAGTGTAGTTTATATAGCAGGTGGATAAAATCAATACAACAAAACAAACAAATTAGAAACACTTCAAATTTAACCTTCTGTTGGGTAAAGCTGTATGTACTCCCTCTGAGCTTCAATATAGATATCAAAGGGTCAAAACCCATAGTCTCCCTCAGCAATACCTGTTAACATATCTGAACAGTGGTTAATAGTGCAAAGCACTGTTGTGGCACTACTGGTACTCACTTGTTTTTCATGGCCTCTCTTCCATGTGTGTGTATATATGAGTCCTCTTAAGCTTCCTCATGTGTGTGTGTGTGTGTGTGTGTGTGTTGTCCGTCGCTAAAAGTATATATATATATATATATATATATATATATATATATATATATATATATTATACCAATATAAGCTGCTTCCTTTGCAGTCAAAACTCTCCTCTAATACTAATAGCAGAAAGCTTCAAACTTAAAGTTAAAATGTTCTAATTATGATCAAATGGATAAATATACCGAATGCTTTGTACACGCTTTAAAAACGCCAATTATACAGTACAATTAATTATGACAAGGAACAGAAGAATTAGAGATTGTATCCAACTAAATATGAAGGACACCAATGCACCATCCTAAGTAGGCATATAAAAAGGAACCAAAGTAACAGACCTGATTAGATGTATTGTTGCGGAGGAGATTGTTCAACAATTCAAGGCAGTCCTGGATAGTGACAAATATAAATTAGCAAAACTGGAAATTTTGTTCAATTATTCCTAGGACATTTAATTCTAGCATAGATTAATAAATATTGATCACAAGCAGAACTAAATGAGAGTGGAAAGTTCTTCTGATAAGAACTTCTTACACTCACTTAGTTCTGCTAACTTTTCAGGATTACAAAATGCACACGCAAGATGATTGATACAAGCTACAATCATCATGCATATATAAAACTAGGAACCAGACAATATCACAATACATCTGGAAGTATTTTAGGATCAAGCTAAACTAAACTACTGTATAAGCTTCTGCAGGTCATAAATTGCAGAAATATCCAACTCAACACTATATATGTGCAGCTATGTCCAGAATCTTTCAACAACTACTCTTCGTTTTAAGGCTGCATCCAATGCATAACAGAAGAAGCAGAAGAAGCGACAAGTAATTGCAGAACACGTATCATTTAAATGTCATATGAAAATAACTTATATTTTCATCTATACATGCATGGACGGTAACTATGATTTGCAGGAAGCCACAAGGAAACCAAACACCACAACATACAGGGACTAAAATATATATGCATTTGCTTCTAAATTTATTAAACTCGTGTAATATTGTATGCAATAGCTTTCAGTCTGTAGATGTATGTTTTTCTTTTAAATTAGTATGCTCATAAGTGTACTGTACTTATATGTCAAAAATCATAAAGAGAACTACAACTTTAAACTGAATCACTGCTGCCATTGTATTTACATGCATTCCGTAAATAATAAGTAATGTCCACACAGCCGTAGAACATGAAAATAACATTTGCATGAACGGGTGTCCGATAATCCAATTATTAATTGGGATAAGTATCCGCATCACAACCAAAAAAAATCACGGCCTTTTCATAAAGGAGTATCACAGAGTTGTAAGATAGTGGCAAAAAGGTCTCACTAGTTCAAATTCGAAAAAGAAATTAAATATCAAAGTCATATCTAGTGCTTGGACCTAAATATAAGCTAAAATCAGTAAACTACCTGCACAACAACACCTCCTTCTGAACCTCCTTCCTCTTTAATAATACTGAACACCTTCTCAAAAGCGCCTTCAAAGACCACAATTTTTTGAATTTCCTAAGATAAAACGAAGTAGTATTAAGCTGAAATTTAAAACCAAGTTTGATAAAAGTTCTACAAGATAAATGTAAATGACCATAAGAGACAAGTAGCTTACCTCAGCTTCCCGGGTCAAGTAAGTGAGAAGTAACAAAGCCTCATTTCGAATAACCTAGAAGGCAACACACATTTTTTAACATGGAACAGCACAGAAGAAAAATATATAAATTCAGTAACCAGGTTCATACCTCACGATCCATAAGCATATCCATAAGCCGAGTTATCCCGCGAGGAATAGTAAGAATAACTTCCTGCAACCTGAAAAGGGAGGTCAGCTATTTTTTCTCCCCACAATGCTAGAGAATTAAAAAATTACATGCAATGGGAAGAAAGTGACAACGTAAAAAATTACCTATTTGGAGAATTCGTGAGAAGGGCAGTCAAAAGTTGAAGTGTATAATATCGTACATAGAAATCCTCCTCTGACTGCCAAGGTATATTATCAGCAATTTTTCAACCATACTCACATTCCAAGCAAATCACATCCTTAATTAATTAACTGCAATTAAAATAAAGATATAGTGCCCTCACCAACAAACTTAAGAGAGAATGAAATGCTTTCGCTTCTCTAGATAGCAAATCAGTATTCATGAGAGCTGGTTGAACCTCATTTGGCTGCCCTTTAGCATGGGCAATTGGAGTTAATGCACTCACAAGAGTTTCAAGAGCTCCACGAACCTTCAGCCATCAATTGAAAGAACATAGACATATTAGCACGAAGTGCTTTGAGCATGGCAACAATAATTAACAAAATATCAAATAACATATTAGCATGAGTTTCAGGGAAGAATGCTGGATTGCTAGTACATAAGATGGTGGAATGCAGAACCAGAACTAGTTCTCCATCAAACACCAGGAAAATCATCTCATGACAGATTGAAGTGTGTAATATAAACTTCTCAAAGAAGTACGTTGTAAGCCTGTAGTATTTTCTACAAACTCATGCTTGATCCACAACCAACATCTTTGTAGCAAGACCACGGTGGGCGAAAAAAAAAACAAAAGGCAGCAGAATGGAGAGTCAGACCAAACACAGATAAAAAAAATTAAATGCCAAACGGTCCAGCGCTACTCAGTCCAAAGTTAATGTAAATATGTTATAAATTTCCTATTTCCTAGTAGCTCCTTCCTCACTCGATATTATTACTGAGACCGAACCCTTGAATTCCAGAATACGGATTGTTGCAATTTAAGTGTCACTATCGAATCCTTATTAGCTGAAAACACGCCATCACTTTGACTTCTCAAATAAAAGTATAAACCAGAAAAAAAATACATGTATACAGATAAGATGATGCCAGAAGCTTTAATACCATTTCAACATCATCACGCTCTTCCTTCAAGACACTCAAAAGTACAGGAAAGCCTGTGATAGAAGAGAGTAATTTACATTATGAACCGCAAGCATGAGGTAAACTACAATCTTTTCTAACAAAAAGTGCTCACCCATGACCCCAAATGCTAGTTGGGCGGCACGACTTTCTGCTACTACAGATTGCAGTTCAGCTATTGCATTTCTTCTATCCTCTGCCAGGGTTCCGTTACTTATACGGTCAAGCAAGCGTTCAACATAGCTGCTGATCCAAGTCATAAATTAATGATTCAAACCAGTAAAATTGAAATCATGTAAGCAAACTATAACTGAGGAATAAAAAAGTAGACAAGATGATGCCACGATAGACATATACTCTACTTTGATAAAAACCATATGCATGGAATGGTATACAGCATGGCAAGTTTTCACCTTGATATATACAAATGGTTAAAACTGAGGTAAAGGGCTTCATAAGAAAGGAAAATATAACAAACTATTCCACATGACAATATACTCTATATGTGTAAATTTAGTATATTATCGTTCCTTTTAGAGTCAGTTGTCAATCAGTCCTCTTCCCTTTATATGTTTCATTTAAAGAGAATAAAAGAGCATTCACTTCAATATTGTTAAGGGGGTACGCATTAATATTTAATTATACCAGATATCAAAATTTTCAACTCAACTCAAATACCCATTATCCCAAACAAGTTGGGGGTAGGCAGAAAACACTAAGAGAAAATCAATTACCTATCTTCATTAGACCCAGAATTCTCATTTCCAAACATTCGTCCAACAACTCCCTGCAAAAATCACCAATCATTGAAACTCAATTATCAAAAATAAGTGTTTATAAGAGGTTCCATACATCAATTAATACTTCTAAATAGTACCACTATACTTGTAGAATAGTACCTTATAACCAGAAACCAAATCCATCTCTCTATCTATCTGTACCAACAGGAGCTATGAAAATAAAGGTTCTGCAATATATTGAGAAGAAGAACCTATTAAAACGTCAATCACTTGATCATATATTAATCGTATTTTTTAACCTCAATATTTAACTTTGCCCTCTTAATGACATCTTCTAGCAAAATCATGATAATCTTCGATTAATAATTGAATAGTTCAAAATGTATGGTCAATAGTGTGTACAGTGTGCGTATGAAGTACAAGCAGACACGAAGGAAACGCACATAAACGAATAAAATTGTTGATTCTTAATCAATCAGGGTATACGTATATGTGTGATATAATTGAAGAAAGGGATTTCGATGAGCAAATTTGAGTAAATTTAAGACATCGGTCTTACCGAGATAGAAGGTTTCACCGGAATGTTTCCGTATGAGTTTAGAGAGGGGAGATCGGCCGTCGGAGCTCCGGTAGGTGAAATCGGAGGAATTAACTCAGTTACAGCTAAGCGACAACTGAAGAAGGAACGAAAATGGTTGAGAGAGTATTTTTTTTTTCGGTCATCGATAACAATAGATAGACTTGCAGATTTACCTAATGAACGAGCTAAGTGCCCTGTGCGAACCACGCATTTTTTAAATAAATTTTTTTTAAATTTTAATTTATTTTATATAATAATTATAAAATATATTTTTTTAATTTTAAATTAATTTACTATTATTATTAAAATAACTATAAATTTTACTTAAAAACGAATACCGCATATGATATATTGAGTTTTCATTCTTTTGTTATTATTAATTTAATATTAAAAATTTATATATTTTCAAATTTTAAATATTTAATTTTGTATAATCAAATCCTTCTCAATTGATGAAAACCTAAAAATTTAAATGTAATGTCTAAGTCATTCTCATTTGTATAATTAATTAACTAAATAAAGTCTATAAAAAAAAAAAATTATTGTAAAATAATAAGTTACAATCATTATTTTAATTAATAATATATATAGCCAGAATTTTTTAACATCAATTAACTTAAGGTCTCCTATATGAAATAAAATTGTTTACTAAATTTTAATCATTAATATATTTTGTAATATACATTACAATTTTTTTATATTAATTATTATTTACTAATAATATTTTTCTTATATTTTTAATATATAGTTATTTAGGAATATAATTGTTGTAAAATAATGAGTTGTCATCTTGATTTTAGTTTTAAAAGCTAGCTAACTAATTTTAATAATAACTAATATATAAGTTAAAATTGTTTTGTAATATTAATTAAAAATGATACTTCTGTCCTTCGAAGTTGTTACTTACTTTCAAAGTCGTTCATAAAGTTCATTTTTCGTCAGTTAGATCCTTAAAGTGCCATTTTTTTGAGATTTCCGTTTCTACTATCCTATTTGACCCCAACCTGACCCAGTTTTTACAGATTAATATTAAATTTAAAAATATTTTAAATCAATTTTTAAAAAGTCAATATTAATCTTATCATCCGAAACAGATAGTACGTTATTATTTTGTGAGATTTTTTTTAACAATCACTGCTATAAACGTGTTTTTAGTACTTTAAAATGTTACATAATTCTTTGATCAGGTTTATTCTAAACAAATTAATTTTGAGAAGAATTTTTTGAGAGAAAAAGTTATTTCAAATTTATCTTCCTTGTTTTTTTCTTTTCTAAAATATTTACCAATAAAGGGCTTTTAAATTCTCTTCTAAATTTCTATCGTTCTCCTTTCTTTTCTTTATTTTTAAAATTCACAAACATATTATTGGATTCATGGAAATTAAGGGATGAATTTCAAATTCAGTTATTTTCTTAATTATGCTTAGAAGACAATGGATTTGAAATTTATTTAATACGCGCGCTTGGAAGGGGAAAAAAGAGTATAATTAATTAAACCACTTTTATACCAATAATTTTATTTAATTTGACCTTGGGAACTCCCTCGATTCCAAAATAAAGAAAAAATGTATTTTAACAAAATGAGTGATCCAATTTGAGAACTTTAGACGATGAAATAAACATACACAAGGAATTATTTCATGTCCTTCGATCTAACATAGTAATAGTAATTTAACTTTGTTGTAAAATATTTTCAAATTAAAATATATATATATATATATATATGTACTTCAATATTACACAACTGATCAGGGAATTAATTAAGGATTGTGAGACATGAACTATATATATAGCAAACACTACTACACTAGAGAGGGCTGGCTGGCTAGTTAATTAACTTCCTTTTTCGCACCAAAGAATTAATATTAATTAATTGCTTGTGGCTCGATCGATCGCTAATCTTGATCTTAATTAGTATGTATATATAGTACAATGAAATTTGGCTAATTCTCATATATTCCGGCCTTCTTTCATGTTTGGTGTTATATGAAATTCATAGCTAGAATGCTTGATTAAAATGTTTTAGATAATTCTAAATTTGTACATATTATATATATATATATATATATATATATATATATATATATATATATATATATATATATATTAAGCTGTTATTCTAGAAATGTATCTAGCTATAATTAATTTTGTAACCTAAGAACTAAGAAATATATAAGCATGTCCTCGTACGTTATGCAATACCTGGCCACCCAAATTGATCATCTCCATCAGTCCATCACCACTCCCAGGCCTCATGCATGATCATCTAGGCAATATTGCAGTACAAAGTTCAAACCGTATATATATATATATATATATATATATATATATATATATATACATGTATGAAGCATACTCTATCATACATACATATCTTATATATTATATATCTATTATATAACAGTACTATACATAACAAACCAAATGGAGATTTTATTTTGAATTGGTTAACAAATTGACTGAGTACTATATATATTACGAGTTAGTCTTGAATTAATCCGAGTTGATACAATGTATGTTATATATATATATATATATATATATATATATATATATATATATATATATGAGAGCCGCTTCGTAAACGGCCCCTTTAACGTATCAAGGCACGGACTAATTGAAAAAAGAAGAAAAAATTGCGCGGGTCATAAACAAATTAGGGGAGCCGGATAAAAAATCGAATTTCTTCTCATCCGTTTCCCCGATTCTCTCTTCATCTTCCATCTTCCATCTTCTTCCCTCCCTCTCTCACACTTCCAAGGAGTAGACGGAAGAGTTCGTCGGAAGAGGCAAACAGACGCGAGTAGTGTGACGCCCCTAAAATATGTATACATCACCCATCTTGAGTCGCCAAATACATGGTACTAAATTCAAATACAACTTAATTATACAACAGTCGTGTAAAATACAACAAAATACATGCTGTGAGTTTTAATACAAATATTGTCATCTAGACAATATCCACACTCAATTTAGTTCTCATTACATTTATTATCACATTATTTAATGTAATAGTGAGGACTACTAAGACACCATCTCTGGACCATCACTCCGCTTCCCGATTAGTCTCTTGCCACGTTACTCATTTCACGAAGAGAATAAAGTGAAAGAAAGGGTGAGCTCAACTAGCCTAGTAAGAAATATTATGACTAAGATAATGCAGAATAAATTATCATTAGTCCTTAACAGTGTTAAACTAATAAAATACAATAGACATCAAGTTTAACTGCAGCGGAACATGCAATCCATTAAAAGAGTCAAGTAGAGATTCTACTATCTTTTATGATTTAAAAAGATTTTTCATCACTTTTATCGCTGAGACTCAACTTAATAAATAATCCACATCTTCCATGCACTACGGCCAAGGATATCATTAGGGTCACGATCACAAATTATCCATGCACTACGGGCCAAGGATATTTGTGTATTCATCAATGGTCATGATCACGCTAACAACTGTCCATCAATGCACTTCAGGCCAATGAGGACTTTTACCACATCATTTGTAACATTACGGTCATGATTACACCGAATAATTCCTAGTCATAATCATACCAAGTCCATCTATGCACCACACTGAATACGATGACTTTCAAAAATAATATAAACATGAGGATGATGACAATGATATAAGAATTCAATAAAATAAGTTCAAGAATTAATTTATTCAGAGGACTAATAACGTCCAAATTGTCATCATGATACTTCTTTGTAAAGTAAAATTCAAGAATGCTCAGAAGAATATTTCCATAAAAAGATCTTTGGATGAAGCGCAAATATCAAGAATATTCCACTAATTTCATGGAGTGTAGAAGTCAAAACTTTAACCAACCGAGTATAATAAAGAATGGAATAACAAAAGAAATCACTATGACGCGATTGCTTGGCGTAGACAGTTATTACATCGTAATAATAAATAACGGAACCGGTCATTGAGGCGTAATACGTCAAGCGTGATATTCCAATGTAATAATAAAGAATTGAATACAATGTAAATCACCATGCATGCGGTACTTGGCGTATGCAGACAAAGTATTCCAATGAGAATACTAAATGACGGAACCAGGTTGGGTGAAATTCACACCAATAGGATGTTCCAATGTAATAATAAAGATTTTAACCGAGTCCCACAGAAAAGATGATGCAGGATATTCCAATGTAATAATAAAGAATGGAATATAGAATAATTTCACCAAGTATAGGGTAGCCCACAGATCTGAGTTATTCCAACGAGAATAATAAAGATGGAATAATAGAAGTTCTCTTCATGAATACAAAAGAAATAATACCCTTACCGTAAAAAGAAACTTGATATCGTAGTAGTGAAGTGTGATGAATACTTTTCTTCTTTCTCTACAGAGTTTCATGAATTAAATAAGAAATAATGAAGGAATGAGCTTATTTTTAGAAGAATGGAATTAATAAGAACCAATCCATTAACGGTCCGTATTGATTTACTTTAATCGGACGGTCCATATTTAAAGCAAAATCTTTTAAATAAAATATAATATATTCTATTTATAATCTAATAAAACGAATAACTTTTAAAAAAAAATTACTATGCAAATACTATATGAAAATTATCTAAACACTATGCATAATAAAATATAATATATTCTAATTATTGTCAATAAAATGTATAACTTTATAAAAGTATTCTCATTTTTATAAAAAGATTTTACTATTAGCCTAATAAAACGAATAACTTTATAAAAGTATTCATTTTTATATAAAAGTTTTTCATTTTATTACGTTAATAATACTAATAAAACAAAACTTCATCATCATTATTATTATTCACACTATTAATCGACCGTGTCGCTTCCTGGGATAGAGAGGCTTTCCAATAAGGATTTCTCCCTATTGGCGCGCAATTAGGTGACCAAACCTCTCCTTGGTAGAACTTCTAGACATCGTTAATAATGCAAATAATAATATTAACAACTTTGTCATCTCAATTATTGATTTAAGAACATATAAAATATCGACAATAATTGAATCAAACCGAAAGTGACTTCTCACATAAGCATTAATAATCAATACCGGTAATGCTTCTTATACAACCACGCCAGACATCAGATTTACTTTTCTACTGAAAGTAGTTCAACGGTATCAACAAAAAAACTTTCGCCGTTATTTTCATAAAAAATATTTTTGTCGTTTTCTCAATCCGACAATAATTATGTTAATAGGGGTCCACCAATGATTGTCTTGGCCGTCATTTAATATTCCCCTGACCAATCAAATATTATATAACAACTTGCGTCTTTTGCAAAATTTATAAATATTACCCACAACTATAACATTATATCAAATTTATTCTATAATATTCAAAATGATATTTATAAAAATTCATTTTTATTCATAAAAGTTGGGGCCTTACAAGTAGGCTTTCTACCCTTCTCCTCTCTCGTTCTGACGAATCTAATTCTTCTCTCTCTCTACTCACTCACCTTGCGGCCATTTCATGAGACAAACCAACTTAGAAGAGATGTGAGCCCTTCTCGTCGATTAAATCGATTTTAGACCAAGGTAACAAAATTAGAACTTTGTATATGGATTTTCTTGTTGTATGGGTTGAAATCAGGCTTAGATTCGTTCCAATTTGTGTTTTGGTGTTCAATAATAGCTTTTTTAGGGCTTAAAATTTATGAGGGCCAAACCCTATAATCTGCAAATTCACATCATTTTCGTGGGATGGAGTTGGTGTTTTTGTATTTTTATTTTGTATTGTGTTTTTATTCTGTATTATGAAATTGGGATGGAGTTGGGTTCTGAAAGATTATATGGTGTTATTTTTTTTTTTGTAGATTATATGGTGTTTTTTTGAATGTATTGTGTTTTTGTTATTTGTTTTTTGAAAGATTATATTATGTTGTAGGTTTTGAAAGATTATATGGTGTTCTGTATTATGAAGGTTTTTTAGGGGTTAAAGACTTAATAATTCCAACTTTTTCAACTATTTAATATATTTTAGACATGAATGATAAATCAAAAGATTTGGAGTTGAGAGATATTATACATACTACAGGATGTTATTACTACATACCTGCTTGGAGAGTGACAATCCAATATTGAAGATGGGTTACTAGTGCATGATGTAACACTGCCTCTGGCTACAGAATGAAGAGAACATCCATCTAATCTCTCACTGAATCTTTTGCCACGAGAACATATTGTTTTTTAGAAATAGTAGAAGTTTAAACAAAACAAAGATGCTCTAATCTTTAAAGGAAAATAATAAATTATGTAGGTATACTAACCTGGTTTTTATGCATTTTATTGTTTTGCTTCATCATAACATAAGCTTAAATCATTATGACAATTTTTTGAGGATTTTCCATTATAACTTGAGCTTAAATCCATATGACGATTTTAATTTTCTTTTTCCCTTTCCAACAGTTTTAATTGAAACATTTTGTGTTCTTGTACACATGATATTATTTCTGTTGATGTTTATAGTCTAAACCATTACATTTTGTGTTCTTGTACATTGTAGACTTGGTTTTGCTTTAATTTGCATTAGTGTTCTTTACCATACAACTATCTTCATACTTTTGTAAATTTCTTTTCGTTTCTTATTCCTTGAAATAGAATCTATGGGCTCTAAAATTCTTTCTTTTTACACTTTGGTATGAAATAATCCACGCTTTATATTAGAACCTTAGTTACTAAGAACATGAGTTTCTCTACCACATGCTTTATTTCTAACACTGCCTCTGGTATGTATATGATTTCTAAACATTGTGTTTCAGCTTAATAAGGCTTACTTGAATATGTTTAGTATTTTCAGCCATGAATGCACTATATGATTGTGAATAGGTCAGCTCAACTTAAAACATCATGGACTGGTACTAACGCGGGAAGAAGGTTTTTATCATGTCCGAATTATAGAAAAGTAAGTGTGTTAGTGTTCCATTTTTGTCTATTATCTCTTTCATTCTATTTACTTGTACATAAAATTGAAAACTTTTTTGTTTACAGAGGAATGCTTGTCAGTTTTTTGGTTGGTATGATCCTCCAATGTGTGACAGATCAAGGCAAATAATACCTGGATTACTTCGAAAGATTAATGGAACGGAGAAAGAGATGGAGAACATGCGTGCAATAGGTAACAAAGGAATAACAAAATTAATTATTGCACTTGTTCTTAGTTATTGATTTTAATCATGTTATTGTAGATGGAGTAAATATTGTCATTTGGGTTGATTAAACTTTGGTGTTAGTTTGTTGTAACATTGTCCAAGAAGGACATGTAATCATGGTATGCTTTATGACATTTGAAAAACGGATTGATGTCTCTATTGATGGTATATTCTTTGTGCTCTTATACCTTTTATGATGTCATGTACTGCTGTCAACCCCCCACCTTGCCATTCCATCCCTGTCCTTTTTTTACACCAAACGCAACAATAGATATCAAGTACATACATCCATAAAAGGTTTTGATAGTCACAAAAGTTCATAAACAACAGCAAATTAAATGCAAATAATGTACACACGTAAACATAATAGAAACATAAATCCTCAATGTTATATAATAAAATGTCATGTCTGAAAATCTCTTCTCATGAGCTAATTATCATTAAGCGAGGCAAACCATTCATCACACACAAAGATTAATTTATTAAGTAATCAAAAGCGATCATCGAACAAAAATTTACTAATGAGAGCTACTGACCGACAAAAAGATAGTAATAAAAGTTTGTTATTCAATTAAAGAGTTCCAATCGCAAAGAGTACTTCAAAAAAGTATGTGAAACTAGTCTAACTAGTCATTTTAATAACCATCTATAAGAAAGCAACCACGCCCCAAGGCCCAGATGAAGTGAAGACCGGACCAAATTACGGTAACCAAATTCACGAGGCCGAGTTCATATAGTCTACTTTCATGAAATCACTTTGAACCAAAGAACCACTACAATCAATCATATCGAATCATTGTATACACACCAAATCAAACGACAAACCCCAGCTTAACAATACGATTGTAGAAAAGAAAAAATAATGAGTATATTACGAATGCAATAATCATCCGAATACATACTATGCATCTTAGTAAAACAACTCTACAACCATGAAACATTTAGACCAAGACTTAAAAAAAAAGAACTTCCAAATTTCAAATGTCATAACTTAGATTATATTAGTTATTTTAAGTATCATAAAGGAAAAATATAATGAAACACATAGAATTGACAAGCTCTCAATAAGATCCAAAGATTTCTAAGAAATAGTACATTAATGCATCCAAGCATTTATCCATATAAGCGACCATAAGCGCTAAACAAGCAAGAAGAACACCTTCATAATTGAAAAACAGCCAAATCTTTAGATTCATCATTCATGTCTAGAATATATTAAATAATTTAAAAAGTTGGAATTATTAAGTCTTTAACCCCTAAAAAACCTTCATAATACAGAACACCATATAATCTTTCAAAACCTACAACATAATATAATCTTTCAAAAAACAAATAACAAAAAACAAAAACACAATACATTCAAAATTTTTTTTATCAACATATAAACAATGATTAGTACAACATATAAACAATGATTAGTACAACATACCGGTTGATTAAACCAATTTTCTTTTCCAATAGAACAACCAATTTTTTCTTTCCCCTTTATTAAAGATGGAATAACACTTGGGTTGTTCAAGTGATTCACATGTGAATTCTCCTATGAAGTAAAAAATAAGACATTAGTCAAAAATGCAAACTAATATCAAAATAATTTTTTTAACAATACCAAGTAGTGTTACCTTATCCATATGTAATTGATTAAGCGCACATTCAGATAAAACATTGACAGGTATGTTGTTACTATCACTTAGATCAACCTGTAAGAGCAAACTTAATAAATTAAACATGAGTTAAACATGAGCAAATGAAGCTGCAAAGACAAATTTTGTATCTTGAATATCATGACAAAAACTTAACATTTTTTATATTTTTGTATTTTTTTAATTTTATTTTACTATTGTTTCAAAAATACATTCAATACTATTGTTCCAAATCTTATGAGCCTAGCTTTATTTTTTGTATTTCTTTATTTTTTTATTTTATTTTACTATATATTGTTCTGTTGGAAGTTGAATCAGAATAAAAGGTTGAGTTTATTTTCTTGACATCTTATGTTTAACTTCTTTATTTGGTGTCATAATAATTGTATAAGGACATCTTATGTTTAACTTCTTTAAACAACATGCATGCTGTTAAAGCTCTATCTTAATAGGTCTTATATTTTTTTCTCAAGTAACCTGTTTCTCACCTATTTAAATGTTGCGATGAAGGTAGTAATGGTGAGAAGTTCACGTGGTACATTTTTAGCTTAGGTGCAATAAGGGTAGCAAAAAATAATATATCAAGTACTCAAAGTGTGACGCCCCCAAAATAGGTATACAACACCCATTCTCGAAATTAGCCAAAAATACATGGTATAGAAAAGCAACTACAACTTTTGATAATACGGATGTCGTGTAGAATACGACAATATAATGTGAGTTTGAATACAAATATTGTTTTCTGCACAATATACACACCCAAATAAGTCCTCATTAATTATTCGTACACTATTTTTACGTAAATAGTGAGGACAAATAAAACATCTTCCTAGAACCATCACTCCATACCCCGAACCTTACGATCCTCGCTATGTTCTCACCTCCCGAGAAGAAAAAATAGAACAAAAGGAAAAGGGTGAGCTCAACTAGCCCAAGTAAAGAATATTATGACTAAGATAATATACAACAAATTATCGTTAGTCTTCAACAGGAAAAATCTTAATAGAATACAATAGACAACAAGTTTTAGATCAACAAATGCAATGAAATAATGAATCCATTAGAAGAGTCACGTAGAGAAAGAATTCTACATCTTCTAAGGTTTAAAAGTCCATCATCAATAGTTTTATCCCTGTAATAACAATCAATATACATCTTTAATCATCTTTGCACTACAGTGCCAAAGATATTCATTTTATATCACCAATTAGTCATGTTCATCTCAACACTGCTCATCTTTTGCACTACTGCCAAAGATATTCATCGATTAATCGTTCATCTTTGCACTACTGAGCCAAAGATATTCATTTATATCACCATTTAGAATTTGAGGATGATGAAAAACATTTTTAAAGAAAACGAATCCAATTGAAACAAAATGACAAGGATTAAGGATTCGTACTTTATTTTACCCATGTCCAAAAATACTTCAAAAATAATCATATTGGTGTAAAATTCAAGAATGATCAAAACATGGATACAATCAAAGCTAGTATCCGTAATAAATATTTTGGACAAAAGAAAATTTTTTATTTTTCTAAGAATAGTCTTAGATATCGTGAATAGTCTAAGTATCGTGAATAAAGGTCGTATATCGTAAATAGTAACCCCCACACAACAAGTTCCAAATTTGATAAAAAAGTTCACCAATACTTGGATAATGATATTGAAGAAAAAATATCATTTAAGAAGAAAATAATACCCACTTACTCAAAAAATAACCGTATTTCATCGAATTTAGGTATAGTCTTGTGAAACCCGCATAGATAAAGCAACACTCAAAGTATACTCACAAGAATACGCCGATAATTTAGAGAGAAAGAGAAAAACTTAGTTTACGGTGTGTGTGATTTTCAATTCTAACTTAGCCCTATATTTATAGGAAAATGTTAGAACGCTTGAAAGGAGACTAAAATAATAAAATAATATTATTATTATTCAAAATTTCCTACGCATGCTATATAGACCATGACCAAACCACCACCTTGGAAAAATTTCCAATGAAATTTCATATGAATTACTCACCAACCAAAAAGTGGGTCCCACCCATTAATTTAATAAAAATCATTTTATTTTCCTAAACTTCAACAATTCGTAGAAAATATCTCTACATTATCGAAAAAATTCAAAACTCATGACTTTCCATCGGAAATTCCATTCTCTACAACTTTGCGAAGAAGAAAGTTTTTCCAAATTCCAAACAAAAATTGACCAAAATTCATAAGCTAAGACGATTTTACGATTCATAATCAATTTTCAATCGAGAATTGTGTCCACCGACACACAAAACATGTGTTAAACATTTAATGCCACAAAATACTCTACCTCCTCATATACTCATATATCCCACATTCATTATAAAAATATCACCGAATTAATATATTATTAAAATAATATATTTAAATGAATTATTTTATCGGAAAAAGATAAAATATTAATTTTCAACAATTTGTCACATTAAAAATTTTCTCCATCTATATCCATATAAAATAAATATTTTCTTTATCATAATAATCAATAATTAATTATTCAAAAATAATATTACGAGAATCACAAGATCGACAACCGTGCCGCTCCTCGTGGAAAGAGGGGGCTTTTCAATAAGGATTTCTCCTTACTGGTAGCTTGATTAGGTGACCAAACCTCTCCTTGATGAGAACTTTCTAGACATTGCCAATAATGTTATCTCGATAATATTATTCAAATAATATGAATTATTGATTTGATAATGGAAAATCTTTGTGTAATGACAATTATTGAAACAACAAAGAATACAAAATATCAACGCAAGAATTATTGAATAAATAAAATATAATATTGAGCGAGAATTCATCGTAACAATTATTGAGTAGTGCCTTTACGTAAGGATCAATAATTCAATAATCTTGTGCAATACCGTGTGTCTTCTTTGTGCAACCACGCGTATTCTTCATATTTTAACCACCGAGTAACCCAATGATGTTAATAACGGTAACAATTTACGTCGTTATTTATAAAACTCAATCTTTGTCGTTTTCCAACCGTTTTCCGCTATGGGGCCCACTTAATGATCATTGGCAAATCATTGAGATTCCCCGACAAAAATAATATTCCACGACCAAACGAATATTCTCCGACAATAATGAATATTTTATAACCACTTACTTATTTTGTAAACTTTGCACATTTCACCCATAACCAAAGAATTATATCAAATTAACCTTTATTAATTTAGAATAATGAATAAAGAAAAATTCAATTTTATTTATAATAAGTTGGGGTCTTACAAATACAATAGACAACAAGTTTTAAATCGAGATTCGCAATGAAATAATAATTCATTAGAAGAGTTAAGTAAAAAGAATGCAAACTACTATCTTCTATGTATGAATTTAAAAGTTCATCGTCTATCTTTTATCCCCGTAACATCAATCAATATATATCCGGAATCAATTATTCATCTTTTGCACTACTGGCCCAAAGATATTCATCGATTAGTTATGTTCATCTAAACACTGCTCATCTTTGCACTACTGGCCAAAGATATTCATCGGAAATCATTCATCTTTGCACTACGAGGCCAAAGATATTCAATAATATCATCATTTAAGACCGAGGATGATGAAAAATATTTCAAAGAAAAACGAATATAGTGAAACAAAAGAATAAATATTAAGGATTAAGTATTTCAATTTATTTCATGTCCAAAAATATCTCATAAATAATCATAGTGGTGTAAAATTCAAGAATGATCAAAACATGGATCTGATCAAAGCTAGTATCCACAATAGATATTTTAGATGAAAAGGAAATTTTTATTTTTCGATGAATAATGCCGTATTAAGTGAATAAAGGTATAAGTATCGTGAATAAAGGCCGTATCGTGAATAGTAACTCGACACCAAAAGTTCCAAATTTGATAAAAACTTGAGATCAATATTTGACATAATGATATTGAAGAAATAATATCATTATGAAAAAATAATATCCCTTACCTCGAAAGATCAAGATTTACAAATTTGAAACAGGATATATAAGCATGACTTGAACTTGCACCATATAACAATACTCAAAATACTCACAAGAATACGCTCGATAATATATAGAGAAAACTTGAGTTTAAATGTAATTTTAAATTCTAACCTAAACACCCTATTTATAGGAAAATGTTTAGAACACCAAAAGCGAAAAATTTAATATAATATTAATATATAAATTAAATTTTCCTCGCCAACCTTCCAAGAACTGAATTCAAACAATCAACACACATGTGTAACACACCATAATGAAAAAAACGTTTTTGTTATTTAAAATATTTTAAACTTCCAAAAATCAATTATTTCGGAGCTTCGAAACTTCAATAATTCACAATAAATAGTCCTTTTGTCAGAAAATTCTAAACTCGCAACTTTTTATAGAAAATTCAATTCTCTACAACTTTACAGAAGAAAGTTTTTCCAAATTCCAAACAAAAATCGAATGAAATCCACAAACAGGCGATTTTACAATTATAATCAAATTTCGATTCGAGAAATGGGGTCCACCAAACATATAAAACATGCTTTAAATATTTTTGGTAACAAAAATACTCCTCCTCCACATATACTCATATATCCCACATTCATCGTAAAAATATCATCATTATTATATTATTAAAATATAATAATATATTTAAATGAATTATTTTATCGGAAAAAGATAAAATTTCAATTTTCAACAATTGTCACATTAAAATTTTCTCCATCTATATCCACATAAAATCAATATTTTTCTCATCATATGAATCAATAATTAATTATTCACAAATAATATTACGTAATCACAATATTGACAACGAGCGGTTCCCAAAGAAAGAGGGCTTTCCATAAAATTTTTCCTTCTTGGCTGCGATTAGGTGACCAAACCTCTCCTTGAAATGAGAACTTTCTAGACATTACCAATAATGTTATCTAATAATATTATTCAGATAATATGAATTATTGCTTCGATAATAAAAAATATTGTGTAATGACAATTATTGAAACAACAACATATATAAAATATCAACGCCTGACAATTATTAAATCAATAAAATAAAATCTTTGAGCATGTAATTCATCGTAACCATTATTGAGTAGTGCCTTCTTACGTAAGAATCAATAATTGGTGCAATCTTGTGTCTTTCTTGTGTGTTAACCACCGAGTATTTTAACAATATTAATTGAATAACTTCTACGTTATTTTTAAACAACTTATATTTGTCGTTTTCTTCATCCAATTGCTTTCCGTTATGGGGCCCATACATGGTTTACTACGTCGTGAAATATTCCCCGACAAAAGATCTGAATATTCCACGACCAAACGAATATTCCCGACAATGACAATGAATATTTTATAACCACTTTAACATTTTGAAATATTTACGTATTTTACCCATAACTATCCACATTAATCAAATCAACCCTTACTATTTCAAAATAATAAATAGAAAATTAAATTTCATTAATAACAAGTTGGGGTCTTACACTCCCTTATAATTTAAATCCTCGAAATTGACGTGCGTACTAGTGTTTGAAAAGGTGAGGATACCTCGCTTTTCATTTCCGTTTCCAATTCCCGGTCATTTCCTCTATAGTATGATTCCTCCATAAAACTTTAACTTGTGGTATGACCTTTGTCGTAGGGACATGCTCCTTCCTATCCAAGATCTTGGCGGTACCTCTCTCATACGTTAAGTCTTGGTTATCTCAAATCCGATTCTAACTTCAATAACGTGGTTCGGGTCTTTCACATATTCTGAAGTACGGATATGTGAAACACATTATGAACACGAGACATACTCGAAGGTAATGCGAGTCTATAGGCTACATTTCTACTACCGGTCAAGAATTTGAAATGGACCAATAAATCGTGGATTGAGCTTTCTCTCTTCCCCGAATCTTGTAACTCCGCTTCCATGGAGCTACACGCAATAATCGTGATCCCCAATACTAAATTCCACGTCTTTTCGATGAAGATCTGCATAACTCTTTTATCGATCTTGTCTTGGTTTGTATCGTTATCGAATCATTTGGATCTTTTCGGTGAGTCATACGTCTTAACTTTCGGGTCCCAAAAATGTTGCTTCACCCTTTCATCCCAACATATTGGAGGCGAAACTTTCGTCCATATAATGCTTGAAATGGAGCCACACCTATACTTGCACGATAAGCTGTTGTTGTAGGAGAATTCCACCAATGGTAAATACTTATCCCAACCGACCTTGAAGTCTGGACACAGAGTCTTAATAAATCTTGAAGAGTTTGAATAGTCCTCTCGATTGTCCGTCCGGTTTGAGGATGGTATGTATGCCAGATAAATCGTCCGTGCCCATAACTTTTTGCAAGTTAACCCAAAATCTTGAAGTGAATCTTGGGTCACGATCCAAAACTATGGATCTTTGCGTGCCCATGCAACCTCACAATCTTATTTACATATATACTAGCAAAGGCGTTCGAGGAATAAGTCTCCGTGTCGGCAAAAATGAAGCGACTTGGTTAATCTATCAACAATAACCCAAATAGCATTGATGCCTTGAGAAGCCGTAGGAAGACCCGTAACGAAATCCATGGTAATGTGTTCCCACTTCCATTTCGAATCTCAGTGGTTCAACGGACCCTTAGGTACTAGATCTTTCGCCTTTACTGCGTTGACAAGTTAAACACATCGAGATAAACTTTGCAATCTCTCTTCGTATTGTTCCACCAAAATATATGTGAAGATCACGATACATTTTAGTACTTCCGGATGGATTGCAAATGGTGTATTGTGTGCCTCCATCATAATCTTGTCTTCAAATCAGTCGTTAGGAACACAAAGTCTAGAGTGGACTCGGGTATTCCTTCTTCATCAATTCTCGCTTAGGAATAGCTCCTTCTTGTACTTTTTCTTCTTCATACATCACTTCCGGGTTGGTGGCTTGAAAACCTTAACTTTTCTATTAAAGTTGGCTCTGTCGTATATCTTGACATCATCGCACGCTCGTTCTGCGTATGATCTTCTACTTTCGGCCAGTAGCGTCCAATTTCTACCACGTTCGCTTTTCGGGATGGTATTGAATAGTGTGGTCGTAGTCTTTCAATAGCTCGAGCCAGCGTCATTGCCGCGTGTTGAGTTCTTTTTGAGTGAAAAAATATTTAAGGCTTTTATGGTGCGAATATATCTCCACTTTCTCCCCATATAGATAGTGCCTCCGTATCTTTTAAGCGCAGCGATTGCTTTGCTAACTCTGGATCATGAGTAGGATAATTCCTCTCATATTCTTTAAGTTGTCATGAGGCATATCTTATGACTTTCCCACGTTGCATGAGAACACATCCTAACCCTTTGCGAAGCATCGTAGATAACAAATCCATCCGAACCGGATGGTATTGTTAGAAACAGTCTTAAAATAAGTCTCTCTTAGCTCTTGGAAACTCTTCTCGCGTTCTTCTTCGCTCCAAATGAATTTTGTATCCTTAGGTTAAATTTGGGTTAATGGAGTAGCGATTGAGAAAACCCTTCCACGAATCTCAGATAATAACCAAATTAAGCCCAAAAACTACGTCTTGATCCATGAGACTTGGTTGCTCCCAACTTTGTATTGCTTGATCTTGGCGGATCAGCGGATACTCCATGTTTTTTTTGCACGTGCCCAAGGAATGCTACTTCCTCGAGCGAAACTTCGCATTTCTTGAACTTGGCATATAGCTTGTTTTCACGAAGCCTTTGGAGTACCGAAACGAATGGTCTTTCATGATCTTCACGACTTTTGGAATATATGAGGATGTCATCAATAAAAACAACAACGAATGATCCAAATATTCCTTGAATACTCGGTTCATCATATCCATGAAAGCCATGAGAGCATTAGTCGATCGAAAAGACATGACTAAGAATTCATAATGCCGTCTGAGGAGTTACGAAGGCGGTCTTTGGAATATCCTCGATTTAATCTTGGTGATGATATCCGAGCGAAGATCGATCTTTGAAAAGAATTGTGCTCCTTACGGTAGTCAAACAGTCATCAATCTGAGGTAGAGGATACTATTCTTGATGGTGACATGGTTCGATTCCAGATAATCAATCTGAAAGTCACATCTCCCATCTTTCTTCTTTCTGAATAAAGCAGGGAGCACCCCGAGGAGATGTCTTGGGGCCAGATGAAAGCAGATGTCCAACAACTCACGTAGTTGGACCTTTAACTCCAAAGTTCAATAGGAGCCATTCGATATGGGGTTTTAGAAATGGGCTTTGTACGGGTTCAAGATCGATAAAGAATTCACTTCACGTTACGGGGTAGGCCAGGAAGTTCTTGAAATCGTCGGGAAAATCGATAACAACAGGAATATTATTCAAATTTGGCGTGTCTTTATTCAAATCCATAACATGGGCTAAGAAAGCTTGACATCCGTTTTTCAATAAACAAATAGCTTTATGATTAGATATGACGATGATTGATTTTAATGGTTTAGTTGCTTGAATTAAATCTGACGGGTTGTTTAGGAATATGAAAACTAACACACTTACGAAAACAATCAATTTTGGCATGATGAGTAGTTAACGAATCAATCCCTAAAATCACATCAAAAGCAAGTATCTTTAAAGAGATAAAATTCACGGGTAAGGTGATGGTGCCAACTTGAATCAAACAAGATTTATAAATAGTGGATGTGATGAAAGTTTCTCTAATGGAGTTTCCACGAGATAGGTCAAAATCTAATTTCTCGGGAGTCGAGTTTAAGCGTTGAGCACAAGCGGGGAGAGATAAATGAATGGGTATACCGGTATCAGTAAGGTATAAACTTGAAAATTTATAAATAAACTTACCGTGATCACCTCGTTTGGGTTCCTCGCATTTTGACCGATCCATGACAAACGCTCTTCGAGGCAGATTGACTTTGACTTTTACGGGATAGTCTTTTGAGTCATAGTCCCCATTGAACTAGGTTTATTCTGCGTCTGATCTCGGCGATATGTCCTTCATTTCCATAATTATAGCATACCTTGAATTGTGTTGTGGGCGGTTTGGGTGATATGTCCTCTTTCCCGCATTTATAGCATATAATGGGTGGTAGTTCTCCTCCACTTAGAACCCGATTCTTTGCTTAAACCTTTATCGTCTTCACGTAGTCGTTATTAAATCTCCTCTTTTTAAAATCTCCTCACTTCAACTTCTTACTATTTTTATGGCCATGATTACCACCAGAGTGGTTACCATTTTGTCCGTCTTTTTCTTTCTCCATTTGGTTATCGTTGTTTTGTTGGTATTCTTATCTCGGGTATGATCTGATTGTGGTCCTCGGTTGGCCGTACTCGTTATCTCATTTCTAATAATTAAGCCACATTTCTGACATCTGAATAGAGAAAATTTATGAAAATGAGATATTATGCATATCTATCTTAGGGTTTGAACCTCTCGAAACATCCGCGTCATCGTTCCTCATTCTCCACCAAATGAGGTCTGAGCACGGATAACTCTGCGAACTTTGCCTCGTCTTTGAGACAAATCATTATGTTGTTTTGTTCTAATCGATGAACTCTACTTCTTCCCGTATAGCGAACACTTTCGGAAAGTATTTGTCATTAAATAGTTCTGAAACGTCTCCCGAGACATCTTTGAGTCTTGGTTTGGATGGAGTGCAACTTCCTGAGACTCCCACCGATGATCTGCGCGCCATGGAACATAAAAGGTGGCGAATGGAACCTACATTCTCAGTGCGTCCCAGACATCGAATATCTTGGTAATTTGCTTGACCCGTGTTTTACTGCCGTGATGGGATCTGGATTTCCTTAAATTACAGTGGTCCCGCTCTTTGAATTTCTTGCGTGTGTGTAAACTGACGTGAATTCTTATCATTTCCTCACGTATTTTGAACACGAGTCTCCTCGTGCGATTTTTGCATGAGCTATGAAAGCTTACAAACATCCTCGTTCATCATCACTTTCGGTTGGTGTTGTTCACGGGAGGAACATTGTCGACTGTTGCATGTTACTCCTCGTTGGTGAGTACTGAGCGTCTCCACGGTCTCATTTCCCTTTGTTAATATTCTCGATTCGACATTCTCGAAATACTATCATAAAACAAGGGTTAATTAAGGAAATCAATATATCACATAATATCCGTATATCTTGACCAACTAACAAATAAGCTTAGGTAGGACACCTTTAGCGAAGGATTTACGTCTCTCTCTCTAGTTACATTCCCGATCTCATGGGAGATCGTATCCTATCGATATCCGATCGTGATACGAAACAACTATGACTTTATTATTACAACGGTAAAAGCGAGGAGAATGTCGACTTTATTACACTGTCGACTTCGGGTCGATTCGTACGAAAATCGGGCGAGGGAGACTAGTGTTCAAAATCTGAGGAGAAATGATAGCAATTCACGGGTTATCGCGAAAGCGATTCGAAATTTGGGACCACGAAATTTAAAAATCGAGATCCGTCATGCGTGAAACATGGGTCGAAGCAAATTACAAGATATTGATGTCTTGGGATGCGGAAAAACGAAGGTTCCATTCGCCACCTTTTATGTTCCATGGCAAGGCGATTCTTTGGTGGGAGTGCTCATGAAGCGTCTGTCCATCGTCCTTGCATCGGCGTGTGTCTTGGGAGCGTTTGAAACTATTTAATGACAAATACTTTCACGAAAGTGTTAAATCGTATGAAGGAAGTGAAGTTCATCATTAGAACAAAACAACATAGCGGTGTGTCTTAAATGCGAGGCAAAGTTTGCGAGTTATCCGGTTTGCACCTCGTTTGGTGGAGAATGAGGAGCGTTATGGTGGATGTTTACGAGAGGTTTGAAACACGGCGTCACGATATATCTCATTTCTCGTAAATTTTCTCTCTGACCGAGATGTTATAAGCGAGGCTTAATTATTTGGCGAGATACTTGATGCAGTCAATAGGGGACCCTGATCGAGATCATCCACAGGAGATAGCGGTCAACAAAACAACGATAACCCGGTAAGGAGAAAGAAAAAAAGCGGACAAAAATGGTAACCAACTACGGGTGGTAATCATAGCCGTAAAAATAGAAGAAGCGAGTCGGGAGGAGATTTTAAAAGAGGAGATTTAACAACCGTATGAAAGGCAGCGGTCTGCGCGACATGCCCGTTTCTAAGGGAGGAAACGACCACCGTTCATATCTTATAAATCTTGAGGAAGAGGACATATCGGTCCAAGCGCCCTGACAGATTCAAGGTATGCTATAATTATGGAAATGAAGGACATATCGCTTGAGATTTATGCGGTGAAAACTAGTTATTGAGGGACGGTGACTCGAAAAGACTATCGAAAGAAAAGTCAAAAGTCAGCGATTCACGGAAGAAGCGTTTGTTGTATTTGGTCAAAATCGAGGAACCCAAAGCGAGGTGATCACGGGTAAGCTATTTATAAATTCTTGCGAAGTTTATACCTTCTTGTCTGGGAGTCTTTACCCATTCATTTATCTCTCCTAACGTGTTCAGCGTTTAAACTTGACTCAGGAAAAATTAGACTTTGACTGCTCTGTGGAAACTTCAGATTGGGAGAAACTTTCATCACATCCACTATTTATAAATCTTGTTTGATTCAAGTTGGCACCATCACACTTACATTGACCTTATCTCTTTAAAGATCTTGCCTTTGATGTGATTTTAAGGGATTGATTGGTTAATTACTCGGCGTACCAAAATTGATTATTTTAAGTAAGGTTGTTAGTTTTCATATTCTAACCAACTTTGTTATGCAATTCAAGCAACTAAACCATTAAAATCAATCAACATCACATCTAATCATAAAATTTATTAGTTTATTGAAAAGCGGATGTCGACTTTCTTAGCCCATGTTATGGATTTGAATAAAGACACGTCAAATTTGAATAATATTCTGTTGTTATTGACTTTCGGCGTATTTCTGAAGAACTTCACGGTCTACCCGAGCGTGAAGTTGAATTCTTTATTGATCTTGAACTTTAGTACAAAGCCCATTTCTAAAACCCCATGTCGAATGGCTCTATTGAACTTAAGGAGTTAAAGGTCAAGCTAGGGAATTGTTGGATATCGGTTTCATTAGTCTAGTACATCTCCTTGAGTACTCTATTTTATTAAGTAAAGAAGAAAGGCGGGGAGTATCACGACTTTGTATTGATTGGCTCGAAATTGAACCATATCACCATCGAGAATATGTATCCTACTACCTCGTATTGATGACTTGTTTGACCCGATTCTGAAAGAGCACGAATTTTTTCAAGATCGATCTTAGATTACGGATATCATCATTAAAGATTAGAGCGAGGATATTCAAAAGGCGCGCTTAGAACTTCGAATGCGGGCATTATGAATTCTTAGTCGTGTCTTTGGATTGTTTAATGCTCTATGACTTTCGTGGATATGATGAATCGAGTATTCGAGGAATATTTGGATCGATTCGTTGTTGTCTTTATTGATGACATCTCGTATATTCAAAAGCGTGAAGATCATGAGCACCATTTTAAATTTGGTACTCCAAAGGCTTCGTGAAAACAAGCTTTATGACAAGTTGAAGAAATGCTAGATTACGGCTTGAGGAAGTAGCGTTACTTGGGCGATGGTGTCGAAACATAGAAAGTATCTGTTGATCCGTGAAGATTGAAGCAATCTGAAGTTGGGAATGACCAAAGTCGATGGTGAAGTCGTGGTTTTTGGGCTTATTTGGTTATTATCGGAGATTCGTGGAAGGTTTTTCTCGAATCGCTACTCCATTAACCAATAACTCGGAAGGATAAAATTCGTTTGGAAGCGAAGAATCGAGAAGAGTTTCGAGAGCTTAGAGGAGACTTATTTAAACCATTTGTTACAACCATCAGGGTTCGGATGGATTTGTTATCTCTGGTGATACTTGAGCGAAAGGTTAGGATGTGTTCTCATGCAGCGTGGGAAAGTCATGCTTTATCCTACATGATAACTTAAAGAATATGAGAGGAATTATCCTCTTCGTGATCTAGAGTTAGCGGCGATCGTTTTCACCTTAAAGATATGGAGCCTTATCTATATGGGGAGAAAGTGAAGATATGATTCGGATATAAGCCTTAAATATTTCTTCTTCAAAAAGAAACTCAACATCTGCGGCTGACGTTGGCTCGAGCTATTGAAGACTACGACCACACTTCAATACCATCACCACGAAAAGCGAGCGTGGTGGTGGCGCGTTGAGTGAGAAGATCGTATCACGGAATGAGTGTGATGATGTCAAGTATCGCGTAGAGCCAACTTTAATAGAAAAGTTAAGGTTGCTCATCGCGCAGGCAGGGTGATGTGTATGAAGAAGAAAGTACGAAGGTGTTATTCAGGGGCATTGATAAAGAAGGAGACTTATTCCTTGAACGTCTTGTTAGTATATATGTAAATGAGATTGTGAGGTTGCATGGCATGCCAAGATCCATAGTTTCGGATCGTGACCCAAGATTCACTTCAAGATTTTGGGTTAGCTTGCAAAAAGCTATGGGCATGAATTTACGATTGATTCGGCGATACCATCCTCAAACAGACGGACAATCGAGAGAGGACTATTCAAACTCTTGAAGATTTATTAAGACTCGTGTCCTAGAACTTCAAGGCGGTTAGGATAAGTATTTACCATTGGTGGAATTCTCCCTACAACAACAGCTTATCGAGCAAGTATAGGTGTGGCTCCATTCAAGCATTATATGGATGAAAAATGTCGCCTCCGGTATGTTGGAGCGAGGTGGGTGAAGCAACATTGTTGGGACCCGAGTTGATACGTATGACTACGAAAAAGATCCAAATGATTCGACAAACGTGATATCTGAAACGGCCTGACAAGATCGACAAAAGAGTTATGCGGATCTTCATCGAAAAGACGTGGAATTTAGTATTGGGGATCACGTGTTGTTGCGTGTAGCTCCAATGGAAGGAGTTACAAGATTTGGGAAGAGAGGAAAGCTCAATCCACGATTTATTGGTCCATTTATTGTAATAATAAAGTTGTAGTTGTTTTTGTACCATGTATTGACAACTTAGAATGGGTGATGTATACCTATTTTGGGGGCGTCACAATAGGGTTTGGCCCTCATAAATTTTAAGCCCTAAAAAAGCTATTATTGAACACCAAAACACAAATTGGAACAAATCTAAGCCTGATTTCAACCCATACAACAAGAAAATCCATATACAAAGTTCTAATTTTGTTACCTTGGTCTAAAATTGATTTAATCGACGATAAGGGCTCACATCTCTTGGGTTGGTTTGTCTCATGAAAATGGCCGCAGAGTGAGTAGGAGGAGAGAGAAGCGCGTAGATTAAATCATGACGAGAGGGGGAGAAGAAATTTGAAAAGCCTACTTCGTGTCTGTTTGCCTCTTCCGACGAGCTCTTCCGTCTCGCTCCTCAGTAAGTGTGAGAAAAGGAGGGAAGAAGATGGAAGATGGAAGATGGAAGATTGAGAGAGAATCGAGGGAACAGATGGGAAGAAATTCGATTTTTACCCGACTCCCCTAATTTGTTTATGACCCGCGCGTTTTTTCCTTCTTTTTTCGGTTGGTCCGTCCCTTGGTCCAGATTAAGCAAGTAGTTTACGAGCAGCAGCTCTGTATATATATATATACCAAATTTTTGATATCATGTGTTGTATTATTCTAAGAATGTACATGCATGCCATGTATTAGAAAATATATAATGATATTAATAAACATATATACAATCAGTGGCGGATCGATCTACTTGAGGGGGCATGGATATTTTTTTATAGGTATAGGGGCAGGATAGATATATAAATTAATAAATTTAATTAAGGGAACAGATTAATGAAAGAATTAAATTTAAAGGGGGCAAATTTTTTTTTCATAAATCAATTCTAAATACAAGTACAAAAATCTTCTTAGTTAAATTTGAGTTCTTCGATTGAAAATGGAATCATTTTGGTTGATTAGTTTATGTCTTTTATTGTACTAGCTTACAATGATTTTGCATTATTTTATAATGAGAATGGAGAATGGAAAATGTCTGAGCCTTTAGCAACCCTCATTTCTAGTTGTTATAATTACTTTATTTTCATGCATCTAACTAATAGACCATGTATAATTTTTGGTGTTCTGAGTATAAATTTTGGATAGTTTGTTTCTCTTATTTCAAGTAAAACTTATAAAAAAAGATACCAAAATTAGTTTATGCATTGAAATTAATTCATGATTTTGTTTGAATATAAAAAATTAAACAAATTTAATTTGAGACTTTGAGCCTTTGAAAAATCATTCAAATTGAACTATGACAAGTAACCGAAATAAGTTTATAAATTGTATCTAAATATTTTTTATTTGAAATTCCTTTTTTAGTTTGGATTATTAATATTTATTGCAATTTGTAAATATTATTATGATTATTTAATATTATAATTAGTTTAAATTTTTTTTATTTAAATTCAACAAAAAAATTAATTAAAATCTGTAACTGTTGAAAAAAATTCGTGAATGCGCCCCTGTATATATACAACTCATCAATTGCAATGATATCACTGCAATTCATACTATAGTACTATTTATACTCAAATTATAAAGCCAAATAGCATATACTACAATTTTAAATTACATTATGAACATAAATTCGTGTCTTGTATGGATTATTTATCTAATATATATATATATATAAGCTTAAATTAATTAACTGGTAGGCTTAAAGTAGTTAACTGGAGTATCTCATAGGTGCCGAATCAAAAGCAAGGAATTATTAATATCATTTGTGGAATGAAATCATATCAGTCAATGAAATGAAAATATTAATAATGTATATATTGTGTAGTACTCCATAATTTATAAATGAGTACTAGTACTCAATACTTATGATTTCCAAAATTGAAATCCTAACAGATTTTGCCGATCGACTTAATTGGTGTCATTTCTCCATAAAGTAACTAATTAAACAACCTTGATATATATATATATGTGTGCGCGCGCGCGCGCGCCTCCAAAGAGGTTGGAACTTTAATTTGGTTTCTTAACTAGAGCCATAAATGTCTTTTATATGGTTTGAGAGAGAGAGAGGTATAAAAAAAATGGAGATAATCTACCCAAAGTATAATCTTACATGCTCCAAGCGAACAAATTACACATACTGTTCCAAAATTACCTGCAGCAAGCCAAGCTAGGAACTAGGAAGTGGAGTTGTACTAACTAAATTAATTTCCATATAGTAGTAATATATATATATATATATATATATATATGATCGGTTGTTGGGGAAAATCTATATATTACCATCTTTGCTATAAAATTTTTTTTTTTTTTATAAACATATGTGTTCAAGTTGTTCCCAACAACCGATATATTTAATCCCATATATATATATATATATATATATATATATATATATATATATGTTCAAGTAATATATAGATTTCTAGTACTATATCTCGATTATGAGATCATGTAGTTAAACCGATCTAACCATCTTGATATAGCATATCGATCGTTCTTAGCCAAGAATATATATTAATAGCTAATTAATTAATTATCCAGCGAGGTCATGGAGCAACTGTGCACCCATCAAGTTCCTATAAGGCAAATTCTGTCCTTCACCATCCAAAAGTGAGTATTGAACTTGTTGGCACTGATCTTCAACGTGGTCTCTCGGGTAGAAAAGAGAAGCCTGAGAAGTCGGCGAAAACGCTAAACTCACCCCTGCCCCGCCATGCTGTTGCAAACCAAGTGTCAAAGACACACCACCACCACCACCATTATTGAAATTCTGATGATCATTAGCATAAGAAATCGCGCCAGCTGAGTGATGGTTGTACGATGAAAAATCCAATTCCACCGCCCCAAACGAGTCCGTGATTAATCTACCAAAATTACTATGCTGCTGGTGATGCAAGTCATCTCGAAGCACTTGCTTATTATTACTACTGTCATTTTTCTCGGGGTTATTGATGATGGAAGAGAGACATTCTGAATCAATCCGAGCCAGCAGCTGGTCCGGTGTCGGTTTCTCATCTTCGTTACGCCTTTGGGGATTCGGATTAATCATTAGCCCCCCACCATTATCATCATCAAGAGTTGTAACTCCATCAGAAGAAACCATGTTGTCGTCTTCTTTGGTTTCTTCCAAGTACATTTCCTCCACCATTGGTTTCCATAATCTCACCCTTGAGTTTATGAACCAATTAGATACCTAAACAAGAAACACAACAAATGTTATTTAATTAATTGACGTATTAAATTAACAATATCGTAACATACAACTCCAAAGTCATATATATAATACCAAGTATTTATGTAGATATATATGTTAAAATTAAGATCTTGAATTGTTAATTTGAATATATATAATTAATTAATTACATACATACATATATATATATATATATATATATATATATATATATATATATATATATATATATATATATATCCGCATTAAGAGTATAAATATATTCAAGATGAAAACTCAAAACTAACCAAAAAAATATATAGGACAATATATATAGTCATATTTTCAGTTAAAGATAAGTTTCGTGTAAATATATATATAACTTTTGATACATACAACAAAAATTTACATTGTATATATACTGTGTGTTGAATTATCGCTTTTGGTGCTAAAAATATCAGTCTTTTTTAAATAATGAGTAAAAATTTGGTACTAACAATTACTCTAAATACGAGAAATGTTAAAATCATGTACATCATTTAAATAAATAAGATAGTTTGTACATTATTAATGAAATGTGTTATGATCTTAGACTAATAGTATATACGTCAAAATTTAATTCTAAACAAGTACGTATGTATGTATGTATATATATATATATATATAGGGAGTGAGAGATGTGGACGTGCCTGGCTTCTTGAGAGACCAGTTTGGCGGGCTAAAATGTGTTTATCTACATCGCTTGGGTACCTGCAATACCAGTTTCATGAAACAAAGTACGTAAGAGAATACATTACAAATTAAATTGTGTGGATCAGAGAGAGATATATGGGTCCTAGGTTTGTTGTAACAAAGAATCAAATCCACACAAATATGTCTTAACAGAAAAACCACAAACCAGCAAAATCCGAAGAAGAAGATATATGCATGATACATATGATTGATTAAAAATAAAAGTACGACAAAATCAATATAGGAATCTGAATGGTGGTGGATAGAACCTACCAAAAATATAAAAAAAATAAAAATTTGGGCTGATTTGCAAACAAATGATTGAGACTACATGTAACAACTTCAGTACTATAAACTGCAAGTGGGGTTTTCCTATTTGTTTCATGAAGAAAACTTTAACATATATATATGCTCTTAGAAAAATAAAAATCTAGTTTGTAATATATACTCAAATAAAGAGACGCATCATCAATGGTAGAAATTCACAAGTATAAAGATTTTACGGGTGGAGAAAATGCTCGAAGAGCCAAGCGCGAAGAACGGAGACAGATCTCTCCGGTAGGCCGCGTTGGGGTCTCCATGGATGAGTTTCCATCATGTTCATCTGCTGGAATGCCCTCTGCTGCCTTAAAGTTTGATCAAGGACCCTAAGCCTCGGCGTCTCGCCTCGTGTGCCGCCTGGTGCTGCTGCCGTGTCCTTCTCTCCCATGGCCTTCTTTGTGGCCTTAATCTGGCCAACAATCCCATCTCTTAGACACCTAAAATGCCTTGACATGGCCTTTGAAGCTAAGACTGAATATACTTTCGCAGCCCCATTACCAGCCATTGCTTCAAAGGAGTACACAACTGCTTTCATTTGATCACAATAGTGCTTGTATCTTCTATCCACCTATAGCCACAAAAATAAAGAACATAAGATATAGTACAAGTTTCAGAATAACAGCATATATAGGACATATACAATTTGTTGAAGTAATAAAATGTACCATACTATTACTCCTAGTAAGTAAAGACTAAAGAAGGCAGAAAACTATCAAAGAACAAGAATATTAGATGCTTCTAAAATTAAATGAATAGGCCTAATTGTCACCATGTGGGCATTAATGGAAAGGCCCTCTTAGTTTCTCAATTAGTTCAATATTTCAAGTCCCCCAATTAATTCCCACTTGTTTCTTGAATTCCCGCCAATTCTTTCATATCAAGAACATGAAAATCCTTTTGATGTTCCTTATTTTATTTATTTTGTTAAGGTTAATTCTTTGCAGTGAGATTTTTGAAACGAAGGAAAAAATGGTAATATTTTTTTGCGTAGAATATGAAAGCATATGTATGTATGTATGTATGTATGTATGTATGTATGTATATATGTATACCTCTTCTAGCATTTCAAGCAGCTTTGTTTTGGTTTTCTGCAATTCAAGAAACTCAAGGGAATATAAAGAATGTTTCTTTGAAGAAGAACTAGACCCAATATTCTGATCATCATCCTGATCCCACTGATTGGATTTATGGAGCTTTGATTCTTGATGATGATGATGATCTTGACTTTGTTTGTTGTTTGTTCCAAGGTTACAGAACTCATTCAGAAGTTCCTGGGCTGGACCCAAGTACTTTGATCCCCTGATCTGTAATTGGCCTGGACCTGCTTGATGATGAAACTGTAGAATATTATTTGCAGCACCTTTTCCCAAAAAGCCATCTTGTTGCATTATTTGTTGTTGATGGTGTTGAATATCATTCATGGGTTTGGATCCAAAAAACCTCATATGATCTTGGGCTTGTTGTTGATGTCTAAGTTCAAAAGACTGTAATCCAATATTGGAAGGATTATTTGAACTGAGAGAGAGTGAGAGGCCTTGACTAGGCCTTTCATTTGCACCACAAGGAAATACATGACATGACCTCATATTTGATGGATCATTATCATTATCATCAACAATCAATCGATTATTATTCTCATCATCATGCCAAGTTCTCGACGAATCAGCCGGTGCCACCTGCATCAAGTTATTCTCACTTGTTGTGAAATTATGATCAGGCTTGGTAGTCATGTATTGTTCATGATCATGTTCATGTTGCTGCAGCTGATGATAAAAGTCATGACTGGTTGTTGGCTCGTTGATGGCCACCGCGGCCGCCTTGGAGGAAGACGGTGGACCACCGCTAGCCGGGTGGTGGTTACCGCCAGTAGTCTTGCCGGAAAATAAGAAGCCCTTCCACAAAAGGGAGTTGGTGTCAAGATTCTTATTTGGAGGAAACCCTATCATCTCCATGCTTGTAGTCAAGTTATAGATCTCTGTGGGATTATTGGACTGATGATCATGAAAGCTTTGCAACTGATCAGAATAACAAGAATAACCTCCAGTAGATGATGAAACCATGTTGTTTGATGATGTTGTATTTTCTTGATCGGCAGCCATATATCAATCACAAATTAAAGGAAAAAAAAAAATCTCCTTTTTGTGTTCTTTGACAGTAGTACTCAACTAAATACTAGGTTGTTCGTGTACTGATGGGTCATGACTTTGATACATATGCTTTTCTACTGCACCCACAAATTAATCCATCAAGTTCCACTCCACTAAAAACCACACACAGAAAAGATAACAAAAAAGCCCACCATAAATTCAAACAAGTGGAATGAGAACATAAAGCAAATTAAATCAATCAATCAACAGCAAGAACAACCAATTGCAAAAGAAAAAAAGTTCACATAAGCCAATTTAGTACCCTTTTTGCTCAAAAGACTTTCTTTGCTTCCAGTTCACACAAACTTGTATACATTCCTTTCTATGCAGTGTGAGAGAATTAAAGAGAAAGAGAGAGAGTATTTATGTTGGTGTTGGAAGAAAAATGAGAGAGATAATAAAGAATAGAGAAAATGGAGATCTCTTATTGATGTTTTATGTTTTCTTTTTTCTTAGACTTGTTCTTTTAATAACCCAACATATATATTATGGTGTGCGATGAAAACCATCCTAGGTAGGTAGGAATCCTATAGGATGATCAGAAGATATGATCTCCTCCCTCACAAGTACTTACTACTGCAGGATCAAATATAGGAGGTCATGATGACTTCCAAGTTCCAACCCATGATCATCATCAATATAATATATATATATATATATATATATATATATTAATTTTCTTATTTTAATTCCTCTTTCTTAGCACAAGTGGGTCAATACACCAAAGATATAAATACATCCAAAAGAAACTTCCTACAAATCAAATCTCCCTCAATTATTTCATACCCCTCGATCAATAAAATATGACTAAAATTCAACTCAAAATTCAAAATACCAATCCCACAAATAATATTAAACTAGGAATAAAATATTAATTACTCCTACTGATCAAAACATTAATATATATATATATATATATATATATATATAATATTGTATAGTTTGCTCATGGACAGAAAGAAATGCATGGTATCTTCTTAATTTGCCAGGTATACATGCTACAAGCCGCCACATCATGATACGATCAGGCATCAGCACTTTATTGGAAGTTTTTTTATGCACTCAAAATCAATACACACATATTAAAACATGATATATATATATATATATATATATATATATATATATATATATATATATATATATACATACTAATATAAAGAGCAATTAAAAAAGATGTAGGAAGGCAGGCCCACATGGATGTAGAAGAAATCTTTGGGATCGATGGACGGAGCTGAGTCCCAATTAATGGGGCACGAATCCCTGTAACTGAGAGCTAAGTAAGAGTTGTATCCAGGCTTTTTCAGAGGGCCGATCTGTTCCTCTAGCCGGTGGGACAGGCTGATACAAAAACAAACTTTGAATTAATGGATATTAGTGCGTACTGCTACAACAAGTCTTGTAGTACTGCAGAAGTAACACAGAGAACAGAAGAGAGAGAAGAGGAGAGGAAGAAAATACTTCTAAGGATAAGATGCAAATGATGTTGTCCAAATTGTTCCCAAAATTAGAGTCTGTATAGGGCCATGAGATGTGGTGGTCCTATATTTCCAACCAATTCTAATTAAACCCACCACCACCTTCCCTCCTCTCTCCTATTATTATTATTATTATTATTTTTTTAAAAAATTAACATTTTTTACGGTCAGGAAGATTTCGACTTCTTAGAAATGAAAAATTAGTCGTTTGTGAACTATATTTTGTCTCCCAATTTACTCTTATCGTTGGTTATTTTATTTCAAGAAATGTTGACTTTTTTTAATTAAGCTTTCATAATACAATTAATTAACAAATCAATTAAAGCAATTCCCACCCTCCATTCTTTCTTTTCCCCTCTAAAAATATGGACCAGCATATTCCCTGTTTTAACTTTTACATTGCATGTCTAAACTATGCAACTTCCAAACACCACCTAAATCCATGATAAAAAAATTTATTATTATTTTTTATAGTTTTAATTTAAATATTTTATTTTTATAATAATTTTTCTATAATATCATTAATATTAATGATCATATTTCTATTATCTATATATATTTATAGAGTATTATTATTTTTATATAAAAAAATATACAATTAAATGAAAATTTAAATATAAATAACTTATATATATATAGGCAAAAAATCAACAAAAACACTCCAAGCTTGTCTATTCCACGCGCTTAGCACGTGAGTACTACATATTTTTTCTGGTGGTCCTATCCTATGACAAACTTTCTCCGCCGCTTGCCACCTCTCTCTTCTCTCTCCTCTGAAATACACATCGTGCTGCTGACATCATCACATATACATTTGGCTTCTTGCAGTTGGTGTGTTTATCTGAGGTGGAACCATGCGCTCCAGTGCGCACGTTTACTAACACAACTAAACTTCACTGTACGTGGTTAAGAATAATGTCTGACCTCTTCCCTTATGCTAACACCCCTTCTTAAAAGATTATTTTGAACCTAAATTAAAAAAAATATATTTATCAAGTAGTATACTTGCTATGTCTCTAAATTTTGAACGATTTAAATAATTTATTAAAACGAACGAAAAATTTAAAATTAATTATATTTTATTAAATAAATTTTTGAAAAATAAAATTTTCAAAAAAAAGAAGTATCACGAATGTTACTTTTTATTGATGTAACCTTTTGTTGCAAGTTTTTTATGGAAAAGAATTTTTTTATATATTATAATAAAAATATATAAATCTGCTTTTAATTTAATATGATACCTAAAATTTGTACATCGATTAAGACTTGTAAAACCTCTTTTAAGTCTGTTTGCATAAGCTTTTACACATTTATATTCAATATATAATCCCTAGAATGTACATAAATAAATAACGATTGCTTCCTTCCTTCCTTTCTTCCTGTGTACAAACACCCAAAGAAAGAAATTCTTTTACTATATAGTTTTGGTAGGCATTTCTTGGAAAATTTATTTCGCTTATTTTGACGTGACTTTCTTCTAGCTAGCTAGAATTAGATCATGAAGTCATTCGTTATCACATTCTCCGTCTTAATCACAAATCGTGACCCACCTCCACGTTCTCAAGGAGTCATATATCTCCTCCTTTTGGACGGTCTAGCTCATTGAATTTTATGTGCGATGGGGTTACTTTATAATTGTACTAATTAACACATAGATTCAATAACATATATAATTTATAAGTAATATAAATGCATGAATAATATTGACAGTCAACTCGTAACAAAAGTCCGAATGTTTTTATCCAACTACTCCATTAAAAAGACAAAAAACTGTACATGGTCTTTTTTTTCTCCTTTATGCAATACTCTAAATAGAAATTTTATGCTAAAAAATTTTTATAGCTAAAAGTTGCATAACGAATAAGTTTGAAAATTTTCATCCAGTCCACGTTTGAATGTATGTAGCAGCTATAATAATAATAATAATAGTAGTAGTAGTAGTAGTATCACACTACTGCAAAAGCTATTTGTACTACCACTTTAAAAAACTGCTTTTATAGGTTCAGGTCAAGGACACCCTAAAAATCGGGGGGAAAATAGGGGGAGAGTGGTCCTGGTCCTGGTCCTGGTCCATTGTCTTTGATGGACCACCATGCTAGTGGAGCTGTGGCTACCATGATCAGACTCAAGTCTGTAACTTTTGGTGTATCAGCTTTTCTTTTAGTTTCTGATATATGGTGATAAATACTGTATTAATTAATTATACGTACGTACAGTTATGGAGTAGTTTTTTTGGTGGTATTTAATTATTTTCAACAACTGTTTGTTTTTGTCTTATTAATTCTTCCTAAATTTAATAGACCTTTGGTGTAGTTGTCTTCTCTAAGCTTTCCCAAGTGAGCTTTTTGGGAAATTAAAATATTATGTTCCACGTTTTACATGTTAAATTAAGGTTGTTAGTTTTTCCATTTTCAAGTGGTTAATGTCAAATTCTGTTAACTAATACAAAAAAGATGCATGGTGTCATCATCATCATCATCATTTCATAATATCATTTTCACGAAATCAGCTTCATTTTCATGGATACCAATTTTATCACGATAAAGAACATGCCGAATTGATGTCGCCAATATTCAATCGTGATTTTTTATTTCCCAAATCAGGTCGCTACGTTGGCTTGAAATTATTTCGCTTATTTTGAATATCACCCTTACCCTTGTATTAATTAAATATTCTGTTTTCGGATTCACAACGATACGATAGGTTTAGGCCCTCCATTTTCCACTTAGTAAAAAAATAAATTCCAAGAGATAGACTACTATTTTCACATGTATTTTTGATATTTTCACATGAAAATTTATCAACGGCCCATTGTATGCTCATGCAAAAGAGAATTATGTAAAAATACACGTGAATATATCAGTTTCCTAAATTTAAATATGAAGTTTGCTAATATTCTATACCCAATTTCTTTTATTATTAATTAATCATTGCTTGGAAATTAAAAGGGATGTTGATTTCTTGCTGTCATGTTGCGGTGGAGTTTAATGAAAATATTATATATCCCGTATGAATGCATGGTACCAAATGTCTTAATGAAACCATGTAGCATATGCTACTCCCCATTTATTGAACCTCAAATACTGTCAGAGAGTTATGATGGAATGATTTTTCTAGCATATTGGTCTTCTTCTTCTTTTTCTCACCTCCCGTATCCGGCATGACTATAGTAGGATTCTGGATTCATAAAGTGAGAGCTCTACTTAACATTGTTTTCTCTATTTACAAAACTCAAACTACAGACCTTATTTAAGGAACACCGAACTCGATCCTTTCATTCGGTTTAATATATGGATGTTCGTTAGCATTTTGATCTCATCAAATATAAACAGAAAAACACTAGAATTGAATAATTTCAGCCTCAATCTTCTCCAATATCATTATCCGTTTCGAATTATGAAGTTAATATTGACTTTTTAAAAGTCAATTTGAGAAATTTTTAAATTTAAAATTAACATGATTTATAAAAGTTTTGAATATAATAAATCTTATAACTAATAATACTTTTTAAATAATTTATGATATCCATAGTTGTATTCACATAAATTACTAAATAAAAGTAGTATTGTTTTTTTCTTACATAAAATGTCATATCATTTGAATTTTCGGCCCTACCTACCCACCCATGTAGAAAATTTTATCCAGTAATACATAAACTATGTACAACGACTCAATGGTAACTAATGTGTCTGTATTATTCCCAACAAAATTTTCTTGAAATTGTTTTTACACTAGGAGTCGACCAATAAATTGAAGAAGATGCAATTAAATTATAAATATTATGTAGGAATTAATTTGTTAATATATTAGTACGTTATTGCCATTTTTTTAATCTCTTGGAGAAGTTAAGACAATGGCAGATTGGCATATGTGTGCTTCATAATACAACATACATAGACGGCTCAAGTCGGGATATTTTATTCTAATTAATACTCAATTTGATAAACACCCTTTATATGATATATAGTAGTAATATATATATATATATATATATATATATATATATATATATATATATATATATATAATACTTTATTCATATATGGGTGGACTTTTGTAATATTTACTAGCTTCTTCCTTTTGGAGCATCAAAATCATGGCCGAGTTTTTTGTTCATGAAAGAGTGTACGTCGAGATCAATTCGATGCTTTTGGCATCCAAAATAATCCCTTAAGTTAATCATCAAATCAATGATCTTGATCGATCCATAATTTTCTAGTACCATAAGTATGTTATATGTATGTATGTATATAAATTGCATGCATGCATGCATACAATAATAGAAAACAGTTAAGTGACAAAAAATGATTATTTCATGTATGTATTGCATATATTGGCACCGTTTTTGTAGCTAGATTGACTCTGCAAAAGAATAATATATATATATATATATATATATATATATATATATATATATGTCAATTAATATATATAGGGAATTGTTAAATTTACAACACTTTTTGTTATTTTCACAACAAAAGTGTCGCTGTAGATGTATAACGACGGTGTATAACGACACTTTTATTATAGAAATAATATTTTATATTGTGAATTTAATAATTTCTTATATATATTGTTTTATTAGTTAGTTGTTCCAACTTCAAGGGAAAAAAAAAATCATCAAGGAGGAGCTAGCTAGCTAGCTTTTAACAAATCATCACATAAACGCTTTGAAAACAAATAGATATTGGATATATAAATTAATTAAATGTACGTACATAAGCTGAAAAGTAGACAAGGAAAATGACAAACACACACATATATATTATTATAGAAGTGTCGTCTTAATTTTTAGCGACGAACTGAATTTATAGCAATGAACTGAATCGTTGTCCGATTCGTCGCTAAAAGGATATACAAGATATGTTAAATAAATAGTGAGCTTAAGATCCGGACTGTATGTATATATAATTAAGAAATATTAAGGATGAGCTAGATTCTTTTTATAAAACAAATGATGTACTGTATAAAGTTGTTCCGAGTCCAAATGTCAACAATCAACACTCGTATATACTAGTACTTTCTCTGTTTCAAAATTAAAAATATAATTTAATTTTTAAAGTCAAATGAGAATATATTAAACTTTAAATTCAAGTGAATATATTTACTTTTAGTTGATACAATTATTTTAATTGTATAATATAAAACAAAAATTAATAATTACAAAATTTATTTTATTTTAAATTTTTATGAGTTATATTAATTTTAAAATTTATTATGTAGTCGTTTATATTATATACTAGCGATACCCCGTGCTTGAAGGCACGGCGTAACGAAAAATTAAATTATAATTTAAAAAATATTACATTATTTAAAGACACATACCACCACAACAATTAATACATACTCAATCATCAATACATATCCAACCACCAAAACATCGGGCAAGTAATCATCAATACATATCCAACCACCAAAACATCGAGCTAGCGATAACCCGTGTCTGAAGGCACTGTATAATTCTCAAAAAAATAAAAATAAATTATGAACACAAAAAATTAAAATGAGAGTTATTTTACTAAGAATATGTGATATCCGGGACTTGCAACCGCTTCTTTCTTAACAAACACATGCTACTAAGAGGAGAATTATCTCCTAGTGACACAAAAATCTGAGACGATCACGTATATATAACCATCTTGAAATTAGATTAATACCGATACGATGTACATATAACAACATAAAGGCACAACGTAATGAAAAGTATTACATTATCTAAAGACATATACCAACACAACAATTAATACATACTCAATCATCAACACATATCCAACCACCAAAATATCAAAATTTAGTCGATCTTAATTTCAAAAAAATTCGATGAAATTTCCTTTAAAAGTAGATATCCGTAAAATTTTAAACTTGTTTACAAAACGTCAATCATCATACATATCATATACAAATCACCAAAAAACAATCATTCTATACCCAAAAATCATCATAACCATGTATAATTAGTTAACTTTACAAAAGATAAAAACAAAAATATACAAACATGCAGAAAATAGATAAACTACATGTTGAAAGCATAAGACCCATTACTTTCTGACTTACACCAAGTATTCTTTACAACTTACACCAAGTATCCTTGAACGACACCGAAAATATTTGAAATATAAAAATTATCGAAATATGTAAGTCAAAATAAAACAATCAGAATCCAAAACATAAGAACCCTTACTTTACCTCAATTATCTAAAAAACAAATGAACAGCATTACATATTTACTTTATGAACAACGCAATGCTCTGAAAGACCTCCTCACCTAATATATTATTCCAGTACTCGGTCCTAATAAAAGTTTTGAGAAAAGACATCACTACCTGATCCTTAACCTTCATATGCTTTGAGATAAGATTGGCAGCATAACATTCTTTAGTCAAAGGTCGCAAACCCCTGTAGTAGCAAAAGAAACATGATATACAAACTACTCAATTTGACTACTGTCATAAGTTTCTCTCTCCCATTTTATACCTAACGCTAAGCTTGAAAAAAATAAACTTCCATGAAAAAGAAATCTACAATACTAATTGCAAAAATAAATGTATATGAAAAAACAATCTATAATTATGAAAGTGATCCAAATTTTCACTTAACTCAATATGAAAGTAAATAGCTTAATTTTTTAAAAAGTAAATCATGATTCATCATGCGTTCATTTTCCGATTTTGGCACATAATTCATATAGGTTATAATTTCTCCTTTACTTCTAGAACTCGCACTTTCTTGTTTTCTCTTTTATACTATAAGACAATGAGTGGATAAAAAAACCACATTCACCAAATAAAAGACACAAATAAGCACTTCAAAAAGAGTATAAATCAGGTATGTTCCGGGAATATTTATTTCAACAGTAAATCAAGATGGCTCAAGTTAGGATATGTTGTTTCAATATGTTCAAGGACTAAATGCTAGTTGTATAAGAGTGAGAGTGAGGGGTGAGGAACTCAAAAATATCTCCGACAATATAGTGTATATCGCTCTAATCGATTTTTATCAACATATAAACAATGATTAGTACAACATACCGGTTGATTAAACCAATTTTCTTTTCCAATAGAACAACTAATTTTTTCGTTCCCCTTTGTTAAAGATGGAATAACACTTGGGTTGTTCAAGTGATTCACATGTGAATTCTCCTATGAAGTAAAAAATAAGACATTAGTCAAAAAATGCAAACTAATATCAAAATAATTTTTTTAACAATACCAAGATTGTTATTACCTTATCCATATGTAATTGATTAAGCCATTCGGATAAAACATTGGCAATTATGTTGTTACTATCACTTAGATCAACTGTAAAGAGAAACTTAATAAATTAAACATGAGTTAAACATGAGCAAATGAAGCTGCAAAGACAAATTTTGTATCTTGAATATCATGACAAAAACTTAACATTTTTTATATTTTTGTATTTTTTTAATTTTATTTTACTATTGTTTCAAAAATACAATCAATACTATTGTTCCAAATCTTATGAGCCTAGCTTTATTTTTTGTATTTCTTTATTTTTTTATTTTATTTTACTATATATTGTTCTGTTGGAAGTTGAATCAGAATAAAAGGTTGAGTTTATTTTCTTGACATCTTATGTTTAACTTCTTTATTTGGTGTCATAATAATTGTATAAGGACATCTTATGTTTAACTTCTTTAAACAGCATGCATGCTGTTAAAGCTCTATCTTAATAGGTCTTATATTTTTTTTCTCAAGTAACTTTTGTTTCACCTATTTAAATGTTGCGATAAGGTGGCAATGAGAGAAGTTCACGTGGTACATTTTTAGCTTAGGTGCAATAAGGGTAAAGCAAAAGATAATATATCAAGTACTCAAAGCGTTGATTAGACTCGACTTTCCAACACCACTTGGACCCACAATCACAGATGTTTTCTCTCTCAATATAATTAAGTTGAAGTGTATCGAGTCCATACTTGGTTTCAACACTGCAGAATACTGGTTAATATCTCCAAGCACGATGTCTAGACTTCGATGTGATCAGACTTTGTATAAGTTATGAATATTATGTTGTAAATGGATTAAGCTCTAAAGACTAAAACAAAATTAATAACCAATCTGCCAAGAAAGAGCAATCACGTAAGATGCTTCAAAGTGTTATTTGTGCTCTCAAGATTTAAATAAGTCACTTTTGGCTTAATTTTTGTTTCAAAATAAGTGTAGATTCTTCAAAAGGCTACAAAAACCTAAAGAAACAGTAAAGATCATGCTACCCATTAATGGATAATGTTGTGTAAGCAAACCACAAGAATGATCAAGGGTAAATGAAAGTTCCCAATCATATGCATCCATATTTACCTAATTCCAAAAATAAAATTTCCATTTTAATTACTTGTGACACTTCCTACGCATACTAAGGTTGCCATAGACACACGTGGACATAAGATATTCAAATTTTTTTTTTGTTATATTGGGGGAAGAAAATTATCTATTACAAACCTTAATTTACATAAGAGGGGAAAAAAAATTAAAAAGTCAAATAAGACTCAATTTGGAAAGGAAGGAGTACATGTTACCCAGATTGCTCAAACATTAGTGATCAACTTATAACATAAAAGCGAGACATAAGATAAGCATACACACATGGAAATTTGTTTAAAAATAAAACTCTCGTTGAATTTAAACATTATATTATAGAAATGTTTCTTCAAAATTATCGAGCTTGAACTCTAATTAGTTTTCTCGAAAAAATGTTGAACTCTAATTATGTTCTACAAATTTATATTTTTATAAACTCTTTTTCTTTGTACTTTTTTCACCTTTACATTCTTTCTAAAATGTTGTGGTGTATCTTTTTCAAAATAGAAGAGTGGTAAACTAAATTTAAATTTGGTGTATTGAGAAAGTCAATGAAGGAAATGATATGGTGTATCTTTTTAAAAATTTCAAGGAAGATCGGTACACTAAATTTAAAATTTTGGACAACTCAAATCAATTAAAATTATAAATGTATTTAAAATTATAAATAATACAGTACCTTCAAATGAAGCAATTTGTATAGTAGATTTATCTACCAAAATGCAATGATTAATAACAAAACTCATATATAAATGCAGTATTTCTCCAAGATATAAATGTTTGTATTATATAAATGTTTGATATATAAATGCAGTATTGTAAAACATTAAACATCATGTTGGCTTATTAAGGTACTAGCGATAACTAGTGCCTGAAGGCACGACGTAACGAAAAATTAAATTAAAATTTGAAAAATATTACATTATCTAAAGACATATACCACCACAATAATTAATACATACTCAATCATCAATACATATCCAACCACCAAAACATCGTGCTAGTAATCATCAATACATATCCAACCACCAAAACATTGAAATTTAGCGATAACTTGGTACTGAAGGCAATTGTATAATTCTCAAAAAATAAAAATAAATTATGAACACAAAAAATTAAAATGAGAGTTATTTTACTACGACATGTGATATCCGGGACTTGCTTGCTTTTTTTTTCTTAACAAACACATGCTACTAAGAGGAGAATTATCTCCTAGTGACACAAAAAATCTGTACGCATCATATATATATAACCATCTTGAAATTAGATTAATACCGATGATACGATGTACATATAACAACATAAAGGCAGAACGTAATGAAAAGTATTACATTATCTAAAGACATATACCAACACAACAATTAATACATACTCAATCATCAACACATATCCAACCACCAAAATATCAAGCTAGTCGGTACTAATTTCAAGAAATTTTGGCAGAATTTCCTTTAAAAGTAGATATCCAGAAAATTTTAAACTTGTCTACAAAACTTACAATAATCAATACATATACAAATCACCAAAAAAACAATCATTCCATACCCAAAAATCATCATAACCATGTATAATTAGTTAACTTTACAAAAGATAGAACCAAAAATATACAAACATGCAGAAAATAGATAAACAACATGTTGAGCATAAGACCCATTACTTTACAGCTTATACCAAGTATTCTTTACAACTTACACCAAGTATCCTTCAATGCATACCTGAAAATATTTGAAATATAAAAATTATCGAAATATATGAGTCAAAATAAAACAACTGTAAATCCAAAACATAAGAACCCTTACTTTACCCTGAATTATCTAAAAAACAAATGAGCGCACACATATTTACTTTATAAACAACGCAATGCTCTGAAAGACCTCCTCACCTAATATATTATTCCAGTACTCGGTCCTAATAAAAGTTTTGAGAAAAGACATCACTACCTGATCCTCAACCTTTATATGCTTTGAGAAAAGATTGGCAGCATAACATTCTTTAGTCAAAGGTCGCAAACCCCTGTAGTAGCAAAAGAAACATGATATACAAACTATTCAATTTGACTACTGTCATAAGTTTCTCTCTCCCATTTTCTCTACCTGAAGTAATTTTTTTAGAATTTTGAATAAACTGATATTAATGAGAAGGTTCGATTGTTCTATTCTCCATTAAGACTCAATTCAATTTATTTAGCCTTTGTTTGAATTTCTGGATCCTAAGACAAAGTCTCAAACACTCATTTTAATTGGTTTACATAATTAAAGAAATTATTTTTCCTTTTGATCATAGAAAAGGAAGCATGATGGAGATGAAGATATAAATGACATCCACAGACACAAGAAAAGTAAGGTAACATCAAAACAACCAATTTCTTCTAGTCATTATGTTTATTATTGATTGTTAGGAGTCGGTCTATACCTAATGCTAAGCTTGAAAAAAATAAACTTCCATGAAAAAGAAATATACAATACTAATCTGTAAAAATAAATGTATATGAAAAAACAATCTATAATTATGAAAGTGATCCAAATTTTCACTTAACTCAATATGAAAGTAAATAGCTTAATTTTTTTAAAAGTAAATCATGATTCGTTGGCGTTCATTTTCCAGTTTCAGACATAAGCCATATAGGTTATAATTTCTCCTTTACTTCTAGAACTCGTAATTTCTTGTTTTCTCTTTTATACTATAAGACAATGAGTGGACAAAAAAACCACCCTCACCAAATAAAAGACACAAATAAGTACTTCAAAAAGAGTATAAATCAGTTATGTTCCGGGAATATTTATTTCAACAGTAAATCAAGATGGCTCAAGTTAGGATAGGTTGTTTCAATATGTTCAAGGACTAAATGCTAGTTGTATAAGAGTGAGAGTGAGGGGTGAGGAACTCAAAAATATCACCGACTG